>CM061535.1:86611017-87303160 GCA_030545055.2 Neoaliturus tenellus
TATACGTGTCAAGTAGATTTTTTTATACTTCTACTTATTAGTCCAGGATCTGACAATACATTCCGTAGGAAAATGGCGTATAGTCAATTTGACTTTTTCAGTCGAATATATGTGTCTTAGGAAGTGTTTTGCACTTAGGTGTCATTTCGGCATCTGGTAGGTTTACCCGCTATGACGTCATCAAGATGGCGGAAAGTGATATTTTTTAATTGCGTATATTTCAGATGTTATTTATCGGATTTGGATAAATATTTTTTTGTTTTAAAGCTCATCAAAAGACCTATCTTTTTTGTATTTACCATTTTCTTATGCACTTATTAGTTTTTCCATAATATTTAAAAAATTGAATTTTAAAAATAAACTTTTGTAAATTTTTGTTTATAACTTGTTAACTAGTGAGAATTTGGCAATTTTACTTCTTATCAAAGTTGTTTGTCTTTTAATGCCCTTTCTAATGATACCACACATGGGGGGGTAAACCCTAGGAATAACGCAGAAAAACGCCTGAAACCCCGATGCGATCGCTACAATTGGTACGTGCCTGAACAATGGTACATATATCATTTCATTGTTGCATATCTACCAATAATGCATTTCGTCTGTTCAGCTAGCTTATAAATACCCTCTAATAACAACAAGTTATTTTTAGTTTATCTAATGTTGTTGCACTTCATATTCACAGGGTGTACAAAAAGTAGGCTATAACGAAACTGTATGTTAAAATTTTAATAAGAAAATATCATTACATTACCTGAAATGATTTTATATTATTTACATCAGTTTAACTTATATAAATACACTTATATTACATAAACACATATAAAACATATTTAAACATGTTATTATTTATTTTACTGTGAAAGCAATGCCAATATAGATGTACTTTATTATTCGTCCGTCATCGTTTAAATATGTTATTTTTTTACATTATCAGAAATAATTTTAAATTAAAAACTTATACCACTGTTTTAGAATTAACATTTTTTGTTTTATTGTGTATTTGAAATAAAAGCTATATGTTGAATAATTTTTATTCTTACATAGTATGATTTTATAACTTAAATAATAACTAATGTTGTTTCAGAATAAACACACATAAAGTATTGTTATGAAGTACATTATTTTTTGTTTATTGAAATGCAAATAACAAACTGTGACTCTTACCACATAGGCCTACTGCTACTATTATCATTCTTCTGGAATGTTACTGCTATATGTATACTGTTCAATATTACTGTTTAACTAATGCTGAACTTATGTTTGACATTTCTTAGACTCTAATCATAATTATTTTAGCACAAAGAATCGTCAACATTTCAACATTTATAGAATCTTTGGTACGGTCCTGAATATTTTCCACTTGAAATCCAAATTATAGTGGATCTAATAAAAGAAATTCTTCGTCAATGCAATGTTTCTGTAAGTAAAAATGGTAATATGCCCTCAGTAAGTGTTGTCTGGCGCTTCGGCTGGTCGGTGGAAGGTCTCCGATACTGGCGTTTTTTCCATGAAAAAAATCCATACTGAGTTCGTCAAAATTCTTTGCTTTAGAATGTTTTTTGAGTACCTGGACTAAATAAATCTCGGCAGAAACTAAGCTTGATTCAATTTCGGTTGGATTTTTTGAGTTTCAAAAATCCTTCAAAAGTTTTTTGGATACCACACCAATAGGGGCTTTTTCTTGCCAAACTTGTATAATCAGGTCCATATATATGGGCATATTACCATACGTACTTACATAAAGATTGCATTGATGTAGAATTTAATTTATTCGATCCACTAGAATTTGGATTTCAAGTGGACAACAACACTTTAGTAAAAAAAAAAAAAAAAAAACCAGGGATGGTTATGTACCCCCCAATGTTTGTTGGAGCATGCAGGTGCATGAAATGTACTAAGTCGACATGTGTATGCAAAAAGGAACAAAGTCCCATGTTGCACATTGTGCAAATGTAGAAGTGTTGATGATTTTTTGTGCAAAAATTATTATGATTAGAATCTAAGAAATGTCAAACATAAGTTCAGTATTAGTTGAACAATAATATATTGAACAGTATACAAATAGCAGTCAGGGGCGAACCCAGCATTCAATTTCGGTGGGGGTTGGAATTTTTTGCAGAGGGGTAACACGGGGGGTTGGGGGGTTAGAGAATACACCCCAAGAAAGAACACGGCGGGTCCGGGGGGCCTCCCCCGGAAACTTTTGGAATTTTTGAAGCTAAATGGTTGGTTTTAGTGAATTTCAGAAGTTAATATTTGACTTTATGAAGACCTCTACTCCGTCATAATTTAAAGTGAAACTAATGGGTTTCAAAAATTAAATAAAGGGATCAGACTATTATTTAAACTTGGAATAAATATTTTTAAGGCCAGACTTAATTTAATTTCATTTCATTTCAAAACAATCCCAATATTCATTCTCAACCCAACCATTCACCATCCATACCATAAAACAGTAACATTAACCTCTACCAATTTCAAACCATTTTAAATTCCCCGCCAATTAACACCCTCCTCAAGAAGAAAAAGGAAGAGGACCATTCTAGTCTTAAGATGGCAGCCTAGACAACAACAGGTACCTTCCATGTCATTCATTTTCCTATCTCAGATTCGCTTTGCCAAAATAATTTGTATCACCCTACCCAAAATTCTTTTCAAATGTCTTGACTTTATATGACGATGCAGTGGCGTAACTGATTTTTACGGGCCCCCCTGCAAACTTATTTTCGGGCCCCCTCCGATAGGTCCGGTCACCGGTTATCTCTGTTTTCCACCAGTAAATCAGTGTCAACCAATGGTTAAGGTGGTGGTAGAGTTCTTTTGATTACTTATCTTTTACAAAAAAATATATATATATTTAGACAAAGTTAAAGTATTAATGCATGTACAGTTATTGTAACAATGCAGCCGCAAGGAATCTACTATATTAAAAAAAATCGTATAGCCTGCTTTTATTATAGGCCTACAGTCTATCCTTTTGAAGAAATTAAGCCTATCTGATTGTTTGTTCTATAAATTTACCCTCTCTTGGATATATTATTAAATATTAAAGTAACAAAACTCAATGTAGGCTATCTTATTTGTGTTTTATTTAAAGTAAGGGGTTAACCGAGACTTGCTTGTTGGTTTTAATTCACCTTTGTAACAATATCATGGCAATTAGGCTTTGCGGTTAACGCGTCAACTATATACCTTTCACAGGTGACAGCTGTTCCAAAACCCATGCTTAAAAGTAGCAATATTTAATTTTTTATTTAACTTTCATATTTCTTTGACTTGATGGTCAATAATGTTGTTTAATAAAATTACAATTATTAAACTTAGTTACAAATTTTTTTTTTTCTGGGGTTTAGGCTGTTTCTAAACTTATAATTGCGCTTGGACCAAAAAACTTCCAAATAAAAAGTTTACAAAACCTACCTGCTACATTTAGATAGATGGAAAGTACATCCACCACAGATATTCCTCGTATTGTGTTATAGTAGGCCTATTGTTAAGCTAACACAAAGGATTCTTAACTCTAAGCACAACGAATAACACGTGTTTTAAGAAGGAAAAAACAAATCCAATATTTAAAGTAATTAATGATATTATTGTTATCGGCATTTACAGTGTTTTTCCTATAAAAAATAAAATCCCTAAGCTTAAAATTAATTTCCATAGTTTTGTTCATTTTAGTGAAAAATGTTTTTATCGCTATTTCTCAAAAGTATTGCTTTTGTCTTCATTGGAACTTCTCAGCACTTACGGAGTTTTGGGAAGCAAATTATTTGATTACCGTACCTCTGAAACGTACGTGTCTCGTTCTCTATTACTTAGTTTACTTAAGCAACTAAGATTTTCTTGGTACATTGTGCTTCATAGATAATTTTTCATTAACTTTAATTTTGAAAAGGATTCGAAAATTAAATTGCCGCAACGCACAGCGCGACGAATTGCACGGCGCGGCGGGTAGGTTGAGCCGCCAAGAGCTAGCGGCTAGCGGCAGACCAGCAGACTGCCGAAAATCTAACTGTAAAAATATTTTGATATTTTATAAAAGCTATATTCCAGGCATTTTGAAAACATAATGGCGCCATATAAAATGTAAAATTGCTATAACATTAGTAAAAAAAAATTTAACATAAACATGTTTCCCAATACAGGGGCCCCGTCCGCGGGCCCCCTTAGCTGCGGGCCCCCCGCACCGCGGGGTCTGCGGGCCCCTCTGTTACGCCCCTGTGACGATGGCAAATAAATAACATTCAGGAGAAGTACGGTAAAAAGTTATAGTGTAAATTTTAAAAACACAGTAATACATTACTCATAAAGAGGTATATAACCGTTTATCTATAGGACACAGAATACAGTAACAGAGTTATTTATGTTATAAAGATAATATATAATTAATACTGTACCCAATAAATAATGTATTTCATTCCTAAAACTAAAATGACCTATTTTTTATGTAATATTACTGTTTTATCTTTTTGCATTGTGCAATTAACAATTATTCTTTATAATAATTTGGCCTTTGTATCTGTTTATAGAAGTCTGGCGTATGAAAATAATATTTTAACCATTTGTCATAGAATATTTTTATTTTTTAGCTTATTTTTTTACTCTCCAACAGTTCGGGGGGGAGGGGGAGGTTATATCCTCTTTATCCCCCCCTGGGTACCCCCTGGTAGCAGTAACATTAAAAAAGAATGATATATATATATATATATATATATATATATATATATATATATATATATATATATCGTATGGCTATCGTAGCCAGCTACCAATTTAAAAAAGAATGATAATAGTAGCAGCAGGCCTATGTGGTAAGATTCACAGTTTGTTATTTGCATATCAACGAACAAAAAATAGAATACTTTATAACAATACTTTCTGTGTGTTTATTCAGAAACAATATTAGTTAGTAGAGTAGACCGGGGTACTTTGTCACAATGTCTACTGGGAGAAAACGGGGAGGAGGAAGGAAATTCTAATGACACCGCTAGACTCCTTAGGTTGGCACTACTTCATACAGACAGAATCTGACTTGTCCAGCGACAATTGTAATTGTTATCGATTAAAGTGTGATTTGCACCACTAAAAGTAATATTTTTTACAAGAAGTTGGCAATTTTTCAAGAAAGCTACGTTCCACCAATTTATGCAAATGTTATATCATTGTATTCCTTAGTTCTTTGAGAATAGATCAACGTTAGATTGATTAAATCTATATATATAATTCTGTAAGCCGAATTTCTTGAGCAAAATTGTGAGCGTCATACAGATCGCAGAAAGATGGGAGGGGTCTCAAATTAAAGGTCTCGGTCCCATGCACGAGGGAAAACTATCGGTGTGTCCTTAATGTTAACAGGAAATGAGGAGTAGCGTAAAACGTCCTCCATAAGAATAGCATGGGGATTCGAAAAACGTCTGTTTTGTGTACATTAAAACATATGTTATGGTTTAATTTCAAAATGAGACACAGATGATAACATTGAGTGAAGATAATATAATAATTCACACCAAGAGAAGCAATCTATATATATAATTCTGTAAGCGAAATTTCTTAGGCAAAATTGTGAGCGTTTTACAAATCGCAGGAAGATGGTAGGAGTCTCAAATTAAAGGTTTCGGTCCTATAAAGCGTATCCATTAAGTTTACAAGGAAATGAGAAATATAGTAAAACGTCCTCCTTAAGAATAGCATGGGGATTCGAAAAATGCCTTCCTTGTGTATATTGAAACATATGTTTTGGTTTTATTTTAAAACGAGAGACACATGATAAAATTGAGTAAAGAGCTATTCATAGCCAAATGACAAAAATTAACCCTAGAGTTGCAATACTATAGTAAAACGTTTTGTTGCTTTGAGCGACTAAAAATTCTACTAGGAGAGTTACACACTATTACAAATTGACTGCTGATTTTACTGTTGTTACTTTAATTTAAATTGTAAAAAAAAAAAAAAAAAACAGAGCGTGTATGCAAATCATAAAATGCTTTCTGATCTTTGATAGAGATGCAATGGGCGATGAATTGTGGTTTGAGAAACACCTACATTATTTCCATTGTTTTGGTTTTATTTTAAGACGAAAAGTGTCAAATGATCATATTGAATGACGATGACACATTAATTGATACTTAAAGTGTATCAGTCAGTGAAGTTTTGGTATTCTGTTAGCTGAATTTTCCGAGAAACCTTTTAGTCATTTCATAGATTGTAGGATTATAGAAGACGAGTTAAAATCAAAGACGTTTGTCCTACATACTAGAGGAAAGTGCAGCAGGTAAAAAACTTTACAACAAAATGGGAAATATATAAGAATGATTATTTTCTGAAAGGATCTCCTTAAAGATTATCCATGTAGGGATTTTTTTTTTAATTTGCTTTGTTTACACAAAATCAAGATTTTGATTAGGAGGGATGAATATTCACAGCAAGTGAAGATGCACTTTGAGATGCTGTGTTTAAATTTTGTGACTAAAACATAAAATAAAAAAAAATAAATAAAAACTGACAGGATCTAAAAAATCAATTTTTTTTTCATTGCCGCTTTTTGCTTTTCTATGTTATATTAAAAAAGCAGTTACAGCTCAATTAAGGGACTACGGTTTCTTTCAAAACTTATTTTCCATAGATCGATATGAGTTTAACAACAGACAAAATAGAGCATTTACAAACCGGTGACCTAATAGTACAGGATTGATAAGAGTACTTGTGCGAATGGTCTGTTCAAACGGTATTCTTAAAATATTATATACCGCAAATAAAATTAAATTTTCTGGTAACCTTCGTTGAGGAAGAAATGGTAATACGCTATGGTTCGTGCTATTTTAATTTTATGATTAGGGGCTTTTGCCCCTATGAGCCACTAGTTTATTATATTATTACTTTTCCAAAATGTAAACATAACCTAAATCGGTCACATGGGGTACTTTGTCACAAACTCGACGGGGCACTTTGTCACAATAGTTAAATGGGCAATTTTGACAGTTTTATTAAAACTCGGGTATTTTTGCAGAACGTACGTAGCTATAAAAAGAAAGCAGCAATTATTTGTTTTCTTTATACAGTATACATATTTAAGTGGCCAAGAATTATGGTAAATATGTTCTAAGTAAAAACATTATGTATTAATTAAATTCAATTATCAATTATAACTTTTTTTATCTATTTTTATATTCCATTAATATCTTATTAAAAATACATGTGACAAAGTGCCCCATGCCCTGTGACAAAGTGCCCCATATATGGGGCACTTTGTCACAATTGTAAGGGTTACAAAAAAATTAATTACTTTGAAGATATGTAGGATATAGAAAAAAAACACCTAACCCTCATAAAAGTATAAAGTTAGTAATCATGCATTGGTATTGGGTCATAGCCTTAAATGAAGAGAGTAAAAAAATAAAAAGTGAAAATTGTGACAAAGTATACCCACAATAGTGTCTACCCTATTTAAGTTTAAGTCATACTAAACGATAAAAATTATTCAACATTTTAGGCTATTTCAAATACACAATAAAACAAGAAATGTTCTTTCTAAAACAGTCCTACAATTTTTTTAATTTAAAATTATTTTTAATAATGTAAACAAAAATATAACATATTTAAACTGATGGCGAACGAATAATAAAGTACATTTGTATTGGCATTGCTTTCACAGTAAAATAACTAATAATATGCTTAAATATGTTTTATATGTGTTTATGTAATATAAGTGTATTTATATAAGTTAAACTGATGTAAATAATATAAAAATCATTTCAGGTAATGTAATGATATTTTCTTATTAAAATTTTAACATACAGTTTCGTTATAGCCTACTTTTTGTACACCCTGTGAATATGAAGTGCAACAACATTAGATAAACTAAAAATAACTTGTTGTTATTAGAGAGTATTTATAAACTAGCTGAACAGACGAAATGCATTATTGGTAGATATGCAACAATGAAATGATATATGTACCATTGTTCAGGCACGTACCAATTGTAGCGATCGCATCGGGGTTTCAGGCGTTTTTCTGCGTTATTCCTAGGGTTTATCCCCCCATGTGTGGTATCATTAGAAAGGGCATTAAAAGACAAACAACTTTGATAAGAAGTAAAATTGCCAAATTCTCACTAGTTAACAAGTTATAAACAAAAATTTACAAAAGTTTATTTTTAAAATTCAATTTTTTAAATATTATGGAAAAACTAATAAGTGCATAAGAAAATAGTAAATACAAAAAAGATAGGTATTTTGATGAGCTTTAAAACAAAAAAATATTTATCCAAATCCGATAAATAACATCTGAAATATACGCAATTAAAAAATATCACTTTCCGCCATCTTGATGACGTCATAGCGGGTAAACCTACCAGATGCCGAAATGACACCTAAGTGCAAAACACTTCCTTAGACACATATATTCGACTAAAAAAGTCAAATTGACTATACGCGATTTTCCTACGGAATGTATTGTCAGATCCAGGACTATATGACGTAGAGGGAAATTTTACTCATTGTGTTTATTTTTTTACAAATGATTTGCACGTCTATATTTTTACTTAACGTTTTTACCATTTTCAGGATTTGAACGAAAATAAAATCTTTGAAATAAAATATTGTAATGAAAAATTGTGAACCGAGTATTGGAGGGGGTGGGGGAAGGTCCTAGAACGCTTAACGGAACCTCCCCCCTTCCTACTCCTCTTAGGATATTTATTTTCTCTACTATCCCTCCGTCCCTAGCGACCAAACTTACCCCTATTTCACACCTTTGCTTTTTCCGCTTACTTGCTTTTGTCTGAGGATTTATACCAGGATTAAGAAAGTTGCTTCTAACAATTTCTGATGATATATCTTTTTTATTTATTTTCAAACCAGAACCCACGTCACTTTTATTTTTAATAGTACAACTAGGAGACAAAACTTTGCCAGATAAATTTATACACCTTAATTAAGCATTTGTCACATCAGTGATCAATGTAAGTTACTTTACATGTAAATAGGTGGGTAATTTTGGATTAATGAGTTTACTAGACAAATTAATTGAATTTGCCGAATACAAACACTACAAACAGTTGTGTTTTTGTTAAATTCATGATTATTTGACTCATACATAGATTTAAGACTGTTAAATAAATACTTTACAATACTTGTAACAATTCGTAGGTCATCCGTTTGCAGTGGCGTAACTGATTTTTACGGGCCCCCCTGCAAACTTATTTTCGGGCCCCCTCCGATAGGTCCGGTCACCGGTTATCTCTGTTTTCCACCAGTAAATCAGTGTCAACCAATGGTTAAGGTGGTGGTAGAGTTCTTTTGATTACTTATCTTTTACAAAAAAATATATATATTTAGACAAAGTTAAAGTATTAATGCATGTACAGTTATTGTAACAATGCAGCCGCAAGGAATCTACTATATTAAAAAAATTGTATAGCCTGCTTTTATTATAGGCCTACAGTCTATCCTTTTAAAGAAATTAAGCCTATCTGATTGTTTGTTCTATAAATTTACCCTCTCTTGGATATATTATTAAATATTAAAGTAACAAAACTCAATGTAGGCTATCTTATTTGTGTTTTATTTAAAGTAAGGGGTTAACCGAGACTTGCTTGTTGGTTTTAATTCACCTTTGTAACAATATCATGGCAATTAGGCTTTGCGGTTAACGCGTCAACTATATACCTTTCACAGGTGACAGCTGTTCCAAAACCCATGCTTAAAAGTAGCAATATTTAATTTTTTATTTAACTTTCATATTTCTTTGACTTGATGGTCAATAATGTTGTTTAATAAAATTACAATTATTAAACTTAGTTAAAAATTTTTTTTTCTGGGGTTTAGGCTGTTTCTAAACTTATAATTGCGCTTGGACCAAAAAACTTCCAAATAAAAAGTTTACAAAACCTACCTGCTACATTTAGATAGATGGAAAGTACATCCACCACAGATATTCCTCGTATTGTGTTATAGTAGGCCTATTGTTAAGCTAACACAAAGGATTCTTAACTCTAAGCACAACGAATAACACGTGTTTTAAGAAGGAAAAAACAAATCCAATATTTAAAGTAATTAATGATATTATTGTTATCGGCATTTACAGTGTTTTTCCTATAAAAAATAAAATCCCTAAGCTTAAAATTAATTTCCATAGTTTTGTTCATTTTAGTGAAAAATGTTTTTATCGCTATTTCTCAAAAGTATTGCTTTTGTCTTCATTGGAACTTCTCAGCACTTACGGAGTTTTGGGAAGCAAATTATTTGATTACCGTACCTCTGAAACGTACGTGTCTCGTTCTCTATTACTTAGTTTACTTAAGCAACTAAGATTTTCTTGGTACATTGTGCTTCATAGATAATTTTTCATTAACTTTAATTTTGAAAAGGATTCGAAAATTAAATTGCCGCAACACACAGCGCGACGAATTGCACGGCGCGGCGGGTAGGTTGAGCCGCCAAGAGCTAGCGGCTAGCGGCAGACCAGCAGACTGCCGAAAATCTAACTGTAAAAATATTTTGATATTTTATAAAAGCTATATTCCAGGCATTTTGAAAACATAATGGCGCCATATAAAATGTAAAATTGCTATAACATTAGTAAAAAAAAATTTAACATAAACATGTTTCCCAATACAGGGGCCCCGTCCGCGGGCCCCCTTAGCTGCGGGCCCCCCGCACCGCGGGGTCTGCGGGCCCCTCTGTTACGCCCCTGTCCGTTTGTGTTATAGTGTGTGTAAGTGATTTTAACCTCAAGCCGACGACACGGTGTTCGACAATTCATTGATAACGATTTGAAAATGTGAAATGTGCCGAAAGATATTGATAAAGATATTGTTAATTATTTATTTTACATGTAGCTGAGTAATTGACTTATCAAATTTCGTAGATCTGAGGCCAACATTTAATTAAGTAAAAATAAAAGACTTTCAAAGACATAAAAAAATTATCGATGCATTATGAACCTATAAACAATACTTTAAAATATCTTATGATAATTCACAATAATAATTTATGGATATTTTGCTTTATTGGAGAAAATAGATCAATGCAAATTGTGTCTCCCCTCACGCCCTCTAGACCTGCAATGTTTTCATTTACCTACTTAGTATACAATATACGTTTCTAGGCTTTGGGTAGAAACAATAATGTATTGGCTGTTATAGGACTATTCACGTGCACTCTACACTAGTGGAAGGGAGGTGAAATACTAACTTTTCATTAGGTGAGTTAAATCGAAGCATCACTGCAAGCTGCAACGTGAGAATGATGTATAGCGTCAATGTATGCAGCCAGCCGCCCCGCCCCGCGGACTCACACTTCAGTCCGCCGTAATGAGCACATCTTATAAACAGCCAACTCGAACCTCCTTGTTATTTTAATTTTATTCCTCCCTTCCCGATTCTGGCACGTCGCTCCCAAGTGTCTGCAAAACGAGGAAAAATGCGTATTTTGCAATAGCACAAGATCTAACTGTCAGACAATTATTTGAAGATCTGTTCTAAACAAATAATAAAACCTATACAACCATCTACTCACATAAAAACTGTTTGGATTAAAGCTATTTTTTTTTGCTCTTATCATTAATAGGTGACAAACCAAAAAATGGTTGTGATTTGTATTTAAACATGAAATCATGTAATGTTTCTAAAGTTTAAGCTGCTTTGATTACTATTTACAGCTCTTTTTTTAATCCTAATAAGTAGTTAATTTTGTAAATAAACGATCAGAAGTGACAGCAAATTTAGTTTTTGACTATTTCAGACATTATGCATACGTGAAAGCTTTGTGCAGTATGTGTACAGCACAAATAATCAGTGCTCACTACGGATTCCATTAGCGTTTGCCCAAAATTTATGTCGAACAAAGCTTTGAGATCTGAAACGAAAGACAGAATAAACGATTAATAATGAATAACCAAAACATGATAAAACTTGTGAAACTAGTTTTAAAATAATCAAATGTAAACACCCAACCGCTAAACAGATATTCTGAACAAACATGTCACATTTACAATAGCACGACTTTCACTGTCCGACACTACTGATTACTAAGTGCCAATGGCGCAGTGACGTACGGACTATGGACAGTCACGGACATGCAGTTTTATCCGCATTGCCACATAAACTCTGCCTGTCCGCCGCTGATAGTGTAGGCGTAAACATGCGTTATCAGTGAAACAGACCGTGCTGATAACAGCGTGATAACGACACCTAATCCTCCCCCTCCCCGAAACACTGTGCAGTGTACAATTCTCTACCCTCCCCTCCACATCAAATACTGTTTTTCATTCATAGTTCGTAAATAAACAACTCTGAGACTGAGTAAGATAATCTATTTGGTACGTTGGTAGTGATTGTTACTAGTAAAATACAAGATTTAAAAAAAATTTTAAGTCTTAACTTTTTTATTGGATATACGTTCAAATTATTGTCCAACGAATGATTCTTTAAATAATTAGTAACTCAAGGCAAGAAATTCATACTACTCTGACGTATTGGTTGTAGTCGACATGAACAATGAAATATGTTCAGATAAACTTAACATATTTAATTATTAATATTTGTGTAACAGTATTGTTAAAATAATAAACACCCGTTGATGCAGATACTGGTTGCATTAAAGTCTATCGTAGAATATTGCTTGGACTACACATAAAGGCGGATTTTGACTGATCCGCTGAAAAATGTGGGTAGTGTAAAGCTGGGCAGAGCTGCTTAGAAGATATTCCGTTCAGATTATTCTACCCCAACAGATGTATTTGTAAAATATCAATTCAGATAATTCAAGTTAAATCGTTGGACAGCTCTCATTGTGGTTTTCTTTACTAGAATAACAAACATTATTGTTTCTTTTTTTTACTTACAAGGAAATTTCCTTTTATGACTTAATGTGGAAAATATGGAAAATATTCAAAACCATTGTAAATCACTTAAAAGCGCTTTATGTGGCAGTTCGACCTTCAGATCATCTGACTTTTTGCCGAACATATATTGTAAGTAAGATCTTGGTTTTTTGGGTGATTTTTTTCAATATTTATAACAGTCTTAGAGGAGTTCTAATGGTGCATCTGTACTCCATTAAGTTATATTATGCCCAACAAATCAAAGTATTTTATAAACTCTTTAAAAAAATGAGTGGCATGATTGCTATTCCATAGTAGCCTATATAATTATACAGGACAAAGGTTTAAGAAATCACGATAAGGGTTCTTTGCTGAATCATGTTAATAACTAGTTGAGAGAATTAAAGATAGTCTGATGATGAGAAATAGATCTTGAAATCGAATGTTTTTTAACTGTGGATCAAAGTTGAATCAAATGTATAATAAATAAATAAATTACCTTAGGCAAAATTCAGTTCGTCAATTAATTAGTAACGAATTAATTTGATTTAAATTACACTATAATTGTAAAATTATGTTGTTTAGATTTTTTTAACGATTTAAATACTGAAGAGTATGTTTAATATTCTAAAGAAGTCAAATTTCTAAAAAATAAATAATTTATTTAAAAAATCAGAGTAGTTTTTGAATTATAATTGGTTTTCATTATAATGTTTAGATTACAAATGTAAATTATAAAATTGCATTTGGATCATATTTTTCAAATTTTACGTTTCAGTTATGTTAATAATTATTGCAGTTTTTTTTAAATTCTAATCAAGTTTTCATTTTGTGTTTTACAAACTATACATTCCCAATTTAATTTACTTGTTGTATACCATACTTGTGAAGAAATTGTATAAAAGGAAATAATTCCATGAACAGTTTTGAATATAAATATTAATATCCACGCAGAGTTGGTAAGTCAACATGTATATACTTACCCCCTTTTTAGAATATATTTGATTTTGAAACAATTTTATAAATCCAACTTAGTAAAATGCATATTTACTCTTTTATAAATTTCATTAATTTTGTTCCAGCTTGAAACCTGAACAAAGTACTATTCTTTCAAAAGCCAAGCTGCCTTTTGCATTTCAGGTAGGCAGAATTTCCATCCGGAATTCCCGCAGTGACAGAGAACAAGGAAAAACGCTCACTTACAGAAGAAGCGTTTCACCCGCATTAAACATTAACGAAATCACACACGTGCGCACTTTGGGCCCGACCAACTAAACTAGGAACATACAGCATTATATTTTTTATGACCTTGTGATCAATAATTTCTCACTGAACATTTTGCTTAGTATTTTGGTAAGGTATAAAATTTACCAGACATAGAAAGACATATTTATTTGTTTTATTCGGTAAGTAAATAAAAAACAACTGGCTGGTAACTGAGTAAGTAGTGTCAAATTGTTGGTGCTGGCTCAGTTCAAGGTCACCTGAGGGATGACGTCATCGAGGTCAATGACCTCACCGATGACGTCATCGATGACGTCATCGATTGCGTCATCGATGACGTCATCACCAATGACGTCATTTCGATGACGTCACACCCACGACGTCACAGAAATGACGTGCTGATGACGTCATCACCCCTTACGTCATCAAAATGACGTCACCGACGCCACTGAGGTCAAGGTCACGCCGAAACTTAAAATTTTTTGGCACTTTTGCCGTTTCTCGCACTACGCTCCGAGTTTCAGTCAGAGTCCCCGTGACCTTGACCACTTGGAGCGAATTTTCGACGAGAAACGGCAAAAGTGCCAAGTTAAACTCGAGTTTCTGACATGACCCTGCCTAAATGGGGAATCGGTTATCCCTCAGGTGACCTTGAACCAGCACAACACCAACAATTTGATATTACTGTGACCTTGAAAACCTAACAACGGAGCGCCGACACCGATGCGCACCCCACGACAGCCACCGAGTTACTGACTGCCAGGATCTGTGTACTCTAGGTATATGGGGAAGTGGAGGGGGAAATCTCAAGGTCATCCAAATGGAGTTTTAAAAAAGTTGAAGAGTAGAAAGACTACTCTTGTGCTTCCTGGGCGACCTCATCAATCTCTAATGGATCTGTAAACCAATCCGATCTGTAGCGGCAGGAGTCCAGAAAACAGGTGCACCACCCATCAGGTTGTCCGTAGCACTTCCGACAATTGGTAAGATTGGAGAAGTGAAATTTAATACACCGCTGCGGACAACAAGTATAAAAGTATTTGGATTTGTAGATTTTGAAAGTTTGTAGTACCGGCGGTGGCAGCTGTTGGTTCTTGCATCTACACCTGCAACATCCGAAGCATTCACATTGCCGGCAGGCCAGCCCATCCACTTGCCACTTTGGTAAGAGGAAACACTTATCCTCACAGCAATAGGTTGTCCCCGTCTCTTCCTCCCAACGCTTCTTTGCACAATATGTGACGCCTTGTATCTCCAAACACCTATGCTCGCAACATGAGATGCGCTTACTTTCCATAGTTGATGTTGCTTTGACGAGGGAGCACGATGAAGTGATGCTGTGGTCAGTGGGAATGGGGTTTATATAAACTAAGGTGAGTGGAGGGGGAAAGGTCAAGGTCATCCAAATGGAGTTTTAAAAAAAGAAAAGAGTAGAAAGACTACTCTTGTGTATCTATAGCGATTTCATTGATAGTGAGTGCTTCTGTATGCCAAGTTGATCTGTACTGACAGGCTCCTAAATAATGTTTGCAAAAACCTGCAAAATGATTGTTGCACAATTTGCAGCCAGTTAGCTGTTTTAATGTGAATTCAATGCAACGTTCAGGGCAACAAGTGTACTTATGCCCTCTCATCTGGTACACATGGAATGTCTTCAACTCCGGTTTCGGCTTCTTCCAAGACTTGCACTTACACATGCATTGACCAAAAGCTTCACATTTTCTACACGCCAAACCATCCGCAACATCAATGTCATTCGGCCATGAAAAACATTTCCGTTCGCAACAGTAGTTGAGTTGACTCTCCATGTTGCTGTGGTGAAGGTGCGCGATGAAATGATGCTGCACTCATTGAGAGTGCACCTTAAATAAACTCAGTGGAGGGGGAAAGGTCAAGGCCATCCAAACGGAGTTTTAAAAAAGATAACTAGTCGTCCTCCTCCTCCTCCTCATCCGTTGTACTTAGAGAGCTGTCAGACGAAGAGCCCCGTGCAGGTGCTCCCCAGATGAAAAACAAATCAATTTTAAAACGAAGACCAGGATCTTGCATCATCAATTCCTTTAATTTGTCACATACTAAGTCGACCTTGTGTAAGGTGTCAACAACAAGCTTCCAATTCGTTGGTTCAATATAACTTGTAGTAGAGTCTGCCTCGCTGATAACCACATCCTCCGGCCGTATTGGAGTGTAAAGATGTGTAAAGTTCTTTGGCTGTAGCTGAGGTTCAGGCTGGCTGGAAGTGGAAGGTTGAGTGTGGACCCCTGTCGCATCGAAATCCATAGTCATTCTACATTCAATGTTGGGGTTTTCGTTTAATACATACACCAATTTCTCATGCAACATATCCACTTCTGCCGAGTCTTGCAGATGAACATTCCAGGAAAATGGCCATTCTTCATCCGTAGTGGAGTCAACTCGAGAAAGAGTGCTGTCCGCCATGATAGCTAAGCAAGGAATGATGTGAGCTACAGACTGTGGTAACAGTATTGAAAAGTAGAGGGGGTAAACCAAAAGTACGTGGAGGGGGTATTTTCAAGGTTATTTAATTTGGGTTTTAAAAAAAAGGAAATAGTGGAGGGGGAATTCTCAAGGTCATCCAATTTAGGTTTTAAAAAAGGAATGAAGCTTACTCCTCTTCAGCCTCGTTGTCCCCTGCATCTTCATCAGCCTCATCTTCATCGACGTCAGACTCGCCGTAAGGATAGATCGGGGACATGGGCGAATATTGTGGAGATTGTTGACCGTTGTTGTCGTCCCCTTGCATTCTAACTTGGGACCAATCATAATTTAAATTCATTTGTATTATGATCCCAGGGTTGTCCCGCAGTATTTCCTTCATACGTTCGCAAATTGACTCCAAATAGTGTACACTATCGATCGACAGTGTCCAACCCGTACTTGTACCGACATCAGTAGTGGAGTCAGCTTGGCTGATGGTGTTGTTGTCTGCCATGGTTGCTTGTCGGACAAGGAATGACGGTTGATGTGATGCTCATGCAGGAACATGGTGAAGTGGTGGGGGGTGTGGTGGAGTAGTGGGGGAATTTTCAAGGTCATCCAAACGGAGTTTTAAAAAAAGGAAAACTTACAAAGTAACATTGAAACTTTCCAATTGATGGTGGCGAGCGTTTTCTTCTGCAACCTTGCCGACACATGTGACTATGCCGTACAGTATGAAAAGTACAACCATAATAAGGCCGAACAATAAAAGATAGCCGTTGACTATCATGATATTTTCTGAGTGGATCTGTTTTCTTCTTATCGCCCTCTCCTGCATCCTCTTCTCCAACTCGTGGACGAAGTCACAACATGCGTGAGGACATCTTTCATCTGTTGGTAGGTTTGCCATTGTTGATGTTGTCGGTGTGGCTGTTGAAGATGGAATGAGGTTTCCAATTGTGATGTGCCATGTACACCAATAGTCAAGTGGTGGGGGTAACAAAGCAGTGGAGGGGGAAGTTTCAAGGTCATCCAAATTGTGTTTTAAAAAAACCTATCTTGTTACTGAGCTTATATGTCAGTAACAAGATAGGTGTTTTTGCTCTTTTACTTCTTTAATATAATGAAAAAATATACATATTCAACAATGGTTAGGACAAGAAATACAACTGCTAGTCAGCTGAAGTAGTCCAAGTTGTCTGGCTCGGTCTTCATGGACGCTGGTGAGGAAGCCGTCGAGGAGTGTCCAGGCTCTTCCTTTGACTGCCGGGTGTTCCGTATATTGCAAGCGTAAACTTGCACATTTATACGGTAGCCTCGTGCCACCATCAGCTGCAACTCCTTGTATAAGTCGTTTAGCTCCTGCTGAGTCTTGATGCTCACCTCCTCGTAACTTGCGCAACTGACGTTGAGAGACATCCTGATGTTGCTAGGTTGGCTGCTGGAGTAGAAATGAAGCCGAGGCACAGCGTTTGGAGGTACATGGAAAAGTGGTGGGGGTGATGGTGGTGGGGGTATGGAAGATGCAATTAAACACTTCTAAACTTTTTCCATTGATACAAAGGGATGGAACAAATAGCACAGGTGTCCTTGTAGTTTTCAAATCTAAACATTGGTGCTAGAAATCCAAACTGTTTTCTACCACCTTCCTGTACGAACCGTCGAAGGTCTCTGACGGCAGCATTGCCACAAGGCCTACAAAACTTTTCCCCGTCTTGGAACCTATACCAGGAGTATCCCGAATACCCTCTATTATCTTTCTTGTACTCCTCGATATCCTGCTTTACTGTTATAGGGATATTATCTCGTAAAGCCGTCTGGAATAAAGATGCGTCAGTTATAACTCGTTGTAAGCAAAGCTCGTACAAGGTGCTCATCGTTTGCTAGTTGGCAACAGACTGACCGTTTTTCGCATCCAAGCAGGTTTGAATCCTAGTGCGGTAGTGGGGGTAATTACAGTAGTGGGGGTAATTGTGAAATGCAAAGGTCAAAGGTCAAGGTCACCCGCGAAGTTTAAAAAAAAAATGCAACATATCAATACGTGAAGTCTGTCACATATTGATATGTTGCATTTTTTGTTTTTTTTATTTTTTTTTGTCTTTTATGATTCGTTTATTTATAAAACATTACAACAACATATGTACAACATTAAAACTTAAATCTAACACTGCTGCTTGTCAGCGATGTGGATGGTCAACTCTGTAGAATTGCTACCCGTGCAGCCGTGGGACACCAGGTATAGACACCCGGGTTGAATAGAGCGAAGATCCTCGTTTTGTAGAAGATGGACGAATCTCTTGGGCAGGTACACCTGGAACTTTGGTTCATCCCCCGGAGTAAACGGTGCCTCGCTGAGACTGCAGCAGATGGCCTCCCCAACTGTAGTCTCCATCTTCTTCATAGCATGGATTATGTAGTGCTTCTCGTCTTTTAGTTCCGAGCACTTCTTTACAGGTAATATTGTTGACTTGGAGTGAGCATTGAACTGCTCGACCAAAGTCTGAAGGAACTGGTGAGATGCCATGGTCAGGTTACAGATCGTCTTCTTGCTCGGAGATGTTGTCGTCTCGGAATCTCGAGTAATACTCATGCCAGGTCCCTGTCTGCTCCCCACTTATATACTCTCCGTTACCCCCACCACTCCCCAATTCCCCACTTTGAAGGTAAGAGGCGAGTTTATAGGCATTTTTCAAAGCGCAATGTCTATCTTTATCATGTTCTGGGCTTTTTGTACAAATACATATGGTTTCCAGCATGTATTGATAATTCTTATCCAATTCCACATCATTAACCGGAACATGAGTAAATCCTTCGATCCATCTTTTCTTTTCCAGCCCCTTTGTGTAAATATTGGTAAACTTGTCTGAAAAGTGATGCATAATGTGATACAAGTCCGTGTAACTTGTAAAACCATCATACCAATCGATATGATGGAAGTGTTTTGAAATCCATCTGTTGGTAGTAGCGGCTTTACTAGTTAAAGACGAATAAGAACATGGTGGTTTAAATAAAAACGAATAAGGAACACTTGTATTCATGTCCAAAAACACAAGTTCTTTTATAATGAATCTATCATCATTACCACGAAACGCTTGAAACTCAATAATACCAGGCTTGGACTTTACTTGTTGTTCTTCTCCCTTGTCCATTTTGAAGGTCACACGTCTGCTCATTACGAAGTCAGGAGGTCAACTGATTTCCACACCACGGTAGGTACTACTTTTATACCAGGCCGTACAGTTGTTGGCGCGTTGGTGTATATTTAACGTGGGCACCGTCCCCAATAGGCCTAACCCCACAAAATGTTGGTTATTGTTTTAAAAACTAACCATTGTCATTTAAGTTTCCATCTTTATATTTTCCTTATTTTCATTTTCATCACTAACACTTGATTCTTCTCCTCCATCTTCCTCTTCTTCCTGTTTTACTGATTTCTTATGTAGTTGAGCGTACTTTTCCAATTGTCTCCACATCTGTACTTCATGAGGAACTCTATTAAATATAGAAGTATCCACAGGTCCGTATAATATAGGTGCGTCCGGTTGTTTGTCCAATGTGTCTTCCAGATAATCTTTAATAATCGAACTTGAAAACACCAGTTGTCTCAAGTATCTTGTTATAGGTTCAGTAGCACAAGTTAAAATGAAAAACTCCTCTCGATTAAGTTGAATTTTGTTATCATGTCTTGTTGTGTCTCTAAACCGTAGCTGATGATCACCACGTTGTTTAATGATATCAATTTCCACATTTGAATCCAAAAGTCCTACCCTTGTCTTTCTTCCAAACATGTTACTACTTAAATAGCATTCTAGCAGATGCAAATGTTTCATAAACGATTCCCAAGCACTGTCCGTAAACAAAATCATTTTGGGTCCATGAGTTAAAATTACAGTAGGGGAATAATCTGTAGATTTCATAACACCGATTAAAACACTTTTATCCAAACTGGAAGAGATTGGGTAAAATATTCGCAAAAATACCTCACTCAATATGTTTGGAGAAATATTATCTTCAATATCCCTTTTTCTCTTTTGTATAGTCTTTCTTCTTTTACCTTTTTCTTCAACATTATTACTGGCGTGAAGTTGTCCGCAAACGTTTTGTTCACCTCCTTCCTGGTGACCTTGAGGATCTAAAAACTCAGATATCTCCTTCTCAATATCTACCACATTTTCAGGTGTACCACTAGGAGAAGCCATATTGAATACGATGCTACCCATACAACAGTAGGCAACAAACTGATGAGGAGCGGTCTGTACGCTCTGCTTTTATACTCGCGGAATGAAACAAAACCGGTTCTTACAATACATTTTTAACAATTCCGGTTAAAGGTGTGTATGTTACGATTTTATCATGTAGAATTAAACAGTATGCAGTTGTATTAGCCGGTATAGCATCGTTGAATTCCATTTCTATTTTTATATCCACACTTGAAGACTTTACTGATTCATTTTGTTTAGAACAATCGATTACAACTATTGGGTAGGCATCGAAATATTTGTCAGGTGGTAATAAAGGTGTATTTGTTTTACCGTAATATGAACTTTGGAATCTCGCGTACATATCGTACAATATACTGTATTTCTTCTTAGTGAATGACACATTTAAATTGTCGTATGGAAAGAATTGTGAATTTAAATAAACTTTAATATTTTTCAAGTCACAATGATCAAATTGTCCTGCATGTTTAGTAATGACGTCTCTTCTACCTGTTTGTAAACCAAATATAATATACCTGGCTCGTTCTACATAATTCGATGTTTTAACAGTCCAAGTGTGTCGATCCGTAGTAGGTAAACTGGGATGCTCATGAAATTCCCAACTTCTAAATGGAATAACAATATCACGATCGGCTTTTAATTTTCTTAAAAGTAGCATTCTATGCTCGTCAGCCAATTTAACATGTGGAACTCTCCATACAATTTTGTCTAATTTTAATTTCCATTCTAAAGTCGCATCTGTAGTAGCATCTGCAGCTTTAATAATGTCTTTATCGTTAGAAGATCTCAACAAAACTAATTCTTGTTTAACGTTTAATATTATTTTCCTATAATCTTCAGCAAAACCAAGCAGCAAACGTAATGGAATATGAAAATCAAAATATCCATTTGGATCTGGAGTGATCGTGTCAATCGTAGGTAATACCCATCCGGCAGGTTTAAGTAAATTGGTTTCATTGGGTGTTATAGATGTTAATCCTTTTAAAGTTGTCGTAATACCTACTTTTTTAGTGGAATCAACTGTTACACCTGATATTTCATATCTAATTTCATCAAATAGGAAAGCCATAGGATTATTTATAAATGGAACTGTTGTACCAACAGTAGTACCGTCCTTTTTAGTAACTTGTCCTTCAATATACAAGTAACTTTCACATGGTAGTGTGTAAATGTCTTGATTTTGTATGGGAATACGAATTTCATCGTTATTGTTTAATTTCGATGAAGTGTAAGGGTTGTGGGTGTGATATTCTTTTTCCCATAGGGTTTCGTCGAATGTTGGACCCTGCGCTATATCCAGTATATCCATACTCGGTTAATTTTAATCCAATTCTCTCTAAGAAACGAATGTTCTCGCGTGTTAACTCCTCCACAGCTGAAGAGCTACTAATGCGGTTTCCCGTAGGTTGTTCGCTTTTAAATGTTAAACCCATAGTTTTGTATTAAAGTGTCGATTTTAAATGTAATCTAATCGTAATAGGCTCTTCTCTGAAGTCTACCAAGTTACCGTCTTGATCCAATACGCTCAACACGATGTCTGAAATGAAAGTGGTGTTCAACGGTAGATATACCAGGTTTTGTGGCTTTTCAACAATTTTAAATCCAGGTGGTACACTTGGGTAAAAAGTATGTATGATGTGGGTGTTAGCCCCATCCCTGTAAGCACCTTGTATAATGTTACAAGTTATGTCTATACTATTGACTTTTAATATTGTTACTGTTTTCTTACCGGAATGTGTTACATCTGGTTCTAAAACAGGCTCATCGTTGGAAAATCCTAATAAATCACCAATTGAGTTTGGTTGAGTGAAATCTATATAATATTTGGAAGTAATTTCAGCTTTCATCGTATTATTATTACCTTTTAATGTTATATTGTCTTTTCCCATTTTAGTTTGCAAAAATTCATTTATATGATCAATTTCATAAGAACCTGTGGGTAACCTGCACTCTTGTAAGTCTGTAAATTTTCCACTGGCATCCTTTCCCTTATAATAATGCAATACGTTATTTTTACCTTCCGTAACATTGGGGATAGAGTTGTAAGTTGTAAAATCCAATAGTGCCGCCTCCCAAAACCTTCCTTTTTGCAAGCGTAACGCTGGAAAAAGGATACTTCGTAAAGTGGACGATTTTCCTGTTAATGATACCGTATAGGAAGACATCTCAATAGTGACTGATACTTTTAGCTAGAAATTCCAAACATAAATGGCCGCATATTGAAGTATTATCAGGTTGTTCTCTTTTATAGTTATAATATATGTTTTTAGCAGATTTAAAGTAATTTTGAAGTTCTTTTGGTGGTGGCAAATTACCGAAACTATCAAAATAATATACATTGTTATTTAGTTTCTTATAACAAACCCAATGGGTGCCAGGCCCTTCAGTATTATCCAAATTTACAATTCCAGTCTCATTTTGCCACATTTTCTTTGGTAAACTGTCTTTCATAAACACACCGCGGAAAAATGGTATTTTTAAACAGGAAATATATTTAAATAATTCAATATTGGTTAATGCTTTATGTGGTATGACCAATTGATTTCTTTCATTTAATATGCACGATAAGGTCTTAGGTAAAGACCTGCCCCGTTTTTTACCATTGACCACACGGTGGGCTTCTTCCTGCCTTTTCTTGTAGATCGTCGTCTTCTTTTTATATTTCCTCCATGTTTTCTTGTGGTTGACCTCCTTTTTACTCTCCTTCTCCTCCTTCTTCCACCTCCTACTGCTGTTTTAGCCTTCATACCTGCTGTTACTGCTAAAGCTGCTGCTTTTTCTGCTATGCTAGCGTCACTTGATTTTACTCGTTGCCAAGCTATGTCCGCAAGCTTTTTGTCAGCTATTGATCTATTTTTTGAATCGGCAAACGTGGAATATGCGATATCGTGTTGTTTACAAGCCTGATCTAACTTATTTATGCCAGGATCGCCTCTTTCCAGTCGTTTTTTCAATTTAGTTCCTGGTCCGCAATACTGATAACCTCCCGGTATATGAAATTCGTATGGTAATGCGTCTATTGCTCTATTTACTATGGATCCTACTGGAATTCGTTTTAAAGCTTTACTTAACAGAGAAACCGCTGTGGACGTGATCCCACCTCCTCTCCTTACAGTGTCTCTATATGGACTGATGTACTGGAACGTCATTATTGTCCTTTTATAATCGCAATGTACAACTTATGTGTTACCTCTATGACAAGTTGGACATAAATGAAGTCGTTTATTGTGTTCTTTTATTAAATATCAAAATCACCCCAATCCGATGATCTAAACTTTTTTGTACGAGGGTTGATAAAATAGTTTTGAACAATTTCCCGTTTAATCCAAGTACCTCTCTCAGATTCCAACAAAGGAGTACGACCTGAATGAATACCAATAAGATTGTATACATCAAATAATGCATTTCCTAAAACTTTTACAAGAAAATTAACAGTGACAGCATTATCCACATGTTCAGGGTCTTTAAGGTCTGTTATACGTTTATTATTACAAGTATACACTTTGCTATCTATTTGTGATAATGTGATAGCCTGTCCTACAGTTGCAGCATCATTTGCTTCTCTTCCTTGCGCCATGTTTGTTAATTTTTTATTACTACATATAAAAAACGCATAGTAATTATTTGGATCTAGATGTACTGTTTGTCCTAAGGCAGCCGCGTCTCTATCTGCATGACCCCATGACACATTTGATAACCTTCCATGCCTGCAATCCCAATAAGCGTTTTTGTATGTCAATAAACGAAATTTTTCATTACCTTGAATAAAGTCATCCCCTTGCTTTGATAATACTTCATCTCGTTTTGCAAATCCAGTTGTTTCTTGTTTTAAAGTCTCTTTCATTTGACCCACTGTTGCACCATCAGATGGTGCTGAACCATCTTTTACATTCGCCAAACAATTGCCAAGACAATCGATAACTCCCACATCACGTATGACACAATGATCTTTTATATATTTGAGATTTACAGCATCATTTTCATTTTTTGGATAACCTATATCGTTAATAACAAATTTATAAAAAGAAAATCCATCTTTTGTCTTTTCAGGTATCAAAGAATGTAAATAGCGTCTATTTACGCTGTCTTTTGCATCTTTAGGGTCATCTACGTTGGATATACGTTTATTGTTGGCACTATACGTTTTCCCATTGAATTTTAACGTATTTTTTAATTCAGATGACAAATAACCTTTGTTTATCGCATCACCGTTTTGATTTGGTTTACCAACGTTGATAATTCTATGATCTTCTGCGTCATATGTGTTATTTTGTAGTTTTAATGTTGGCGATATCTTTTCCTTTAATATTTTTAGATTTATTGCATCGTTTTCATCCGTAGGATCTTTTATGTTTTTTAACCTTTTATTACTCATGTCATAATCTCCATCAGGTGTTTGTGGTAAACCAGCACTTCTTTTTAAACTATTGGCATAATATAACCCATCCGAGGAGTAACGTCCGAACTTGTCGACACTCATGGTGCAACTGAATAGTATTCTAGGGAGTAACGCATTTTTATGAGATTACCCCACGGTTTCGGAGTTCATCCACTAAAGCCACCCATTCGTTTTCCAATCCAGTATGACCCGCTTCTTTAGCTTCATGTATTAGTTTCATTCTATCCACCAATTTATTGATATTATTGTAATAAATAACATTTGTGTTATATAGTTTCTTCATTTAACCTGTACCCGTAACGGACTTACTTCTTTTTCTTCGTTCCTGAGCACTTACATCCAAAGTGGATGCCATAAATCTTCGTTTTACAGGTTTTCTTTGTGTTAACGGCATTGTTTGTCTTCTAGTTGGTATTAACTTGGATACAAATTGTTTATATTTTAAAGACTTAGATCTAAAAGGAGGCTGGTCAGGTAAATACTTTCTCCTATATGCATTTGTCTGTTCCAAAATATTTTTATATGCTTCCATGTCTTTTTCTTTCACTACCGATACTGAAGGCTTATTTTCAAATAATAATTCAAATAATCCTTTTGTGCCCTTATACCTTTGATCACCAATGACAATATTATCATGTTCGTCAACGTTTAACGGGCTATTACCTATCATTAAACCGTCTTCTGTTAATCTCGCTCCATAACTATGGTAATTCTTATTAGGAATTGTTCCGAGTAACATTTTTACCATGTATTTCCTTCCTAAAGGTCCTTTGTTATGAATGTTTTCACCCAATAAGCTTATGTTTGACGGACCTTCCCTTGTCTCTTCTTCTTTTTCCTCTTCACTAGCAGTTGATACAACTTCATGTCCTCTTTTGGCTTTTACTTCATATAATTCTTTTATTCCACTATAGTCCGGTGATTCTAGCTCTCTTTCGGGTTCTCCACCGGTAAAACCACTATACGTAGAGGATTCCAGGTCTTCATCACTAAAATCTTCTGATTTTACATTTTCTCTTTCAAACTTCGTAATAGGTGCAATCGCATCTCCTTCCAATACAGGTTTAGCAAATTTTTTGTTTAATTGTTTCAAGGGTTCAGTAATAGGTTTAAAAGTAGATTCAAGGAATTTCTCCCTCTCGCTAATACCTAGTTTCAATGCTCTGTTTTTAGCCCGAATAGAATCACTAAGTGATTTTATTTCTTTTACTAATTTTTCTTGGTTAACCATGTTTGTAGCAAGACGTGTTGTACAACAATGAATGTGTTATACCACGTTTAATGTATTAATATAAATTTATCAAATCCTATCCTGTATCGACCATTGTTTAGCGGTTGTTCCTTCATAATTGTTAGGAACCCATACTTTTCAGCCCAAGCCTTTCCACACAACTCTTTAAATCGTTCAAATGTCATATCCGCATTTACATGATCAAAATATATATGTTTTAGGTTGGTTTCGTCCTGTTTAAATACAATTAACATGTTTGCATTGTCTCTAATGAGTTGTTTAGGTATTTTGCTGTAAGTTTGGCCAATATAAATGCTATCTATGTTGTTATGTCGACCCATAGCGAAGTAATTCCTTATTGTGTTTTGGTTTTCACAAGATACATCGTCGAATATAAACACGGAGAATGGTTTAGCTTCTTGTGGCTGCATGACACTCTCGCTTGCATTAAACTTTAAATATTTAACTTCAGGCACATTAGTCAGTATTTTTTCCAATAATTGATACTTTGGTTGTTGTAGTGATTTTGAAAATACATATAGATTGTTAAATCGTAATCCTTTAGGGTTTGTAATCAAATTGAATACTACATTAGTTTTTCCACAGTTGGAAGGTCCGGTAACCAGACAACGAACGGTGTTTGGTAACAAATTGCCATGCTTCCCACTATTGAATTCTGAATTATCCACTGTGAGTTCATCTATATTATTAATAGTAAAACTCTCTTTTTGTGGTACTATCTCCATCCTTTGTAATGGTTCAACCTAAAATGATTCTCTATCGTTATATCAAATCCTTTTTAGGTATCCAAGAATCTTCCGTCTTATTAAATCCTAACCATCGTACTTTGACCTTATCTTTTTTCCGTTGCAACACCTTTTCAACTAAATATACATCGCCTACTGTTGATTTTAACATTTCATGTCCATAAAACCCTCCTTCAAGCAATTGTCCTTTATTATCTTTTAAAATATATGTCTCAGGTACTGTAGGTTGTACTTTGAATACAGTAAAAACCTCATTGGTCCAATTTGGCAGGTATCTTTTACTGAATACACCTTTATATTTACTTATTCGCACTTTATCACCCACATTAAATTTTTTAGGCTTTAGTTTTTCAACTTTTGGTTTAGTATTCGTTTTTATACGTTTTAATACAAGGTTTTCATTTTTACTAGTTACTTGGTTTGGTTTCATCCCGATAGTCCTATGAAATTTGTTATTGTAATCGTTTATAAGTTTTGGTAACATATCAATCCATATGTGCGATCCTCTGTTGGAAAACATTTTATACATTGCACTTTTTAAAGTTCTGTTGAATCTTTCGATTATTGAAGCTTTTACCTCTGAATTGGTTGAGTAATGGTTTATATTGTGTTTTTTCATTAAATTTGCAAATTCCTTATTAAAATATTCTTTTCCATCATCTGTTTGTAAATGTTTAATAGTATGTTTGTCTCTTTGTATAGCTGTTTCCATTGCTTTTGTAACACTTTTGCCACTTTTATCTTTTAGTGGTAAAGCATCTGCCATTTTTGAAAAACAGTTAATAACAGTCAATATGTATTTATATCCTTTATTTTGTTTGCTATAAGGAATCATTTCGATTAAATCCGCTTGATATAAATCATTAATTCCTTTTATCACCGTATTTCTTCGTGGAAACTTTCTTCTTGCAGGTTTATGAAGTTCGTTGACAATTTGTTGCTTTAAGTCCTTCATATTGCAGGTTTCAATGTTTGTTGTATCACATGTATAATCACAATGAATGTTGTTTTAAATATTCACATCATTTATATGGGTCAAGGTCATCCAAACTTGTGTAAAAAAATGGGGAACACGGCGTTGGACTTGCCGTGTTCCCCATTTTTTTTTACGGAAGGAGAAAGGAATAAGGTCGTAGTTGTAGAAGGACGAAGAATAGGTTACAAGTTGATAGGGTTTAAAGAGTAGTGGCCAAAAGGAAGAGTGTGGATTTTGTCGGGCATAATGTATCTTTTATCATCCCGAGCTGACAACGCTTTTTTAATTTCGGTGACACTGTAGACTTGATGCTTGAAGCTTCGGATATTGTTGAATGTTGCTGATATCGTAGTATCTTCAAACAAACAAGTCTTGTAGTGGTCAAATGTCACGTGTTTTTTCAAATAAGATGTCTTCACTCCTTTTGCTTTCTTCACTGTCGGTGTGTTGTTCTCGTGGTACATCTTAAATGAATACAATTTCGCCATCAGCGCCACTATTTCTTCTAAAGGCATTCCATTTGCTTCATCTTTGAATTTTCCAATTACTTTTTTATATTTTTCATTAAAATTTGGATGGTTTTTCGGATAGTCAGAAAAATCGAAATCTTCTTTGTATGGAAAAGTCCTTAGGTCTTCATACATGTCCAAAGTCTTTATCCAGTAGATAAACGCGTCCGTATCCATGTATG
Source organism: Neoaliturus tenellus (assembly GCA_030545055.2). Taxonomy (NCBI): domain Eukaryota; kingdom Metazoa; phylum Arthropoda; class Insecta; order Hemiptera; family Cicadellidae; genus Neoaliturus; species Neoaliturus tenellus. The sequence goes on from CM061535.1 coordinate 86,639,787, forward strand.
CGACTCCAATGTTTTCCCTTCCGTAATGTTTAACCATTTTGTTATAATGGAAATCATACATCAGGGTTTTACTTATATCCAAAATCGACATACCTATGTATAACGGACGGTCCATGACTATTGTTGTTTTCTTCATACTGACAGCGACTAGATTTTCGTTTATAATCATGGATGTTCCGAAATTTGGTTTTTGCACTAATTTTTCCAATTTCCTAGGATCACTCACTAATTTTACATTTTTGTGTTTTCTTTTGTTCTCCAAGGTCTTCCCAAAGATGGCATTGTTCATTAATTTATAGAAGTCCTTTTCAAATGCTGTTGTCGCTGCAGCTCTTCTTGCAGTGTTGGAATCAATATATGGTTTCAACCAACAAGACTGGGTGAATTCAATTGCTCTATGAATTCTCACTATACGTAGACCCAATTCAAGAGCCTGTTGAACTACCCAGTAGTGAGCCACATAGCGATCCTTATTCTCCAAGGTCATCATCAATTTTGGCCATCTTCCTGTCGGTGAAACTTCAGTCTTGGCTAGGAGAGGCAAGTCGTAGTGATGGTCATGAAGGTGCTCCGGGTATTCAAAATCACAGTCCAAAATATAGCCTTTTGGACCATCCTTTGGAATCTGTGAGATGTCTCCGATGGTGGCCGGGTCGATCCACTTAAAGTCAGCGTAGGGAAGCGGATTTGACATTGCCCAACCATAAAGGTTGTTTGCATCAAAATAGCCAAGGTAGACCGATGGTTGTTGCTCGTCGAAGCCGGGGATGTACTTGTTGTTGGCTTTGACATGACGTGTTACAGCTTGTGTCAAACCGCCCCGTACACCAGATTCCATCATGAGCACCATATCAATATCCGTTAGAAGTTCCAGTCGACAGTTGGTTGACTTTAGCATAGCTTGCCATGCTAATCCTGGAGATGTGTACGAGTGTAGAGGGTCCAGTCCATAGGCGGAGAAGCAGGTGTTTCTGAATTCTTCCATCACATCGCACAGCAGAGTTACGTCCAATTTTATATAAAAGTCAGAATATTCCCCTAAGGTTTGAATGTTTAGTTGGTTCCAAACATTACATGCATGATTGTAGTCTTCAACGGAGATTTCACTTTCGTTTAATTTGCTGTTGAAGGCTTCAATCGGCGGTAGACTGGTTTCTTCAAATTTTTCTGTAGAAGTTATGTAATCGTAGGGGAACACTCCTTTCCGTAATACTAGGTCTAATTTATCTTCAGGTACAATTTTTCTGGTTTCTTTTAGGTCTTCTCTTCTTAGGTTCTCTGACAATTTGGCTAAACTAGATGCCATAAATCTGTAAGAGTCTACGAAGCGAAGTTTAATTTTACCTACTGTTTTTGAAAAGCTGATGTACTTTTCCAATGTTGTAGCAAGAACATCAATTTTACCGTCATCTCTTCCTAACTCCGGGATAATAAAGTGGGAGTCGTAGCCGCTAAGATTGTGTAAAACGACAGGAATAAAGTTTGGCAGTTTGTAATTTATATTGCATGAATTACAAGCAGCTCCTCTGTATAACCCTGTCAGGTGATCGTGATCTCTTACTTTTGGATTTTCTTCACTGAACATCTTCTTGCATAAATAGCATCTTGTCGCTAAGTTGTATTCTTCTTGTTGATTTTGGTTTAAAGGTTCCATAGGTACAATATTACCGAACAAGCGTTGAACCTTTCCAGCAATATCGTACAGTTGGTCTACAAAATACTTAGCGGCTTCTTCACCACGGTAGAGTATTGGAGTGGATGTTAAACCATAGTCTTGCAATTGGTTTTCAGACAAGGTTGATTTAACTAGTAAACAAAAACTGTTGGGCTGATGCAACTGATATTTTGTTCTTCTACTCACTTCGCCGTCCGGCAGCTCCTGTGGTACTAACGTTGATTCAAAATCTGCATAGACCACTATTGGAATTCGGTATTGGTGAACTGTCTTGTTAAATTGTATTGAAGCTCGGGTAGGCGGTGGAAGACTTATCTTTACTTCATAGTTCTCGTTGCAAAGTCTTTTATGTTCCAATAACCAGTCCAATCCTCCACGTCTTGAATCTTTCCAAGAAAAGCAGAAACATCTCTTGCAAACTGTAATCCTATTTACTCTTTTGGTCAATTGTTTTACAACTAACGCTTCAAAGTCTTTTATCCATACATAATGGGAAATTTCACCCTTGGTTATCAATAGCAAATCCGTATGGTTTCTTTGCTCAACCTTTACTACCCGCAAAGGATAAACGTTGTTGGAATCATCCAGACCAAAAACATTGACTGAAACGCCAGGATTTTTCTTTTCAAATTTGTCAATATCTTTTAAAGTAACTGGGTAAGTAAGACCTTGAAAGTTGTAGCGGTGTTCATTTTCGTAGTATTCTCTACTAACTCTACAAGGATTGTTTTTAACATACTTGGTTAACATTGCATACTTGAAACATTCATTACCCTCATTTTGAACATTTCTACACGAGTTAGTGTTTTGGATTTTCTTTGGTAGAGGGATAAAACTACTACCTCTTAAACCATATCCATGTTTATGAACCCTAACATCCATACCTTCGATTGATGACAAAGTCCATCCAGATCCTCTTCCTTCATGTTCTTGGAGTTTGGTTATAAGTTCCTCCAAGCATTCTTCAATAATATCATCAATGTCGGAGGTGAAGGTAAGGGTTCGGTTTTTGGTAATGAATGCTCTCAATGCTGTTTCACCATCAGTATTGTTAAACATAGCCTCTAACACCATTCCAAATTTAATAAAATTTAGCCTTTGTAATTCTTCCCTCAACGTTTGACCAACAAGTTCCTTAGCCTGGGTTATGAATGTTTCCAATTCCAATTGAACGTTATTAATTTTGAAATGTGTTACAACTCGTCCTGGCAAGGCTGTGGTGCGCAGTTGTCTTACATCTTCCAGTTCTTCTTCTTCCATATCCTCTTCTTCGGTGTCCTCTTCTTCGGTGTCCTCTTCTTCAATAGGTCTTGTAGCAGTAGATGGTCCAGCACCAGCAAATTGGATCACACTAGGTCTTCTTCTTTGCATTTGCTGTAGATAGCTGTCCCAGTAGGCCGTCTGCTTCTGGTGCTCTTCCAAAAACCGGTCAATTGAGTCTAAGTCTATTTCATCCATGGTAATATCTTCTTTTCTATCTTCGTCTTCATGTAATTCTCTGTGTATGGTGAAAAGATCTTCGTCTTGAAAGATTTCCCCACAAATGTCGCAAAGAGCCATTTCAAACAGTTTGGCTTTGAATGCACACTCTGTGAATGTCCACGCAATAATGAGCAGCGCACTCCACCGGGACCCTTTATATCCGAGACAGATAGGTGGGGAAAGTGACGTCATATGGAAACAGGTTATCACTCATGTGCTAAATTTAGCCTTTACACAACCGTTTGTAATACATTTATCAGTAGGCTTGATAAATTGATGATATTTGGTCTAGATTCAATAATTTGTACAAGTTTTTTCAAAGATGTCTGTTTGAGCAAGTTTATGTAGGTCAAGGTCATTTGGAATTATTATTTTGAGCGGGGGATAGAGCACTAAGCAGCATCATTTACTACAAAGTGCTCTATCCCCCGCTCACATTCTTTTTTAACTTTTTGTTTAAACTTTTTACAAGGGTGAAACATCACCATCAGAGTCGGAATCATCCTCATCACGGAATAGGCAGCGATGACAATACATAATTCTTCTGGCAACTAACATCCTATCCATTGGACGATGGGGAGTGTCTTGTTCTTGTTCTTCTTCTTCTTCGATTTCCAATTGGAATTCCATTTCCGACTCAGATGACGACTCTAATGTTTCGTAGGCGTGCAAGTCCACCTCATTGTCCGTTGAACCAGCTTCGTCAGAGTCCGTTTCAATATCCATTATCTCTTCCTCCTCCTCTTCTTGATCAACCGCAGGTAGTTGGTCCTCTACTTCTATAATTTCTAGAGGTATTACCTCCAGAATAGAGACAATTCTGTTGCGATGGAACACGGTGTTGTCAAGTGGAGCCATGGTATGGAAGTGTTGTATCCATCCAATTTGCTTACCCTTTTTATACCCCCACCAACTATACAATTTATGTGGGTCAAGGTCACGTAAAGATACCCTTTGAGCGGGGGATAGACCACTAAGCAGCATGCTAGTCCATTGCCGCAAAGTGATCTATCCCCCGCTCTATTCCGCAGACCACACTCAAGTCCAAGTCCACATCCAAGTCCACATCCATATGTTACACTTTATTATTACTGCCACCAAGTAATTGTCACTCGCACATTTACTTGGTTTTGATAAAGGTACTGCACAAACTCCATATTGGTTGTTTGTTCGTTATACAAATGCATCATGAAATATGCAATCTTATCGATTGCGGCATTGTCCAACGGTTCGCAATTCACAAGTTCCAATGTGCCCTGGCTGGTCTTATCCTCTATAAGTTCCACCACTTCGTTGATGTCTTCTTCCAAGAGGATGAACTCAACACTGAAGCTCTCCATTGTTGTTGTTGATAGTGTCTAGACAAATGCTTGACTAAATACTTTATTCATCAGTCCTACATATATACCAATTTCCCCCTCCTATTACCTATTCCCCCTCTACCTTTATATGGGTCAAGGCCATCCAATAATACCCTTTGAGCGGGGGATAGACCACTAAGCAGCATGCTAGTCCATTGCCGCAAAGTGATCTATCCCCCGCTCTGTATTCCACACAAGTCCTAGTCTTTACACACACATAAGCCCCCCAGTCTTTTACACTTACTCATATACTCTGTCCTCCCTGCCAATTAAGAGTTCCCCATGTTTGCCACTATTTTCAATTAACCTTTCCAAGTCCCAAAACACAATGTCCAAATTCACCAAGTTCGCTCGTCCAATTTGAAACACACTATTCCCCCCAAAGTCACTTGCTCTCACTTGTTGTCCTGTATACTGCTTCTTCTTCCACGCTACAATCACTACCCTACCTTCTTCAACAACCATTCTTTTAACATTATCATACACCTTCTTCAACATCCCTCTACAGTTTAAATAGTTTATGGTTACATACTCCCACTCCTTACCAATGATCAGTGATCCACTCATTTTCTAGCGTTCCACTGGAAGGTTCAAAGCAGAATGAAGTCGGGATGTACAGACCCCCCTCTTTTATACCAGTTAACCGGTTGTCCTTGCTGTAAAGTGGGTCAAGGTCATCCAATGCTACCCTTTGAGCGGGGGATAGACCACTAAGCAGCATGCTAGTCCATTGCCGCAAAGTAGTCTATCCCCCGCTCTGTATTCTACACACACACACACACACACACATGTCCCTGTCCAAGTCTTTCATTACATACCCAATATATATTCAGTTCCTTCATCATCACTATCACTCATCACTGCTTCCACAAACTCCACAGGATTAAAGTTAAATTGTTTCAATTGTTCTTTTAAGTTTTCAATTTGTTGGTCCTTTACTTCTAAAACACTGTGAAGGTGTGATATGTAGTCCGCTGCCTCGTTGATGCTTGCTACTCTCGGATCGCCTAACTTCAAGCTGGGAACTACACCCTGCAGCCTGTAGTACGCCATACGCCTTTCTTGCTCCTGCCGTTGACCAGGACTGAGCAAGCCTTGCCCGTCTTGGCTCACCTCCAGCAAGGTCCGTAGGATTGGAGCTTTGCAGGCGTTTGCCCGAGCAACAGTTATGCTGTGGAATGGTCGAGCAGGTCCACGAGTAGCAGGCAGGACGTTGGCAGCACGCCTTCTTGAAGAAGAAGAGGAAGCCTGAGAAGTTTTGCAGTTGGAAGCCATGTTGAAGTGAGGTATTCAGCTAAGCGATACAAAGCAGAATAACCAAACTGCACATCAATACCCGTATATATACACTTATCAGTGGTGGGGGTACTAGCTAGCCTTGGTAAAGTGGGTCAAGGCCATCCAAAAACATTACCAGAACGGGGGATAGATCACTAAGTGGCATGTTAGTCCATTGCCACAGAGTGATCTATCCCCCGCTCTGTATTTCACATTCACGCACACATTCATACATACACACAAGTCCCAGTCCAAGTCTTTACCCACACACCTATCCACTCTCATCCTCACTATCATCACTGTCCAACAGGCTTTCACACTTCTTAATCAGTTTTTCCCATTTACTCCTGACATAAAGTAGCTCCCTGCGAGTATTCTCTAGCATTCTGTCCCTTTGCTCTATCACTTCGTCGTACCACTCGATGATGTTTGGTGGAGTCTGAGTTGATGCATCCGTCGTGGTTGGTTGAGACGCTCCGCTGCTCCGCAACTCCTTCCTCACAGGACCAAAGCCGGAGAATCGGACACGACTCCTTGACGAAGGCCCCGATCGGATTGGTCCAATGCTCGGGCTGGAGTTGGAGGCGACCGGGCCAGAGGTAGAGGCTGGGACGTTCATAGCAGACATGGTGGTGTTCAGCTTAACGGTGTAAAGCAGAATGAGAGGACGGTTGATCACCACTCCTATATATACCCATTTTTAGTGGTGGGGATAACACTGGGGGGGGGGGGGGTTAAAAGAAATTTTGCTTAGTCTTCCCGGTCATCAGTTTTACATACCTTTAGCACACCCATTATTTTGGTTTCTTCAATAACTTTACACACCTCAAACACCCAAGCAAACAGCTCATCTATGTTGTTATAATTAATTTTTGTCCAGTGTTCATACTTATGAGTTTGGTTGTTTATAATACATAGATAAAATGTAGACCCGTCTTGTCTTATACAATACTCAACTTCCATTCTATGCTGGTTTAGCACTTCCCAAGCATTGTGTTGATCTATCAAGAAGTCACCACCTTTGTAATTGTACCGTGACATGTTTACCACGGAGCACAGAAACAGACTGAAGCAAATGAACGGCTCATACAAGCTTAGTAAGAGCGTTAGAGTGGGGGTATCACGTGATACACAACATTAGTTGTAAGTAATTTATATAAGTCAAGGTCATTCAAACTTTGAAAAATCTTTACCTCCAAACACTTGTAGCAAGCTACAAGTGTTTGGAGGTAAGTTTTTATATGTTAATGATTTATTTGTAAATTAGTCTTCACCCTCAAGGACACGGTTTGAGATTGTCCCAGTGACTTTACATCACCGCCAGGTTAAAGTATTATACAAGTCAAGTATTTTTTTTTATTAGTTGACTTGTATAATACCCCTCTCCCTTACTTTAAGAGGGTTAAGACTAAATTTGGAAAAATAATTTGGAAAAAGACTTTTTATATATTGTCCAACACAGCCTAACAATTTTGTTTTTTTTTTTTTTGGTGGGCCCATGTCCTAGTCCATTTCCCACACGGTTTCACATCCTTTCCTTCGTATCAGATAGGCTTTAGGTATGAAAAATTCTCTTTGTACCATACGAGGTGGTACTTGCATTGTACAAAGGCGGCCTTCACCTTTTACAACGATTTCTACTTTCTTATTACCTGCTCCATATGTCTGACCAATGAAATAGTATTTTTCATCAACCTTTAGCCTTCTAATATCCCGCGGTTGCGGACCGTGGGGATGTCTGAACTTGAACGTTTTAGGCTTAATGTACAGAGTATAGGGTTTGAATTGCCGAAATTTGACTGTACTTTTGAGGTGTCGTTGGCAGCGATCCCCTTCTGCACAAGCAAGTTTCTGGCAACACAAAACCCCAAACTTACTAGACATCCAAGCGTAATCGCATTTCTTACCCTTGCCAGCAGGGGCTTTAACGCGTTTACGTTTCTGTGTTGGACTCTTTAGCGGAGTGTCTTGGAGCTTCTCTGAATTAGGCTGGCTAGAAGGGATGGGGTTGGAAGGAGGTAGAAGGGGCAAAGATTGTTCAAGCGGGATGGAGCAAACAATTTTGGGCGGGGTAGGAGAGCGTGTTAGGTCTATGGTGGGAAGATCAGGGGAGAAGATGGATTTACGGGGTGGTTTGGTTGGTGTAGGTGGCATGGGGGATATAGGTGAGGGACATTGGGATGTAGTGTATGAGAGGATTTTCCGGGTTCTGCTATATGGGGTGATCCTCGACCTAGACGTCTCTTCAAAAGCCGCAGACTCCGATCCTGAGTCCGATAGCAGCGAGAGTGCTGGAGAGGCTACCGGGACTCGACCTGACGACTTGACGAGTTCTCCTGACGATGGCTGTGCACCAGCCTCTTCCACTGTCGCCGGCAATGGCGACAGGCTGGGCATTGAGGCGGGCTGTGGTGGCGGCGGCGGCGGTGGCGGCATCGTCAGGCAGCTCAGGATGTTCGCAGTCATCAGGTATTCCAGGATCGAAGTCGAGGATGATGAGGGTCGAGACGCGTCGGTCGAGGTTGAAGTTGATGGGTAGTTTTTCAGCTTCAGACCCATTTTACCCATTGTAATGGATGAAAAGAATAGATGTAAAGAAAGAAGTGAACTTGTAAAACAAAAGTCTCAAGAGCGAGAGAGAGTACCTGTCCGTATGGGAGCTTGGACCGGAATGAGAAATGCGTGCAGCCCGGCCGCCTTATATCCCCACCGGGGCTGCCACGCCCAGGATATCAGGGGTGGGGGTGGGGGTGGGGGTGGGGGGGAGGGGGGGGGAGGGGGGGGGTTCGCACTTTTTGTCGGGGGGGGGGGTTCGCACTTTTTGTCGGGGGGGGGGGGAGGGGGGAGGGGGGGGGGTTCGCACTTTTAAAAAAATAAGCCCCACTTGAGGCATTTATGTTACCATAGCTGAAGCCTCCCAAAGGACCCAACTATTAACAACTCCAAACTTGTGGGTTACAAATACCTAACTGTTATATTTTTTTAACAGACATTAATGTATTAACTGTGTTAATAAGACCTGACTGTTAAACACTTTGAAAGATTTTACATATTTAGGTCAAGGTCACAAAAAAACTTTAAAAAATTAAGCCCCACACCCCCCTTTGGGGGTGTGAGGCACTTGGGTTGTCATCGCTGTAGCCTCCGAAGAGACCCAACTATGACAACAAGGCAACATCCAATGTCGTGTACCCTTCGCCACGCAAGACTTGTAAACATTTACTGCATTGTCTTTTCAGTAGTTAACAAAGATTCATTTACATAATTTTGTGTTTCCAGAAGGAAACAAACTGAGGACACCCTAGTGGCTTACGTCCTCGTCCGAGTGCAGAGGCCGCCGCAACCTTTTGCATGCCAGCGTACAAACGGACATGCTCCCAAATGCCATCCGCAACCTTTTGCATGCCTGGCAGGAGCCTACCGATAATTAAAATAGGCTTTACACGGGGCCTACTCCCGTAACCTATCTTTAATATTTTTCATTTAAAATGCATTGAATTTTTACAAGTCTTTGTAGGTCAAGGCCACACGGACATTAAAAAATTTCGGCCCCCGTACATCCATGGCGAACCACGAATGTTCGGGGGCCTTGGGGACTAAAAACACAAATAGCTAACAAAGATTCATTTACATAATTTTGAGTTTCCAGAAGGGAAACATACTGAGGACACCCTAATGGCTTACGTCCTCGGTCCGAGTGCAGAGGCCGCCACAACCTTTTGCTTGCCAGCTTACAAACGGACATGCTCCCCAAATGCCATCCGCAACCTTTTGCATGCCTGGCAAGGAGCCTACCAATTATTAAAAGTGGCTTTACACGGGGGCCTACTCCCGTTCCCTGACTTTACAATTTACTTTGAGCATTGAAAAAGCTCAAGGGGGGATTGCTAAAACAAGCGTATACACTTTAGAAACATATAACACACTTACAACACACAATTGAGCTCAACGTAGTCAATGCTGGAACAAGCACATACACATTAAACACATATAACAAACAAGACACAAAGGATAAAAGACACAGGAGACATAGGGTACAAGTAAAACACTCTCATATAAAACAATTCGCAATACCCAAACGCAAGCGCAATATCTTACAACTAATAAAAGTCTTAAAGTTAGAGTAGACTTCGCTAAACACTGAAGGCGCCATTCAATGTTTAGTGATGCCTATGGCGGTCCGTCCCGGTCGTTCACGTTCAACGCGCGGGAGCGGACTGCGAGCCGGCTCTGGCCGGACCCCCTTATATCCCCACCGGGGCTGCCACGCCCAGGATATCAGGGGTGGGGGAGGGGGTGGGGGTGGTGGGTGGTGGGGTGGGGTGGGGGGGGGGGGGGCTCGCACTTTTTGTCGGGGGGGGGGGGGGGCTCGCACTTTTTGTCGGGGGGGGGGGGGGGCTCGCACTTTTTGTCGGGGGGGGGGGGTCAAGGTAAGTTAAGTGGGTCAAGGTCACCCACGACACTTGTACTCTAAGTGTTGGCTGTACCCCCACCACAACTGGGTCCCTAGGCTGCACAACACCGCTTCGCCAGTATGTCTCCGGCTTCCATGCGGTGCGTCTCGCTGTTCTCTAGCTCTCTATATGTAAGTAATTTTACAAGTTCTGAATGTAGGTCACTACACTTTAACTCTGGGACGATATCGACTTGTAGCATTTCAGTGTTTTGACTCAAGGTCATCACACTTTAACTCTAGCACATCGGTTATCGTACCAGAGGTGCTCAATAACCTAACTTGTAATGTTTAGGGTGGCGTTTGCACGCCACGTGGTATCGCCATGAGTGTCCAGTCCAAGTTTTAAGTTAAATTAGTTTTACTTCGCCATGAGTGTCCAGTCCAAGTTTTAAGTTAAATTAATTTTACTGTAATCTTTTCCATTTCCGCTTCGTTTTGCCAAAGTATAAGGTGTCGTTTAATAAAGTGGTATTTCTCTAAAGTTATAGGAGATTGCAGGGATACAATTAGTTTATTTAGGAGACTCTTCATCTTGGAGTTTAACACAATTTCCACTTTGACTTTGCTTCCTCGGCTCTCACAGCCTAAGCTGTACAGAAATGTTTCTTCTAGTGCCAACTCGGGCCAAGAGAACAGTGTGTTGACTGTAGGACAGCTCATGGTGAAGTGATGCGATACTCCAGCGTACCACCTCACCTTCCCCCACCACTGTGACCTTCCCCCACTCCTGCTGTTTCCCCCACCTCTTTTCCCTTGACTCATGCGCTACAAGCAGTCTCTCAGTATTGTGCGGACTTTTGTGAGGTGAAGCCATGTCGCAGGACACTTTAGGTAAGAAACTTAGCCGTGTTAAGACTTTATTAGTTGCTCACTGTCCACCACTCAAAGTTAAGAGAGTTTCAACTTTAGCTAAGTGGCGCAAACTGTTGCGCGGACACCCTAAGTTTTATACCAAACAGACTAATGTCAGTTTTACTGATGAAGATTTGTTTAATATATTGGATGAAATGACTTTTCCTTGCAAAATTCAGTTAGTTACTCCCATTCCTGACAGTTTAGAGTCTTAGTCTCTCAAGCCAATATACCTAGCGTACACAGAGCCTGACAGTCAGTCACTCGGTGGCTGTCGTGGGGTGCGCATCGGTGTCGGCGCTCCGTTGTTAGGTTTTCAAGGTCACAGTAATATCAAATTGTTGGTGTTGTGCTGGTTCAAGGTCACCTGAGGGATAACCGATTGCCCATTTAGGCAGGGTCAGAAACTCGAGTTTAACTTGGCACTTTTGCCGTTTCTCGTCGAAAATTCGCTCCAAGTGGTCAAGGTCACGGGGACTCTGACTGAAACTTGGAGCGTAGTGCGAGAAACGGCAAAAGTGCCAAAAAATTTTAAGTTTCGGCGTGACCTTGACCTCAGTGGCGTCGGTGACGTCATTTTGATGACGTAAGGGGTGATGACGTCATCAGCACGTCATTTCTGTGACGTCGTGGGTGTGACGTCATCGAAATGACGTCATTGGTGATGACGTCATCGATGACGCAATCGATGACGTCATCGATGACGTCATCGGTGAGGTCATTGACCTCGATGACGTCATCCCTCAGGTGACCTTGAACTGAGCCAGCACCAACAATTTGACACTACTGATGCTGTAGCCCCTCGTTAATATTTACACTTCAAATAACTTCACTGTATTTTACCTCATCATAGTGACATTTTTAAGATTCGGCAATTCAATTTTACACGTGTGGCAAAAAAAAACTGCCGGTGTTGATTATGAAGCTGATACAAAAATAAAACTCGTTCTCAATTTAATATCATTTTGTTTACATGTATCGAATTAAAGAAACATAATACTACAATAGATAATGTTGACCACTGAGGAATAATCATTACAGTAAAAGAAGTTCTTAATTATACCGAAACGGACACATTTCACAACATAGGTTTTACGTCACCTTCTCAGGGGGAGGTGCCTATGAAGTCATCAGTAATCTTGCTCATGGTATTTCGACCATCGATGATATCCTATTTACAAAGGTGGTAATTATAAATAGTGTTCAACAGGACCAAAGACAACGACGCATTAGACTGTTGAAGTAACTTGCTTGAACTTGTTAGACTTATTGGACGAAAGTTATTTAGAAAAACAGTTGTTACTGAAAATCGCTGGATAAATAAAGACATTTTTTATTTATTTATTAAATATAACCCTCACAGATACATTATCGGTAGAAGAAATGTTCCGATTACGTCTTTCGCTCTAAAAGTTCCATTAGTGGAATAAATACGCCAAAAATGATACAACTGTTCAACGGTTTAACATGTTTGAGTAATGTAAATTTATAACCGTAAATAGTGGCAATGCAATATTCGGAAAAGTTATGTATATTCGGCACCACTTATAATTTAGATATTACAAACTTTTATCGAAACAACTACAATCCAAACTTTATCATCGTAAGCCTAGGTACTAACAACTCGTTGGGATGATGAGACAAAAATCTCACCATGAGACATAACTCCCCAGGCCGGTACCGGGACTACATAATTTATAATTTTAGTTTCTAAAACGGGTTTTAGATATGATATTTAAAAGAATATTATCAAGCTACCGTACTGTTAGTAGACTGTTGCATTCTCAATCAAATCCAATTGCGTATAAAAAAGAAAGAAAAATATATAATTAAAACTTAATATTATTTCTTTTAAATAGTATAAAACCTACCATTTAATCCTCGCCACAAGGAGAGCTCACTACAAGTGACTCCTCATCCTCTCTTCCATCGGTCCGTGAATCCATATAGGTCATTTATAACTACCCTCTATCCAAGATTATGCTTGAACACCAAGTCCCATAAGTCGTATCTTTGGGAAACTTCCCCGAAAGTCCTGGTACTAATTGAATCTTTAAAAATGCTCACCCTTCGCTCGGACAAGATAGTTAGTGAAACACCCCCCTCGTCAGTCGTCTTTTGCCCCCTTCGTTTTTCATCCCGTTTTCGGGCAAGAAAGCAAACTCTTTCCCATCACCCCCTCACCCCTCTGCTCGGCCTAGAGAGCTAGTTTTCTTCAATCGCCTCACCACCAAACCCGGGCAAGACAGCCCGCTCACCCCCCCCCCCCCTCCCCCCACAATTTCAGAAGGAAAATATCACTACTTTTAATTTAACTTATATAACACCTAGTTCTCCCCCGTATTTTCATGTTTAAAGGGATCACATCTAGAATCAACAATTCTCATTGTCTCGTCCTTCTAAAATCCATCCTAATGAGAATACAATATTATAGTAAGTAAATTTGACATACGTTGGCACACTATAGAGACTATTACATTACACAGCCATAAATGATTAGCAATGAGGTAGAACTGGAGTTGAAAAATTATGAGTAATTTGAGACCAACTCTTGATCCCTACGGAGTCATAAACTAAGCAGTTTATCTCGTGCAAATGTCAAGCTTGTAGGAATATTTCACTTAGAAAATCTCATCCTCGTGCGGTACAACATAACAGAACTGTAATTGCTTCAAGCCATTAATTAAGGCCAACTAAATGCATTTTCTTAAAATTTGGGGTCATAAGTATTTTTGGTAATGGATCAATAAATTTATATCGACTTGGGATTTATACGAATATTTATAATAAATAAATATGGGACAGTATGAACTAAGACTTTCCTCGCCATTCAATATCCTTAGCAATAATTTTAGCAGTGTGACTACCCGACTAAACCCTTAACCAGGCTAAAATGTAGTACAATGACCTTTGAACCTTAATATACAAAAGTTAGATCAGTAGAAAGTGAATATTTTATTTTAAACTTATGAGAATTTATTATGCAAAAATGTTTTAAATTTGATGAGTAATTTGGATTATCTTAAAATAATCATAAGTGTGATATATCCCAATAGTAATACATGAAAACTCATACCATGAAGCATACATGTATTAGCTATGGGTGGCGACAGGAAAACATGAAAAATCTATTTTCAAGGAATAGGTAAAGGATTAAAAATGCAACATAAGTAGTAATACCATTTGGGATCAAACAGTAGCGTGAACAGTGCAGCTGTACACGAAATTAAGTCAAGAACCAATAATGTGCCGGTTTGTGATGAAGTTGATTATATTAGAAGGCTGCCAAAAAAATGAGGTCGCACTAAAAGACAAGCATGCAGAAGATTTGGAGAGCAGGGCGAGGGGCAACGTCACAGAATACAGGCTTGTGGAGGAAATAGATCACTGGTTCTATGGCGTTGTGACTTTTGTTAGACAGGCCATAGACGATATATACAAATCGTGAAAGACAGCCCGTGTAGATTAAAGACAGACGTGTAGTTAGTCCCCCGCAAAAGTTGTGAACGACATATTTATTATTGCTATTAAGGTATCTGAGACTACCGTCGTAAATTTCCCCAAAAAACCAACCACCCAGTGATCTGATATAGCTCTCACAACTTTTCCTCGTATTGGTCTTAACAATCATCACACCCAGTGAAGATACTCCCATGATGATGAAAATGGCTCTAATCTTTCAAGCTGGTCAAGGGGTAACAATCTTTTCTTGGTACTGGTTCACAACACTTGTTCTGTCTTCCTCTAAAGCGTGCATTAAAAAAGGTTTTAGGTAAGAGTACATACCAAGATGGAGGCGAGAGTGGGAAGATATTTACAGTCAATTAACAGATACTGCTGGCAGAGATGTAGCTTACCAACTACTCTGTCTCTGAGACAACTACTTAACTCTCTCTACAACTTCAGTGGAGAGAAATGAGTGAGTAGTATGTTGTTGGCTTTGAGTTGGAACATTGACAGCTTAACACTCAACTACCACTTAAAGTAACTCTCCATGTCGACTCAAACGAGCAATTAATTAAACTGTTATAGGTTCCTTGAATAAATCAGTTTAGTTTGTTGTTGGCTGTGAGCTGGAGCCTCGACAACTTAACACTCAACTACCACAGCTCTGATTAAAGTAGCTCTCCGTGTCGACTTTTTGAAGCAAATGATTAAAATGTTATAGGTTCCTTGAATTAACATAACTATCCAAATTAACATAAGTTTAGTATGTCTTTGGATTGGAGTTGGAACCTCGCCAACTTAACACTCAACTGCGACAGCTCTGATTAAAGTAGCTCAACGTGTCGACTTATTGGAGCAATTGATTCAACTGTTATAGGTTCTCTGAATATATCCGTTTAGTATGTCGTTGGATTGGATTTGGAACCTCGCCAGCTTAACACTCAACTGCGACAGTTCTGATTAAAGTAGCTCAACGTGTCGACTTATTGGAGCAATTTATTCAACTGTTATAGGTTCCTTGAATAAATCAGTTTAGTTTGTTGTTGGCTGTGAGCTGGAGCCTCGACAACTTAACACTCAACTACCACAGCTCTGATTAAAGTAGCTCTCCGTGTCGACTTTTTGAAGCAAATGATTAAAATGTTATAGGTTCCTTGAATTAACATAACTATCCAAACTAACATAAGTTTAGTATGTCTTTGGATTGGAGTTGGAACCTCGCCAACTTAACGCTCAACTACCACAGCTGTTTCTAAAGTAGTTCACCGTGTCGACTTATTGGAGCAATTGATTCAACTTTTATAGGTTCCTTAAATGAATGATTTTAGTATGTTGTTAAATTTGGAACATTGAAAGCTTAACACTCAACAACCACAGCTCAGATTAAAGTTTCACAATGTAGACTTGTTGAAGAAATTAATTCAAGTGTTATAGGTTCTCTGAATATATCCGTTTAGTATGCCGTTGGATTGGAGTTGGAACCTCGCCAGCTTAACACTCAACTGCGACAGCTCTGATTAAAGTAGCTCAACGTGTCGACTTATTGGAGCAATTGATTCAACTGTTATAGGTTCTCTGAATATATCCGTTTAGTATGTCGTTGGATTGGATTTGGATCCTCGCCAGCTTAACACTCAACTGCGACAGCTCTGATTAAAGTAGCTCAACGTGTCGACTTATTGGAGCAATTTATTCAACTGTTATAGGTTCTCTAAATATATCCGTTTAGTATGTCGTTGGATTGGATTTGGATCCTCGCCAGCTTAACACTCAACTGCGACAGCTCTGATTAAAGTAGCTCAACGTGTCGACTTATTGGAGCAATTGATTCAACTGTTATAGGTTCTCTGAATATATCCGTTTAGTATGTCGTTGGATTGGATTTGGAACCTCGCCAGCTTAACACTCAACTGCGACAGCTCTGATTAAAGTAGCTCAACGTGTCGACTTATTGGAGCAATTTATTCAACTGTTATAGGTTCCTTGAATAAATCAGTTTAGTTTGTTGTTGGATTGGATTTGGATCCTCGCCAGCTTAACACTCAACTGCGACAGCTCTGATTAAAGTAGCTCAACGTGTCGACTTATTGGAGCAATTTATTCAACTGTTATAGGTTCCTTGAATAAATCAGTTTAGTTTGTTGTTGGATTGGATTTGGATCCTCGCCAGCTTAACACTCAACTGCGACAGCTCTGATTAAAGTAGCTCAACGTGTCGACTTATTGGAGCAATTTATTCAACTGTTATAGGTTCTCTGAATATATCCGTTTAGTATGTCGTTGGATTGGATTTGGATCCTCGCCAGCATAACACTCAACTGCGACAGTTCTGATTAAAGTAGCTCAACGTGTCGACTTATTGGAGCAATTTATTCAACTGTTATAGGTTCCTTGAATAAATCAGTTTAGTTTGTTGTTGGCTGTGAGCTGGAGCCTCGACAACTTAACACTCAACTACCACAGCTCTGATTAAAGTAGCTCTCCGTGTCGACTTTTTGAAGCAATAATTAAAATGTTATAGGTTCCTTGAATTAACATAACTATCCAAACTAACATAAGTTCAGTATGTCTTTGGTTTGGAGTTGGAACCTCGCCAACTTAACGCTCAACTACCACAGCTGTTTCTAAAGTAGTTCACCGTGTCGACTTATTGGAGCAATTGATTCAACTGTTATAGGTTCCTTAAATGAATGATTTTAGTATGTTGTTAAATTTGGAACATTGAAAGCTTAACACTCAACAACCACAGCTCAGATTAAAGTTTCACAATGTAGACTTGTTGAAGAAATTAATTCAACTGTTATAGGTTCTCTGAATATATCCGTTTAGTATGCCGTTGGATTGGAGTTGGAACCTCGCCAGCTTAACACTCAACTGCGACAGCTCTGATTAAAGTAGCTCAACGTGTCGACTTATTGGAGCAATTGATTCAACTGTTATAGGTTCCTTGAATAAATCAGTTTAGTATGTCGTTGGATTGGATTTGGATCCTCGCCAGCTTAACACTCAACTGCGACAGCTCTGATTAAAGTAGCTCAACGTGTCGACTTATTGGAGCAATTTATTCAACTGTTATAGGTTCTCTGAATAAATCAGTTTAGTTTGTTGTTGGATTGGATTTGGAACCTCGCCAGCTTAACACTCAACTGCGACAGCTCTGATTAAAGTAGCTCAACGTGTCGACTTATTGGAGCAATTTATTCAACTGTTATAGGTTCTCTGAATAAATCAGTTTAGTTTGTTGTTGGATTGGATTTGGAACCTCGCCAGCTTAACACTCAACTGCGACAGCTCTGATTAAAGTAGCTCAACGTGTCGACTTATTGGAGCAATTGATTCAACTGTTATAGGTTCTCTGAATATATCCGTTTAGTATGTCGTTGGATTGGATTTGGAACCTCGCCAGCTTAACACTTAAACTGCGACAGTTCTGATTAAAGTAGCTCAACGTGTCGACTTATTGGAGCAATTTATTCAACTGTTATAGGTTCCTTGAATAAATCAGTTTAGTTTGTTGTTGGCTGTGAGCTGGAGCCTCGACAACTTAACACTCAACTACCACAGCTCTGATTAAAGTAGCTCTCCGTGTCGACTTTTTGAAGCAAATGATTAAAATGTTATAGGTTCCTTGAATTAACATAACTATCCAAACTAACATAAGTTTAGTATGTCTTTGGATTGGAGTTGGAACCTCGCCAACTTAACGCTCAACTACCACAGCTGTTTCTAAAGTAGTTCACCGTGTCGACTTATTGGAGCAATTGATTCAACTGTTATAGGTTCCTTAAATGAATGATTTTAGTATGTTGTTAAATTTAGAACATTGAAAGCTTAACACTCAACAACCACAGCTCAGATTAAAGTTTCACAATGTAGACTTGTTGAAGAAATTAATTCAACTGTTATAGGTTCTCTGAATATATCCGTTTAGTATGCCGTTGGATTGGAGTTGGAACCTCGCCAGCTTAACACTCAACTGCGACAGCTCTGATTAAAGTAGCTCAACGTGTCGACTTATTGGAGCAATTGATTCAACTGTTATAGGTTCTCTGAATATATCCGTTTAGTATGTCGTTGGATTGGATTTGGATCCTCGCCAGCTTAACACTCAACTGCGACAGCTCTGATTAAAGTAGCTCAACGTGTCGACTTATTGGAGCAATTTATTCAACTGTTATAGGTTCTCTGAATATATCCGTTTAGTATGTCGTTGGATTGGATTTGGATCCTCGCCAGCTTAACACTCAACTGCGACAGCTCTGATTAAAGTAGCTCAACGTGTCGACTTATTGGAGCAATTTATTCAACTGTTATAGGTTCCTTGAATAAATCAGTTTAGTTTGTTGTTGGATTGGATTTGGAACCTCGCCAGCTTAACACTCAACTGCGACAGCTCTGATTAAAGTAGCTCAACGTGTCGACTTATTGGAGCAATTTATTCAACTGTTATAGGTTCCTTGAATAAATCAGTTTAGTTTGTTGTTGGATTGGATTTGGATCCTCGCCAGCTTAACACTCAACTGCGACAGCTCTGATTAAAGTAGCTCAACGTGTCGACTTATTGGAGCAATTGATTCAACTGTTATAGGTTCTCTGAATATATCCGTTTAGTATGTCGTTGGATTGGATTTGGATCCTCGCCAGCTTAACACTCAACTGCGACAGCTCTGATTAAAGTAGCTCAACGTGTCGACTTATTGGAGCAATTTATTCAACTGTTATAGGTTCTCTGAATATATCCGTTTAGTATGTCGTTGGATTGGATTTGGAACCTCGCCAGCTTAACACTCAACTGCGACAGCTCTGATTAAAGTAGCTCAACGTGTCGACTTATTGGAGCAATTAATTCAACTGTTATAGGTTCCTTAAATGAATCAGTTTAGTACGTTTTTGCTTGGAGTTGCAACCTAGCCAGTTTAACACTCAACTATCACAGCTCTAATTAAGTAGCACATCATGTCGTCTTGTTGGAGCAATTGATTCAATTGTTATAGTTTCCTTAAATGAATCAGTTTAGTATGTTGTTGGCTTGGAGTTGGAACCTCGCCAGCTTAACACTCAATTACCACAGCTCTGATTAAAGTTCCTCGCCGTGTTGATTTTTTGTTGCATTCAATTCAAGTTTTATAGGTTCTTTAAATTAATCAGTTTAGTGTGTCGTTTCGCCAGCTTAACACAACTGCCGCAGCTCTGATTGTAGAGCTCACCGCCATAGCTCACCTTGTAGACTTATTGGAGCAATTGATTCAACTGTTTTACGTTTCTTAAAAGAATTAGTTTAGCTTTTTGTTGGCTTGGAGTTGCCTCAACATCTTAGCACTCAACTATCACAGCTCTGATTAAATTAGCTCACCGTGTCTCTCTCTACAACTTAATAATTTTTGTATGTTTTGGTTTGGAGTGGGAACCTCGACGGCTTAAGAGTCATCTTCACCCCTGGGCCATTAGCCCATTGTTGCGCAGTCGGCAATGTTAACCATACGGCTTTTAATGCAAAACATGGTATCGCATTCCGCTGTTTCGGACGCCGTTTTCAACCGATTTTCTTTAAACTTGGTAAGTGTTTAGTTGAATAGTTAAACTATGTCGCTCATACCTCGGAATTTTAAAAATTTACTAAATTTTGAAATATTCCTAAGGAAAATCGAGTTACTTTGCAACGTCTCAAAGAGTAATATTTGTTAAATTTTCAAAATTCCGAGGTATGAGCGACATAGTATAACTATTCAACTAAACACTTACCAAGTTTAAAGCAAATCGGTTGAAAAACGGCGTCCGAATCAGGGGAATGCGATACCATGTTTTGCATTAAAAGCCGTATGGTTAACATTGCCGACTGCGCAACAATGGGCTAGTGGCCCAGGGTTGAAGATGACTCTTAACTCTCAACTACCACAGCTCTTATTAAAGTAGCTGTCTGTGTTGATTTGTTGTTGCAATTAATTCAAATTTTATAGGGTTCCTTAAATGAGTGAGTTTAGTGTGTCGTTGGAATGGAGTTGAAACCTTTCCAGGTAACCACTCAACTACCACAGCCCTAATTAAAGTAGTTCGCCGTGTCGATTGTCGTTGCAATTTTGTTGAGGCACATGTACATTTGTACAAAAGGAGGGAGATTGTTAAGTCGATTATAAACGTTCATAATTTTTTTTTTATTTTTGGAGTAGCCTATATTAAAAATTTTAAGGCCATCAATAAAGTAGCGTTGGATTGAAGGACTTATGGGAATTACGTTTGTTAAAAATCTCATGTGAATATAAATTCATTCACCAATTCAAATTCGTTTCAACTACCCAAATTTATCCTCCTTTAGTGCTTGACCAATTTAACATTTCTTCCGTCTATAGTTATCAATGACTGAAAAACTTACTTATTAATGACTTAGGACTTTTACTGTGATTTAAGAATTGTTTAACCTCTTTTATCCTTAAAGAGTCGATCCTTAACACCAAAATGGTCATAGTTAACATAAAAACATCGCCTCAAACTTTAAATTAAGTTTTTATCTCATTCACTCTTTCAATGACCTTCTGAGGTTAGGCATTGACAAATTCTAGGACATGCCACATATTTTAACTTTTACATTTTTAGATAGACCTTATGACTCCCAATGAATATTTAATTTGAACTACTTTAGTGAGCTCAGCTAGTTCGTATCAAAGTATTAAGTCTCAGAGTGCAGTACAAAGGAGGTAAATTAAAGGCATGTTACTTGTTTCTGGCAACACCGTCAAAGCAATCCCACCCTCAATTATTCATGCGAGTGCTTTTTGTTCTCAGACTAGAGGCTTGCCACGTCACACACTCTGAAATTGTGCTGTGAAAATGAGTTTACACTAAATCAAAAAGACCCCTTCTAGATATGTAGTTATTTTAAAGGTAATTTATTGAAAAGTGCATATTTAAAATTTGTCACTGTCGATTTGTAGCCAAAAACTTCAAAATACGAAGTCTAAGCAATATAGTAGATAAAAATTTTTCTTTGGATTTAAAATATAACTTATAGTGGATTTTAAGGCTCATTTGATTAAATATCAATCTCCTTTGATCAACATATACAAATGTAGCTTTAGAATTCTTAAAATTCTCAACATATATCCCAAAAAATATGAATGATTTATAAATATTTTTGGGCAGAATTAAACCCCGGAACAACATAGAAGTGTTTTAATGACCCACTGCCTAAAGATGATTAGATGTTATAGAAATTTTTTAAACTAATGGTAGAAGATATAATTGATCAAAATTATTTTTAATGGAAAAAACGTACTATGATCCTAAAGGGCCTTCCAATGGGTGGTCCTTCTTCTACATTGTTAGCTGAGTTCACCTGCAAGCATTTGAGGAGAAAGAAATTTTAAACTAAAAAAATCCACATTAATCAAATCAAATTGTACCATCGTTATGTTAATTATTCTTTCATACGTTTCAAGGGTACAAAAAACAAACAAAAACAAGCCTATTATTACAATACTTGAATAGTGTACATCCTGCTATTAAATTCAAAATAAAAGTAAAAAAAAGGTGTCATCAGTTTCTTTGACATAAAGGTGATAAAAACAATGATAAGGTAGAATTTGGTAAATCCAGAAAACAAACTCAAACAGACATTAGGGTTTTTGTATCCCTAACAACTCTAATCACCCATATCAATACAAACAATCAACATTCAGATCAGTGTTTTATAGATTACTGATTACGCTTATCGCCCACTGAATAAAAAAATAAACAATTAAGTGCATAGCGGTTGAAAATGGACATGAGCCCACTATGATTGACAACATGGTTACAAAAACTAAGATAAAAATGATTGAACCAAAGCAAACTGTAAACAACAACAAATTTGTTCCATTTGACATCTTTAAGTAGTAGGGAATGGCTACAGTTGGCTCAGTTCAAGGTCATTGGTTGGAAGAGGCAGGTGTGGGGTTGGAAGTGTGGGGTGGGGGTGACAGTGATGGATGGGTTTGGGAAGTGGGTCAAGGTCATTTGGAGGGGGTTTTAAAAAAGTGGGAGCCGCAGGGGCTCGGTGGGGGTTTTGGGAGGGGCGGCGCCGGGCCGCGGGAGGTTTTAATTTATTTTTAAAATTAAATTAAAATAATAGTTGCATGATAGGAGAACTCCTAGGTGTTTACAGTGCGAGTCGATACAGTAGAATGAGACATGTGTCCAAGGAAGAACGATCATATAAACCTGGTAATATAGTGAATAAGAATAATTGGATAGCGTTGTCAATAGGTGTAACAAGATTGAAATGTTGATATTGCAGCATGTCAGTTAAGACAGCGTGCAAAACAGTATCAGTACAGTATGCAGTGTTGCACAGGCTAGGTTTTGCAAAGTACAACGGGTGAAAACTGTAGTATTTCTTAAGCTTAGCCAATGTAGTACGCGGTTTAGAAACTGTGGAGTTAGATTGTTTCTGTAAAATATTTTTTGTGCGTAAAAGTTTTAGTTGTAAAGAGTGCGAAGCCATGATAATATACCAAGGGGAGATGTGTACTCTCCGACAATCGGCGAGTATATGACCGGCGCCCGCGAGTGTGCCTGAATATATAGAGACTAATTAGCATAATAAGTGCAAACATATGTTAGAGTAAAAAAGTGTAAGTAAAAAAGTGTTAGACTAGGTGTTAGAGACTTGCGGATAGTTGTTCACTGTTGCCCTATCGCCACTATAATGACGCGCGCGCGGTACCGATGCCCGTTATATGGGGGTTGTGCGGCCCCCCCCTTCCCCTTCCCCTTCCCCAACCCCTCCCCCTGAGAGGATGACATAAAAGAACAGAACTTTGGAGAGCTCAGTTATTTGTCGGGCGGCGCCGCGAAAGGTTGTAGCAGGGGGAAACATATAGGCGAAAAAAAAAAATTATTGGTAGCCGCAGAAGTTAATTAATTATTCAGGTGCAGGATTGCAAGTAATGTTCCGTGCATGAATAAGTAGGAGTACAATTGTGAATTGTACAGGTAAATCTTGTACTGTAGCATTAACTATAATATTAGACGGTTGTAAAGTGTATGACCTGCTGGTGTGCAAGAAATATACCGTGCACAACTAAGTAGGATTACAATTGCCAATTGGACAGGTAAATCTTGTATTGTAGCAACAAGTATAATAGTAGACCGTTGTAAGGTGTATCACCTGCAGGTGTGCAGGAAATGCCCTGTGCACAAATATAAAGACTAATTAGCATATTAAGTGCAAACACATTTTAGAGTAACAAGCGTTAGTTATAAAAGTGCAAGAGACTAACGGATAGTACCTCACCCGACCGATTCCGCCACCGAAATGGCGCGCGCGCGGCAGCAACATCCCTTTTTATGTGATCGATGAGTCACGTGCGACGCCCCTCCAACCCCCTCCCCGAGAAAACCGCATAAAAGAGCGAGGTTCGGGAGAGCTCGGTTATTTGTCAGTCGGCTGCGGCTACGGTCACAAGAGTCAGAGGAAGAGATGGATAGTTTAAAAAAGTACTGGTGATCGCGGAAGTTAATTAATTATTCAGTTGTAGGATTGCAAGTATTGCTCTGTGGATAATCAAGTGGGGGGACCACAACTGTGATTGAACAGGTAACCATTGTAGTATAGCAATAATTTTAATATTAAACGGTTGTAAAGTGTATAAGCTGCAGGTGTGCAAGAAATGTCTCTTGTACTGTAGCAATAATTATAATAGTAGACGGTCAGCAAGTGTATTACCTGCAGGTGTGCAAGAAATGTCTTGTGTAATGTAGCAATAAGTATATGATTGTAAGGTGTATTACCTGCAGACGTGCAGGAAACATAGCGTGCACTATTGCACAGGTAAATCCCGTAGTGTAGCACTAATTATATTAATATGACCGAGAAGTAGCGGTTAGAGTTTAAGTGTTGTTAAAGTAAGAGAGTAATTTGCATATTAAGGAGGAAACAGGTGTGTAAGAATGGAACCTGCAATTAATCAGTGTGAGTTTCCTGCACACGATGTTAATTAACATATTTTAGTTAAAAAAAAATGGAAACTCGACACGAAAATAAAATTAAGATATATAAAATAACTGGTGTAGTGTTAAGAAATAGTGTAAAAATAATAAAAATGTTAAAATAAATAGTGTGTTAAAGTACTATGTGGTATGAACTCACGGATTGGTTGTTTACCGTTGGGGTGTCAGCTCCCTATATGGGAGGCGCGCGAGCTTCCCGTCGTTTATATACATGCGGATGGTTACTCATGCACGACCCCCCCCCCGACCGGACCGGAAACCGGAAGCCCCCCCCCCCGCCCCCGCCCCCGCCCCCTCCCACAGGCTGCGTGTACCGGCGATTAATTTCCGTTGGAACTATAATTAAGCGGCGGAAGAGGGCAGATAACAAACTGCGATAGTTATGCTGTTATGCACGCGACGGGGAAAGCTGCGCATGTAGCTGTCAGCGGATGTACTTGTCAGCGGATGTAATTAGATGTTATCTAATGCTAATTAAGAGGCACAAGGCTCCACCTGCGTCAGGGGCGACCCACATGTAACAAAGCACATCCGTTGGGGATTTACCACTGACCTTACTGGAAAGTTCCGCGCCCCTCAAACCCCTCCAGGCTCCCCACCACTTTGTGAGCCGAGAACCTCTTTGGCGACTATCGCTGAGTTAGTTCGGAACAATTCGTCGGACGCGATGGTTGTTCCGAACTCAGAGGGGAACTCAAATATATAAGCGGCCGATATACATTTGAGTTACTCTTGTTATTAGGCTATTATTATTTAACATTTGTTTTGTATGTGTGTGTGTGTGGCTATGTTTTTATGCGAAGCGTTATTTATTAGTTTTAAATTGTGTTAGTTTTAAGGTTTAAATTGCGCATTGCGATGTTAGCATTAAGGTGTGTTATGGTATAATTTATGTTTAAGAAAATGTGTTTTTAATCTTAAGTATTGGTTTATGGTATGTGTGTGTGTGTGTGTGTCTATGTTTGTGTTTGTTTATCTGTGTACTAACAATTTTTTACATTTCACAGCTAGCTGTTAGGATGGGTAGATTAAATTAAAATGTAAATGTAAATTGGAGAAGTTCCATTGAACTTTATTAAATATGGGTGGGACATGCGCGTTGTGCCGTAGGTAGCGCATATTTTTATTGTTTTTGATTTTTGTTTTTAATTTTGGTCAGGCAAAAATATGTTTGGGTGGGTTTAGATTAAGGGTGGGAGGTTAGAGTTGCGTCTTGCACTAGCTGTTCCAGTGTCCCTAACTACCACATGGTCAAGCCCAGTGCCAAATGGCCCGAGACTGGCCGCCCGTATCACAGCTCACCAAACTGGATCGCCAAAGTGCGTGCGGGCAAAAAAAATTGGGATCCCTCGCAAGACGTAACTTTGTGGGTTGGGATTGGGAGTGTTTGAGGAACACAGGGTGGTGGAGACGGTCCTGGCCGCCTCCATCACCTTGGATCATTATTATTTTTTGGTGACCTTGACCTCAATCCATTCATGCATACCCCCCCCCCCCCGCCCCCGCCCCCGCCCCCGCCCCCGCCCCCGCCCCCCCCCCCTTCCACCAGCCAAGTGCTAACAAATTTACTTATAACTTGAGAAAGGTTCGCCGGAATAGGGCAAGCGATACATCATTGGAAAGCTCTAATTAAGAGTAATATTTTCGTGAAGACAGAATTAAATTATTTTCTTTTAATAAAAATTTATTATTAAAAGAAACCCCCACTCATTGACTTGCCTATATAAGAGTGTTGTGGTTTGCGTTGGGACATTCATTGCCAGTAATAGCTAGAGTGAACATGTCTACCCAAGATGCTCCAATATTTTATAACAAATATACAAAAGTTGAAGAAGTATTGGAGTTGGATGAAGAAAACAATGAAGAAAACAATGTAGAAAACAATGAACAAATTGAAGAGCTTTTGTTAAGTAAAAATGTTGTAACAAGAATATTTGTGGATCCGAATTCTCCAATGGATATTATAGGAAGGTTTGTAATTGAAGTTATGACATGGATAGAAAATGAAAGATTAGTAAACATAGCATCACCAATTTTAGTTGATGATAGACCCACCTTTGGTGTATATTGGCGCAACAGTGATCTGTTATGGCTATGGGCGGAGGCATATGTGGAGTATTTGCAATTGGAAGAAAATACAGGCTTTAATCATTACTTTTCAGCTTTAGTCTTAAACTACTATTTTTAACATCTCACTAAAAATCTTACCGTCCCCCCCCCCCCACTACAACTGGGAGGCTATAAAAAGGGAGCAGTAGAGAAGCATTTCATTTCGCTGCTAAATTTCAAAGAGTAAACATCAACAAGATGTATCAATGTGAAATTTGCTTAGAAACTTTTCATGACAATATTCTACTAGAAATACACAAAGAGTTATTCCATAATAATAATGAAGATGTAACAGAAACCGAATATGAAGATTTAAAACTATATGGAGAAGAACAACAAGAAGAACATGAAGAACCATTAGCAGGACCATCTAATGAAATACCGAGTTTAAAAGTATATGCTTTAGAAGGTAGAGTAGTAATGCATCACAAAATTCAAAATGAAAAATTGGAATTGGAGCAGTTTTTTAAAGAAGTAAGAAGAATTGTAAGTAAAACACTCACAGAAGAATTAAAAAGGCTAAATTTTATTAAATTTGGCATATTATTAAATGCTATGTTTACTAATGTAGAAGGAGAAATGTCACCAAGAGGATTCATGACAAAAAACCAGACCATAATGGCAAGTTCAGATATTAATTCAATAGTTGAAGATTGTTTGGAAGAAATTTTAACAAAAATTCAAGAACATGAAGGAAGAGGATCTGGTTGGAGTTTGGTTAGTATTGAGGGTATGGATATCAGAGTTCATAAACATGGGTATGGATTAAGGGGTAGCAGTTATATTCCGCTCCCAAAGAACATTTCAAACACCAAATCGTGCATAAATATTCAAAATGAAGATATGGAATGTTTTAGATATGCAATGACGGCAAAATTTGTACCACCTGACAATGCAGTAAGACCCAGTGAAGAATATGAAATACAAAGATATAGATATAATTTCCAAGGATTGACTTACCCAGTGGCTTTAAAGGACATCTCAAAGTTTGAAAAACAAAACCCTGGAACATCTGTCAATGTTTTTGGTTTGGACAGTTCGAATAAAGTGTACCCATTGCGTGTGGTGAAGAATGAACTCCCAGATCATACAGACTTATTACTACTTACAAAAGGTGATGTTTCCCACTATGTATGGATAAAAAAATTTGAAACTCTTGTTAGTAATCAATTATCTAAAAATAGAAATAAAAATATAATTTGCAAAAGGTGCTTCAATTTCCATGAAGAAAGAAGAGAAGGAAACGAATGGTTACAAGAGCATAAAAAACTATGTAACAACAACTATGAAGCAAAAATTATCTTACCGTGTCCAAGTAAGGCGGAGTTAAAATTTGAGAAAATCTCCCATCAATACCGGATTCCCATTGTTGTCTATGCTGATTTTGAATCGACACTAGTGCCTATTGAAAATAATGATGGCGATGTAGCAAGGAAAAGTGTTAAGTATCAGACACATGATCCAAACAGTTTTTGTTTAATGGTTAAATCTACTCTTTCTGAAGAACATCTAAATAGATTTAATTTAACTTCAAAACCTATAGTCTATCGTGGTGTTAATGCTTCTAAAATATTCCTTGATCAGTTGTATATAATAGCAGAAAGTGTCGAAAGATTGTACAGTGATATTATACCAATGATACCTTTGGATGAAGAAGAAGAGATTCAACACGAAAATGCGACTGTTTGTTATTTATGTACAAATGAATTTACTGTGGAAAATCACAAGGTTCATGATCATGACCATCTGACAGGGTATTATAGAGGTGCTGCATGTAACAGCTGCAATATCAACTACAAGATCCCTACAAATATTCCTGTAATATTACATAACCTTAGTGGTTATGATGCGCATTTTATCATTCCGGAATTAGGAAGAGATAATGGAGAAATTGATGTCATAGCAGAAACCACGGAGAAGTTTATAAGTTTTACTAAAAAAGTTGGAAATATAAAACTTCGGTTTTTAGACTCTTACCGTTTTATGCCATCTAGTTTAATGAAACTTTCTGAAAACCTGAGAATAGAAGATTTAATAGAAACCAAGAAGATTGTAAGTAATGACAAGGTTAATTTAGTTCTTCGCAAAGGTGTTTTCCCATATGATTATATAGATAGCTTAGAAAGATTTGATGAAACATCCCTTCCACCAAAAGAAGAATTCAAAAGTAAACTATACGATACGGATATATCCCATGAAGACTATGAACACGCGTGTAGAGTATGGAATGAATTAGGATTCAAAACACTTGGAGAATATTCGGACTTTTATGTTAAACTAGATGTAACTTTACTTTGTGATATAATGGAAGAGTTTAGAAATACAGTAGACTCCCTCTTAACCGGCCACCTTTTAACCGGTCTCCGCTTTAACCGGCCTTCTATGACACAAAATAACATCTTTTTAACCGGCCATTTTTTATCTCAACATCGCTTTAACCGGCCGCGTTTCGCCGGAAACTAAGTTTTCTTATCTAATGTATCATTCAATTCAACTTTATTTCATATTGACGTTCCCAAAACAATTAAACTATAATGTCCTGGGCGGAAGTGACTGCCACCGGAAGTCAATGCGTTTGGACCTACTATCCAGTAGAGCACAATAAAGAAACAAATTACGGTATTATTAGTGTAGGTTTGTTGTGGATTTCATGGGTGGTGGATGGATATTAACTATAAACCATATACAGTAATGTATTTAAGGTTGTTTTTCAAGTACAGTAATAATTATATTTACGTCATATAAAATTGTGGGAGGGCTTCTTAAATGAACATCGGTTTAACCGGCCAATTCATTATCCGGCTGCGGCCTGGTCCCGAGGTGGCCGGTTAAGAGGGAGTCTACTGTACATGTTTTAAGGCGTATGGACTGGACCCTCTGCATTCTTGTACATCACCTGGACTAGCTTGGCAAGCAATGTTGAAGGAAACTAACTGTAAACTCCAACTTCTTACAGATATAGACATGATACTGATGTTGGAATCAGGTGTTCGAGGAGGACTAACTCAAAGTGTAACACGACATGTAAAGGCAAATAACAAATATCTGCCCAATTTTGATGCATCAAAACCAAGTACATATTTAGGTTATTTTGATGCAAATAACCTTTATGGATGGGCCATGTCAAATCCTCTCCCGTATGGCGACTTTAAATGGGTAGACCCTGATTCTATTGGAAACATCATGGACGTGGCAAAACGTGGAGATACTGGTTATATTTTGGATGTAGACATCGAGTACCCTGAACATTTGCATGACCACCATTATGATTTACCTCTACTGGCCAAGACGGAAATATCACCAACTGGTAGATGGCCTAAATTGATGATGACTTTAACCAACAAATCAAGATATGTTGCTCATTATTGGGTAATACAACAAGCCCTAGAATTAGGATTGAGAATAACAAAAATTAATAGAGCTTTACAATTTTCTCAATCCTTTTGGTTAAAGTCATACATTGACAATAATACAAAAAGAAGAACTGCGGCTACATCTAATTTTCAAAAGGACTTTTTTAAATTGATGAATAATGCGATATTTGGCAAGACACTGGAAAACAAAAGAAAGCATAAGAATGTGAAATTAGTTAGTGATCCGGTGAAACTACAAAAGTTGGTAGAAAAACCTAACTTCGGATCGTCCATAATAATCAACGAAAATCTTGTAGCTGTTTCCATGAACAAAATTTCAATTCTAATGGATCGTCCTTTATATGTGGGGATGTCTATTCTAGATATTTCAAAGACCCACATGTATGACTTTCATTACAACAAAATGGTTAAATTTTATGGAAGAGAAAACATTGGCATTGTATATATGGATACGGACGCTTTTATTTATTGGATAAGAACTGAAGATATGTATAAAGACCTACGCTGTTTTATCTACAATAACGACTTTGACTTTTCTGATTATCCACAAAACCATCCCAACTACGACAATGGTAGAAATAAAAAGGTATTAGGAAAGTTCAAAGACGAAACAAATGGCGTGCCAATGGAAGAGGTTGTCGCTTTAATGTCTAAATTATATTCATTTAAATTGTACAAAAATGAAAGAAGAGAACATGAAATCGTAAAGAAGGCCAAAGGTATAAAAACCTCATACCTGAAGAAGAATGTACAGTTTGAAGAATACAAGAGATGCTTATTTGAAAATGTTGAGACAACAGCAACATTTAGCACCATAAGAAGCTTCAACCATCGTCTCTTCAGTGTAAAGCAAACCAAATGGGCTTTGAGTTGTAAGGATGATAAGAGGTACATCCTGGAAGATAATATAAAAACTCTACCATTCGGACATTACTCCTTATACCCTATCGACCAGTAAACCTATTCTTCGTCCTTTACCTTCTTCCTTTTTCCTTTCTGTAAAGAAGAGGGGACATGACAAGCCCAATGTCATGTTCCCTCTTTTTACACCAATGTAATATGGCCTTGACCTATAATCTAACCATATATAAAAGAGGATAAACCATTTTAGAGATCAGTACTTTTACAAGCGGTGTGGAACACACAACTGAAGATGGAAGATTTAAGGAACAAGATTGTAAATGAACTTCATAAGCCGGCAAGAAGAAAATTTCCTAGAAGAAATACAATTATAAAAGGAATGAATGATCTTTTCCAAGCCGATCTCATTGAAATGATACCACATGGTAAGTTGAATAAAGGATTCAAATACATTTTAGCGATTATAGATTGTTTTACTAAAGTGGCTGATGCCTTACCACTAAAGGACAAGACTGGTAAAAGTGTTACAAAAGCTATGGAAACGGCTATACAAAGAAATAAATTCAACATCAAACATCTACAAACTGATGATGGGAAAGAGTATTTTAACAAAGACTTTGCAGCTTTAATGAAGAAGTATAAAATAAATCATTATTCTACAAATTCTGAAGTTAAAGCTTCAATAATAGAAAGATTTAATAGAACATTAAAAGGAGCAATGTATAAAACATTTTCCAAACGAGGATCATATGTTTGGTATGATATCTTACCGCAACTTATAAAAGAATATAACAACAAGTATCATCGAACCATTGGTATGAAGCCTAACCAAGTAAATAGCGGTAATGCTAATATGGTATTAAAACGTATTAGGAATAATACAACTCCTAAACATGAAAAAATGCAGCCTAAAACATTTAAAGTTGATGATAAAGTTCGTATAAGTAAGTACAAAGGAGTATTTAGTAAAAGGTATCTGCCAAACTGGACTAATGAAGTATTTACAATCTATAAAGTGCAACCAACAATACCTGAAACTTACATCTTAAAGGACAACAAGGGTGAATTACTCGAAGGTGGATTCTACGGACATGAGTTGTTAAAATCATCAGTTGGCGATGTATATCTTGTTGAAAAGATTTTACAAAGAAAAAAGGATAAGGTTAAAGTACGTTGGTTGGGATTTGATAAAAGTGAAGACTCTTGGACCCCTACAAAAGACTTGGTGTAGCAATTTATGAACTCATTACATGTTTAACCTTTACACAAGATGGAGATTGTGCAACAAAAGGATCGATTTTTTATTAATAATATTGATGAATTAACAGTTGACAACGACAAGTTAAATCATGGAAAACATGGTGAACTACTGCCAAACACAATAAGATGTTTAATAACTGGTCCGTCAAATTGTGGAAAGACGAATGTGGTTTTTAATTTAATAACAAATCCTAAAGGATTACGTTTCAACAACATTTACATCTTTTCCAAATCTTTGCAACAACCCAAATACCAATTATTGGATAAGGTACTCGCAAGTGTGCCTGAAGTTAATTTCTACAAGTTTAATGCTAGTGAAACTATAATGGAGCCAAACGAGGCTAAACCATTTTCTATATTTATATTCGATGATGTATCTTGTGAAAATCATGACACTATTAGAAGTTATTTTGCCATGGGGAGACATTACAATATTGATAGCATTTATATTGGTCAAACTTACAGTAAAATTCCAAAACAACTAATAAGAGATAATGCAAATCTACTTATTATCTTCAAGCAGGATGAAACAAATTTAAAGCACATATATAATGACCATGTAAATGCAGACATGTCATTTGATAAATTTAAAGAAATGTGTGGCAAAGCATGGGCTGAAAAATATGGATTTCTAGTTATTATGAAAGAAGAAGCTATAAAAAATGGAAGATATCGTATAGGGTTGGATAAATTTGTATTAATCCATTGAACGATTGATGATACGTTTAGTAATAGATTGGTCTTCGCAGCGTAAACATGGTGAACCAAGAAAAACTATTAAAAGAAATAAAATCACTGAGTGACTCGATTAGACTTAAAAATCGAGCATTAAGAATGGGTTTGAATGAAAGAGAAGAATTTCTGGAGACTACATTTAAGCCTATTACAGAACCTTTAAAACAGATAACAGAAACTATTGGTAAACCTCATTATGAAGGAGATGTTTTGCTACCTGTTTCTAAATTTGAAGTAAAAAGTTTGAAAAAGGAAGAAGATGATGATTCTTACACAAGTGATAGTGAAGTTTCTCAAAAAGAAGAAGAAACAAGACAAGAAGAACCAGAAATAAATATTGAAAAAGAAGAAGAACAAGAACAACATATACCTGAAGCAGAACAATCAATTCCAAATCTAACAAAATTAAGTAGTGATATATTGCAACAAGGACCTCTTGGAAGAAAGTATATCATGAAGATGTTACATGAAATAAAAGATAACCCAAAATTACACAAGTCACATGTATATGGTGCGAGAATTGATGGAAATGAATTAAAAATAGGAGATTCAAAAGTATATTTGACTGAAGATGATGATATTGTTATTGGTGAGCATAAATATAAAGGAACAAAAGGATTATTTGAACTGATTTTCAAAAATATACCTATAAGATATACGCTTCAAGATTTAAATACTTTTAAAGAAATTTTGCAAAATACTAATGCTCATAAGAAGAATTACTCCAAAGATTCAATGATAAATAGAACACGTGCAACTAAATATACGGTTGTAATAAAAAGATTGTTTCCCCTGAAAAAACTACCAACATTACGAACTGCACCAGCTGTGAAGAAACCGCTTAAGAGGAAGTCATTATCACTTATGGACTTATCACTTATTGATGAATATGGTAAAAAGAAAAAAGGAGAAACTTTGACATCTGGTAAAGGTTTAATGAAAAACCTATATAATACAAATGTGATTTACTATAATGATATAAACAAATTGGTTGATAGAATGAGACTATTACATGAAGCCATGGAAGCTGGTCATACAGGTTTAAATAATGAATGGGTGGCTTTAGTTGACGAACTTCGAAATCGTGGAATAGTTGTATAAATCATCACGGATATATAAGAGAGCTTTGAGCATACAGTGGATCAGTTCAATCATGAGCGTCGACAAGTTCGGACGGTACCCCGGGCTAGGAGTACAAGGAGGAGAAAACAGAAAAAGAAGTGGATTGCCGCAAACACCTGAAGGTGACTATGATATGAGTAACAAACGTTTAAAATTTGTTAAAGACCCAGAAGAAGATACTGATGGGGCGAATTTAAAGATAGTAAAAGAGGCTACTTCAACATCATTGAAATTAGACAAGAATACTTACGATGTTAAATCACATAGAATAATTAATGTTGGTAAACCAACTGACAGTTCTGATGCAATTACTAAAGAGTATTTATCATCTGAACTTTCAAATACTTTAAAATTACAATGGGGTAATAATTTAAAAGATGGACAGACATATGATGCTGGAAATCATAGAATAACCAACGTGGCAAATCCAAAAAATGATAAAGATTCAGTTAATAAAGAATATTTACATTCTATAATACCGGAAAAGACTCAACGCGGATTTTCTTTTTATAAATTTATAATAAATGACATTGGATACCCAAAGGAAGATGGGGATGCTGTAAACCTGAAATACATCAAGGACAACTGTATTTTAAAAGATGGTGATGAAATCGATTGTCATGGGAAAGTGTTGTCAAATGTAAAGTTCGCTTCTCAACCAAAAGACGCTGTTACTATGGAACAATTATCTAAAGAATTAAAAAGGGGAACATCGAATTTTGTAAAACATGAAGATGCCGTGCTAAAGCGAGGAGATACATTTATACATGGAAATGAAAAGTTTGATTTAATGCAAGGAAATAATGATGAATGGGATGCAGGACATAAAACAATAACAAATGGAAGATTTGGTATAAAAGATACAGATGTACCTCTAATGGTGCAAACATTAATTGCGAGTGGTGGTACATTAGGTACATACAATGGTCGTAATAGAAGAATAAAAGATATTTATCCTGGTTATGAAGATGATGATTGTGTTACATTGAGACAAACAATAACTTGGGATAAACACTTTGGGACCAAATATGATGCAAAGATGAAGAAAATAATTAATATTTTACCAGGAGAAGATTTAAATGATGCTGCTACTATTGGACAAGTCATAACAACGTCGAAAAGTGATTCGACTGCTTACACGTGTAATGATAAACGTATTATGCAGTTACACGATCCTCAACATCCGAAAGATGCTGTAACTTTAGATTGTTTAATAAGAATAGTGGGAAACTTACTTATCGATACCCACAATCATATAGCTAGTACAACGAGTCATGTGATGATTCAACCCGATGAACGAGAAGCTTGGATTAAAAATAGAATCATAAATCAGTATATAATTAATTTGAATAATTAAATATTTAAATATAAAACATTGTGCACGAGTTATTCATTTATGTAAAGCAGCTCGTGGAGTAAACACGCTGGTTATATAAGACAACATAATGAAGACCACACCTCTCAGTCATCGTCAAGACAGCGACAAGAAAGGACGTGGTATAACATCAGCTGCGTTATCCCTGCTAAGACGGATTCCTGTTGGTGCTGTTCTAAATCGAGCAATAGACGCTTTACCATACGAATTTCATCTGCCCGGAGGCTATCAATACTGTGGACCCGGAACTAAGTTGGCAAAACGTTTGGCAAGAGGAAATCCTGGAATTAATAAATTAGATCAAGCTTGCAAAGAACACGATATAGCGTATTCCAAGTTTGCAGATTCAACAAATAGATCAATAGCGGATAGAGCGCTAGCGGAAAAAGCTTGGCAAAGGGTTAAATCAAGTGACGCCAGTATTGCGGAAAAAGCAGCAGCTTCGGCAGTGACAACAGCCATGAAGACGAAAGCTAAGTTTGGTGGTGGAAGACGACGCGGGAGAAAACCTAGTAAAAAAGAAGCTGCAGAAAGAGGCGGGAACATCAAAAGAAGACGTCGCACTAACCCTAAAAGGAAAGTCAAGAAAACATCCATATGGTCAATGGTAAAAAACGGATCGGGTCTTTACTTAAGACCGTACCGTGTGTATTAAATGAGAAGAATAAATTGATAATTCCAAATGAAGCATTAACAAACTATCAATTGTCAAAATATGTGAAATGTTTAAGAATACCATTCTTCAGAGGAGTTTTTATGAAAGATACATTACCAAATAGAGTGTGGAAAAATGAAACTGGAATAGTAAACTTAGACTCTAATTATGGACCAGGTACTCATTGGGTATGTTATAAAAAACTTGGAGAAAATGTTTACTACTTTGATAGTTTTGGAAATTTACCGCCACCAAAAGAACTTCAACATTATTTTCGGGACTCCAAGAATATATTCTACAACTACAAAAGAGAGCAACCTAGCAATACAGAAATATGCGGACATTTATGTTTAGAGTTCCTAGCGAAGAGCGTCAGTCAGCTTTAAGATGTCATCGTATACAGTGTCGCTGAGCGGAAATTCGTCAACATTGAAAAGTACACTTTTCCCAGCGTTACGTTTATCTACGGACAAACTATGGGAAGCAGCATTATTGGATTTGACTACATACAATTCAATTCCCAATGTTACAGAAGGAAAAAATAATTTACTACATTATTATGAGAGTAAAGATGAAAAAGGAAATTATTCACAATTGAAAATAATTCCATTATCTACAGGAGCATATGAAATAGACGATATAAACCAAGTATTACAAAAGAAACTTGGAGAAGAAAATATTTCTATAAAAGGTAATAATAATACATTAAAAGCAGAAATAACTTCAAAGTATTATATAGATTTTAGCTTAGACCACTCAATCGGCAATTTGCTCGGATTTTCAAAGAAGAAAGGAATTTTAGCTCCTGGAAATGATTATACTGGCGATACAACAGTAACAATATTAAAGGTGAACAGTATTGATGTAACGTGTAATATTATACACGGATCATATAGAGATGGAGTAAATCAACACATATTACATACATTTTACCCCACAGTAGCTCCTGGTTTTAAAATAGTTGAGAAGCCACAAAACCTGATATACCTACCGTTAAACACCAGTTTCATTTCAGACATCGTACTGAACATATTGGATCAAGACGGCATTAGTGTTGACTTTAGAGGAGAAACAATAACTATACGGTTACATATCAGAGCGGCAACATAAAGTCAACATGGGATTATCATTTAAACCACAACGGAAGAGTCGGGAGCTCAGTAGCTCCTCAACATTCGACGAGTTAACACCGGACAACATACGCTTCCTGCAGAAAATCGGACTAAAACTTGCCAACCATGGATATACTGGATATAGCGCAAGGACCGACATTCGACGAAACCCTATGGGAGAAGGAATATCACACTCACAACCCTTACACTTCATCAAAATTAAATAATAATGATGAAATAAGGATTCCCATTCAACAACAAGATATCTACACATTACCATGTGAAAGTTATTTATATATTGAAGGAAGAGTAACAACATTGGATGGAAAATCTGGTTCAACTGTTCCTTTTATAAATAACCCTATGGCATATCTGTTTGATGAAATTAGATATGAGATATCTGGAGTAACAGTTGATTCAACAAAAAAAGTTGGTATATCAACAACTTTGAAAGGATTGACTTCAATAACACCGCATGAAAAGAATTCTTTAATCTCCGCTGGATGGGTGACTCCTGATAAAGACACTATTACTCCTAATTCAAAAGGTTACTTCGATTTTAATGTGCCTTTACGATTGCTTTTGGGATTCGCAGAAGATTACAAGAGAATAATAATAAATGTAAAGCAAGAACTGGTACTGCTCAGATCTTCAACGAATAAGGATGTAATACAAGCGCCAAGTGGAACAAAAGATGCCGATTTGGAATGGCAACTTCAATTGGATAAAGTTGTATGGAGAGTACCACATGTCAGATTGGCGGATGAACATCGAGTATTATTATTGAAAAAATTAAAATCTGACCGTGATATTGTAATACCATTTAGAAGTTGGGAATTTCATGAATACCCCATATTGCCTCAAACAGAAAGACAAACATGGACTGTTAAAACCTCTACTTATTTAGAACGAGCAAGGTACATAATAGTCGGTTTTCAGACTAAACGAAAAGATGTTATAACTGCGCACGCTGGTCAATTTGACCATTGCAAGATAAAGAATTGCAAAGTTTTTCTAAACTCTCAGTTCTTTCCATATGACAGTTTAAATGTTTCATTTGACAAGAAACGTTATTCCATTCTATATGACATGTATGCAAGATTTCAATCGTCATATTATGGTAAGACAAATACACCACTACTATCACCAGAACAATTTTATTCAAAAGCTCCAATTGTTGTAATCGATTGTTCAAAACAAAATGAATCTGTGAAATCTTCAAGTGTAGATATAAAAATTGAAATGGAATTTGAAGATAAAATACCAGATGGAACTTCAGCATACTGTTTAATTCTACATGACAAAATAGTTACTTACACACCGCTGACAGGAATTGTGAAGAATGTACTTTAAAAAGGATTAATACAACATCTGCACGATTTGTAAGGTTTTTACAAAAGATCAACAATATCTAGGTCATCTGCGAGTATAAAAGCAAGAAAGAAGAGCTGGAAATTCATTTCATCTTTGATTGTCGTATGGGTAACATCGTCCGCAAGATGAGTTCTACTACATCAAGTGCTAATGAAGAAACTACACCTCTTATGGCTGACAATAGTTTGGATATAGAAAGACAAGTTGAACAGGAAATGGAAGAGTTCCTCAAGTTTAAACATAAGAAGACTGACGAAGAGGAAGTTGAAAAAGAAACAAAGAAAAGGAAAATTGAAGATAACATTTCTACCAACATCTTAATGGAGGTATTTCTTAGAATATTTTATCCTATTTCTTCTTGTATGACAAAGACTGTGTCTGCTGGAGTAATGAAATCATTGGATTACTCTCCAACTGTTATTTTGAATCACGGATCTAAAATGGTAACCTTCAATGAATCTTCTTGGGAATCTTTTATGAAACATATACATCTCTTGGAATGCTATTTGAGTAACAATACGTTTGGAAGAAAAACAAAACTAGGTTTGTTCGAATCAAATATTGAAATCGATATTGTTAAGCAACGTGGTCAACAACTAGTTCGATTTAGAGATTTAACTAAATATAATATAAAAATACATTTGACAAAAGAAGAGTTTTACGCTTTAACTTGTGCTACTGGTCCTATAACAAGATATTTAAAACAGCTGATATTCTCAAGTACAATTATCAAAGATTATTTAATTGATGCATTGGATAGACAACCATATGTTCCAATCCTATACGGTCCAGTAGATACTTCAATCTTCAATAGGATACCGCATGAAGTAGAGATGTGGAGACAGTTACACCGCAATCAAACCAACTTTAATTTAAATGAAGAAGAAAATCAAGAAAACAAGGAAAACGAATCATGTTTCAACAATCAACAATCAACAACAAATTAAACAGACAAAGAATATTGTAAGTAAGAAGAAGAAGAATGTTGGAGTATAAAAGGCTGTCAATCCGCATTGACATACCAGTTGTCTACTGAACGTCATCATGGATAAACGAGTTTCATTCTCTAAGAGGACGGAAATAATGGAAGTAAAGCAAGGTATCATAGAGTTTCAGGCATTCCGTGGTAATGATGGAAATTTTATAATCAAAGAGTTAGTGGTACTAGATATGATAACATCTGTTGTTTATCATTTTTTTATTCATGCCTCCTTTGCCGTTCAACAGATTATGAACCAAAGCTAAAGTAACAAACAAATGGTTGATGAAACATTTTCATAACCTAACATGGGATGAAGGTTTTATAACCTACAATATGGTGCCACACATTATGAATCATTTCTGCAAAGAGTTCAAAACTATTTTTACAAGAGGATTGGAAAAAGCAAATTGGATACAAGCATATACAAACCATGAAGTGATAAATGTGCAAATGGAGAAAGATTTTTATTGCTACTTTGCTAACATCTGTATTGCATCTAAAAACTTTAAACATCGGCAGTCTCAATGTGCTTTAAAGAACGCATATCGTTTGAATGTCTATCTCCAGCAAAGTGGTGGGGGAAGCGATGGGTATAAAAGCGAGAGCGGCACTATGACAATGCATGAGTATTACTCTAACCTCCGAGGAGTCAACACCTCTGACGCGCAAACACAAGAAGAAGAAGACGAACAATAGTAAGAAGAAAATAATGGCATCGCAAACTTTTCTACAGTCACTTGTTGATCAATTCAACAAACATTCTAAATCTACAATACTACCGACAAAGAAATGTTCAGAATTGAAGGAAGAAAAACATTACATTATTCACACTATTAAGAAGATGGAAACATCAAATGGAGACGCCATCAATTGCACATTGAGTGAAGCACCCTACACACCTGGTGATGAACCGAAATTTCAAGTATTTCTTCCCAAACGCTTCGTTCAACTGCTGCAGAATGAAGATTTACGACTGATTCACCCCGGCGCACTCTATTTGGCATCTCACGGTCCTAGCGGAACCAACTCTACTGAACTTACACTTCATGTTATGCCTATTAGCAATTAGTCTGTAATTTATATATGCTGTTGTACATGTGTGTAACTGATTTTAAATAAATAAAAATAAAAAATAAAAAAAAAATAAGAAAAGGCAACATATCAATAGTGTTTCTGCACTATCGATATGATGCTTTTTAAAAAAAACACGTTTGGATGACCTTGACCTAGTTTCGAGGGTATATAAAGCCGTAATTTTCTTGAGGATCTCATCAGTCTACGACTACCTTTCGTGCTGTACACATCTCTGTTGGCTCTCCAGTTATTACGAATAACAACATGTCTCTTAAGGTTAAGTGTGCATCATATGATACCACCACCATTACAACTTTTGAAGAACTCGACGATTTTACTAATGAACTGCGAGTGTTACTTGCCGGTGGTTATCGTTTAAATATTGATGTTTACGCTAACAACATGAGGATGTTTCCTAAACAGAAGTTCTGCAACGAAGAAGTATTCGTTTCCACACAACCTTCAACTACAACACCATCTACTCAAAGTAATGTTAAGTTCCAGAAATATTACTAATGTTAAATAATATCAAGTGGTCGCTGAAGCATCTATAAAAGGACCGTGTAACCTAACAGAATCATCATTTGCTCTCCAACTGACGCAGCGAAAACAACTACTAATACCATGTTGTACAGAATGATGATTGAATTCAATGGAAAAATCTACGGAAAAGACTATCAAAGTGTAGAACAAATGACGTCCGATCTTCAAGTATTGACTAAAGAGGGATTCCAACCAAAATTAATTCTAAAATTTCCTGAAGTACATCCACTCTCCACTGAAGATCTCATCGCCATGGCTAAAGAAGAAAAAGAAAAATACAAACAAGATGTAAAGAAAGAAAAAGAAGATGAAAACTCAGTATCTTAAAT
Source organism: Neoaliturus tenellus (assembly GCA_030545055.2). Taxonomy (NCBI): domain Eukaryota; kingdom Metazoa; phylum Arthropoda; class Insecta; order Hemiptera; family Cicadellidae; genus Neoaliturus; species Neoaliturus tenellus. The sequence continues at coordinate 86,681,227 of CM061535.1, forward strand.
AAATACATCTTACACTTGTAAGATGATCTTTTTTAAAACTCCATTTGGATGACCTTGAGATTACCCCCACCACTTTTCCTAGTCTATAAAACACGCTATCCTACACTATACAACTTCATTTCTTGCCAACACTTAGAAGCGCCAACATGGAAGAGAAGAAAAACGAGGACGCACCGCGCTACTGTTGTGAACAAAAATGCACCGATTTAGGAAGATGGATGGTAGACGGATTAGCTTGTACAAAGTGTGAATTCTTCAGATCCTGTTACTGCAAATGCAAGACAAAGCAACTACCACCACCGGAATTGCGAACCATCAAGATTTATAAATCACGATACTTCCACACTTGCTGTCCCCAGAGGTGTATCAAATTTCATCCGGAAAAACTTGTCAATTGTCGAGAGTGCAATGCATATTATAAAGACGACTTTTGTACATGTATCATAAGTGCGTGCAAGTACAGATCAGATTGGTCTACTGATCCTGTTGAAGCTTCAGATGTATAACTGTAGTCACTGACTGCAGCCCTTTTTTAAAACTCCATTTGATTGACCTTGAGATTACCCCCACCACTTATTTTTTACAACATATATTCTACGGATCATTCGATACGCTTCTCATTCTTATTTCATTACTCGCACTGAGAACAACATGGATGATAAATTCATTTCCTTTCAACATTTAATTACCGACAGAGAAGAGATGGAAGAACTATTCCAAAACTTACTCACACTCATTGATAACTATCCTTTAAGATGGATCAACATCACAGTGCAATACGTCAATCCTACCAAAATATTTTCATCCTCATCATCATCTTCTGCCACCTCCATGTCTTCATCGTCGCAAAGTGCAGAGGAAGAGGAACAGACAACTAATGGTGTTAAAATTGTTGAATTAAACAACGAGGAACAAGAAATGCAAGCTCTGGTTAAATATAAATTTAATATTTAATTTACAAACATTATTAGTATTCCTAACTTAAAAATACAACTAATGGTTATCTTAGTACACCTCCTACTACCTACCCGAACGGCGTTTCGCTGCGAAATGCGCTGGCCAACGATTCGCATGGGGGTATATCACCCTTCCCCCACCACGCCACCACCCCTCCACTTCCCCCACCACGCCACCACCCCTCCACTTCCCCCTCCACCACTCTTGCCCGCATATAAGCGAGCCGCTGACTGACGCTCGCCTTTTGTTTCCCGACTCCCGTACGATGAACAACGATCCGCTAGCACTAATGAAATCTACTTTTGTAATTAGAACAAGACATGATTTAAAAGATATAATGGAAACTTTAGAAGATATTATAGACAAATTCCACTGCATCACTATGAATTTGGAACTTGCTTACGGTTGTCCAACATGCGATAGAGTTGAGACTGAAGATGAAGATAGTTTGCTAAAACTCACTCCTGCATCCTCCAAAACTACACCGACAGCTGACGACGACGTTTGATCGGACACACAACTGTTTTTTTTAACCCCCCACCACTTTCCAGTGAATATGCCCTGTCCTCATCTTCCTTTCTCATTTCATCGCCAACTTTCCGACCGTCAACACCGCTCCCGTTTCACCTACAGAAATTAAAACAAGCACACAAACATGATGGATGATTTTTCACTTAAAACACAATTGGAAGAGGACAGACTCAAACTAGAGATCAACAGGCTGCAATTGGAAACGGAAAATCAACAAGGGATGGTTCGCCTGCTGCAACTGTTCAAATGCGTACTGTGCATGTTGTGCGTCTACCTTCTCTTCGCCACCACCTTCGGCGTCTACCACTCCCTCACCAGTGGACGGCACTCCAACACCTCTCTGCACAAGAACACGACTTTGATTTAATTTTAAAAATAAACTAAAACCTCCAACCCCGAAGCCGCCCCACCCCTCCCAAACCCCACCGAGCCCCTGCGGCTCCCACTTTTTTAAAACCCCCTCCAAATGACCTTGACCCACTTCCCAAACCCATCCATCACCCCCACCCCACACTTCCAACCCCACACCTGCCTCTTCCAACCAATGACCTTGAACTGAGCCAACTGTAGCCATTCCCTACTACTTCTTTAGGCTATAACTAAAAGTAAAGCTTTACTTTGAAACTTATATGTTGTTAATAATTTTTACATGCAAATAAACTAGAATTAGTCAGTATCTTGTTGTATAAATCCGGATGCAATTAAAAATATGCTATGTGTACTATTGTAAAAAAAAAGGTTAAACCGTTGTAATATAAATAAATCAATAAAGGTGACTATAAATTTTTTTTAACCATAGATTTGCATTCAAGTGGTCATGTTTAGTCACATTCATTAAAATTTTTTTCAAAAGTTTCTTAAACATGTACACCATTATAAAAACTTTTTAAGAAGAGGAATATTAACAAAAATATAACATAAATCTATTGTAAATGTTAATGTCAACTTTTTCACATATTGTTCTCGCAAGATAGTTTGCAAACATTTTAAGGGGATTTTAATGCAGATAATATTATTGATGGGGTTTGTTTATACAACCCGATATACAACACCCCTGTTTATGTGTGTGTGTGTACTCTACAAGTGATAAAAATAGATTTAAATGTTCAGGAATGTTTTTTTATTCGGCTTTGTTAGGCCGCTATCCGTTATGAACATTTTTTAACCCAACGTTCATTTTCAAGAAAAGAGTTATTTTTTCCTATGTATATTTTCAAAATTGTCGACTATTTTAAATTTTTAACTCAAATATCTCAAAACTATTCCGTTTTATCAAAGAATTACTACTAACAAAAAATTACCGAACTAATAATACCAGCTTTGTATGGATTAGATAACAAATAACGGAGTAGCTGAGATTTTTCTTCAGAAAAACATTGATATTCCATTTTAATTAACGCAAATTTAGGTTATTTAGTTTAAAAAACATCAATAACTCCATTATTTTTTGTCTAACCCTAAAGAATTTGACAAATAAGGCATTTTATTGACTATTAAATATACCATAGGTATACAATAGGTCTTGTTATACAATTTAATGAAGTTTAAGGCCTACAAAAGCAGTACAAAGGATATTTGACAATTTTGTTCTTGAGGAGCAAATCTTAATTCAATAGGCTAATTCAGTGGGCTGTAAAACATCATTTGAACTCTTAAACATCTGAGAGAATATCAACAATATAACCTAAATAGCAAGAAACTCAAGGACCTATATAGATTATATTTAACAAATCCTAACTTAATTTATCACAATATTGTTGTCAAAGAATTTGTCAGTAGATATGAAAGGGGCATTCTAGGACACCTCATACTTCCGATTTCCGACCCTCCATGAACTTCATTTTTGACTGGTTTTGGGCCAGTTTGTTATCTGATTGTAGGCAAATTAAAACCATTTTACAACATTTTACAACATTTTACAACATTTTCTCAGGTTTTGCAATGGTGAATTTAGGAAGTATGAGGGGAAGTATGAGGGGAAGTATGAGGGAAGTATGAGGAAGTATGAGGGAAGTATGAGGAAGTATGAGGGAAGTATGAGACGCACTCTTCACCGACCCCACGTAAACCTCATATTTGACTGGTTCTGGGCCAGTTTGTATCTGATTTCGGGCTAATTCCATCCATTTTATCAGGTTTTAAAAATGGTAAATTTAATCCAGAAAAAATTAATCCAGAAATTTAATCCAAGGAAGTATGAGACGCCCTCTTGACCTCCGTTGTTTTACTTAACATAATCCTAATTTTAAAAGGATTTTCGTCTACTTTTAGACATTTTCACTAAGAGATATGAAACGCCGATTCTGCGCCGTCCCGGGAGCCAAATGCCGATTCTGCGCCGTTTTAGCAGCCGGGATTGGTAGGCTCTGCGTCATTTGAAGGAAGAGCGCTTTGATTGGTTGAGCAAATGTTAAACGCCGATTCTGCGCCGTCCCGGGAGCCAAATGCCGATTCTGCGCGTTTTTAGGAGCCGGGATTGGTAGGCTCTGCGTCATTTGAAGGAAGAGCGCTTTGATTGGTCGAAACAGGTCACGTGACAAGGAAGAGCGCTTTGATTGGTTGAAACAGGTCACGTGACAAGGAAGAGCGCTTTGATTGGTCGAAACAGGTCACGTGATAATTGTGATCAGCCGACAGCTGAGTATAAAAGGGGCTGGTGTTCAGGTAATATTCAGTATGCTTCGAGATCTGTCTCAACCAGGGTGAGTAATATTTAAGTTAATACTTCTATTAGTCTTGCTAAGATAAGAGTTAGTTTCTAATAGTTGTTAAGATACAGCGAAAAATGCATGTAGCAAAATGGCTACAGTATGCATTGTAGGGTTTATGAAATGGTTTTTAACATGGTGATGCAATTTGTTCTTTGTCCAAATCAGCTGTAGAACTTCAAAAATGCATATCGCTATAGTATGCAATGTAGATGATTTAGGGTTCTGCACCAAAGGAAGAGATGATTAGTTGATTGACAAAATGTTGCATTTATGTGATAAAGTGTTGTAGGGCGACTTTTGGTTTATTTAAATTAAAATTGCTTTTCTTAACCAGCGAGCATGTTATTTGTTTGAAATTACCTTTGTCAAGCAAATTTGTTATTGTGATAAAAATATTGTCTTTTTAAATTTATTCTAATCTGCTTTATTATTTTCCTGTTATAGAGTGCAGCAGAAGATGAAAACAGTTAAAGTCAACTGTAAATTTTGTGCGAAGCTTATTGCGAAATCGAACATCTCCTATCATGTTAAGATTTGTCCAAAAAATCCAAATAAAGATGATTCACGCTATAAAAAAGTAGCGTGTGAAAAATGTGGGAAAACAGTTTTAAACACAAATTTTAACAGACATAAAACAAAATGCAAGCAACCAACATCATCCGATTCTCGACCGGCACAAAATGATGGACAACCCGGTACGAGCAGTAAGCATAAACAACCAGTCTGCAAGCAACCAACCACATCCGATTCTCGTCCAACACAAAATGAAGGTCAACCCGGTACGAGCAGTAAGCATAAACAACCAGTCTGCAAGCAACCAACCACATCCGATTCTCGTTCAACACAAAATGATGAACAACCTAGTACGAGCGGCACACATAAACGACTAATCTGCAAGCAACCACCATCATCCGCTTCTCCTTCAGCACGAAATGACGAACAACCTAGTACGAGCGGTACACATAAACGACCATCACCGAACAGAGATGATTTCGATGAACAGCCTGAAATTAAAAAGCCACGGATTGAAAATGAAAATGTTTCTTCAATCATTCAGAAAGTGTTTAATAGTGTCAGCATGGTTTGTTCTTCTGCTCTGAATGTGATTAAAAATCTCTTTAAACCCCCCGTTGACCTTCCGCCCGTCAGTGAAGATGAACATTGTATAAAGGAAAAAGCTTTTAGTAATAGACTTTTAACATACCAATTTAAAAACTGCCGTGATATAAAAAACCCACAGGTATTTTTAAATAGATATCAGGATTTGATTATTGGTAAGATTGAAGAACATTTGAAACAGTACAATTTGAAAGTAAATTTTTCGTTTGCTGCCAACTACAGACGGAATGTTCCTGGTGTGGATAAGCAGCTGGAAATAGACACCATGTATTTCAAAACTGAGAATACAGTCATATATAAGACGACTGACTTACGTCAAGTGTTTAAAAATGCGATAGCAAAGTTATTAACTCGAATGGAAGAGTTCGAGGCACGGGGGTCAGGTTGGACGCTACACGAAGTGTTGTTTTTAGAACTGGCAATAAACAAATATGTACCATTCAGAGGGTCAAGCTATATTAAACTGCCAGACGTTATTAAAAAGAAAAAAGCTGTCATAAATGTCAAAAACAATGACCAGAAATGTTTTCTATGGTCTGTACTGACAGCTTTGCATCCTGTTGGTGTACATCCAGAGAGAGTGAGCAAATACCTTGAATACGAACACGATTTTGACAAAGCGTTGAAAGACATTAAATTTCCTATGAATTTAGATGATGTAAAAAAATTCGAAAGACGCAGTGGGATATCCATCAATGTTTATGGTTATACTTGTACAGGAGAAAATAAACTCAACGTATATCCTTTGATTGTGACTGATGATGAAAAAGATCAACATGTTGACATCTTGTATATGAAAACGGCAAATAAATCTCACTATTGTTATATAAAAAATTTGAGTAGGTTGGTGGGATATCAAATCAGTAGGCATCATGGTGAGGCACATATATGCAGGCGTTGTTTACAGCATTTTAGTAGAGAAGATCTGCTTCAAAGTCATAAAGAACTCTGTAAGGAACACGAAGCGGTGAAAATCAGAATGCCTAAAAAAGGTGATGTCGTCAAGTTTACCCATCATAGATGTCAGATGAAGATTCCATTCGTCATGTATGCAGATTTCGAGTGCATACTGGAACCGATCGACACTTGTCAACCACCGGAAAACGGCACATCGTACACCAATAAATATCAACACCACGCGGCTAGAAGCTTCGTATTATACACGGTGTACACTAACGGTGATTATAAAGAACCGATAACATATTTCGGTGTGGATGCTGCTCAACAATTTGCAAAAGTGTTGAAATCTGAATTGGAAGCTATTGAAGAATTTTGTCTTGCAAACAAAAAACCTATGAACCCGCTGACTGACGAACAGAGAGAGCAGGCGGAAAAAACAAAGATATGTCATATATGTGGTAAAGATTTGGTAACTGATTTTGTCTTCGATCACGATCATTTGACGGGTGAATTTCGTGCATTAGCACACAACTCGTGTAACTTGAACTATCAGATTCCGAAATTTGTCCCCATATTCATACACAACCTGACCGGATACGACACTCATCTGTTTGTAAAAATGCTGCGTTTAGATGATAAAACCAAGATAGATGTTATCCCGAATAACGAGGAACGATACATATCCTACACAGTTGATTTCAATATCAATATAAAAGCAAGATTCATAGATTCATTCAAATTTACCATTGACTCACTCGATACGCTGGTAAAAAACTTGGACCGATTTGTACACATAAGAAAATATGGGGGTAGTAGTTCTCAGGTGTCTATGCTTATGCTAAAAGGTGTTTATCCATACGATTACATGGACAGCGATGATAGATATTTGGAAACCAGTTTACCAAGCAAAGACAAATTTTACAATAAACTGAACAAATGCGGGATCAGCGATTCGGACTATTCACGTGCAAAACAGGTTTGGGAGGAATTCGGCATACAGAATATGAAAGAGTTCACCTTACTTTATAATAAAGCTGACGTGTTATTGTTAGCCGATGTTATGGAAAGTTTCAGGAACATCTGCATAGAAACTTACTCACTCGACCCCGCATGGTATTTCACAACCCCGGGGCTTTCATGGAGTGCCATGTTGAAGCAGACGGGAATAGAACTTCAGCTGTTGACCGATTATGAAATGATTTTGATGATCACCAAAGGCATCCGTGGGGGCATATCACAATGCTGCAATCGCTATGCTAAGGCGAACAACCCGTACATGCCTCTTTATAACAAAGACGAACCGACTACTTATCTGATGTATTTAGATGCCGTGAACCTATACGGATGGGCGATGTCTCAACCAATGCCGTATGGTGATTTCGAATGGGTTGATACGGATATAGATGTTATGAAGATCGACGATGATTCTGACAAAGGATATATTCTGGAAGTCGACTTGGAGTATCCCCAAGAACTGCACGATTTGCATTCCGATTTTCCTCTCGCTCCGGAAAAACGTTGCCCACCCGGTTCTAAGGAGGTTAAACTCCTTACCACTCTGTATGACAAAGAGAAATATGTCATTCATTATAGAAATTTGAAATTGTACTTATCCCTTGGAATGAAACTCACGAAGATACACAGAGTGTTGCGCTTCAGTCAAAGTAAGTGGTTGAAACCATACATAGAGTTAAACATGGAAATGTGGAAACAACAAACGAATAAATCGGCTAAACAGTTTTTCAAACTGATGAACAACTCGATTTATGGAAAAACTGTCGAGAACATCAGGAATAGAGTGGATATACGTCTGGCGACACAGGACAAGCAGATCGATAAATGGATCGCGAAGCCGCAGTTCAAACACAGAACGATATTTTCAGAAAACCTTTCAGCGGTGCACATGAGGAAAATAAGTTTATTGTTTAATAAAGCTATCTACGTGGGTATGAGCATATTGGACATATCCAAGACACTTGTATACGATTTCCATTACAATTTTATAAAGGTGAAATACGGTGATAAAGCTAAATTGCAGTACACAGATACCGACAGCCTGGAGTATCTGATAGAGACACCGAATTTTTATGAAGATATGAAACTGACACTCGACAGGTACGACACCTCCAACTACAAGAAGTATAACCAATTCAATATGCCACGGGTGAACAATAAAAAATTGGGAACGATGAAAGACGAATTCGGTGGTGTAATCGGTAAGGAATTCGTAGGACTGCGATCCAAGATGTATGCCAACTATACTTTGGAGGGTGACGAGCTAAAAAAATCTAAAGGAGTGAACAAATCTGTTGTAAAAAATGAAGTCACCTTCGAGGATTACAAGAAATGTTTGTTCGAGCAGAAAGAACTATACAAATCGATGAACATCATAAGAAGTCACGGGCATGAGTTGTACAGCGTCGAAATGTATAAAAAAGTACTATCCACGACTGATGACAAGCGATACATCTTGGAAGACGGAATCACCAGTCTGCCGTGGGGACACTACAAGATACCCAAGGATGTCGAAGCCGAATTGCTTTTGAACAGCAACATTTCACTGGAATAGAGAGCAAGTTGTTTTTATTTGTGAATAAAAAATATTTCTTTTAATCAATATCTTTTGTTATTTTCCAATTTCCAATTTACTGATATTATTGCTTATTTTTGTTGGGACTTTTTTTATGATACTATTTTCCTACACTCGTCGGAATAAAAAAAACTCACATTTAAATCATCATCAGTACATATTCCTTTTTAACGTCATAAGTGAACATGGTCTGTGATACCACAATGACGTAGGCCGTTGTGCCTTTATCAGCTACCGGACCGGTAACCGCGTTTGTAAAATCCAATTCGATTTGGATATCGTTTCTTTTTCTCTCGGTCGAAAACGGATGGAGATGTGTGTCTATCACCATCACCGGGTATTTGTTGATGAAATCGTTTATATTGAGATAGACATCATCGTTTTTGAACATGACTTGTCTCATCGAACAGTAGCTGTCGTATAGCAGCCTGTACGTTTTATCCGTGATATTCAAATTTTGCTGCTCCTGCGGGTACCGTTGACCGTTTATTTTCACGTGGAAATTCTTTATGTTTACACTGTCGAACTGACCGGGGTCTTTGGTCTGGTCGTTCTTACGACTCGTCTGTAAGCCGATTATCACAAAGACCGGATTGAGTATGTTCCGGTAGAGATTCGTCATGTCGAACGTGTAATTGGAGCCTATCACACCGAATTTTTCAATACAATCCCAGCGGAAATATTCATATACCAATTCGCCTTTCTCGCTCAATTTCTTAAGCCCATCGATGAGCACGGCTTTCTTGGAGGGGTCGTAATCCACGAGGGGGACTTTCAACACGAAACTGGCAATTTTTATTTTTCCCTCCGCTGCGTCAACAGCATTGGCACCGGAACCTTCAGTCCAGCGGTAGATGGCATCATCGTCTTCCGCGCGGGTGAACGTTATTTCAAATCCACCCTTGTACATGGGATACTTTAGACTGTCAAAAAAGCCCAGACCCAGATGGGCCAGCGTTCCCAGTGCTTCGAACTTGCCGCCGCCCTTGTCGTAAACCGATTTGAATCCGCTGCTGTAGTACGTGTTTTCCTCCGATCTGCTGTACGTGGTCAACCCTTTGATGGTGCTCGTGATACCGACTTTATCCACGGAATCGATGACTTGGTTGTGTTTTTTCAATTCGATACTCTTGAACAAATAAGCCGCAAAATTGTCCACAAGTTTGATGGGGTCCGTGCTGGCGTAACTAGCGCCAGTGGATTTCTTGACAACCTCCCCTTGGATGTGAAACAATATCCTGTTGTTGTAAAACGAATCCCCGTGGTCCAGTTTGAATGTGGTGAAATTATTGGATGAATTAAAGTGCAAGTCCGATACCGGTAGAACCGTGACGTATTCGCATCTCGCTATCTTATCCGATGCCTCTTCGTAGTATTTCTCCATTCCTAATATAGTTTTTTGGGTTTCCGATTTCCAATAAAAAATGTGAAAATTGTAGTGGAAAGCAGTAAAAAATAAAAAACACCGATTTCCTGATCACTTAATAAAATCGACTACTTGAACAGTTTTACGTTTTTATACATGTTCAAACGTCTCAACCCGAGATTTCGAAAAACCCTTTTATCTTCAAAATTTTTTATTACATCCAAACATCGCTCTACGTAGTCGAGACCTCGCGGCTGAGAAACCAGTTTTTCCATCTTATCGTGTATGAACTTTACGATGGCGATTTTTTCATTGTGAAAAGCGTTATTCCCGGCCTCCTCTTCGGCACGAATAAACTTTAATCTTTCAATCAATTTATCATCATCATCGATGTATTTGTACTCGACGGGGGCGTGTGAATCTATCAACAATCCGCTGCCCGATGACTGTTTAAATTCTTTCCAGATCTCACCGATCAAATTCACCCATTTCCAAGACTGACTGGACCTGGGGCGTTTCAACTTTGGATCGTTGTTCTGAAAAATCGCATCGGATTTTATCAGTATATCCTTGTAATTATTAAAGTCCTGGGCTGTGAAAGCACCCGCACTTATTAGTTTTTCTCGCGTCGTACCCTCGCCTGGAGACGAGCCACTGATTTCCGCTTTCGTCAACAGACTCCACAATCCCGGTGTGCCGGTATATCTATCTCCGGTGCTGTCTAATATGATATCATCATTTTCAATCGTAATAGTCTTCAATCCAATGGCCAGTTTGTTCAAGTTGAAATCGTAGCGAATACCGAAAGATCTATCGTTGCTGGTAGCGAGATGTTGTTTGGCGATATTGCCAATATCTTGCCTTTCAGTGAATTCGCGGATCGAACGGTTTATCCTGCCTTCGTCTGGCGATTCTATTTCCGACGGTAAAGGATCGATGTGTGGTGATTCTCCGGGTGGAGGTGATTCTCCGGGTGGAGGTTCGAGCACATCTTCATCTTCACGAGGTAAAGGCACCTTACGCGCCACCATCAATTCTCGACCCGGTGTACTGAAAGCGCGGGGTCTAAAAATGTCTTTCTTTCTTTGTATAGTTTTAGACACGGACAGACGTTGCGGTGGGGTCTTTTTATCGGAACCTTGCTCCTTGATCGCTTTGACAACTGGTTCTTGTCGCTTTTCAATCTCACGTTTTTCTTCAACTTCACGAATCTTTACTGCTTGGGATTCACTGACCAATTGGTTTTGCAATTTATCTAATTTTTTAGCCTCCTGCACAGTTAAAGGCTTATGTGCAGATATCGGTATGAAAGGAATTTTGGGTGCATATTGCTCACGTATCGGCGGATGTTTGCGAAACAATTCCGCTCGCTCTTTCACTTGTTCTTTTCGGATTTCCTCATTTTCCGCGACCCATTTATCTTGTAGTTTTTCAATCTTTTTACCCTCTTCCGCAGTCATCTCGTCGGGCCACATTTTGTCGGCCAACTTGTGTTTTTTAACTAACGTCTTGACAATCTCTTTATCGCTTTTCCTCTTCATCGTACTAATATAGGTGGTCGGGTTTTTAGTAGCAAATTTTATGTTTGATAATCGAAATACAAAAGTGACGAATATTTTCACAAAAATTTTGAATCGAATAAAAAAACGTCCAACAACGTTTTGATTAAAAAAATAACGTTTACACATCGATTTTGGAAAACGTTCGCGGACGTTATTTATTAAAAACAGCGTCTAGAAATCGATTTTCGAAAAACGTTCAGGGACGTTATTTATTAAAAACAGCGTTTAGACATCGATTTTTGAAAAACGTTCGCGGACGTTATTTATTAAAAACAGCGTTTAGACATCGATTTTGAAAAAACGTTCGCGGACGTTATTTATTAAAAACATTTTTCATATTGCACATGTATTTTCCACACCGTGCTTTTTTCGTCATATTTACCGTGAGAAAACCATAAGGTTCATTCCAACACTTGTTGCATATATTTTCAAATTCACCGAAAGTCATATCCGATCCCACGAAATCGTCGTAAATCCGTTTGGTGTAATGTTTATTCTGTTTGAAGACACAAAGGAAATTTATATTATTCCGTATGACTTGCATGTCCACTTTGCCGTAACTCTGGCTCAGGTAGACGCATGAAATCTTTTTATGCCTGCCTCTGATAAAATAGTCTTTAATACCCTTTTGCTCTTCCATCAGACAATCGTCGAATATCACAAGTGAGTTATTCTTGCACTCGTCCACCGCCGGCAGTTCATCGCAATTGTTGAAGAAATACGCGATTCTCTTTTTATACTTTTTCTCCGCGTCCGCATAGGTTTTTCTCAGCTCAACATAAGCCGGCTGTTCTATGGATTTACTGAATACGTAAAGGTTTTTAAATATAATACCGTTTTTATTGTAAATGAAATTTAGCAGTAAATTGGTTTTGCCGCTGCCTGAAGAACCCACTATGAGACATCGAAATGGGCTGGGCAACAGGTTGTCTTCGAATGCCTCTTTGTAATATGAAACTATATCCATCACTATGTGGGTGAAATGACCTCTTGACATTCAGTAAAAAATGAAAGCGGAGAAATGATTTCAAAATTTAATTCTTTTTTTTTTTTTAATTAACGACATTGGAATTATTCACAAAACACACATGTCTTTCATTGCATTTTTACAGCTCTGATAAAATCGAAATCACCATAAACCGATATGCAATTCGTTTTTCGGTCGTGATCATTTCGGACGCATAAAATGCAATTCAATAGTAGCCACTCCGGACTATTTAAATTCAATAGTCCTCATGCCGGACTATCCGAAATACAATAGTCCCCATGCCGGACTATCTAAATACAATAGTCCCCACGTAGGACTATCCGAAATACAATAGTCCCCATGCCGGACTATCTAAATACAATAGTCCCCGCGCGGGACTATCTGAAATACAATAGTCCCCACGCAGGACTATCTAAAATTCAATAGTCCCCATGCCGGACTATCAAAATACAATAGTCCCCGCGCGGGACTATCTGAAATACAATAGTCCCTACGCAGGACTATCTGAAATACAACAGTCCCCACGCAGGACTATCTGAAATTCAATAGTCCCCATGCCGGACTATCTGAAAAATAAATACAATAGTCCCAGCATAGGACCATCTGAATAATATTTAAAACATCGTACGTTGTAATTCTTTCTCGTAGAACCCTCCAATTATATCTTCACCAGTTTCATCCGCAATCTTATAAGTCGTGGGTCTCGTGTTTAAAACTTGCTTGATTACAAAAATCTCGGACGTCCAGTTCTGTTTGTATTTATTCGTGAAAACATCTTTTTTCGCTGTAATGCGGACTCTGTCTCCCACATCGAATTTCGCCTTTTTACGTGGTATTCTATTTTCCAATTCGTTGTACATTTTCAATAATGCCTGCTCGTTGCCTTTATTCACATCCGCGGGCCTCATTTTTATAGTATGGTGGAAATCGTGTTTATTATATTCGTCGGTCAATTCTTGCAATATGTCGTGCCACTTGTGGGAATTTCTAACTTGGAATTTTACTTTCAACTTCTCATTTAACGTTCTGTGATATCTTTCGATTATGGCGGATTTCTCCTCACTCTCGGTGTGGTACAATTTAATGTTGTGTTTTTTCAACAACTTGTTAAAATGCGTATTTTTAAACTCTGTCCCTTTATTGGTGTGTAAGAGTTTAGGCGGTGAATGACCGTCATTTTTGGCCCGGGCAATTATTTTTTCAAAAGCTGATGACACATCCGGACCATCTTTTTTCTTCAAAGGCTCTGACCAAACGAACTTACTGAACGTGTCGATCACATTAAAAATATATCTATACCACTTGTTTTCCCTAGCATATTCTTTCAAAATCAACAGATCGGCCGCCCACAAGTCATCGATACCTTTCGTGACGATTCGGCGTTTTATAAACTTTTTCACGACGGGTCTGTGCAGCTCTTTAGCTTCCAAAACTTCCGGCGGGTCTTTGATAAACGAATTTCTCTTACTGCCGCATATCGCACAATTGGATGTCGCAAGCCACCTTTTATTTCTCGTTTTGACAGTTTTGACATCCGTGGATGGTGTGTTTGTTTTACACTTTCTGCAATGCAATTCCATGTCTAATAATGCGCTGCTACTTTTGATGTCAAATAAAATATTTGCAAATGCAAAGTCGCTTAAATAAATTGTTCATTTGCGTAGATTGTGTGTTATATGTAAGGATAAGAAACGAGATGCAGCACAGACATAAAATCCAGTTGACCAAGGGTCAAAAGAATAAGTTGCGTATCGCTTATAAAAAGCAGAAACTCGCTATTTTAACTTTGAACAGAGATCAGTTGACGAACGGGAATGTCGAGGTGATGTTGACGGACGAACAACATAAACAAGTGTTGAGAGCCATAAAACACAATAAAGGCTTGAGATTGATATTGAGCCATTCGCAGTTGAAGAACAACATTGAAGGGGGTCTACTGAAAGAGATTCTGGAGTTGGCGGAAACAAGTATCCCCTATTTCAAGAAATTCGCTTCACCCCTGATCAAAGACAAAGTCGCACCAGCTATAAAAGATAAATTCGTTCCGTGGCTGAAAAAGATGATCAACGACGAGTTGGATACAATTATAGAAAACGACCCTTCAGGTGCCGGATTAAGACAAATGATAAACAACCGACTCAATGCGGCTTTGAACGATGTACGGGTAAAAAAAATTAATTCCGTTGACGTTGAGCGATCTGGAAGTGTGGGCCAATAAATTGAAATTGAAGAATTTTCGCGGTGTTTTCAGACGAGAGCTTTTACCTGACGTATGTTGGAAAAACGAGTGCGGTATAATCAATCTCGGTGATCTGGACACACCCGGAACACATTGGACGTGTTATTATAAAAATGGTAAAAATGTAATTTATTTCGATTCTTATGGAAATGCGCCACCACCTTTGGAATTGGATAAATACATGAGAAGTTTTGACATTCGCTATAATTCGGACCGATTTCAAGATTATGGCGATCCGCCAATCTGCGGGCATCTGTGTTTAGAAGTTTTAAGGCAGTTTTCAAATGGAAAAACATATGATGAAGTCAAAGACGATTTAAATAAAAATAAATACGCTTGGCTCGGGTGGTTCGATTGAGTGACTTTTTTACGATGCCCCCGACAATAAATTGTTTATAAAATTTTTATTTTTTTAATAATTTATTGCCACCCGAAAATCTGTTTTTCTAATATAGAAATGTCGACATTTAGATCATCGAGTCAAACTAACCAGTCAGAAGCATGGAACCTGCTTTCCATGGAGCCCAGAGAACCCAAAGGGGTTTTGACTGACAAATTCATCATGAGGTTCGATCGGTATTTAAACTGGGATCTGCTCTCTTCCCATTATGATTTTCCAATCGAGATGTTGCGGATGTACCCGCACAGAGTGAATTGGGCCAAGTTGTTGAGGCGTATTAAATTTTCGGAAGAATTCCTTAGAGAGATGGTCCCTCATTTCGATGAATGTTGGGGTATCCTATGCAAATATCAAACGCTGTCTGAAAAGTTTATTCACGATTTCGCAGGTAAAATCGATTGGAATTACGTGTTGTTGTATCAAAATGTAACTAGCAGATTTTTGGACGAACACAAAATGTATTTTGATGAATCCTAGTTGAGTGGCTCAGAGATATTCAAAATAAAAACCCGAATTCGCGTGGATCGACCGGTTTGAATAAATGGTATTTAATATTTGCGGGATGAATAAAAACTAGTTGCTGTTTATTTTTTTATATAAAACCATTAAGATGTAAAACATTTTTCCTAACATAGAAATGACGACTTTTAGACTATCAGGTACGACTTCACAACTGACCTTGAACTTGGAACATCCCATTCACTTGGATGCTGAGTACAAGCTGGCACTCACCGGACTTTTCTGCGAATACAACTTTTATAATTTATTTGAGGGTTGTAGTGTTTTGTTTGACGGTGGAACGAAAATCGGTTTCGGTAAAGGTTTTTGGACATTTGATGCCATACAGAAACACATACAAAAAGGTGTGGATCCGCTGTTACGCGGTAAAACAGACGATAAAAAGAATAAAGTCACGGTTGTTTCAATACTTAAAACTACGGGGTACCGTGTAAGAATCACTTCACCTATAAAATTTCACATGGAAAATCCGCTGCGGCGTTTGCTGGGTTTTGATGAAATTGATGCCCCGGAATACTTGGACACGTACAATGCGAAAAAACCGCACAACATAAGACCATGGGACTTGATTGAAGTCCACTGTGATATCGTGGAAAATTGTTTTGTCAATCATGACGAACATTGGCACAAACACAAAGAGTCTTCGGTGTTGTATAGTTTCTTTCCATATGGTGAATTTGGTAATAAAATTGCTGTGATGCCGCGGCCGCCGCTTTACGTATCGTTGAAAAAAGGATTGAATAAAATCCAACAAATCAACATTTACATTACAGACCAAAATAATAATTTATTGCAGATGTTCGATTCGAATGTACATATTTATTTGGAGTTGATTCGGGTGTAGTATTTTTTAATTTATTGAAAATCGGCTGTTTCTATTTTTTATTTGACGCCGCAAAGCGTTATTCCTTGTATAGGTAAAAATGAACGGTCCTAACTTTAATGATTTACTGAAAGAAATCAATGGAAAGTCTTACATCAGGGTGGGTGACCTGGAAGTCGGTAAAAAGTATTTTGTGGAAAATATGGATAAAATCTCTTCATCATACGGTATGAGAATATTAGTCACATGCGATGATGTGAAATTCTATCTTCCCGAAAGCTGGAATGACAGGTTGACGAATAACTATATCAAACAACTGTTGAATTTTAAGGGGAAACTCTATGTGCTGTACAACGGTAAAATAACACTTTCAGATAATAAATTCAAGCACAGTATCGAGTTTAAGGTTGACGAATAAAAATAGTTTTTAAAAAACATAATTTAAATATATTTTTGAAAATGCCCCGTCTAATTTATTTGATGTGGAAATCCGTTATGCATGCATTAGGAATCAATAATGGCTGAAAGCTACGGTTATTATTGCTTGACTGAAAACGCATTTGAACCGTACAACGGGTCTACGGATGCAGCCGGATTGGATCTCAGAAGCGCGTATGATTATGTTGTACCAAAACGCGGTCAACAGTTGATAAAAACTGACTTGACTTTCAAATTCCCAGATGGGTGCTACGGGAGGATAGCGCCAAGATCTGGCTTGGCTTTAAAACATTCTATAAGTGTAAATGCCGGGGTCATAGACCGGGACTATACTGGGAATGTCGGTATTATCTTGATGAACAATTCCGATACCGATTTTCATGTGCGTCGTGGAGATAGGATTGCGCAGATCATCTGCGAGATGTACAAAAAGCCGCCGTGTATCAGATTGGACAAAGTCGAACAGACTGAATGGAAAGACGGCGGATTCGGAAGCACCGGTGTAAACTGATTAAATTATAAAAAAAAGATGTTGGAAATCAAAATGTCTCGAGATTTTTTTTTCAACCTCAGACTTAAAGTAACGGTATTGACAAATCAGAGCGCTCTTCCTTGTCACATGAACTTTTTCGACCAATCAGACCGCTTTTCCTTCAGATGACGCAGAACCTACTAATCAGAGATGGAGATGGCTCTTTAGACGAGCTGTAAAAGCCCTAAATAATCTAAAACCCCAAATCATCTACAACAACACCGGCACCCGGGACCAGAAACAACATCGACTCCCGGGTTAGGAATCGGCGTTCAATATCTACTAACTTACAACGATCTACAAAAGGCTATCGTAAATAGAATAGTCCCCACGCCGGATATTGATTCGGCGTTCAATATCTACTAGCTTACAACGATCTACAAAAGCCCCAAGTCTTCTACAAAAGCCCCAAGTCATCTACAAAAGCCCCAAGTCATCTACTACAACACCGGCTCCCGGGACGGCGCAGAATCGGCGTTTCATATCTCTTAGTGAAAATGTCTAAAAGTAGACGAAAATCCTTTTAAAATTAGGATTATGTTAAGTAAAACAACGGAGGTCAAGAGGGCGTCTCATACTTCCTTGGATTAAATTTCTGGATTAATATTTTGTGGATTAAATTCACCATTTTTTAAAACCTGATAAAATGGATGAAATTAGCCCGGAATCAGATACAAACTGGCCCAGAACCAGTCAAATACGAGGTTTACGTGGGGTCGGTGAAGAGTGCGTCTCATACTTCCCTCATACTTCCTCATACTTCCCTCATACTTCCTCATACTTCCCTCATACTCCCCCTCATACTTCCTAAATTCACCATTGCAAAACCTGAGAAAATGTTGTAAAATGTTGTAAAATGTTGTAAAATGGTTTTAACTTGCCTACAATCAGATAACAAACTGGCCCAAAACCAGTCAAAAATGAAGTTCATGGAGGGTCGGAAATCGGAAGTATGAGGTGTCCTAGAATGCCCCTTTCATATCTACTTTTGTCTAAGGAATACATTGGATTCTGCTGTAGCCAGTTGTAAAGTTTGGCCAAAAACAACTTATCGGACACAAGACTAACAAGGGATGATGGTGACTTATTGGACATTTTCACATCCAGAGAATGATGGTATTTTTGTGTCGTAACTAATCTGCATCAAGTTGTATCCAACTTGCTCCTAAACCTAGTGTTATAGCTATGTACATCATACTTTAATCTAACAGTATCTACATCTTTCCTTAAGTTTGGTAACATTAGGTCGTTAAATTTTGCATGTCAACTTTTTAGTTACTTTTAAAATATTCATAAAATTTACGGTTTTGAATTAAAATGTTCTAAATGTTCTCTACTGTTAAAAACAGCCTACACACTGGGAAATCTTTTCCTTAAAATAGAAATTGGTGAAATAAAGATTGATACCAAATATGAACTTCATACAACCATCCGTTAGGGATATAAAAATTATTATGTGTAAAAACAAAATGGCGTCTGGTGGCTTAATGAAGTCGAAATAAAATATACACATAGACATTTTCGATTTATTTTTATATGTAGAATATGAATGTGAATAGTCAGTATCGTATTTTTGTGATACCCTGTATATCACAATCTACAGTATATCTAATTCTCTAGGATAGATTACGTTAAGTATGGTTTGGTTTTAAGTAATGTTAGGTTAGGTTAAGTTACTCCTAAATAAACTAAAAAATTAAAACCGAAAACCACGGGGTAAAATATTAAATAATTAAAGTTTTATATTCTCACTCTAGACTGAGTAGCCCTACAATCGAATATCCTACCCTACCAAAATCTAAATCATTCTCAACTGATTTTATGCAGCCCATGCAATTGAAAGCATCATAATAGCAGCAATATCACATCAATAACCAAACACAGTGTTGAATATATAAAGGACGGCTATTACCTCTAACGACTTTTCCAAGGGTTTTATTCCACGCAGTTACGTGTTTTCGTTGGTATTCAAACCACCAGCTTGGGCTGCTCTGTCGTCTTTGCGTGTTTTTCTGCGAATGGACGCTATTCTTTATGATTTTCTAGGAAATATACCTCTAAAGATGTTTAGCCATTTATTCATTCACATTTTATAAACTACTCACATAATGGCAAAACCAATATTAAAATAAAATGTATAAATTTTGTAGTTTATATTATTTCAAGTTTTAAAATAATTATTTAATTTAAAAAAACTAAATCATTTGTAAAATAGAAACTATGAATCATGTTGGCACTAGTAGAAGGGAAAGGAATTAAAATTAAATATTTACATTCTAAACCAAAATTAAGTTTTGAAATATAATATGCTAATAATAATTCATATTAATATTCAGTGATTAAACTGGAATTTAAGAAGGCGAACATTTAATTGAATTATTACTTTAAATTACTTATTTTTAATTAATTATTATGGCTACTATTAATTTATGTGGTAGGGAAACACGATACAATTTCGATGGTATAAAAAACATAGACCGTAGTTTGGTCTTTAAACAATAATGTACCATCTGTAATTAAAAAAACTAAAAAAAAATAGCTAGTAAGTACTCAAATTTATTTAAGTCTTAGCTTGGCTCAAAATTTAATTTTTTTTTATCTTCCACTGCGAAATTTTTATCATTTAAACTCGAAAATATATTAATAAATAACAACAGCATGTTTTTAATTTTAAATTTGATAGGTTTAAATAAAATTAAGTTAAATGTTATTATAGACAAGATTGAGATTACTTGATTGAGAGGGTGTAAAAATGAAATTAATACAAAACTCTTTTCAGAAAATATTAATTACCTTAATTAAAATATTACTTACCTGATATTGTTCATAATTATGACTTGTAAATAGAGTGTATTCTTCAAATAAAACTCAAATTAAATTTGAAGCTAATTTAGTAGTGTGTTTTGGCCACTCATGCACCGCAGCGCATCCGGTATGTGTCCTTCCGGCATTTTTCGGTTGGGGGTTTGACAGTGATGGATAAGGGGTTTGAAATTGGGTTAAGTTCATTCGGAGGTGTTTTTAAAAGTGTATACCGCTATAAGATGAGTGTTTTATTTAAAGAGTTGAAAAAGTGTTGCTTGTCGGCGATTGATTGGTAAATACGAAAAAAGATTGGAGAGTGATGAGGACGAGAAGGTAAGCACAAAGTCCCCACAGTACGTATTTAAAAAGCTTCAACAGACGAAACATTTCTCGTCGGTTTTTGTCTTTCAAATGTATTCCGTTAGTTTCCAATTTGAGTTTATTCTCTTCCAGCTGTGTAACAAAAGAAAGTTCATCCATCATGTTTTTGTTCAGGCGAAAGAAGTGGTGTAGATAGTTCAAAAGTCGGGGAAGAAATTAAAAGGGAAGATACGATATATCAGTTTTATTGTAAAAGGAAGTGGTGGGGGAAGGAGAAAGAGAGAAAGAGATATGGGTTTAATCGTCAACATTAGTTTCATCTGCTGCTGTAGTTTCGGAAGGTGCAGGATTGAGGTTAAGTAAACCATCTTCGAATTCACTTTCAAATCTATCGCACGTAGGACAACCGTAAGCTATTTATAAATTCATAGTAAAGGTGTTGAATTTTTTGACAATATCTACTTAAGTTTCAAATATATCTTGTAAATTATCTCTTGTTTTTATTACAAAAGTATATTTCATATGTGCTAATGGATCGGTGTTCATCGTACTGGAGTCGGACAAATGGACACGAGGGACGGAACGCGGACGATGTAAGTCACTTCTGGTGCCGCACAAGGTTCAATACTCGGCCCGGATCTCTGGAACGTTGCCTATGACAGCCTCCTGAGGTCCGAGATGCCTGAGGAAACCACTTTGGTTGGGTACGCCGATGACGTTGCAGCTCTCATTGCTGCACGCAACGTTGAGCTGGCCCAACTAAAGTTGAACCGAGTTATGCGGGTTGTCAACAACTGGATGTCCGATCACGGTCTCTCGCTTGCTCTTAGTAAGACGGAGATCGTGATTCTCACGAAGAAGAGGATCGACACCGTCGTCCCGTTTCGAGTGGGAAGGGAGGTGGTCACGTCAACTCGTGCCGCCAAATACCTTGGGGTTATGGTGGACACCAAGTTAAGCTGGAGGGATCAGATCTTCCGTACGGCGGACAAGGCCGCTAAGGTAGTTACTCACCTTAGTAGGCTGATGGCCAATGTCGGGGGTCCCCGATCCAGCAGAAGACGTCTGTTGATGTCCGCGGTCCAGTCCGTGCTCCTTTACGGGGCAGAGGTGTGGGCAGGCGCTCTAGATAAGGAGTGCTACAGGTTGCGACTCGCCCAGGTTCAGCGTCAAGCTGTGCTCCGGGTGTGTTCCGCCTACCGGACAGTGTCCGAGCCTGCCGTCCTGGTGGTCGCCGGAGTCATCCCTGTCAAGCTTTTGGCAGGGGAGAGGAAAGCGATTTATCAGAGACGTGGCGAGACCTTCCAGCAGTGGCAACACAGCTGGGAGCACGACACCCGAGGACGATGGACTGCGCGACTTATCAAGCAGGTCCAACCATGGGTGGAACGGCGGCATGGGGAGGTGGACTACTACCTGACCCAATTTTTGACAGACAGGTCACGGCTATTTTCGATCGTACCTGAACCGGATGGGAAAGACCGGTTCACCGGACTGCATTTATTGCCCGGGTGTTCCCGACGATGCGGAACACACATTCTTCCGCTGTCCCCGTTGGGAAGGGCCCCGCCTGGAGGCCACACAAATATTTGGTGCATTTTCGGTGGACTCGGTCTGCCAAAAGATTTTGGAGGATGAGGGCAACTGGGATTGTTTGTCACAGTTCGTCCGGGGCATCCTCCTGGAAAAGAAAACCGATCTGGACCGCGAAGTGGCCCAGATCCCTTGATAGAGCGGCTGGATAAGGAGCGAGCCCGACGGGCGTAAGCCAAATTTAGGCCTAGCCTGACGTAATGTGATAAACAATTCCAGGTTAGATTCCTAAAGAGTAGAGGAGGTTTTTTAGTGGGTAAACCCGTTTTTTAGGGGAGCCCCACACTACAGGCTGGCCACCTGTGTGCGTAATGCATTTTTCCGCCTCTCCCTCAAAAAAAAAAAAGGATAAAACTTGATAATATATTTAATTATGATCTTTTAAGTTTTATTCAAATTTGTTTAATTTGATTTTTTATACATATTATTATGGTTACATTCATTGATAGTTACTGACATGGATTAATAAGTTACTTTTTTTAATAACAGTCAGGACTTTGTGCTTTTATTTTATTTCGTTAACTGGACCAGTTAACATGGTCCTTGGGCCTGTCTAAATGACCATTGTATAATAATGTTTAATTTTCACCACTCTCATGCTTATAATTATGTAACTAAAGATTAAAATACAAAAAAAGTTTTAAAGTTAATTAAAAAATTGAGATTCAGGAGAGTAATTGATAAAAAAAATTGGACCGTTTCTTAAGTAGTAGTTCTATTAGCCAAAAAGTTTGTGAAATGGATATAATTTTAATTTTAACATTCAACAACGTATAATTTTGGTTTTGCAAACTACATATGTCCCTTTGTTAAGAGTCAAGAAAGACTTTTGTTACATATTTAGCTGTTGTTAACGATTCCTTTTTTTATTTTAAGCTGTGGCGATCAAATGTTTAGTACTATAAAAGATTAAAATACCTTTTTTAAAAGATCTTAGAACATTCAACAATTTGGTGATTTTTAGTCTTAATTTTTGTAATAGTGACTTACGTTTTGGTAGTTTTGAGCTCTTTCTCCGTTTACAGTCTAAGCCTGAAATTATTACTTTTCCAATGTACTTTTGTATGATTATTTTTTATTTTAGCTCTAGTTAAACAAAATATTGACTCTATTGAAGAATCTGTGAGATGTTTTGGCAGTATTTTCACAAGATCTACAATTTTAGTACAGTGACTTATTCCAGCATGAGCTTAAGTTAACGTTAAAACTTGATATTTGTGGCATTTGTATTATTATTTTATGACTTATTACTTTAAGCTCCAGCGACCAAATTTGGTCATAAAGTGTTTTTGTGGCATGTTACTGTAACATTTTCAAACAAACTTAAATTTTGATTCTATGAATTTGACCCTGTCAACCCTAAGTCTGATTTTTTGGGGGAGTTGTAATGTATTTTTATAGTGGTTTTCATTTTTAGTTCTATAGACAAACGGTTGGTCATTTATGGACATCAGAGTCACTTGTTATTAAATTGTCTTCAAGCTACCTAGAATTGTGTTTTTTTTTTATTTGTTACCTTTTATCCAACACCTAACCACAAATCAAATTTTTATGACAATTTTGGGAGTATTTGAGTTCCATTGGTCCTTCCGACAACCGGACTATAAATGAAAGTAAACGAAATATCATTGTGGTCTCATTTTGATTTACATCAGAGCACTTAACTAGTTAACCCTATATGCTGAATTTTATTGTTGGCTTTTGGATATTGAGTTTTAGTGTTTTAAATTGACTTTAATCTACACTATGCGATCGTATTCGTTTGTAAATATTTTATAAATTTTTCTCAATTCGAACATAGCCCAATTATTTTCAAGTAAAATGCAATAATTTACAGTTAACAATCTTTGCGTTTAATGGATTTTTAGAATATAATTGAATAAATTTACTTGTCTCAGAAACAAAATACACAAAAAATTTAATTTGAAAGCTACAAACAGTTTATAACAGAGATTCGTGTTCACCTGAAATAACATAAATAATTGATACCTAGGCCTGCTTTTTATGCAAAAGAACAAATGCACATTAATAATATTACTTTATTAAATAAAACATTGCTCTCTAAATATAGGGCTTCTAAATTAAAAGATACATAGGTATCTACACTTTATTTATAGCTGATTTGCTCGAATATATAATTACTTTAATATGAACTAGCAAGCGGCAATCAAAGCCGTGGACGAGGTTAATTATATACTTTGGTATTACCCTATATTATAATTTTTTTTGCGTTTATGGTCTTCAAAATATAAGTTTTCACACTTGAAAGTGAAACAGTGTCGATATGTAAAAAACATAACACAACAATAACAATTCGCAAGAAAGCAACACCGCAAAAACGTGTTTTTAAGCTACGAGTTACAGTTGGTTGAACTGTTTAGACAATTAAAATCTTAATTACGATCCTCATAATACTTATAAGTTGATGGAAAGCAAAGTCAAATCCGTTCAAATTAGGGACTTAAGTTAATTTACAGTGCAGGATTAAGTAGTATTAAGCTGTTATGTTAATACTACTTTAGAGCAAGTTGCGTGTATCACTACCTACTGCAGTGTAGTATTTTAAATCACAACACTTCCTTCACCCGTCTCGTCACAACAAAAGCTGCATATCCGTCTGTCACTGTGATTTATTAACCCTCCCACCGATAGGCGATTTCCATCGATACATTGCAATATATGGGCTGTTGTTACACATTTCGTAAAATAAGATAAAGAAGACGTTGTTAAAATGTTTTAAGTATATTTTATAATTGTTGGTATACAAAGTGTTTTTATGAAACGTTAACGAACAAGAAATGAATGATATAATTAAACAAATAATCATTCAAAGAAATACATTACACTGAATCCTATAGTGAGATATAGAGATGATCACAAAAAGGCCATCTAATGGCCTTTGATGTAAAAGCCTATCGGAATGAAAAAACCTTAAAACACAAAACTCCTACTTCATGAGTGAAATATAGGGAAACAAGGAGAGGGCAATCATACTGAAAAGGTCCTACCACTTAAAACTGAGAGCGCTAAAAGACAAGCAAATGAAACTTTGATATAGTATCCAACAACAAAATCAAATCTTTATGGACGATTATTAGTGGTAAAATACAATCAATGTGAGAACTCTCGAACACAATACAAAAAATAGGAACAAATGCAATCAGTAAAGCTGCTACTCACTCGAAAGAATTTAATTCGTACTTCACCTCAATTGAAGAAGAAACTCTTAAGAAGAACAAGACTGGGAAATATGTTACCTCACATGCAAAGTTATCCATCATTCGATAAACAATATTTCCCATGGATTCTATTAAGTGTCTCCCTTCATGCTGAAAAAATGTCAAGAGGAACTCATGACACCCTTGTTCCATTTTGCCAATCCTTTTTCGCAGATGAAATTGTACAAAGTAGTTCACCTCCACAAGAAAGGAAGCAAGTGTGAAGTTCAAAGTTTGTTCGCCTGCAATTCTTCGACTCGGTCTCCATTCAACGTCGGATTTGTAGCATTGTCCTATACTAATATACAGTACTATGTACATTAGTATAGAGCTTAGTGTACATTTCATGCCATGCTTATTATTTAAAATTTTCAGGACTCATTCAATTAACGGTCTCTTATGATTCATTACTCTTCCTGATCATTACTTTTTCGGCCTTAATACTTACTTAATAACAGCTTGAGGTGTCAAAAATGGCAGTTTTCACGCTACACGATTTTTCTTTGGTGCATGACAACCAATTTTGACACCTTTGGTTTTTATTACGTAATTGAAAATCTGAATCAGGTTTCACCGCTATAAATGCATAGTAAAATAACAAATTCTACACTTCCAAAAAAATTTAAAACATATTCAGAAAATTTTACTAGGGCATCTTAAAATGGAAAAAAATTGACCACATCGGGACTTTAGGGATACTTGATGTATTGATGATAAATTTTGTAAAAGAAGCTCTCTAGTGCCCTATAAAATGGCCATATAACAGAGAACAGTTAAAGCATTAAATACATAGTTAAAACACAAATCAAATTTAACATACTTCATACGAATATTAAAATCCGTAGAGATGTCTAACATTATTGCAAAATATTAGTAAACTATCAATGTACAATGCATCAATCACAGGTTTGGGTATCAATTAAGAGCGCAACCGTGCCTAAACCAGTGCTTTAGATTACTTTAAACTGGTATTTCGATTGTATTTTGTGTCGACGGATTTTTATATTTCTTCGATTTATTTTCAGGTACAGTTCATATACGCTAGGTTTTCTGGTCAATATTCTAAATTTTTAACACTTTTAAAATGCATAAATAAAAATCTATACTTATTTTATCTACGACAGTTGAAATAATCACTAGTAAATATATTACAATTAACATCATAAACGTACATTATGAAACCAAATTCAATCCTGTTTCTTAGTGAGGTCTTTAACGTACAGGTTTCACATCAAAATACATGTTATCGACTAATGAGACCTCGGCATATGACAAAAGTAGTTGTGTAAAGAAAGAATTAAATTATTGAAAAATATTTAATGAAACAGTTAAATAAATTGACGAAAATTAATATAATGATCTTGATTCAAAGTTCAAATGTTTGAAGAACGAGGAACAACTACCAGTGAAATTGAAAATTATCATTTAAAAACAAGGAATTAATTAATAGGAAATAGAGAGTCACTAACCATTAAAATCCTCATAGCGAACCACGTTGTACTACCATGGCTGCCGTGCTGGAGGGACGCCGGGATCACGGGATGTTGTATCAACGGCTGGGCAAAGGGAGAAATCCACCACTCTGGTCCAGGAATTTTCTTTCTTGATACCGAACGCAAGTTAATTGTAGTAAAGGAGAGATATCTCAAAGTCACTGCCTTTATACGTGGTTGCCCAAGATGCCGACATGCACTTGACTCTTCGTTCACTGCAAACAAATTGGCTGAATGGCCAAAGAAAAAATAATACACTGGGACAGAGAAATAGGTTCAAAATAAAGGTACTTTATGGTCAAATAAAATACATCTTGCCGGGAAAGGAATACTCGAGAGACCGAAACAGAATGACGCTGGGCATTGTGGACAGGAATGGCTGCTCGCTTGCAAATCGAATTAAATTGGTTGTGGACTCGCAGACCAATGATAATTGAGGAATCAGTAATTTTCCGTTCGGCTGGTGTTGAGAGTCCAGCGGGCAGACAACCAGTTATCTCTATCTCTCTGGCTTTGTTTATTGAAAAGATTTGAACTTACAATTCAACTTATATTTACAGTAGTGTTGGAATGGAAACTAAGCAATTCGCTAATAAGCTAATTGTTCTAATACAATTCAGGTTGCAGTTGCTTTTTGCGTCATGCCTAAAAAGAGTGTGATCATATGTGAGTCAGAACAACGATTTTGTCAAGTGACATATGTGTGGCTTCATTTTGGATAAAAATACCATAATACCTGAACTCCAATCCACCAGTCGTGTCTGTGGTGGACGTCAGCTGATTTTTTTTCCTAAAATACTTAAGTGTTGCAGAGCAACCAGTTTTTTCTTTTTTTTATGTTTACCTAACTTATAGGGATTGTATATGATTAGGCTTGCACTTTAAAATAAAAATAATGTTTAAGAATGTTATAATATTAGACTTTGTTTTTATTCTTTATGTATGGGGTGATATAGTTAACCATCTCCAGATAACTGGTGACCCCTCGTAGCAAATGTTTGGCACTCAAATGTAAGATAAGGAAGAGTTGTCGAAATATTTTTCGCTCTTGGTCAGCTAGCCCAATAATTTATTTATTTATTTATTTATTTATTCATATTCCAACGGTTTATCCATTTTTCACAAGTGATAACAAAACTCAGAGAATATAATAATATAATAATAAAGTAATAATACAACTATGATGACCAGACATTATTTCATCAAGCGAGTGAATAACAAGGGTGATATCAAATTTAACAGTAATACTAAAGATATGATAGACAAATAAAACAAGTGAATAATAACAGCTAAACAACTAGAAAATATAACATCAATAAATATTCATCAACAATAACAACAATAAATATACATCAACAATGACAATAAATAAATGTGTATTCAACAATTTGGAGTGCACATTAAAGTGTGGCCCTTTAAAGGCACCACCTAATCACTCAACACCTTTGGTGGGACACAAAACTTTGAACACAAAACACTGTTGGAATGTGACCCTTTAAAGGCGCCACCAAAAAGCCACTAACAGACATGGTGATCGAAATGCGAGAGATCACCTTTGAAGATGACGGAGTGCCGACTTGAAGTTCGATTAACTGGTGGAAATGATGTCTAAGTGGCCCGGTAGGTTGTTGCCATGACGCTGGATCCTCACCATTGTACTGTTGGGAATGTATGATGATGACACCGATTGAGTCGAGAAGAGGGCTCTGGATCTGGTGCGAGACGAGGGAACCCTAAAGTTTACGCTTCGCAGAAGCTCTGGGCAGTTGAGATGTCCGTGAATAAGACCATGCAGGAACAGAAGGTTAAAAGTAGTTAAGACTAGTAGTTAAAACTAGTTTGTACACGTTTACGCGTCTAGCCTCAAGTGTGGGTAGGCTGAGCAGGTGAGCAACTTCGAGTATAGGGACATCCAGGTACCTGAATCTAAGGCGCATACCAATGAGTCTGAGAAAACGCCTCTGAACCTTCTCTAACTCGTCCTTCAGGTAAGATTGGTGGGGTGACCATACGACACTGCAATATTCGAGGTGCGGTCTGACTAGGCTACAGTACAAAATCTTCAAAGCCTTCAAGTCATTGAAGGTTCTTGACAGTCTGAAGACAAGTCCAAGCATCTTCAGGGCCCTGTTGCATACTGTATATACATGTACACAACTCAATATGTATTTCCTCAATATGTATATATGTATTTCCCAACTCAAAGAAGGGACCAGTGTCACTCCAAGATCCTTCGTTTCAGTCATCCTTTTGAGCGGCCATCCCTTTATAGAGTAGTTGAAGAATATTGGGTTCATGAGGCGGTGAAAGGAAATGATGGCGCACTAGTCCAGGTTGAGGGACATCCTATTCCTGCCAAACCATATATCCACAACATTGATGTCCTCCTGAAGTAATGCCGCATCGGTATTAGAAGCCACCTCGTTGTAAAGTTTGATATCGTCAGCGAAAAGCAAGTGCTTGCATTTGAGCGAAGAAACGATGTCGTGGATGAATAGGTTGAACAGTATATAGGGCCGAGATGAGATCCTTGTTTCACTCCGAATGTAGCATAGAATTCTCTGGACAGTACGTTGTTAAACCTAACTATGAGTTTCCGCTCACTTAAGTAGCTGCCAATCCATCGTAAGAAAGAGCCCGAAAAGCCATATCTCTCCAGCTTTGAAATCAGAACAGAGTGACTGGCACTTTAAAATAAAAATAATGTTTAAGAATGTTATAATATTAGACTTTGTTTTTATTCTTTATGTATGGGGTGATATAGTTAACCATCTCCACTCGGTCTAAAGCCTTCGAGAAGTCAAGCTCAATTGAGTCCACTTGCTTTTTATTGGCAAAAGCTTCCATTGTATGGGTCTGAAATATAACAAGATTTGTGGCAGAGGACTTGTTCGACATAAATCCATGCTGGCTGGATGTTAACAAGCTGCTGATTTTGAACGTTACTTTTCTTAACACCAATCTTTCAAAAATCTTTGTTAGAACTGGTAGTATCGTAATAGGTCTATAGTTTTTTGTCATTCACTGAGTCCTTTTTGTGGATTGGGACGACATAGCCAGTTTTAAAAACATCAGGGAAAATGCCACGAGCCAAAGATTTATTAAAAAGAATTGTGAGTGGTTTGATTAGTAGGTCTACAAAATGTTTGACCACAGATGGTGGGATGAAATCGTCAACAGCTGCCATGATCTTATAGATGTTGCCAGTTTTCTCTCCGGTGACTGTCAATACGTTGGCACTCAAATGTAAGATAAGGAAGAGTTGTCGAAATATATAATTGTATTCACTCGAAGCCTCTGTGAGATGACGAAATTCCCGCTCCCGTAGGCATCGAAGATCTGATTTTCCATCAGTCACTCAATCACCACCAAGAGTTGTCTATGTTGGTGCTTCACTAAGTTTTGCGAAAAAGCCACTAAGTGTGTTCCTCCTTGTTCCGCCTACCAGCGAAATGCCAAGGACCCTCAGTAACTGGGGCAACCGACTGCCTGGATCGGAGGAGCCGGACTTTCGTCACGCACAACATATCATTAAAGAGTTGTCTGACCGACACCGGCTTGAACCTGTGTTTTATCCAAGATGCCTTCTATGTGTTGGGCACATATCTACCTACGTTGTACTCAAGGCCCCCAAAAACAGCGGAAGAACACGTAAAACACTTAAAAGCGCTGTTAGGACGCCTTTCGGACTATTGTGTTGTCATAAACTCCTATGAATGTGTTTTTGGTGAGAAAGATTTATTATTTTTGGGATATAGAGTATCACTTTCAGGTGTTTCCTTGCTTCAGGATCGTATTACTGCGATAAAGCATTCATTGCCACAAAATATGCGAGGACATTTTCAGGGCATGATTTTTCCCATACACCAGAGATTCAAGCGCCTTTCCAATTTATTCTTAGTGGTTCAAACTCAACATTTACATGCCTGGTACCATGGGCTCATGAGCTAGAGAACGTTTTTAAATCTTGCAAGTTCAGTCTATGGCCTATGACTCTCCTTTTTATATTAAGCCTGATGCTCCACTGTGGCTTTTAATTGATGCTTCCGGTGTGTCTGTTGGAGCTCATGGCAGCCACTTGGTTTTTCTCTAAAATTTATCACCCAATGAGAGCTGTTGGCAAGCATACTATATAGACCCTCTTGTTGTTTATAAAGCTGTTCAATACTTTCGCCATCTTTTAAAAACTGCATCGTTTACATTTTTCCCTGATCATAAACCACTCATCTTTGCTTACATATAACGTGTCATAAACGTGTCAAGTTCCCTCGTGCTCAACTGCGTAAACTTACATTCATTTACGGGATTTTTACTGACATTAGACACCTTAGCGGATCTTATAACATCGTTACAGATGCTCTGTCACTTGTCAAGGCTATTTCATCACTGCTAGATTATGAATTACTAACTAAATCATTAGACACTGATAAAGAACTCCAAAAGACCATCAAATACAATTCATCCCTCAAACTGGAGAAATTGGCAGTACAAGTGTGTAGTTCCAACATATTCTGTGACACATCCACTAGCATTCCAGACCTAACATACAACATGCGCTACGTTGCAAGGTATTTGATCACATACACAATTTAAGCCACTCTGGGACCACGCTACGACAAAATATGTATGCAAGCCCTTCATCTGGCCCCCTATCCACAATGGATGACGAATCTAGGCTAGGTCAATATCCCTTGCCAGAAACCCAAGATAACTAGGCACGTATCAACCCCACTGGGAAGTTTAGTAACTCCCTCTCAGTGATTTTCGAACTTGCATATCAACTTAAGTGACCCACTTTCTTTATAAAAATCATTTAGGTATTGATTTACTGCCATTGATCGGATAAGGAATGAACACTCGAACAAATTAAAGCAGAGTCAGTATCCTGTGCTATTTATCCACTGGTATATCCCGATTTGTCTGCCCTCACAAAGTTACGTGCGATCGCGTAATTCAGTTCACGTCATCAATGTTCAGAGACTTAGCTGACCAATCTGGATTCAAGATTAAGTTTAACTGCAGTTGACATCCTCAAGCAAACGGGATGGTAGAGTGCTTCCATTGCCAGTTGAAAGTCGCAAAAATGGCTCACTTTAATCTGGACTGAACAGAAGCACTCAATATAGTTCTCTTCAGCATGAGATCAGCCTTTAAGGAAGGTGTCAAGGCTTCTGCAGCTGATTTAGTTTATGGCGAACCACACCGCCTTCCAGGAGAGTTCCTCGTCACCTCAAAAACTCAAATCCCAAGGCCAACCCTAGAGATATCATACCTTAGCTGCGTCAACACATTTCTCATATCTTCCAAGACCAGCATAACGGCATGAACATCCAAGAATTGTCGTTTTTAATTAAACAGCTATATATAAACACATCTTCGTTAGGTTTGAACAAGAAAACCATTGCAAGTGGATAAACATGATTGAGTGACAGCTAAACCACTAATCATCATAGACGTGATCAGTACTGCGAATACATGTGATATCGTGTGATATGTAGAGGAACACCAACAACGCAAAACCAGTGATACACCTCCCACTGCCGTGTGTGTATGTTATAGGTTGGCAGGCAGTAGATAGATTAGGTGGGTAAACATGATTGAGTGACCGCTAAACCACTAATCATCATAGACGTGATCAGTACTGCGAATACATGTGACATCGTGTGAGCTGCACAGTACATGATTAACAGATAAACAAGTTTACACTATCTTCACTCTGAAATCTTGGGCAATGTGTATTGAGTAAACTATTTGTGTAGTAAATTTCTTTTTGATACACATAGTACTCAACCCTTTATCCCGAACTAAATAACGTAATGTCAGACGTGATATTGCAAAAAATATAATCTAATACGTTAAATATTTTGATAAGATTCAAATTGTGATGTGTTGTTTAGTAGTGGTCTTAACAATAACAGTATTTTAAAGATCTATGACAGTATTTAAGGCTTAAAGCTGAAAAGAGAAAGTATAAAGCTTAAAATAATCTCAATATTGTCACAAAATCCATTTGGTAGTGCATTTTATATCAGTTCTCATTTTAGGGAACAGACTTATTTTATCTCTTCTTGTTTAACTCAATTACTCGTGGAATCCATAAAACGAAATTTTAATCGAATTTTTCCATCAGACTAAATTTCATCATTTTCTCTTTACTCGCCACATTTTTTGTGTAAAAACAAAAGTTTTTCATAAAGTACAGTATAGTAGTTATATATAAGATTTATATATCTGATAGAGTATCTGATATTCACGTATATTTTAATTTAAATTTTCAATAGATTAAGTTGTATTCTTGTTTGTAAACTCCCGTAATAGCATTACTAATTTTTAAGTGCATATTGCCTATTTGCCTTTCAAAATAGACAGGAGACACCGCACTTTTCAGAAAAGGCTTTTCTGATTTGCATAATTCCTGAATGTATTTAGGTCGGTCGTTTATGGCTATATATTCTTAAAGGGGGGCTATATATGGCTATATATTCCGTTCACGCTAAAAAACGGGAATTTTTTTCAACATTTGTTTTAAAAAAGTTTTACATTTAATTCCGAATATAAAAAAATATGACAACGAACAAAATTTTTTTACCTTGACAAAAATTATTAATCTTAATAAATTATGGTGATTTTTCTATCTTATAAGTCATTGGATTTTTTTTAGTATTTTAGTAATACAATCTAACTAAAACCTAGTTATTTCATCAATTTAATATCAATAGAATATCCATGAAGAAGAAAAATTAAAGAATGTGAGGTTGTAATATATGGACCAGGGCAGTTTTAAAAGTGAGTACTCACAAAGGACATTGTTTTGGTTTTTTGTCGATTCCCGAAAGTTTTATTTTTATCTTAGAAATTACACAGCTCAGCTTCTAGAAGAGATAGATCGATTATTTATTGTTTATTTTGTTTAACGGGTTTAATTATATGATCTGTAGGATGTATTTGAAGAAAAATCTAACCGAACATACTTTTAATAATATATTTAAATTTTCTATGTAAGACATTTTTAAGACATTTAAAAAGTAATAGGACCATTAATTATTGTATTCAAACCAAACCCATCCAACAGATCATAGAGCATACCTTAAGAAACACTTCGAAAAAAAAAAAAAAAATACTTAATTATCATTTACGGATTTTAATCTGAATAGGATCTAGTAAACCCTTATACCCTTGGAAAATCGCCCCCCTCCCCCCAACAGGGGGTGAAAACAAATTCCAACCCATTTTTTTTCTATGGTTACATGGAATGTCCAGAAATAGTTACAAAATTTTAGGCTAATAATTAAATATTTTTCATTTTTTATGAACCCCCCCCCCAGAATAGGATTGTAAATTTGTATCATAAATTTGAGCAATTTTAGTACTTTTTCGTTTGGCTTCAGAGTATTTAGTTTTATTAGTTACCCAAGAAACATGCTAACATGAGTTACCGGGTTCACAATGTAGATTAAATTATTACTGTATTGATGTGTTTGGTTTAAATAAAGTAATCTTAATGTGTTTTAATTTCATTATACAGTACATGTTATTTTCATTATTTACAATATTATAAAAAAATTTAAAATAAATATTTCTTAAGAACGATTAGCATAGATCAGGATTATTCTATTCTGAGAAAGCATGTACTTCTGGCGTATAAATCCATGTAGATTAACCCACCAAAGTAATGTTTGTAGTTAAAGCTTCACACTTGTAGTTCATATACTAATATACCTTTTTTATTAGCATGATACGTGCTTTTTGCAACCAAGTACGAAATACAAACACCTACAATATTATAAGATATATTTTAAGTCACACTGCATATAATACAGACGGTAAATACAGTGTGTAAAAAGGCTGGACACGATTTAATATTTTTTAAAGTATTTAAGTAACAAAACTAAACTTTGCAAATTGATTTTGAGTGACAAAGATTACTTTCTAAATTACTTATTGTCCTTGGATCTCCAAGGAGAAACGGTCCACAAGGAGTCAGAATAAAATCTTACACGTAAGCATATTTCAATGTGTACATGAAATTAAAAGTGTTTAAGAATAGGGAACAATGCCGCATAACCAGACCTAAAAAAAATGACCGAGTAAAAAATGGCAGGCGATCAAACTTTGTATTAAAATCATATTGCTGAAAACCAAAAATGCAATAACTCCCGATCCACTCGACCTTTTGAGGTCGGTTTTATGGCAAATTGCTTAGAAAGCAAAGCCACCTAAAATTATGTATCATATAAGGTAAGCCAATGAAGTTTTTCCTAAGTCTTCCTTTAGGGACGTAATTAGAGGAGGTCGTCAGGGAAACTGCATAGCGCTACGTCATATGATACATAATTTTAAATGACTTTGAATATAGAACAATTTGCCACAAACCTGACCTCAAAAGGTCGAGTGGATAGGGAGTTATTGAATTTTTTGTTTTGTTTTCATCAATATGATTTGAATACAAAGTTTGATTGCGTGCCATTTTTTACTCTATCATCCTTTTGAGGCCGGGTTTGCGGTATTAGAGGTCTCTATTCTTAGAGACCTCTAATTTGATATGCATATTGACCTATTCTTCCCTTTAAGATTTTCGTCTGACTCCTTGTGGACCGTCCCCCCTTGGTGGTCCAAGGACAATAAGTAGTTTAGGAAGTAGACTTTATCACTCAAAACCATTTCGAAAAGTTTACCATCTGTTTACCATTATATTTACCATCTGTAGTATATGCAATGACAGAGTAAATATATCTTTCGGTGCTGTAGACTTTTGTGTTTAATTTCACACTTAATAATAAACACACGACTATGAAGAATAATGCTATGTGGTGTTCGACAGCTGTATGACAGAGAAGTAGGCGTTAAAGAGAGTTCAGTCAGAGATCTTGTAAAATTAAAAAGGTCATTATTTGTTTACTCTAATAGTAAATTAATCTTAGCATATGTAACAGTTGTGCCAAGTTCAGTAGGCCTTCTTCAAACAGTTTTTTTAAAGATATTATTTAAAAGGATGATATATAACAACGGTAATATATAAACAGTTTGCCTCGATTTGCCTGCTTTTAACCTACTGAATAACAAGGTAAATTTTAATCATATATTTTATGGTCACTTAGTGTTCCTTAATTAAAGAAAGGAGAAATAATATGATATTTAAATGATTAAGGTTTTATACAAAATTAAAATTTAAGTCTGAAATAATTTTTCTAAGGGTAGGAGCTTTCGGTTGAAAATAGTTCCTTTACAAAAGACGGGTTGAAACAAATCGTTCAACAGTCGAGCTCATAAGGAATGTGACAAGAACCACATTAGTCTACACGCCCCCCGAGATCGATGTTTGGCACCTCAGAGCATGTTTGTTTCTTCCTCAGAACAAAATAGTAGTTTATCTCTTACTTTGTCAGAAATAACGTATTTCATATCAATTATACCCAAAAGATTACCTTACAAAACGAACTAATTAAACGGTATGGACATTTGTTTCAAGTCAAAATTTATTCACAAAGAACTTTTTATCAACCACAATGCAATTTATAAAACAAAAGACAAACAAACAAGCCCAAAGCGAGGGTAACCAGAGTTTTCTTAACCTATTGACCATTTCGTTATAGCAAATGTTGGATGGAAAGGAAGTGGCTAAAGGATTGCCCCCGCAACATCGCTCTCCCACTCCCAAATCGACTTATATTGGATAGTTTTCGGTGTTCAATACTTCTCTCTGTCTCCGCTGCTGAAGGAAGTTGCTGCTAAGGTGAAAGCAGTGAACATTTTTTTGTTCAAAATTTAGGTAAATTTAAAGGCACAACTTCTATGATGATAAACATTTAACTACGAATAAAAACGCTTTACCACTTCTAACAATATTTTCCTACCATTTAAGTTTGATTATTTTTTACATACTTTCTAACATTAATAACAAAATGTGCTGTATATGTTTAGGTTTCAAGATTGCAGAGTTTAGCATTCAATCAATGGATGAATA
Source organism: Neoaliturus tenellus (assembly GCA_030545055.2). Lineage (NCBI taxonomy): Eukaryota > Metazoa > Arthropoda > Insecta > Hemiptera > Cicadellidae > Neoaliturus > Neoaliturus tenellus. The sequence continues at coordinate 86,718,296 of CM061535.1, forward strand.
ACAGTGCTAAGTGTGAGGATGATTGGTAATAATTGGCTCTAACCGTGTATTATAATATGCTTAATAATGATTTTGTGACCATTAAGACTTGACGGTGGTTAAAAGAGTGTTAATTATTTAGTTTCTTTAGAGTTTTGCTGTTGTTCAATTGTATACGTTTTTTATTATTTGCTATTGTTTATCTTGTTAATAAAAAATTATATAATTACACTATTTTCTTGTTAAGTTCAAAATATTTTTTTAAGTTTAAAACCCATAAATGAAAATTGAGAAAAACATGTTGGGTTAAAAGCTAACTCAATTGAAGAGCAATTTTTGAAGATTCTTTTTATAAAACACGCCAGTTAAACCTAATGTAGCAAACTTCATCATTCAAACGACTTAATGAAATAAAACCAAATGGGGAAAAATGCTTTAAAATTGGACCTAGCAAACCCGCTATGAAAGAAAATTAACAAAAACAAACATAAAACCTTTTATGCATGATGCCCTAAACTAACTTGTCGTCTCATACTATAAGTTGTTTTATGATATTATCAGCTATTTAATCCGAAATTAGAGGAAACTTTAGGATAAAGGTCTTAACCGGCGGCTTAAACTTTATTACAACGAACGTCCACGGGTTTACACGACTAAAGGGAACATTTTGGCTTCAGCCGGTTAACCCTATTAACCCTATTTTAGTTTAAACACCATGAGTACGAAGTGTCCCGGAACTCTCTGGATATTATAACCAAACCATTGTACCATATTCAAAATGCTGAAAAATCCATAGTTACAGCAAATAATACTGGGTTTCTTTTAATATTATTCAATCTAAAAAAATGGATTGTTAGAATGATGTAAAGTTTGCTACAGACATTTTTGAATGTTTCTACAAAACCAAGATGAGACAATCTTCTTAGAGATATTTTGGACATCTAATTCAGTTTGATAGTGTTTCTACAATGATATTTTATCGATACTTATTTTTCTATCATAACAAAAATAGCCAAAGTCAATATAAATTTTCATTTTTTCTAACAATGGCTCTCGTTTAGAAATCGAGTTAATTAAAATTCAGTAGTTTATTGTTATTAAACTACATAAATAACATCTATTTAAATCAACATACATACAAAGCGGTCATTAACTAACTGCTACAGTACTAATAATAAAAAATTGAGTGAAATAAATATTTACTTATGTAACATGGAAAATAGGCCTATATCTTGTGAGATTATCAAGCCTAAACAACTGTAATTTTATAAGGTACTTAGTGATTGGGTTTTTAACACCGTAATAAGCTGTAAAATACCCCCGTCGCAGCAGACCTGCGTACTCAGCGAATTTCCAAATTATTAATATTAATTTTGACCAGCTAAACTTGTAAACAAAATTTCATCACGTGCTCATAAATAGGGAAATAAATGTCTATTCTCCTTAAGATAAATATAGGGAAAGAGTATGCAGGTATGCTGCCATGGGGGACACTAAAAGTAGGTTTTTAGCATAGAAAAAATTTATTTCTACCATATAAAGCCATATAGTAAATTTCATCAATATCTGTCCATAAATAAAAAAGTTTGCCTATTCTCCATATGATTAACATGGGAAAAGAGTATGTAGGTTTGCTGCCATGATAAGTACAAATACCCCCGTCGCAGCAGACCTGCGTACTCAGCGAATTTCCAATGGAATTTTAGATTATTTACTTTCCCCATAAAAACACCATAGAATCGAGTATGTAGGTTTTCTGCCATTGGATGTTGTTAGAAAATCTAAGTTAATCAATAATTGGTGAATGTAAACACAAAATTGTATCAAACTCTGGCAATTTTTTATTTTCCCCATAAATCCCATGGGGGTGAGTATGTAGGTTTGCCGCCATATGGGTTTTGTAAGCAAGTATAAGTTAAACATTATATAGATAATGTACATACCAAATTTGATTAAGTTATGTCAATAAATAAGCAAGATATAGGGTTTTCTTGATTTCCCATAAGAATAACATGGAAAACACATTTTTGGATTTGCCCCGTAACCAGTTATGCTATGATAAAAATTCAAAATACCAAATTGTTTGTTTTTTTGTTCTTTTAAATGGTTTCAGTTAAAATTGATGAAATTTAAAAATTAAGGTCCAAAAATGCAAAAAACCCATTTTTGAATCCTTTGAAACCCCATAAAACCCAGTTCCCATAACCCGACAATGCTGGTTCGCGATCTCATGAAAATAGACCTGGTCTTACACCTCCATACCAAATTTCATCAAAATCGGAGGTCCCCTTCGAAAGTTATCAGTACCACGGACACATAGATAAATAGATATATAGATAGATATATAGATATATATATACATATATATGAAAATGAACGAATGGTGTTTTTGGCTTCTGGGGACCTCAAAATGAAAAAGTAAAGTGGTCCTGGGCTTAGGTCTTACCATGGCTACTACCGTAATAGCGTATTCCCTATAGGGGAAATTCGCTAAAACCAAGATTTTTTACCTTAAATGGATGAATCTCAACCAAATGAAACTAAATATCAAGTTTCATCCAAAAATTTTGGTTAATAAGTGAAATATTAACACATCCTTATTCTCCATAAGATTAACATTGGAGCCCCAAAAGACAATGTACTGTCTTTAGACTTTGTAATATCTCGGTAACCAATAAAGATAGAGCAAAGCTTCAAGATACTAAATTGTGTGTTTTTTTGAGCTAAATCCAATGGTCAAAATAAAAATTTAAAATTTTTCAAATTTACATATGAAAAATGTAAAAAAACCCATTTTTGGGGTACAAAATCCCCCAAAACTACCCCTTCCGGTAGGTCGATATGTCTGGTTTTCGAACTCATCCGAATAAACGTAGGATTACACATCTCTACCAAATTTGGTGTCGATCGGACCATTTTTACAAGAGTTATCGTGTCTAGGGACACATATATACATATATACATATATATATAAATTTTAATGACTATTATTTTTGGTCTCTGGGCACCTCAAAACGAAAAAGTAACATGGTCCCGGGCTTAGGTCTTACCATGAGACCTACGGTAATAGCTTATTCCTTATGGGAAATTCGCTAACAAATATTTGTATTTGTTAATTTTTTTGGCAAAAATATAAAATTGTATTGATTAACATTTATGTATATATGTAGACATATTTGTACATAACAAATTAACTGAGAAACTAAATAGCCAGTAAATAGAAACCGAAAACACCTCTCAAAATTCACAAAAATTTACCCTGTGTTTAGTAATTATTTCTCTTACATGTTGCCTTACGTCATAAAATGCTTTTTATCTTGGCGTTTTTATCATTTTATCCAACTTGTCCATGACAAGACATAACTTTAAAAAGTGTAGAATACGTGAAATATGGTAAGATAAATCACATGCAAAATACAGTATGACTTAATGACCTATATCAAATTAAGCGAAAAACCAACCGAGACCATTGAGACAATTGTATGTCGTAATACAACTCTAAAAAGGTTGACTCACGCCCTTAAAAAATAATAATTCGCATGATTTTACAGGTAATATCTAAAAGCGTTCTAACTATTTTTTCAGTTTACCTATAATCTCTCACATTTTATAGTTAACAGGTAAATTAAAAATAAAATTAATCAGTTGATAATGTTGAGTGTATTGTGTTATAACTTAGTAGTTAGGTTGTGAAACGTGGCAGCAGAGAGCCGTTGGCCCGGATAAACAATATAAATTGTGAGTCGAGAAAGAAAAGCTTCTTAGCGTTTAATATTGCACGCTTGTAGTGTTTCACAACACTAATGCTGAGTGGTAATTCCTTCGTTATGTCAGTCAAAAGGATCACAGTGTTTTAATTTTAAGCGAAAAGCTGGTATATAAAATTTTCCTCACACATTGTTGAAAAAATGAACAGTTGTGTTTTACAAATAAATAGGTTAAAACATATCACTATATCACTATTTTGAAACAGGTACTTCACATAATGGGTATTCTAACCTCAATATGAATGAGAGATGAGTGTAGGATAATTGTGGCGCGATCTTGTAGTCTTGTTACTGACTAAGGCCGACAGTCTCCTTAGAAAGGACTGTTAATTAATAGCCCTACAGCCGTTAAACTGTAGGTCATTACAGTTTAACGTGGGATCCGAAACACAATTTTGACTTCATATATACGAATTGGTCTAATTATGCGTATGGTCTTTATGGATGAACTAGTATTCACCAGCAAGGACGTTAATCCCCACTAGGAAATATCGCATCCACAAGCCATCGCTTATAACTATCCACAATTCGTGACCTCCAAGTAGCTGGATTACACGATGACGCCACCGTCCCATAGAGCCAACTTTTGAGTTAAAAGCTAACAGAAACATTTAACTTTGTTTTTTTTGTTGATACGGATCTATATTTACAATATCCCATGTGTCATATGGCCTTTCAACCATAAGGTAAATTATTATATTTTTGTTAATTGAATGTTAACTTACTCTATTTTGGTTATGTATTTTTGTGCTCATTTATAATAATAAATTATTCACTTTTTAAGTGTATTTCCTTTGGTTCACGCCATATCAGTGGCGACGAGAAATTTTATGAACCAACGAAATGCCTGAGAGACACCAGCACAGTCCGGACGAAGGGCGGGAGCAGCAGCCTGCACTCCCGAGGTTCAATTGTGAACAGTTCGACCCGGAGAAAATGGATATTGAAGTTTGGCACATCAAACTCATGACTAGTCTTACTCTATCTCAGATTAAAGATGATGTTACAAAAAGGTTGCTTTTTATCAGTTGTCTAAGTCCAAAAGTTTTAGAGACCCTCATAAATTTATGTAAACCAAACTGTATTAATGACTTTTCTTTTGAGACATTGTACGAGAAATTGTCCTCCAACTATTAAGTAAAAACAATTGCTGTCGCTGAGAGAGTAAAATTTTTTCTCAATTCTGAATCATTAACAAAGTTTGCTAACGATCTCAGACGAATGATCAACAAATGTAATTTCCCAAACGAATTTTATCAACAGGCATTAATAACATCTTTTGTTATGGGAATAACTAATCCAAGTATTAAAGAAAATCTTCTTAAAAGAGATAATGATTCATTTACTGAGGTATTAGAGTTAGCAAAAACCCTCTCCTGTGTTCAGGCTGCTTCAACAAGTAACTTCACTGTCAATAAAACAACAGAGGAGTGTAATGCAATTTCCGCAGGCCCTTGTTTCATCTGTGGAGGAAAGCATCTGAAAAGTAACTGTAGAATAAAAAATCCCTTTTGCTACAAGTGTGGAAGTAAAACACACATCACAAGGGTTTGTAAAAGTAAGAAGTCTGTTAAATCCGTAAACCACAATGATTCAGAAATGGATCAGAATTTACCTGTTGACACATGTAACTCAGTAGTTTACATAGTTGACATAGTTCTTGATGTCATGTCGGTCAATAACTCCTCTAAGAATTTTCAAAGGTTATTCCTTAAACTAATGATCAATGAGCGCATGGTATCAATGCAATTCGATACTGGCAGTTGTGTGACTATAGTCTCTGAAGAAACCTGGGTATGTATAGGTAAACCAACCCTTCATAGAAGCTCAAAATGTTTTACATCATTTACAGGACAGACAGTAAAGTTATTAGGCAAAGTCAGTGTACAAGTAACACTTGGAGGAATCAGGCGTATACTTAATCTCTATGTTGCATCTGGAGTTCGGCACAACATATTAGGAATGGACTGGATATTTCAACTTAACTTACAAAACCAGTCACTTGTAAGTTTGCATGATTTGTCCTCAAATCAAACTCAGTCTGCTTTACTGGTTCAAAGCCCTGAAAAAGAATTGATTGAGATATGTAATGAGTACTCAGATGTTTTCACACCGGGGGACGATAAGTGTTCAAAACTACCCGCTCAGCTCTACTTAAAGAAGGATGCCGTCTCAGTTTTTAAGAAGGCTAGACCTATTCCGTTAGCTCTTAGAGATAAGGTTAGGGAAGAACTAGACCGTCTGATTAACAATGGTGTGCTCGAAGAAATCGATCATTCTGAATGGGCCGCTCCGTGTGTTTTAGTTAGAAAACCTAATGGAAAAATAAGAATTTGCGCAGATTTTTCTACAGGTTTAAACCAATCATTGGAGATACAAACTTTTCCTTTACCCACTCATGACGAGCTATTCACAAAAATAGGAGGTGGTGACAAATTCACTACCCTAGATCTTACTGATGCCTACTTGACTATTCCCATGGAAGAGGAATCAAAGAAACTTCTAGTAATCAACACACCGTTCGGGCTGATGCGGTACAATCGACTTCCTTTTGGTATTGCTCCAGCAACTGCTATTTTTCAAAGGAGAATGCATGCCATGTTGGAAGGTCTGCAAGGTGTCGCTTTTCTACTAGATGATGTAATTGTGACTGGAAAGAATAATGAAGAACATCTCAAGACCTTGAGAGAGGTATTAAAACGAATCAAGGCTAATGGATTTTGTTTGAATCGATCTAAGTGTAAGTTCATGCAAGATAAAGTGAACTATTTGGGCCTGAGTGTATCCAAAGAAGGCATATCAACTAATGTTGATAAAATTCAATCTGTCCTCAATATGCCGGAACCCAAGGATGTCAAACAATTGGAAACCTTCATTGGCATGGCAAATTTTTATTCAAGGTTTATTTGCGGGTTTTCTGACATCTGTGCTCCCCTTAATGCTCTGCGCAAGAAAAACGTTGCATGGAATTGGACAGATAAGTGCTCTGAAGCTGTGACCAAAATCAAACAAGCTTTAGTATCTGCCCCAGTATTAGTACCTTTTGACAGCACTCTGCCTATCGTAGTAGCAGCAGATGCGTCATCTGTAGGCATCGGCGGAGCAATCTTTCACCGATATCCTGATGGTAAGGACAAGCCAATTGCTTATTGTTCCAAGACCTTGACATCCACAGAAAGAAATTATTCCCAAATAGAAAGAGAAGCATTGGCTATAATCTACGCTTTGAAAAAGTTTCAAATCTATTTGTGGGGAACTGAATTCCTTCTCCAAACTGATCATCGTCCTCTCCTATCTATTTTTGGCTCGTCGAAAGGAATTCCTTCTGTTACCTCATGCAGGCTGCAAAGGTGGGCCCTATATCTCACACAATTCACATTCAAAATAGAATATGTGTCCACTACGAAGTTCTCCAAAGTAGACTGTTTAAGTCGCATTCCACTCGGAGAAGATCAAACTTTCGATCAAGCTGGTGAAAGCTATGATACTGTGGTAAACCTAATATATTCAGGGAGCATGTCTTCCCTCCCAATAACATGTGAGGAAGTGAGTGAAGAAACTGATAATGATATTGTTCTAAAGGTGGTCAAGAATTACATTGTAAATGGATGGCCGAACAACACTGATCCTAAGTTGAAAGCATATAAAGCAAAGAAGCACGAATTGACACTTCACAACGGCTCTATAATGTGGGGTATACGAGTCGTCATACCAACCATTTTAAGAAGTAAGGTCTTGGAGAATCTACACGACACTCACATGGGAATGATGAAAATGAAATCCTTAGCTCGTGAGTACATGTGGTGGCCAGACATCGACAAATCTATTGAACTTATTTCACAATCTTGCTCTCTATGCAACACGTTTGCACCTAAACAACCGCAAAAGAAGTTTCTCGTCTCCTGGCCACACTGTAAAACACCTTGGGACCGCATACATGTTGATTTTGCTGGCCCATTTCTTGGCAAAACATTTCTGTTGGTGGTGGATGCTTTCTCGGGCTGGGCAGAAATAATAGTTATGAACTCCATGACCTCTGCAGCAACTATCAAACAGCTTAAGCTATTGATTTGCCGTTTCGTACTTTTCCGATTTCTGTAAACAGTTCGATATAAAACACTTGACTACACCAGTGAATCACCCATCATCAAACGGACAAGTTGAGAAGTATGTTGGAACTATGAAAAATGCTCTAAAAAAGCTGCATCATGAAGTTTCACCGAAGGGTTTGGAGGCCGATTTGAATAACTTTTTGTTCAAAAACAGGTTGACGCCTCATGCAACAACTGGGGTATCTCCCGCAGAACTGTTTTTGGGCAGGAAATTAAGGTGTCAATTTGATTCAATGCGGCCGAAACAGCAAGAAACGGAATGTTCAAGAAACCATGCGAAAAAATCTGAAACAGGAAGACCCACTCACGTTAAAGATTTTACTGTGGGGCAACTTATTTATTGGTCTGAAGTGAGGAACGGCAAGGTTCGCTGGAACGCTGGCAAAGTCGTTAAAAGACTAGGAACGAACATTTGGCAAATTGAAGCCGGGGGGCAAGTGTTTAAAAAACACGCTGACCAGCTCCGAAAGAGAACTTAAAGTTTTTAGGGTTGTAGCCAGTCTCAGCGGGGAGATGTCATATGGCCTTTCAACCATATGGTAAATTATTATATTTTTGTTAATTGAATGTTTACTTACTCTGGTTATGTATTTTTGTGCTCATTTATAATAATAAATTATTCACTTTTTAAGTGTATTTCTTTTGGTTCACGCCATATCACCATGTATCCTGTGTCATTAAGTGGCTAATTCTTTCTCTCTGCTTCTTAATTTCTTTCGTATGAAAAGTAACAATACTCTACAGACATTTCTCTTAACAAAATTTGATATTGATCGAAGAAACTTTTAACGGGACCCTTTTGATTTTTAAAATTGCAATTATTAACTGGATGTATTCGAGAAAATACGCACTGCAATACATTGTTAAGCCATACTTATAAATATAAGAGTGTCAGTGTTAACATTATAAATATTTACAACAATATTGATATACTGTATAAGACGGTAATGACGATTGATTACGACCAGTCATACCGAATTAGTATAAAAATTTTCTATCGAAATATTATGTTGCAAAAGTAATATTTGCAACACTATATCCCTCTTAGTCAGTCAATAAACAAAAATTATCCTTAAGGTGTCATTTTATTCATTATCTAAGACCAGGACTGATGAAATCCCTAACGCCGCGCCGATGACACTTTTTAAAGAGAATTCATGTGATGTCGTAGATAGGTAAAGAATGTCAAAGGCACCTGATTATACGGCAGGTCTCTAGCGCGGGTTGGCCAAGTAAAACGTTAGGGGAGAAAAGGGAGTAACAGCAGTTATCATCAGCCCAGGTTGCCAACTAAAGGGGTCAGGGATGGAGGGAGGGAAGGGAGTAAAAGCAGTTACTGTATCATCAGCCTAGGTTGCCGGCTAAAGGGGGGTGGGAGGGAGGGAGGGAAGGGGGTAACAGCAGTTATCATCAGCCCAGGTTGTTTGAGGCATCTATATCCAATAGATTAAAAAGTAAAAATTAACAAATCATATTGATTTTTATCATTGAGTGAGGGAAGGTAATTGTTATTGTAATTGTTGTCACTATGATAACAGCAGTTATCATGAGACCAGGTCGCAGGCTAAAGTGTAAGGGAGGGCTGGAGGGAAGGGAGTTACGGAGGCGATATTAGCGGGTACGCCAATTAGGATTATACAGAAACCTACATTAGCAGACAAGCCCCATCCCTGACGAGCTCCCTTTGTAACTTGATCAACCCGTTGTCTCTATTGTTAAATAAAATAAATTGCTTATAATCCATGTGAGTCAAATTATGTGTGTTATACTTTCGCTGGCTGATCTCACATTCTTTTCTGACCCACTGATTTTAGCATTCAGGATGGTTTTATCCTTGAAATTACATTCATGGAAGTTATTCCTCTTGAAAGCCCAATTATACAGGGTGATTGATATAAATGTGCCGGTTGCTTTACTTAATAACCGTAAGTGATATCAAAAAAAGTTAAATGGTAAATACTGTGGACTTCGGTTCAGTTTCTTATAGTGATTTAATTTTTGTCAACAAATCCGTCATTTCTCCAACAAGATGTAACACTTAAATATTTTAAAAACAAATCCCCCATTTTATGTAAATTTTTAATTGCATATATAATATTAAGAAATTTTTATTTTTTGGCATTTTAATGAATTTCCCTATTGGGAATACTTGCGGTACTAGTTACTTTAAGATATACCCCGGGACCATGATACTCTTTTTTCTTTTAAAGAGAAGCCAAAAACCATATTCTTTCTATTTAATAAACAAAAATAAATAACTAAGAAATATAATGCCATTAAATATATTATATTTCCTTTTAAAGATTATTAATTATATAAGATATACACAAAGGTTTTATGAGGTTGAAAAAATAACTCTTTGGAAATTCATTGAATACGCAGGTCTGGTGTAACGAGGATACTCTCTAAGACGATCATTTTGACCTTCGAGGACTCCATCAATCTGCACGTTTTTATTACGGCTGTACTGCTCAAGGTTTTCTATTTTTTATTGTACAACTAGCTACTGTATGTCAGTTGTTCATTTTCCTTCAAAAGTGCATCATGAGAGTTATGTAGTTCCTTAACCTGAATAGGATAGTCTTTAATTTTAGCTTCATAGTCATCAATTTTGTTTGGGGAGAAATCGACAGCTTGTTTAAACTCAGATATTTGTGTTCTAAAATTATTTTTATAATTTGCAAACTGTTTGTCAATAGTCTCCTCCATTCATTTTTGTCAACAGTCTCGTCCGGGGCATCCTTCTGGAAAAGAAACCGATTTGGACCGCGAAGAGGCCCAGAACCATCGATCTAGTGGTTGGATATGGAGCGAGCCCCATGGGCGTAAGCCAAAGTTAGGCCTAGCCTGACGTAATGTGATAAACAATTCCAGGTTGGAATCCTAAAGAGTGATGAGGTTTTTTAGTGGGTAAACCCGTTTTTAGGGGAGCCCCACACTACAGGCTGGCCACCTGTGTGCGTAATGCATTTTCCCGCCTCTCCCTCAAAAACAAAAGTCTCCTCCATCTTAGATAAGAATTCTCCATGCAATTTATCAATAACTTTCTTACTAATGACATCTTTGGGGAGCCTTACTCCTACCTGAACAGGGTTTTCACTTCCAGATTACACAGCGATGTTCACCAATCCGGTTCCAAATTAGCACAATCACCACCATTTGGCAATGGGTCATCACAATACACAATCTCTCATGTTTGCAGATTTTGTTTTGTTTTGTGTCTATCTACGCCAGTGGCATTTTTAATGTTTTGACGGGGAACGGTCCAAATCTCAGTCTTGTTACTATTTAACATCAACCAGTTGTTTGAAAGCTTCATTAATTAATAGCCCAATGACAAAAGGCAACTGGGTCCGGAATTGGTCATTTACAAAGCTACCAACTTTCCTTAGAATCAAACCGGCAACCTTTGGATTCAAAAGTGAGCACCATAACCACTCAGCTACCCAGCCAGTTTGTACGTTATGTCGGGAGCAACTAACCGAACTTCCACTCCGCGCGGCTGCTTGCCACCAACTGTCCGCTATGTCCGTTAGCACGGCAATTCTCGAACGGAACCTCTGATTTTGATGAAATTTTGCACAGCTGTGTAGAGCAGCATTCATCGAGTTAAGTTCAAAAACCAGGATGATCGGACCATCGGAACTGGGTTTTATGGGGTTCCAAAAGCGTCAAAAAAGGGTTTATAGCATTTTTGGACCCTTATTTTCTAAATTCAACAATTTTCACTTTAACCATTCAAAAGAGCTTTAAAATCAATTAATTTAGTATTTTAAACTTTTAACCTAGCTAAACAGATAACAAAGAAAATTCAAAAATATATTTTCACTTAAGGAAAAACGTTAGGATTTCCTCAAGGGAAACCAACAAATCCCTCTATCTCAATTATTTATTGACATAAATTGATGGAATTTTTTATGTACATTAAAAATGTAGAGTGTAACCTATAGGTGTGACTTACAACACCCATATGGCGGCAAACCTACATACTCACCCCCTTCGGGTCTATGGGAAAAATAACAAATACCAGAATTTGATACAACTTAGCATGTAGGCTACATGTACTGGGAAGGAATTATCGTCTATTTGCTTAAAACACCCCCATTTCAACAAAGCTATATCCTCATTAATATAGTGTATATGGGGAAAATAAAAATACAAAATTTTATTAAGAAACTGCTGAGTCATATGCGACGGGGATATTTTGTTCAACCTAATGGTTAAGGAGCAAGAAGCACCTGCAGTCATTTTTAGTCTCCTAATAATAACATGGGGCAAGCTTCAATTGCTTAAGCTATGTATTCTAATTATTTAGTAAAATAAAAAATAAACTCAATATTAAATATCCTTAAATAGTGTTTTAAGATCTTTTTTCATAGTAAAATCATTTTTTACTGATTTTATTATGTGTCCACCATGTAGGAAAAAAGTTTAAGCCTATTTATTGGCAATAATAATTTTTGAGATGTAATTTTTAAAAGTGAAATGTTTAGAGCCCTGTAACATTTATTACATTTTGTTTATATTAGATTTGCCATTTTAAAAATATGAAGAATAACTCATTTTAAATATCGTGCTTCCTATGGCCGACTCTGAAAGTAAGAGGTTGTTGCACATATAGCTTATTCGGTGATAATAATTACCTTATAATCTCTAAAAATGTATTACAAACATTTCAAGAATGGAGTTAATTTGATGATTGTAAATGACTGATTACAACTCATCATATTCCACAATGTGTATATAATATATCTAGGACTAGTTACATGACTACACCGTATGGCATAATGTTTGAGGCATCTGCATTCAATAGATTAAAAAGTTAAAATTAACATAAAATATTGATTTTCTTCGTTTAGAGCATATTACGAGATTGAATACAAAGACTGAGTACACTTATGGTTAATGCGTTATCTTAAAAACAGTGGATTTCAATTTATTTGGATTAAGTTTGTTGATTGTCAGTTAATCAATCTTAAGAGATATTAGTCTAATAAAATAATATTGGAATAACCTAAACACTGTGATAATAATTGCCTATATGGTATAAACATAGGTAATAATTTCAAATGGTCTTACCGATTTTCATTATGCATGTACAAAAGTAAACTAAAAACAAATATGCATATATTTTACCGTTTACGCATGGTTTCCGGTTTACAACATTTGTAATTAAAAAATAACAAAAAATATAATAACTAATAATTTACATATCCTATTAATCGAGTTTCTCTTTAATACCATAACTAAATTAGTTTTTTTATGTTTAACCATACTATAACCTGAACAGAATAGCTTCATAATTTCATACCAAATGTGATTCTAAATTGAAGTCAGAAGTTAGTGTTATAATCATAACATATCACCGTCCCTGCTAGAGTCATTTGTCATTTGACAACTTAATATGTTTTCTACATTACACCTACCCTCTAAGCTAAAAAACCCTTATGCCTACCAGTTAAATAACACAATGGTTCTGAAATAAGAAAAAAAAATACTTTTGAAAAATCATCCTGTAATAAAGTATTTTAAAACACGGTTGGAACGCTACGTTCTCAGTAACCACTGAACCGACCTTTATATTTTAAGAATTTAACGAATGTACAGAAAAATACCAGCGGGAGATTTTAGATGTTAAGCAGACATGTAATAAAGTGATCCCTGAAGAATGTAGGCCTCGGATGAAAATTTTAAGCTCAAAAGCACCAGTTATGAAAGCAATCACAAATATTTCACAAGAAGAAATGTAAATTTAAACATGTACACTAATACAAAACCTACATTTACACTACATACATCTGGAGGCTCTTAGTTTCTTTTAGGGGATGTTACTGTTGGAAAATCAGTTGGTCTTTAATTTCCTTCAAAGTGTAGAGAGGCCTACTCGCCTATGGCTTGATGGGGCTTCGCCCCAGGGGCTAGAGATACGCTAAAATGTTTAATGTTATAATTGTGGTTAGTTTTAAGGTAAGATTTTAAAGGACACATCTTCTATAGTCCCACCCGTTTGAAAGTTAAACTCAGAATAAAAGAACAATAATAAAAAAGAATAAGATCATTCAAACACGAAACTAATTAAAAATTCCATTTAAAACTAAATAAATAAAACTTTAAAATGGGGAAGACCCCGCAAGAAAAATCGTCGGTGAATGGTCTTAAACACTTTCGTAAAAAAACCCTAATTCGTTTATGGCTTATAAAGACTCAAGTGTTTCAATTTACCTATAAGGGTTTTAATGATAAAAATTGATCGTTAGAGTTGGCTTCAGATTCGTCAAAATATTATTTCCAAAAATGTGGTTCGTTTCAAAATATGTATACTGAAAGACGCACTTAAAGTAGGAAAACTATAATTAAAAAATAATAATAATAAATTAATCCGAACAACAATAAATCAACGAAATCAAATAAATAATATAATGAAAAAACTATCTAATTATAGAAATCTCCTGAAAGATTTCCACTAATCGCAGTAAGAAATGTGTTAGATGGTTTAAAATTTCATGTGTTAGTAGAAATGCAGGGGCTAGATAAAATTGGGAAATTTTCAACTATTATAAGCTTTTCGGGGTTGAATGAGTTGAGATACGGAAAAATTCATATGGCTGAATTTAAGTTATGTCTAATGAATAATATAATACTGGCAAAACATATATCAATATAGCAGTATATTAATTTACCAGCATAAACAAAATTACAAAAAACCTACAAGAATGTTTTGTTTTTCTGTTTTATTTGTTTAACACAAGAGAATTTTGTGTTTCTACAATTATTTTACTAAACTTTGATTGAAATTGACCAATGACTGCTACTATTGTAAGACCTAGTTCAGGCATCTATGTACTAAGTGAATAAGAAATAAAAACAGCACAATTATTGTGAAAAAATTTCTTTTAATTTTGAAAAAAGCCCCTGTTTAAGGGTGAAGAAGGTAAGATAAGTCATAAAATCACTTTACCGAACTTGTAGAGCGTTGAAAATAGAAAATAATACTTGTAAAACATAATGTCGAAATATCAGTATATTTATTAGTTTAAAATAAACCATTAACACTCTACATGTAAAAAAATTAAGAATTTCGAGAATCCAGTGTAATTAATAGTGTAAATTTATTAATAAAGTTAATTTTGTTAATTTGTGTAATTAATTAGTGTTCCCCAGGGGGGTTGTTAATTTATGGTGTTAATTTATATGAAAGGTGTGGGTTACATTCTAGTTTACAGAAATCAGAGGTAGTTAGCTAATGAAATAATCATAATATAAACACTTTCTAATTTAAGTAAAATTTAATACAAGTAGTGGGGAATGGGGGCTTTTGGGCCAGTTCAAGGTCACCCGAGCGATGACGTCATCGATGACGTCATCGAGGTCAATGACCCCATCGATGACGTCACCGATTGCATCATCGATGACGTCATCACTAATGACGTCATTTCGATGACGTCACACCCATGACGTCACAGAAATGACGTGCTGATGACGTCATCACCTCTTACGTCATCAAAACGACGTCACCGACGCCACTAAGGTCAAGGTCACGCAGAAACTTAAAATTTTTTGGCACTTTTGCCGTTTCTCGCACTACGCTCCGAGTTTCAGTCAGAGTCCCCGTGACCTTGACCACTTGGAGCGAATTTTCGACGAGAAACGGCAAAAGTGCCAAGTTAAACTCGAGTTTCTGACATGACTCTGCCTAAATGGGCAATCGGTAATCCCTCAGGTGACCTTGAACTAGCACAACACCCCCAATTTCATATTACTGTGACCTTGAAAACTTAACAACGGAGCGCCGACACCGATGCGCACCCCACGACAGCCACCGAGTGACTGACTGTCAGGCTCTGTGTATGCTAGGTATATTGGCTTGAAAGACTAAGACTCTAAACTGTCAGGAATGGGAGTAACTAACTGAATTTTGCAAGGAAAAGTCATTTCATCCAATATTTTAAACAAATCCTCATCAGTAAAACTGACATTAGTCTGTTTTGTATAAAACTTAGGGTGTCCACGCAACAGTTTGCGCCACTTAGCTAAAGTTGAAACTCTCTTAACTTTCAGTGGTGGACAGTGAGCAACTAATAAAGTCTTAACACGGCTAAGTTTCTTACCTAAAGCGTCCCGCGACATGGCTTCCCCTCACAAAAGTCCGCACAATACTGAGAGACTGCTTGTAGCGCATGAGTCAAGGGAAAAGAGGTGGGGGAAACAGCAGGAGTGGGGGAAGGTCACAGTGGCGGGGGAAGGTGAGGTGGTACGCTGGAGTTTCGCATCACTTCACCATGAGCTGTCCTACAGTCAACACACTGTTCTCTTGGCCCGAGTTGGCACTAGAAGAAACATTTCTGTACAGCTTAGGCTGTGAGAGCCGAGGAAGCAAAGTCAAAGTGGAAATTGTGTTAAACTCCAAGATGAAGAGTCTCCTAAATAAACTAATTGTATCCTTGCAATCTCCTATAACTTTAGAGAAATACCACTTTATTAAGCGACACCTTATACTTTGGCAAAACGAAGCAGAAATGGAAAAGATTACAGTAAAATTAATTTAACTTAAAACTTGGACTGGACACTCATGGCGATACCACGTGGCGTGCAAACGCCACCCTAAACATTACAAGTTAGGTTATTGAGCACCTCTGGTACGATAACCGATGTGCTAGAGTTAAAGTGTGATGACCTTGAGTCAAAACACTGAAACACTACAAGTCGATATCGTCCCAGAGTCAAAGTGTAGTGACCTACATTCAGAACTTGTAAAATTACTTACATATAGAGAGCTAGAGAACAGCGAGACGCACCGCATGGAAGCCGGAGACATACTGGCGAAGCAGTGTTGTGCAGCCTAGGGACCCAGTTGTGGTGGGGGTATAGCCAACACTTAGAGTACAAGTGTTGTGGGTGACCTTGACCCACTTAACTTAGTCAACCCCCCCCCCCCCCGACAAAAAGTGTGAACCCCCCCCCCCCGACAAAAAGTGCGAACCCCCCCCCCCACCCCCACCCCCTCCCCCACCCCTGATATCCTGGGCGTGGCAGCCCCGGTGGGGATATAAGGGGGTCCGGCCAGAGCCGGCTCGCAGTCCGCTCCCGCGCGTTGAACGTGAACGATCGGGACGGACCGCCATAGGCATCACTAAACATTGAATGGCGCCTTCAGTGTTTAGCGAAGTCTACTCTAACTTTAAGACTTGTATTAGTTGTAAGATATTGCGCTTGCGTTTGGGTATTGCGAATTGTTTTATATGAGAGTGTTTTACTTGTACCCTACGTCTCCTGTGTGTCTTTTATCCTTTGTGTCTTGTTTGTTATATGTGTTTAATGTGTATGTGCTTGTTCCAGCATTGACTACGTTGAGCTCAATTGTGTGTTGTAAGTGTGTTATATGTTTCTAAAGTGTATACGCTTGTTTTAGCAATCCCCCTTTGAGCTTTTTCAATGCTCAAAGTAAATTGTAAAGTCAGGGAACGGGAGTAGGCCCCCGTGTAAAGCCACTTTTAATAATTGGTAGGCTCCTTGCCAGGCATGCAAAAGGTTGCGGATGGCATTTGGGGAGCATGTCCGTTTGTAAGCTGGCAAGCAAAAGGTTGTGGCGGCCTCTGCACTCGGACCGAGGACGTAAGCCATTAGGGTGTCCTCAGTATGTTTCCCTTCTGGAAACTCAAAAATTATGTAAATGAATCTTTGTTAGATATTTGTGTTTTTAGTCCCCAAGGCCCCCGAACATTCGTGGTTCACCATGGATGTACGGGGGCCGAAATTTTTTAATGTCCGTGTGGCCTTGACCCACAAAGACTTGTAAAAATTCAATGCATTGTAAATTAAAAATATTAAAGATAGGTTACGGGAGTAGGCCCCCGTGTAAAGCCTATTTTAATTATCGGTAGGCTCCTGCCAGGCATGCAAAAGGTTGCGGATGGCATTTGGGAGCATGTCCGTTTGTACGCTGGCATGCAAAAGGTTGCGGCGGCCTCTGCACTCGGACGAGGACGTAAGCCACCAGGGTGTCCTCAGTTTGTTTCCTTCTGGAAACACAAAATTATGTAAAATGAATCTTTGTTAGCTACTGAAAAGACAATGCAGTAAATGTTTACAAGTCTTGCGTGGCGAAGGGTACACGACATTGGATGTTGCCTTGTTGTCATAGTTGGGTCTCTTCGGAGGCTACAGCGATGACAACCCAAGTGCCTCACACCCCCAAAGGGGGGTGTGGGGCTTAATTTTTTTAAAGTTTTTTTGTGACCTTGACCTAAATATGTAAAATCTTTCAAAGTGTTTAACAGTCAGGTCTTATTAACACAGTTAATACATTAATGTCTGTTAAAAAATATAACAGTTAGGTATTTGTAACCCACAAGTTTGGAGTTGTTTATAGTTGGGTCCCTTGGGAGGCTTCAGCTATGGTAACATAAATGCCTCAAGTGGGGCTTATTTTTTTAAAAAGTGCGAACCCCCCCCCCCCCCCCCGACAAAAAGTGCGAACCCCCCCCCCTTCCCCCGGAACTTTTTTTTGAGAAAAAATTTTGACCTTGACCAAAAAGTTTTTTGCTCCGGACGAGAAGTGCCCAAACAAAAAATTTGTACAAAGTAGTGGATTTAGACCAAAGATTATTGGTTTATCAAACCTGTTGAAGAATAAATTGAAAATGGGTGTTTAAAAGCCAAATCTGCTACATGATTGATAAACTGGATGTATATGACGTCACCTTCCCCCACCCTTCAACCTCGGGTATAAAGGGACCCGGTTGAGCGCGCTGCTCATTATTGCGTGGACATTCACCGAGTGCACACTCAAAGCCAAACTGTAAAAAAAATGGCTCTTTGCGATATTTGTGGTGAGTTTTTCCAAGATGAAGATATCTTTGTTTTACACCGAGAATTGCATCATGAAGAGAACAGAAAAGAAGAGATTGTTGTAAGTGAAGAAGACTTGGATGCGTTTGATCGGTTATTGGAAAACTGCCAGAAGCAGATGGACGACTGTGATAGCTATCTACAGTTACACCGAGAATTGCATCGTGAAGAGGACAGAAAAGAAGAGATTGTAGTAAGTGAAGAAGACTTGGATGCGATTGATCGGTTTTTGGAAAAACCCCATAAGCAGAAGGACTGGGCTAGCTATTTACAGTTAATGCAAAGAAGAAGACCAAGTGTTATTCAATTTGCCGGAGCTGGACCATCTACAGCTGGAGGATTTATTCAAGAAGAGAAAATGGAAGAAGAAGATACGGAAGAAGTGGAAGATGTAAGACAACTGCGTACCCAAGAAGAGGATATGGAAGATATAAGACAACTGCGCACTACAGCCTTGCCAGGACCAGTTGTAATTCATTTCAAAATTAATAATGTGCAATTAGAATTGGAAAATTTTATAACTCAAGCTAAAAAACTAGTTGTAAAAACATTGACGGAAGAATTGGCAAGATTGAACTTTATTAAATTTGGATTGGTGTTGGAGGCTATGTTTACTAATACCGATGGTGAAAATTCACCGAGAGCATTCATTGCTAAAAACCGAACCCTTACAACCACATCTGATATCAACGAAATTTTAGAAGAATGTTTGGTTGAACTGCTAGTGAAACTTCAAGAACATGAAGGAAGAGGATCCGGCTGGACGCTATCATCAATTGAAGGTATGGATGTGAGGGTTCACAAGCATGGATATGGTATGAGAGGAAGCAGCTTTATCCCTCTACCAAAGGTGATCCGAGATACGAGATCATGTATCAATGTGAAAAATGAGGATAATGAATGTTTCCGGTATGCAATGTTAGCAAAATATGTGGAAGACCATTCCTGTAGACCTAGCATAGCATACGAAGCTGTTCAACACCGCTATAACTTCCAAGGTATGTCGTATCCTGTTAGTCTTAATGATGTTGCTAAATTTGAAAGAAAAAACCCAGGAGTTTCAGTTAATGTGTTTGGTTTAGACGAATCAAATAACGTATACCCGTTACGAGTTACAAAGACTGAACGTCAAAATCATACAGATTTGCTGCTATTGACCAAAGGTGAAATATCACATTATGTTTACATCAAGAACTTTGAAACTTTGGTTGGACGACAAGTGACTAAAAAGAAAATTAGAGTAACAGTGTGTAAGAGATGCTTTTGTTTCACAAATAAAGACTTGAGACGTGGAGGATCGGAGTGGTTGTCGGAACACCAGCGGCTTTGTAATGACAACTATGAAGTGAAGATTAGTCTGCCACCACCATCTAGAGCATTTGTCCAGTTCAATAAAACAGTTCACCAATACCGGATTCCACTAGTTATCTACGCTGACTTTGAATCCACGTTAGTGCCGCAGGAACTTTCGGATGGTGAAGTAACTAGAAGAACCAAATATCAATTGCATCAACCTAACAGTTTTTGCTTATTGGTGAAATCTACTTTACCTGAAGAACAATTGCAAGACTACGGCTTAACATCCACTCCGATACTCTACCGTGGGGAAGGAGCTGCTAAGTATTTTGTAGACCAGTTGTATAACATTGCTGAAAAGGCGGAACGCTTATACGGTAATGTTTTACCCATGAAACCTTTGAACCAAAATCAACAAGAAGAATACATTTCGGCAACAAGATGTTATCTATGCAAGAAGAGCTTCAGTGAAGAAAATCAAAAAGTAAGAGATCATGATCACCTCACAGGGTTATACAGAGGACCTGCTTGTAATTCATGCAATATAAATTACAAACTGCCTCAATTTATTCCTGTCGTGTTACACAATCTTAGCGGCTATGACTCCCACTTCATTATCCCAGAGTTAGGACGAGATGATGGAAAAATCTAAGTATTAGCTGAAACATTGGAGAAGTACATCAGTTTTTCAAAAACAGTTGGTAAAATTAAACTTCGCTTCGTAGACTCTTATAGATTTATGTCATCTAGTTTGAGCAAATTGTCTGAGAACCTAAGAAGAGAAGATCTAAAAGAAACCAGCAAAATTGTACCTGAAGATAAATTGGACTTAGTATTACGAAAAGGAGTTTTTCCCTATGATTATATAACTTCCACAGAAAAGTTTGAAGAAACCAGTCTACCACCGATTGAAGCCTTCAATAGCAAATTAAATGAAAGTGAAATCTCCGTTGAAGACTACAATCATGCGTGTAATGTTTGGAACCAACTAAACATTCAAACTTTAGGGGAATATTCTGATTTTTATATAAAATTGGATGTAACTCTGCTGTGCGATGTGATGGAAGAATTTCGGAACACCTGTTTCTCAGCATACGGATTGGATCCTTTACACTCGTATACATCCCCTGGATTAGCATGGCAAGCTATGCTCAAGTCAACTAACTGCCGATTGGAGCTTCTCACAGACATCGATATGGTCCTCATGATCGAATCAGGTGTACGAGGTGGTTTGACTCAAGCTGTGACAAGACATGTTAAGGCCAACAACAAGTATATCCCCAACTTCGACGAGCAACAACCATCACTCTACCTTGGATATTTTGATGCGAACAACCTCTATGGTTGGGCGATGTCAAATCCACTTCCCTACGCAGACTTCAAGTGGATTGACCCGACCACCATCGGTGACATATCACGGATTCCAAAAGATGGCCAAACAGGCTATATTTTGGACTGTGATTTTGAATATCCAGAACACCTTCACGACCATCATTACGACCTGCCTCTCCTAGCCAAGACTGAAGTTTCACCGACAGGAAGATGGCCCAAGCTGATGATGACCTTGGAGAATAAGAGTCGATATGTGGCACACTACTGGGTAGTTCAACAAGCACTTGAATTGGGCCTACGTATAGTGAAAATTCACAGAGCAATTGAATTCACCCAGTCTTGTTTGTTGAAACCATATATCGATTCCAACACTACAAGAAGAGCTGCAGCGACAACAGCATTTGAAAAGGACTTCTACAAATTAATGAACAACGCCATCTTTGGGAAGACCTTGGAGAACAAGAGAAAACACAAAATTGTAAAATTAGTAAGTGATCCTAGGAAATTGGAAAAATTAGTGCAAAAACCAAATTTCGGAACATCAATGATTATAAACGAAAATCTAGTTGCTGTCAGTATGAATAAAACAACAATAGTGATGGATCGTCCGTTATACATTGGAATGTCGATTTTGGATATAAGTAAAACTCTGATGTATGATTTCCATTACAACAAAATGGTTAAACACTATGGAAGAGACAACATTGGAGTTGCATACATGGATACCGACGCGTTTATCTACTGGATAAAGACTTTGGACATGTATGAAGATCTAAGGAGTTTCCCATACAAAGACGACTTTGACTTCTCTGACTATCCGAAGAACCATCCGAATTACAATGAAAAGAATAAAAAAGTAATTGGAAAATTTAAAGATGAAGCAAATGGAATACCTTTGGAGGAAATAGTTGCGCTGATGTCCAAATTATATTCCTTCAAGATGTATATGGAAAACGACATACCGACAGTGAAGAAAGCTAAAGGAGTCAAAACATCGTACTTGAAGAAACGTGTGACATTTGACCATTACAAGACCTGCTTGTTTGAAGATTCTACAATGTCTGCAACGTTTAACACTATCAGAAGCTTTAAACATGAGGTCTACAGTGTCACTGAAGTTAAAAGAGCACTATCAGCTCGGGATGATAAAAGACATATTATGCCCGACAAAATTCACACTCTTCCTTTTGGTCACTACTCTCTAAACCCTATCGACTAGTAACCTATTCTTCGTCCTTCTGCAACTTCGACCTTATTCCTTTCTCCTTCCGTAAAAAAATGGGGAACACGGCAAGTCCAATGCCGTGTTCCCCATTTTTTTTACACAAGTTTGAATGACCTTGACCTATATATAAATAATGTGAATATTAAAGACAGCATTCATTGTGACCTTACATGTGATACAAGAAACATTCAAACCTGCAATATGAAGGACTTGAAGCAAGAAATTGTCAACGAACTTCATAAACCTGCAAGAAGAAAGTTTCCACGAAGAAATACAGTGATAAAAGGAATAAATGATTTATATCAAGCGGATTTAATCGAAATGATTCCTTATAGTAAACAAAATAGAGGATTTAAATACATATTGACTATTATTAATTGTTTTTCAAAAATGGCAGATGCTTTACCGCTAAAAGATAAAAGTGGCAAAAGTGTTACAAAAGCAATGGAAACAGCTATACAAAGAGACAAACATACTATAAAACATTTACAAACTGATGATGGAAAAGAATACTTTAATAAGGAATTTGCAAATTTAATGAAAAAACACAACATTAACCATTACTCAACCAATTCAGAGGTAAAAGCATCAATAATTGAAAGATTTAACAGAACTTTAAAAGGTGCGATGTATAAGATGTTTTCCAACAGAGGATCACACGTATGGATTGATGTGTTACCAAAACTTATAAGCGATTACAATAACAAGTTTCATAGAACTATCGGTATGAAACCAAGCCAGGTGACTAATAAAAATGAAAAACTTGTATTAAAACGTATAAAAATGAATACTAAACCAAAAGTTGAAAAACTAAAGCCTAAAAGGTTTAATGTTGGCGATAAAGTGCGAATAAGCAAATACAAAGGTGTATTCAGTAAAAGATATCTTCCGAACTGGACAAATGAGGTATTTACCGTATTTAAGGTGCAACCTACAGTACCAGAAACTTACATTTTAAAAGATAATAAAGGACAATTGCTTGAAGGAGGGTTTTATGGACATGAAATGTTAAAATCAACAGTAGGTGATGTATATTTAGTTGAAAAGGTGTTGCAACGAAAAAAGGATAAGGTTAAAGTACGATGGTTAGGATTTAATAAAACGGAAGATTCTTGGATACCTAAAAAGGATCTAATATAATGATAGAGCATCATTTTGGGTTGAACCATTACAAAGGATGGAGATAATACCGCAAAAAGACAATTTTACTATTAATAATATAGATGAACTCACAGTGGATGGTTCTCAATTCAATACTGGGAAACACGGTGTTTTGTTACCAAACACGGTGCGTTGTCTGGTTACCGGTCCTTCCAATTGTGGAAAAACAAATGTAGTATTCAATTTGATTACAAACCCTAAAGGATTACGTTTCAATAATTTATATGTATTTTCAAAGTCACTACAACAACCAAAATATCAGTTATTGGAACAAATACTCAATAATGTGCCTGAAGTTAAATATTTTAAATTCAACGCGAGCGAGAGTGTCATGCAACCGCAAGAGGCTAAACCATTCTCAGTATTCATATTTGACGACGTATCTTGTGAAAATCAAAATACAATAAGAAATTACTTCACCATGGGTCGACATAACAACATAGATAGCATTTATATTGGTCAAACTTACAGCAAAATACCGAAACAGCTCATTAGAGACAATGCAAACATGTTAATTGTATTTAAACAGGATGAAACCAACCTAAAACACATATATTATGACCATGTAAGTGCGGATATGCCATTTGAACGATTTAAAGAGTTGTGTGGAAAGGCTTGGGCTGAAAAATATGGGTTTTTAACAATTATGAAGGAACAACCGCTAAACAATGGTCGATACAGGATAGGATTTGATAAATTTATACTAATACACTGATCATGATGTAAAACATTCATTGTTGTACAACACGTCTTGCTACAAACATGGTTAACCAAGAAAAGTTAATAAAGGAAATAAAATCACTTAGTGATTCTATTCGAGATAAAAACAGAGCATTAAAATTAGGTATTAGCGAAAGGGAGAAATTTCTTGAATCTACTTTTAAACCTATTACTGAACCCTTGAAACAATTAAACAAAAAATTTGCTAAACCCGTTTTGGAAGGAGATGCAATTGCACCTATTACAAAGTTTGAAAGAGAAAATGTAAAATCAGAAGATTTTAGTGATGAAGACCTGGAATCCTCTACATATAGTGGTTTTACCGGCGGAGAACCTGAAAGAGAGCTAGAATCACCAGACTATAGTGGTATAAGAGAATTATATGAAGTAAAAGCTAAAAGAGGACATGAAGATGTATCAACTGCTAGTGAAGAGGAAAAAGAAGAAGAAGCAAGGGAAGGTCCGTCAAACATAAGCTTGTTGGGTGAAAACATTCATAACAAAGGACCTTTAGGAAGGAAATACATGATAAAAATGTTAGCTGGAATAAATCCTAATAAAAACTACCATAGTTATGGAGTAAGATTAACAGAAGAAGGTTTAATGGTTGGTAATAGCCCGGTAAACGTTGACGAACATGATAATATTGTCATTGGTGATCAAAGGTATTAGGGCACAAAAGGATTATTTGAATTATTATTTGAAAATAAGCCTTCAGTACCGTTAGTGAAAGAAAAAGACATGGAAGCATATAAAAATATTTTGGAACAGACAAATGCATATAGGAGAAAGTATTTACCTGACCAGCCTCTTTTTAGATCTAAGTCTTTAAAATATAAAGAATTTGTATCCAAGTTAATACCAACTAGAAGACAAACAATGCCGTTAACACAAAGAAAACCTGTAAAACGAAGATTTATGGCATCCACTTTGGATGTAAGTGCTCAGGAACGAAGAAAAAGAAGTAAGTCCGTTACGGGTACAGGTTTAATGAAGAAACTATATAACACAAATGTGATTTATTACAATAATATCAATAAATTGGTGGATAGAATGAAACTAATACATGAAGCTAAAGAAGCGGGTCATACTGGATTGGAAAACGAATGGGTGGCTTTAGTGGATGAACTCCGAAACCGTGGGGTAATCTCATAAAAATGCGTTACTCCCTAGAATACTATTCAGTTGCACCATGAGTGTCGACAAGTTCGGACGTTACTCCTCGGATGGGTTATATTATGCCAATAGTTTAAAAAGAAGTGCTGGTTTACCACAAACACCTGATGGAGATTATGATATAACTAATAAAAGGTTAAAAAACATAAAAGATCCCACAGATGAAAACGATGCAATAAATTTAAAAGTATTAAAAGAAAAGATATCACCAACATTAAGACTACAGAAAAACACATATGACGCAGGTTATCATAGAATTGTCAATGTTGGTAAGCCAAATCAAAACTCTGATGCAATAAACAAAGGTTATTTATCATCAGAATTAAAAAATACGTTAAAATTCAATGGAAAAACGTATACTGCTGAAAATAAACGTATATCCAACGTAGATGACCCTAAAGATGCAAAAGACAGCGTAAATAGACGCTATTTACATTCATTAATACCTGAAAAGACAAAAGATGGTTTTTCTTTTTATAAATTTGTTATTAACGATATAGGTTATCCGAAAAATGAAAATGATGCTGTAAATTTAAAATATATAAAAGATCATTGTATTACACGTCATGTAGGAGTTATTGATTGTCTAGGTAATTGTTTAGCGAATGTTAAAGATGGTTCGGCACCATCAGATGGTGCAACAGTGGGTCAAATGAAGGAAACTTTAAAGCAAGAAACATCTGGATTTGTAAAACAGGATCAAGTAGTATCACGGTCGGGTGATGTGTTTGTACAAGGAAATGAAAAGTTTATTTTACTTGAACAAAAAAATAATGTTTGGGATTGCAAAGACATGAAATTATCAAATGCGCAATTAGCTACAGATGCTCATGATGTTCCGATTTTATCACAAGTTTTACATACTAATCCAAACAATTATCATAGAAGTTGGTTGGGTACAAATAGAAGAATAATTGACATATTTCCAGGTATCGATGATTACGATTGTGTTGTAGTAAAACAATCTTTAATATTAGACAAACCAAAAGGTAGTACTTTCAATGCGAAAAATAAGAAAATAGGTAATTTGGCACAAGGAACAGATCCAAAGGATGCTGCAACTGTAGGACAAACATTACAATATGATAGTGCAAATCAAGAGTTTATTTATAATACCAAAAGATTTAAATTAATGAATGTAAATGATTATCAAAATATATTAATTGCAGATCCAAATTCATTTAGCGGATTTAGAAAATTGTCTGGTGAGGAATTTATTCATAAAAATCATGTATTTAGAAATGAAGCAGACAGATCATTAATTAGTGCAGATTTAAAATATTTTAAATGTCCCGGGAATGATGCAAATGTAACTGATGAAGACTAAGAATTTGTATAAAAACTGATATGGGTTAGAAATCGGGACTAATATTATAAAAATGGGTTACACTCTAGAATGTTATTCAGTTGCACCATGAGTGTTGACAAGTTCGGACGGTATTCATCAGATGGATTATATTACTTTAATACTTTAAAAAGAGGTGTTGGATTACCACAAACACCTGATGGAGATTATGATATTAGTAATAAACGGTTAAAAAACATTAATGATCCCACAGATGAAAATGATGCAATAAATTTAAAAGTATTAAAAAAAGAGATATTACCAACACTGAAACTAGACAAAAACACATATAACGCGGGTAATCATAGAATTTCCAACGTCGGTAAGCCAAATCAAAACGCTGATGCAATAAACAGAGGTTATTTATCATCGGAATTGAAAAATACGTTAAAATTCGATGGAAAAACGTATAATGCTGAAAATCGACGTATATCTAACGTAGCAGACCCTGTAGATGAAAAAGACAGCATAAATAGACGCTATTTACATTCTATAATACCTGAAAAGACAAAAGATGGGTTTTCTTTTTATAAATTTGTTATTAACGATATAGGTTATCCAAAGAATGAAAATGATGCTGTAAATTTAAAATACATCAAAGATCATTGTATTACACGTGATGTAGGAATTATTGATTGCTTTGGTAATTGTTTAGCGAATGTAAAAGATGGTTCTGCACCATCAGATGGTGCAACGGTGGGGCAAATAAAGGAAACTTTAAAACAAGAAACATCTGGTTTTGTGAAACAAGACCAAGTAGTAACACGACAAGGAGATGTATTTGTACAGGGAAATAAAAAGTTTACTTTACTTGAAGAAAACAATAGTGTTTGGGATGGTAAAGGAAAGTCATTGACAAATTTAGGTATTGGTGAAAAGCCTGGTGATGCTGTTACTTATGAACAGATAATACAATTAGAGCCAACTGGAAAACAATGGTGGAATTGTGATAACAAACGATTAACAAATGTTGCAGACCCTGATTATGCTGATAACGCTGTAACTGTTAATTTTCTTGTTAAAGTAATAGGTATTTTATTATTTGATATGCATAATTATATTGCAGCCGGACAACATAAACCTATTGATGAAAAAATGAGAAGTGCATGGATTAAACAAGAAATTCTTTATAAATACTTTTTTAATCATAATACACAAAAGTTTAGATCAACAGATTGGGGTACTTTTGATATTTAATTAAATAACACCATAAATTACATCATTTATGTGCAACCTGTCATAGAGGTAACACATAGGTTACGCTTTTCGAATATAAAAGACAATCATGGCATTTCATTACACCAGTCCATATCGAGACACTGTAAGGAAAGGAGGTGGGATCACGTCCACAGCGGTTTCTCTATTAAGTAAAGCCTTAAATCGAATTCCAGTAGGATCTATCGTAAATAGAGCAATAGACGCTTTACCATACGAATTTCATATACCGGGAGGTTATCAGTATTGCGGACCAGGAACTAAATTGAAAAAACGACTGGAAAGAGGTGATCCAGGCATAAATAAGTTAGATCAGGCTTGTAAAGAACACGATATCGCATATTCCACGTTTACCGATTCAAAAAATAGGTCAATCGCTGATAAAAAGCTAGCGAATATAGCTTGGCAACGAGTAAAGTCTAGTGACGCTAGTATTGCGGAAAAAGCAGCAGCTTTAGCGGTAACAGCAGGTATGAAGGCTAAAACAGCGGTAGGAGGTGGAAAAAGGAGGGGTAAGAATAAAAAAGGATCAATCAAGAGAAAACATGGTGGTAATATTAGACTAAAAAGACGTTCTCCAAAAAAATAAAAGACGGAAAAATAATAAAAAACCGACAATATGGTCAATGGTAAAAAACGGGGCTGGTCTATACCTAAGACCGTATCGTGCATATTAAATAAAAGAAATCAATTGGTTATACCGCATAAAGCGTTGACTAATGTTGAATTATTTAAATATATTTCCTGTTTAAAAATACCATTTTTCCGCGGAGTATTTATGAAAGACAGTTTACCAAAGAAAATATGGAAAAATGAGACTGGAATCGTAAATTTGGATAATACTGAAGGGCCCGGCACCCATTGGGTGTGTTATAAGAAACTAAATAGTAATGTATATTATTTTGATAGTTTTGGAAATTTGCCACCACCTAAAGAACTTGAACATTACTTTAAATCTGCTAAAAACATATATTACAACTATAAAAGAGAACAACCTGATAATACTTCAATATGCGGCCATTTATGTTTGGAATTCCTAGCTAAAAGTATCAGTCACTATTGAGATGTCTTCCTATACGGTATCATTAACAGGAAAATCGTCCACTTTACGAAGTATCCTTTTTCCAGCGTTACGCTTGCAAAAAGGAAGATTTTGGGAGGCAGCACTGTTGGATTTTACAACTTACAACTCTATTCCCAATGTTACGGAAGGTAAAAATAACTTATTGCATTATTATAAAGGAAAAGATGCCAGTGGGAAGTTTACAGACTTGGAAGTTTGCACTCTACCCACAGGTTCTTATGAAATTGATCATATTAATGATTTTTTGCAAAATAAAATGGGAAAAGACAATATAACGCTAAAAGGTAATAACAATACAATGAAAGCTGAGCTTACTTCAAAATATTATATAGATTTCAGTAAGTCACACTCAATTGGTGATTTATTAGGATTTCCCAAAGATGGAGCAATTTTAGAACCAAATAAAACACATTCCGGTAAACAAACTGTAACAATATTAAAAGTCAATAGTATAGACATAACTTGTAATATTATACAAGGAGCTTACAGAGATGGAGCAAATACTCATATAATACATACTTTTTACCCCAGTGTACCACCTGGATTTAAAATTGTTGAAAAGCCGCAAAACCTGGTATATCTACCTTTGAACACCACTTTCATTTCAGACATCGTGTTGAACGTATTGGATCAAGACGGTAACTTAATAGATTTCCGAGAAGAGCCTATTACGGTTAGATTACATTTAAAATCAACACTTTAATACAAAATCATGGGTTTAACATTTAAAAGCGAACAACCTACGGGAATCCGCATTAGTAGCTCTTCAGCTGTGGAGGAGTTAACACGCGAGAACATTCGTTTCTTAGAGAGAATTGGATTAAAAGTAACCGATAATGGATATACTGGATATAGCTCAGGGTCCAACATTCGACGAAACCCTATGGGAAAAAGAATATCACACCCACAACCCTTACACTTCATCAAAATTAAACAATAACGATGAAATTCGTATTCCCATACAAAATCAAGACATTTACACACTACCATGTGAAAGTTACTTGTATATTGAAGGAAAAGTTACTAAAAAGGACGGTACTACTACTGGTACAACAGTTCCATTTATAAATAATCCCATGGCTTTCCTGTTTGATGAAATTAGATATGAAATATCAGGTGTAACAGTTGATTCTACTAAAAAAGTAGGTATTGCAACAACTTTAAAGGGATTAACATCTATATCACCTAATGAAACCAATTTAATACAACCTGCAGGATGGGTTTTACCTGCAAAAGACACAATCACTCCAGATACAAATGGAAATTTTGATTTTCATATTCCGTTACGTTTGTTGCTTGGTTTTGCTGAAGATTATAGGAAAATAATATTAAACGTTAAACAAGAATTAGTTTTGTTGAGATCTTCAAACGATAAAGATATTATTAAAGCTCCAGACGGTACAACAGATGCAACTTTAGAATGGAAATTAACATTAGACAAAATTGTATGGAGAGTTCCACATGTAAAATTAGCTGACGAGCATAGAATGCTACTATTAAGAAAGTTAAAGGCTGATCGTGATATTGTAATTCCTTTTAGAAGTTGGGAATTTCATGAACATCCCAGCTTGCCAACTACGGATCGACACACTTGGACAGTTAAAACATCTAATTATGTGGAACGAGCCAGGTATATTATATTTGGTTTACAAACAGGCAGAAGAGACACCATCACCAAACATGCAGGCCAATTTGATCATTGCAACTTGAAAAATATTAAAGTTTATTTAAATTCACAATTTTTTCCATACGATAATTTAAATGTGTCATTCGCTAATAAAAAGTACAGCATATTGTACGATATGTATGCAAGATTCCAAAGTTCATATTATGGTAAAACGAATGCACCTTTACTATCACCAGAAAAATACTTAGATGGTTACCCTATAGTTGTAATCGATTGTTCTAAACAAAATGAATCGGTAAAATCATCAAGTGTAGATATAAAAATAGAAATGGAATTCAACGCGCCTATATCGGCTAATACAACTGCATACTGTTTAATTCTACATGATAAAATCGTAACATACACACCTTTAACTGGAATTGTTAAAAATGTATTGTAAAAGACCGGTTTTCCTACATTCCAATGCATTCCGCGAGTATAAAAGCAGAGCGTTCAGCTCGCTCCTTATCAGTTTGTTGCCTGTTGTTGTATGGGTAGCATCTTATTCAATATGGCTTCTCCTAGTGGTACACAAGAAAATGTAGTAGATATTGAGAAGGAGATATCCGACTTTTTAGATCTTCAAGGTCAACCGGAGGGAGATGAACACAACGCTTGCGGACAACTCCACGCCAGTAATAATGTTGAGGAAAAAGGTAAAAGAAGAAAGAATGCACACAAGAGGAAAAGGGATATTGAAGATAATATTTCTCCTAACATATTAAGTGAGGTATTCTTGCGAATATTTTACCCAATCTCTTCCAGTTTGGACAAAAGTGTTTTAATCGGTGTTATGAAATCTACAGATTATTCCCCTACTGTAATTTTAACTCATGGACCCAAAATGATTTTGTTTACGGACACTGCTTGGGAATCGTTTATGAAACACTTGCATCTGCTAGAATGCTATTTAAGTAGTAACATGTTTGGAAGAAAGACAAGAGTAGGCCTTTTGGATTCAAATGTGGAAATCGATATTGTTAAACATCGTGGTGATCATCAGTTGCGGTTTAGAGACACAACAAGACATGATAACAAGATTCAACTTAATCGAGAAGAGTTTTTTATTCTAACTTGTGCAACTGAACCAATAACGAGATACTTGAGACAACTGGTGTTTTCAAGTTCAATTATTAAAGATTATCTGGAAGACACTTTGGACAAACAACCGGACGCACCTATATTGTACGGTCCTGTAGATACTTCTATATTCAATAGGGTTCCTCATGAAGTACAAATGTGGAGACAATTGGAAAAGTACGCTCAACTACATAAGAAATCAGTAAAACGTGAAAAAGAGGAAGAAGAAGGAGGAGAAGAATCAAGTGTTAGTGATGAAAATGAAAACAAGGAAAATGTAAAGATGGAAACCTAAATGACAATTAACTACACAGCAATGGTTAATTTTTAAAACAATATCAAACACTTTGTGGGGTTAGGCCTACCGGGGACGGTGCCCACGTTAAATATACACCAACGCGCCAACAACTGTACGGCCGGGTATAAAAGTCGTACCTACCGTGGTGTGGAAATCAGTTGACCTTTGGACTTCGTCATGAGCAGACGAGTGATCTTCGCAATGGGCAAGGAAGAAGAACAAGTAAAGTCCAAACCTGGTATAATTGAGTTCCAAGCGTTTCGGGGTAATGATGATAGATTTATCATAAAAGAACTTGTGTTTTTCGACATCAATACAAGTGTTCCTTATTCGTTTTTATTTAAACCACCATGTTCTTATTCATCTTTAACTAGTAAAGCCGCTACTACCAACAGATGGATTTCAAAACACTTCCATCATATCGATTGGTATGATGGTTTTACAAGTTACACGGACTTGTATCACATTATGCATCACTTTTCAGACAAGTTTACCAATATTTACACAAAGGGGCTGGAAAAGAAAAGATGGATCGAAGGATTTACTCATGTTCCGGTTAATGATGTGGATTTGGATAAAAACTACAAGTATACGATGGAAAATGTTTGTATTTGTACTAAAAGTCCAGAACATGAAAAAGATAGACATTGCGCTTTAAAAAACGCCTATAAACTCGCATCTTACCTTCAAAGTGGGGAAATGGGGAGTGGTGGGGGTAGCGGGGGTTATATAAGTGAGGAGCAGACCGGGACCTGGCATGAGTATTACTCGAGATTCCGAGACGACAACATCTCCCAGCAAGAAGACGAAGAAGACGATCTATAACTTGACCATGGCATCTCACCAGTTCCTGCAAACTTTGGTTGAGCAGTTCAATGCTCACTCCAAATCTACCATACTACCCGTCAAGAAGTGTTCCGAACTTAAAGACGAGAAGCACTACATTATCCACGCCATGAAGAAGATGGAGACTACAGTTGGAGAGGCCATCTGCTGCAGTCTTAGCGAGGCACCATTCACTCCGGGGGATGAGCCCAAGTTCCAAGTCTACCTGCCGAAACGGTTCGTCCATCTCCTCCAGAACGAGGATCTGCGCTCCATCCAACCCGGCTGTCTCTACCTGGTTTCCCACGGTTGCACGGGTAGCAATTCCACCGAGTTGACCATCCACATCGCCGACAAGCAGCAGTGTTAGATTTAAGTTTTACTGTTGTACATATGTTATTGTAATGTTTTATAAATAAATAAACCATAAAAGACAAAAAAAGAATACAAAAGACGAAAAATGCAACATATCAATATGTGAAGTTTGTCACATATTGATATGTTGCATTTTTTTTAAACTTCGCAGGTGACCTTGACCTTTGACCTTTGCATTTCACAGTTACCCCCACCACGCTACAAGTCAAACCTGCTTGAATGCAAAACACCCCCACCACTTTTTCATATACCTCCAAGTGCTGTGCCTCGTCTTCATTTCAACTCCAGCAGCCAACCTAACAACATCAGTATGTCTCTGAACGTAAGCTGTGCCAGCTATGAGGAGGTGACGATCAAAACGCAACAGGAGCTGAACGACTTGTACAAGGAGTTGCAGCTGATGGTGGCAAGAGGCTACCGTATAAACGTGCAAGTCTACGCTTGCAATATACGGAATCTTCGGCAGCCGAAGGAAGAGCCTGGACATTCCTCTTCAACGACAGCTTCCTCACCGGCGTCAATGAAGACCGAACCAGACAACTTGGATTACTTCAGCTGACTAGTGGTTGTCTTCCTTGTCCTTACAATTGTAGAATATGTTTATTTCTTCATTATATTAAAGAAGTAAAAAGAGCAAAGCCACCTATCTTGTTACTGACATATATGCTCAGTAACAAGATAGGGTTTTTTTAAAACACAATTTGAATGACCTTGAAACTTCCCCCTCCACTGATTCGCTACCTCCACCACTTCACTGTTGATATACATGAGACAACATAATTAGATACCTCATTCCTTCTTCAACAGCCAAACCTACAACATCAACAATGGCTAACCTACCAACAGATGAAAGATGTCCTCACGCATGCTGTGACTTCGTACACGAGTTAGAGAAGAGGATGCAAGAGAGGGCGATAAGAAGAAAGCAGATCCACTCAGAAAATATCATGATAGTAAACGGCTATCTTTTGTTGTTCGGCCTTATCATGGTTGTACTTTTCTGAAATATAGCTTTTAAGATGTGTTTGTCTGCTTCACATCAACAGATTTATTTTGATATGTTTGATTTGTTTTGAGTTATTTTGATATGTTGCTAATGTTAATATATAAAAAAAAAAACGAACTTCAAGGAATTACGATGCGTTAAGGAATAAAAATTTGATTGGTGGATGGGCGTCCGCAGTCCAATAATTTTTAAATTGCACCACGGAGAAAATTTACCACTCAGAAAACCTACCAACCAGAGGGCCTCCCTTTTTAACGATCCTTTTCTTATTAGTAAAATTGTCAGGCAAAAGGAGCTTGAGTGCTTACAATATCTCACCTTCATAACCCCCACCCCAACATGATCGGCCACCAAAAAGATTTTGACATCCACGCTGCGATCCCAGGAGTCTATTGGCTGCAATCACATCTAGGCAGACACTACACAGGTTGGCAGAATTGAAAGATTTCACCTGCAATTAAGGTTATTTGTTATTTTTGGAGTTAGAAAAAGATTTTAAGACTAAGGATAAATTATTATGATTTGAATTAATGTAAATTAACAACGCCAAAACTTAAGATGCCAAAACACGGTGCCATTCAATTCAGTAATAAGTGTCAAATCATAACCTCTGGATTAGCCAATGTTTAACACAACTGACATAACGTCTCCAAGGCCTCAACAATTATTGTATTATCGTATACAGAGTCGCAGCTTCAAAGACATACCCTTGCGTGACACCAGCCCCGACAGCTAATTCATTCCCTCCGGATCAGACAATGTTAACACAGCTGACCTGACGTCCCCTTTTAACATAATTGTAATATCATATACAGAGTTGTAGCTTGAAAGACGTATTGATGAGTAACTCTAGCCCTGACATTGTGTAATATCGCTTCACATGAAAGAAGACGAAGGGAGGCACTTACTAGGAAATATAAGAATATCGTATTTTCTCCACAGCTATCTATGATTACCTACCCTAGGAGATGGGCCGATTGAGGTCCCGAAGACCACCCTGTGGACAGCATCCCATTTGACGGACACAAATTTTTTCATCCATACCGACTTTACTTCCTCCTGGGACTCTTCCCAAGGTCTGAATCACGTTTTAATTGCTGACCCAACCTTAGCAGTAAGTGGTATGGATCTTCCTCGGAAGCAATGGACTGTTCTCAATCTATTCTACACTGGAGTGCGAAGA
The DNA here is from genome assembly GCA_030545055.2 of Neoaliturus tenellus. Classification (NCBI taxonomy): domain Eukaryota; kingdom Metazoa; phylum Arthropoda; class Insecta; order Hemiptera; family Cicadellidae; genus Neoaliturus; species Neoaliturus tenellus. Next base: position 86,753,989 of record CM061535.1, read on the forward strand.
TGTAATTATTGGAAATACAAATGGGAATAGACAAAAGACCAGTCATACGGCTGTGGAGCGGAGTTCCAGACTATGACTCACATAGTCAATGATCACCCTTTGAGTGCTTTCCACGAAGGGTTGATTGGGCTGCATTGTGCAAGTGAAGCCGGGCTGCAATGGAGCGCTGAATATCGAATACAGAGTCGTATCTTCAAAGACGTATTTCTGAGTAGACGTATTGAGATTGTTGGATATAGCAGTGACACATCTCAGTGCCTACCTTTAAATTAATTTAATTTAAAGGTAGGCACTGAGATGTGTCACTGCTATATCCAACATAGATCTTTTCAGTGTACTAGTCTTGACAAAAAAGGACCTAGATAATCAGTTCCACAGTTTTCAAACACTCTGGAGGATGTCACTCGTTGAGAAGGAAGATCTCCCATTTTCTGTGTGGAGAGTGTGGGATTGCATTTGAAGCATTGAATGCATTTAAATATTCTGCTTCGTATAACACTTCGAGCCGACATGATCCAAAACTTTTGAGAGATTGCAGCCTGCACTGACTGAGGTCCTGCATGTAGGTATTTGAGGTGGTGGAAATCAATTATGAGGTTGACAACGTGATGACACTTGGGAAGCACTATAGGATGCTTGCTATCATATGAGAGGTTGGAGTGTCGTAGTCTACCACCCACCCTGATCAACCCTTCGTCATCAATTAATGGAGACAGATGGCGAAATCGAGAAGGGCATTGCTTTCCTGAGCTTAGGGCATGAAATTCTTTGAATTCTGATTGCTGGATCAGTTTGCATATTTTCCATTCCGCTTCTTTGATTTCTGTCAACTTCAAATTTTCTCTGACCTTATTCACTCCTTTGCAGTTATGAATGAAACGCAACACATAAGTGAATATCCTTAACAGCATGTTCCATGAGGAATATTTACCGAACAATTCATTTTTAGTGGACTGTATGTTCAATAATATGGGAAGTGGATCCTGCTTGATTTCGGATAGCTCCTCATGTACAGTTGGAGTGAACATCCTGTTTGGCCAATACTCTTGAGACTGCTGTAGCCAAGAAGGTTCATGCCACCAGAGGTCATTATCTGGCAAAGAGGATGGAAGGAGGCCTCGACTGGCACAGTCAGCTGGATTACAGTTAGTAGGAACATGCGACCACGCATGTGTTGGAGTCGATTCCTGTATCTGAGCGACCCTATTGGCTACATAAACCTTCAGCCGGTAAGGAGGGGTGTGGATCCATGACAAGACTACAGAAGAGTCACACCACGCCTTTATCAAGCTGATAGAGCATCGTTGAGACAATATAGAGGAGGCATACTGAAGTAAATTAGACAGGAGATGCGCACCACAAAGCTCAAGGCGGGGTATCGAGATTCTCTTGAGAGGAGATACTCTTGACTTAGCTATGAGAAGAAAAATCTTGATACTTTCATCAGGACAAACAACGCGAACATAAACAACTGCGCTGTAGCCTGCTTCAGAATCATCGCAAAATCCGTGAAGTTGGGCATTGACAGTATTATACAATGATATATAACGAGGGATTTTGATCTTGTTCAAACTAGGTATTTGGGAAATGAACCACTTCCATTTCTCAGCAATATCTGCTGGCACTTGTTCGTTCCATTGCAGACCAAGAGTCCATAAGAGTTGCAAGAGAGATTTAGTCCAAAAGGTCACTGGAGTTAACCATCCACATATGTCGTATAATCGAGCAACCGTTGAGAGTATGAGTCTTTTAGTGATCTTTGTATCTGGTAGATTGAGTATGTAGACAAATTCATCACTTTCTGGGATCCATTTAACACCAAGTACCTTGAACAGCTGATGGTTCGAGTCCGAGTCTGGCAAAGGCTTTTCTCGGTGCGATTCAGGAACATTGCACATCAGCTGTGGACAATTGCTTGTCCATTTTCTGAGGTCGAAACCACCTTTTGAGAGAAGTTGGATGGCTTCAGCTTGTAGAGTAAGAGCATTTTCTACTGTGTCTGCTCCTAAAATCAAGTCATAAACATAGATTTGCTTGTTTATAGCTTGACTTGCACCAGGAAACATGTGGCCCTCATCGTTGACGAGTTGCTTCAGTGTACGCATTGCAAGATAAGGTGAACTTGTAAACCCAAAGACCATGGTTGTCAAGCGATATATTGACAGAGGTTTGCTTGATTCCTCACGCCAGTAAAGGAGTTGATAGTTCCTATCCTCTGGATGAATTAGAATTCTTCTGAACATTTGTCGAATGTCACTACAGCAAATGAAGGGGTAAGACCTGAATAAAATCAAAAGATCAATGATTTCATTTTGTAGTTTAGGTCCGGGATGAAGAATATCATTGAGAGATACACCAGATGATGATCGGGCACTTGCGTAAAAAACAATTCGAACCTTTGTTGATGATGATTCTTCTTTGATAACAGCATGGTGTGGGAGAAAGAAATGCTCTTGATCTGCGCGTGGAGGAACATTTACCAGTTCCATGTCGCCAGATTCCAACAATTCGTTGATACACGCACCATACTTCTCCTTCAGGTCTGGGTTGGAGTTGAGTCTTTTCTCTAATGATAGAAACCTTCTTTTTGCAATGGTAGAAGAATCACCTAAAGGAGGGTGATCCTCTTTTAAAGGGAGACGAACAACATAACGCCCTGACGGTTCCCTTGAGTGTGTTTTATTGAAATGGTCTTCACAAAATGTGTCATCAGGGGTAGGCTTAGCCTTGAATGGTGGCTCTTCATGAGTCCAAAACCTTTGAACAGCTTGATGGAGGTCATGACTGTCAATAGTGAGAAGAGAAATGTCACTTGAGTTGCTTACATCTTTAATGATACCAAAGTAAGGATCAGGCTGAGGAGATTCAAGTGCAGGGGATGATCCTATCAGAATGTAACCAAAGATAGAATTCATGGCTGATGGAATGTTTTCACCAATCACGAGTTTCTCTCCAGTCATGATATTAGGATAAAGATCGGCACCTAATAGCATGTCAGTTGTACTAGGAGTATCAAATGTCGGATCAGCAAGTACCAGATTCTTAAATCTATCTTTTACATCTTGAGGAACTTGACTGTGAGGTAAATTGGACGTTATTCGATCCAATATCACCACAGGATGATCATCCGACACTTTAGTCCCATTTAAAGCAGATATGCCTAACTTGGAAAGACCTTTACTTTTAACGTGACATGATGAAAGACCATCAATTTTGTTACATTTATCTGAAGCCCGTTCGAGGGAAAGCAAGCGAGCCATTGCCTCAGTGATACAAGAAATCATAGAAGCTGAATCAACGACAGCCCTGATAACCAGAGAATTTCCATTGGGTGACGTTACTTTTACCAGAGTGGTACCTAACAATATTGTGGTGGGTCTGTCAAGGCAGCTTTTATTACGAGAATGGGCGACTACAGCAGGTTTTGAGGGTTCTATTGGTTGACCAGACTTAGAAGAAGATTGTTCACCATTTGCAGAGAAATGAGGTTCAATAGAGGGTGTTGCAACCATTTTATGTTCAGGGAGGTGCAACCATGTATGGTGTTTCTTTTTACAATGATCACAGACCTTTTTGGATTTGCAATCATTAATAGAGTGAGCAGAACCCAAGTAGTTGAAACAAAAATGCTTTTGTTTAACAAAATTAAATTTATCTTGCACCGACAAATCCTTGAACTCCAGGCAACCATATATGGTGTGTCCCTCCTTTGCACAAAATTTACATTTAGTTTTGGGAGCAATTAGCATTGTACGGTTTTGTTTATAATCTGTGTCTTTCGAATTACTAGGCTTTGTGTTAAAATGCTGGGTGGGACGTACGTGAGACGAAAGACTAGCTGCTTCCAATCGATTACATTCCTTTTCCAAAAATGCTATTAGCTCTTCGGTACTGGGAAATTTTTGGAAATCCGCCCTATCATCTTCAAATCTTTTACGCGTTTGATTGTCAAGCTTTCTCAGAAGGAGAGAGGAGAGGATTATGTTAGACGGTGTTACCTCATGTTTAAGCGCGATAAGAGCCTGGTTACTTTCATGAAACTTTGAGACAAACGACCTTAAGTTACTGGCCGTTGGGGTTAGAATTTGAGGCAAATCAATTATATTATTAACATGATAACTAACAATTTTTCTATCGTTGTCGTACCTCTGTTTGAGGATTTTCCAGGCAACCTCATAGTTTTCAGGGGTAATCTGAAGGTTTTTTACCAAGTTAAGGGGCTCGCCTTGAAGTGACAATAAAAGATGTTGCATTTTTTGAGATTCATTAATGTCTGAATTTTTGTTGACTGAGGCATCAAACAAATTAAAAAAGGTTAACCACTGATCTGGAGCGCCATTGAAAGGTTTCAAGGCAAGTCGAGGGAGTTTTAAGTTCGATTGTGGAGCATTGGACTTACTTGAAGAGACGATCTGCGAGTCGTTACCCTGATACTGCTTCGCCAGTATTTCAATAGATTTGTAGACCTCGGTTACATCTTCTTGTATAGCCAAAACATCATCAATATTGAATTCCTCATCTTCTTCAGCCATTAACTGATTCAAGGAACTGTTGAAGTCTGAAAAGTAGTTTTTAGCCATGTTTTGATAAAAGTTGAGCTCATTGAGCCCTGTTTGGTGAAGACTATCGGCGATTACAACATTCGTGATGATCTCCTATAAGTGGGACTTAGTTTTAGTTAAACTATTTTTTATTAGAGTACTTTTTCTTTTTTCTTTCAAATAACGTAAACTTCATACTGAGCAAGAGTTTGAGCAATCAACAAAGAGAAGAGATTTAAATAATACAAACAAAGTGTGAAGCAACAAGAAAAATTATACAAACAAAGTGAAGAAACAAGAAAAATTAGAAAGAGGGAGGGATTAAAATTTCACAATACAAAATGAATGAGAAGTCACTATAAAATAAACAAGGATATTTAAAGAGTTCTTAAAAAACTTCCATAGTTCCAGTTAATCCGGCTCGAAGGACCATGTACTTTTTTACCTTGTTTTGAGAGAGTAGAGAAATAATCTTGTACATATTACAATTCAGAAAAAAGTCATTTTTTCTTTGCTCCACTTTTTATTAAGATATAAAGTTACAAGAGAGAGAGAGTGTAAACAATAATAATAAATCAACATAAATATAGAACATCTGATTCATTTCAATTAATTTAATTTAAAGGTATTCACTGAGATGTGTCACTGCTATATCCAACAGAGATGTATAAAATTAACTCTTATAAGTGCATATTATTCGGATCTAAATAAGATATTCCCCTCTTCATCGTCAAAGGTAAGTGTAATATACTTAATAAGAGAAAACTGTGCTAAACCGTTATGATCTTTTTCCTTGACTACTCATCACAAGATTTATGGTGAGGACGGTATCAAAATCGTGCTTTGGAGAACATCTCAATATTGAGTCAGTAGTCCCCCCAATGTCTATTTTGAATGTTCATGACACCATCAACCTGATACCTCATTACTGGCCTATCACAAGAAGCAGTTTAGCTCTTGGACTGTATCAAAATCGTGCTGTGGAGAACATCTCAATATTGAGTCAGTAGTCCCCCAATGTCTACTGTGAATGTTCATGACACCGTCAACCTGATACCTCATTACTGGCCTATCACAAGAAGCAGTTTAGCTCTTGGACTGTATCAAAATCGTGCTGTGGAGAACATCTCAATATTGAGTCATTAGTCCCCCAATGTCTACTGTGAATGTTCATGACACCGTCAACCTGATACCTCATTACTGGCCTATCACAAGAAGCAGTTTAGCTCTTGGACTTGTATCAAAATCGTGCTGTGGAGAACATCTCAATATTGAGTCATTAGTCCCCCAATGTCTACTGTGAATGTTCATGACACCGCCAACCTGATACCTCATTACTGGCCTATCACAAGAAGCAGTTTAGCTCTTGGACTGTATCAAAATCGTGCTGTGGAGAACATCTCAATATTGAGTCATTAGTCCCCCAATGTCTACTGTGAATGTTCATGACACCGTCAACCTGATACCTCATTACTGGCCTATCACAAGAAGCAGTTTAGCTCTTGGACTGTATCAAAATCGTGCTGTGGAGAACATCTTAATATTGAAGTCCCTCAATGTCTACTGTACGTGTCAATGTCACCGTCACCCTGGTACCTCATTACTGGTATGGCACAATGCACAGATTAGCTCATGGACTGTATCAAAATCATGCTGCGGAGAACATCTCAATATTATTGAGTCATTCCCAGTCAGCACAAAATGTGAAAATCACGTCTTTTTCACGTGAAAAATGTAAAAATTATGTAAAAGTGAATAGAAGAATATTTTTTTCACGTGAAAATTACGTGAAAAATGTAAATATGAAAAAAAGGGAAAATGAGAATATATTTTTCACGTCAAAATTACGTGAAAAATGTGAATGTGAAAAAGGTGAAAAGAAGAATATCTTTTTCACGTGAAAATTACGTGAAAAATGTGAATGTGAAAAAGGTGAAACGAAAAATATTTTCTCGCGTAAAAATTACGTGAAAAATGTGAACGTGAAAAAAAGGTGAAAAGAAGAATATTTTTTTCACGCCAAAATTACGTAAAAAATGTAAAATGTCAAAAACCGATGAAAAATTAATATCATTTTAACGTGAAAATTATGTGAAAAATGTCAAATGAGAAAAAGGCGAATAATAGAATATTTCTCATGTACAAATTATGTGGCAAAGTTTAAATCTAAAAAACGAGTAAACGAGAGAATAGGTATTTTTACATTTAAAATTTATGTAAAAATGTATATTTAAAAAAATTAAATTAAAAATTTATTTTCAAATTCTATTTTACTTTTTAGTTATTGATCATTTTATTTGACTGTCAAAGTATCAGATTTACTTATGTAGAGATATTGTCTAATTATAGCTTTCGAAATAATTTGAATTTCAATTTGTGGTATCAACAATTTATAATTATATTTTTTAGCCTTTACATTATTATAACAGGATGTAATTTCATGTAATTGCGTTGGTTATACAAATTATAACACTTTAAATATTTAATACACAATAGTAAATATAGTTATAAAAGATGAAAAAAATATTATCATTTACAAACACAGAGTTATTTCAAATTGGGCCAGAGTTTTAATTTTGACTTGCTCAAGTACAAGGAAGGTTGAGTATTAAATGTATAAATAGTAATTTAAACCCACCTGAGGTACAGCAAAAGTGGCCGAGAGGGTTAAGGCGTTAGGATACTGTGAGTAAGGTTGTGGGTTCTAATCCAGGTAAAGAAGGAAAATTTTTGATCGACTTTATTTACATTTTTTAAATGTATTGGTTAGAAAAAAAGCATTCGTTTACAAATTTTGTTAAAAAAAATTGTAAAATGTTCAGTAAAACATAAGTTAAAAAAGGTAAAAATTAAGTGAAACAAAAACGTCATTTTCAAGTCTTTTTTTCACGTTTTTTTCACGTGAAATTTAGTGACCTCTTCACGACATTTTCACGTGAAAAAAAAAACGTAAAATTTACATGAAATTTACATCTTTTTTACGTAATAATAATGTGAAAAATGTAAAAAGAAAACGTGAATTTCACGTGATTTTTACGTTTTTGTGCTATCTGGGTTAGTCCCTCGATGACTATAACACGTGTCCATGTCACAGTCATCCTGGTACCTCATTACTAGCTCCAGGCCCAGTTTAGCTCGTGAACTGCATTGAAATCATGCAGCGGAGAGAACCTCGATATTGAGTAATTAGTTCCTCAATTACTACTGTAAGTGACCATGTCACCGTTACCCTGGTACCTCATTACTGGTATGGCACTAGGCACAGTTTACCCCGTTGAACGTATAAACATATTGCTGTAGAAAGCTCCTCTCAATATTGAGTCATTAGTTCTTCAATAACTACTGTAAATGACTATTTCACGTAGTCACTCTAATACCTCATTACTGGTGGAGTACTAGGCGCAGTTTAGCCCTTGGACTATATCAAAATCATGCTGTGGATAGCACCTCAATATTGAGTCATTAGTCTCTCAATGACTACTGTACGTGTCCATGCCACCGTCACCCTGGTACCTCATTACTGGTATGGCACAAGGCATAGTTAAGCCCGTGGATTGTATTACGTCCATAACATCTGTATAGATTGCCATGATGCAATCTGTTTTCTTTACTGTCTACTTTATCATCACATTACCTCTATTACTATTCACATTGTTCAGATTCCATTGTTTTATAATGTGGAGAAGAAGTATATTATTATTATAGTTGTAAGCTTTATAATGTAAATTATAAACATTTAGTTATGGTAAATGTATTTAATATAATTCTACGATCTGGCACATTATTATTTAGAATGCGATAAAAATAATGTTCAATTACTAAAACGGCTGTTTATAAAAAAAAAATAAAAAATCTCCAATTCTTAAGTTGAGTATTATTAATTAAAATTGTGGTGGTGTTAATACAAAGTTTAAAAACCAATTGACTAATCAGAACTTAAAATTTGAAAGTAATTTAAAGGGGGTTTGGGCATTATATATAAAAATATTGTTGACATCGAAAAATTTCAACATTTATTAATTTTCACATTTTTATAAAGCTTATCTATGTGTATTTTTAATCTTAGTATGCACATTTTCAAATTATATATCATTTTGACATTATAAAACAATTTTTAATCATGAGTTTTAATTAAAACCATTTACAGTAAATAATTTCAAGTATTGGGAAATTATGACGGTTATAATTTGTACAGGAAATGATGACTTTATACACACAAATCCACAATCCTGTAAGTGAGGGAAGAAATTGTAGGAAACTACATCCCATCAAAGATAGACCATTAAGAAAAACTAAAATGCTGACTATCGTCATAACCCACAAAGTTATCAAGTTACTCTAAACTTAAGCTTGTGAAAAAAAATCATTCTCGTCCTCGTTCAGTCGCATGAATATAGATGTTCAGAAACCGCTGTTCATGTTCTTGATGAGCTCAAATGTTTTTGGACATTGTGGTAAATTAATATAACAATCAGGAAAGTTTTAACTTTTTAAGATCCTATTATCTTGTGTTTGACATTCCCTCTTGAGAGGCATTAAAAACCTAGCCGTCCCCAGACTTTTAATCAACCCTCTATGAGCTATATTTTAATCAACCCTCTATGAGCTATATTATTAAGTTACTAATTAATTGCAACCATTTTCCATTTGATCAGACCAACGATAAAATGAAGTAATCTACACTTGGAAAGGACTAAGAAAAAACAAAGAAACCAGTTTAATGAGATATTTTATGCTTAATATATGGACACAACCGTCGTAAGAGTAAACATAATTTGCGAATTAATTATTGTTGGAATGAACATACATCACATTCTCCTGCGTACTGTTCTAATTAAGATAGTATACCTTGGGCAGCGTAAAATATAAATTAGGGGTTAGTTGTATAAAACAGGGGAAGCATCTGGCAAGGGCAACAGTTGCAGGGCAGTTAGTGGCCGCTTAACATTACGTTTGGGCACCGCCTCTGGCCTCATATGTTGAGGTGAACACATTAGTTTTCACATATTCAAATTTTCACTCAGAAGTTATGGTTTGAAACTTCCATTTAAGATTTGAATTCAATATTCAACATTTTAAAAATGTTCATGCACATTAAGAAAATATATGATAAGTTTCTGTGTTAACGTTCTTTTTGAAGAATAAATCATTTTAAAATGCAATATTTTACACAGTTTTTAGGTACATTAATTAACGTACAATACATTAATTTATATATACAGTAAATATGACAAATACAACTATAACAATTTTAATGACATTCATTTTTACACTTAAACCGTCAATCTACTGCTAAATTAAAACTTTTTTAAAGATCTGTTTATTTATTTATCATCATTCAATTATTTTTGAATTACTTTTGGAGTGAAATAAATTTTGATAAACCCTTAGGAGTAATGAGCGAGTGTACTCTTTTGATATACATATTTATTATTGATAGCATTATTATTTTCCCATAACAAAGACACGAGGTAGCTGTGAGATGAGAACCAAGAACACTGAGGATACGGAGGAAGCTAACTGAGGTCAACGTGGAGCATAGTGCACAAACGGCCTTCAATTTCTGGACGGCACTTACTACTTGAAAAACATTGCACACTCAATCGGCATCTTCAAAACTAGTGGTTTAATTTTCATGGAAAATACTAATACAAATTCTTAATGGTAAGGAAATGGTGATGGGGAAATAAAAAATTTGGGATTGAATTTTATTAAAAAATAAAAGTGCAATTGAGTATATTGAATAAAATATTTTAAATTTTGTAATCAGTTATTTGTTATTTGGTAATCGAAACCGGGCTAATTTTAGGGCCCGATTTGAACAACTGCCAACTGCAGCGTCCAGACAAGATTAGTAGCTCTGTCCGCCCCCTGCGCTCTTGCCAATGTTGAGTCTATTGCGACTTAAATTAAAATTCTTCAATTCAATTGGTAAAAATTCAAAATGCAAATATTGTTATTATTGATCTGAGATGTAGATTCACAGAAACTCTACAAGCATTTCAAACGTAGTTATCAGCCAACAATCTTATTTTGAACTCTGATAAAATAGTTTTCATTCAATTCCTTACAGTCAGTAAAAATCCTGAAGATATTCCTCTGGAGGCATTTGACATCTATGAGAGTTCATCAGTTAAGTTTCAATGGCTAACTGTGGATAGCAGCTTGTCATTGGACATCCACATAACACATCTGTGCAGGAAGCTAGGTCGAATCACATATGTACTCAGAATCCTACATCCACTCTTGGAATTCAATGCCCTTCTCATGGTTTATTATGGATGCTTCGTTTCTGCAAAGACTTATTTAATAGAAGTGTGTTTGCCGGGTCTCACCATGCTTCAAAAGTCTTTCAAGACCAGAGAAGACCTGTCCGTATCATGAAAGGACTGTCTCTTCTACACTCACGCAGAGGAGTTTTCAGCTCAATTGGAATTCTTACCCTCCCCTCTATTTTTTTTAAATCTAAAATAGTCCTTTCCACTTTGAAAAGCTTCAAGAATTTCCCATTTGTTGGCGCAAACCACAGATATCCCACTAGATATGGTGACGATCTCTGCACTTCTAGACATCACCTGGCCCTTTCCGAAAAGCGGAATAAATAATTCGGGTCCCACCTTTTACAATAAACTTATCTGGAGAATAAAGGAAATGAAAGGTTCCAGTTTTGAGAGGAGACTGAGTGAATTTTTAGTTGAGGGGGATTTTGATAGTGTTCAGTAATTCCTCTCTACCTGATCACACTTGACAATATAACCTGTTTAGTTTACGGTGTACCATAAGTTCCCTGTTTAGTTTTTAATGTTGACGACTGAAATGTACACGTTGTTTGTATTTTATTCAGAATAAAGATCGTGTATTGTCTATTATCTATTCTCAGTTGTATACAATAAATCAAAATGGAAAAAAAAACTTTGAGTCATTGGTGTAGTGGTTGGCGTAGCTGACTTAGGAATAACGGCAGTGTTGCTGTGCGTTTAAATACCCGCTATTCCGTCAGTTTGAATAAGTATCGACCATCTCAAGACGAAAATTTACATTACTTATAGGTTTGATTTTATTCCAAATTTAACGTAAATAGTTTTTTTATTACAAATTTAACGTAAAGCGTTGTTGTTTCTATCTGAAAGATTTATTTTATTTACATACACTTAATTTATTTTCTTGCAACTTATTTGCTGGTCATTAAGATATTTTAAAATTTATACCATTCACGTATCAATATTTAATCATTTTAGATCAAACTCTTAAAATAAATTTTATCCACTAAGTTTTGATAGTTGCAGCTCGTTTTACCTAAAAGTTTTATTCGATAAAAAGTAATAAATTAATTTTACTATTGCATTTTCTATACAGGGAGGTTGAAAAGTAACTTGCACCCCCCTTAACTTTTAAATTATTTGTGATATTTGACATGAGGTTATTGTACCATAACTGTAGCCCCTCATATCAACTAGTCTTGTACTTTAAGTCATTATTATAATTATTTTTAGGAGTTGTAATGTCTTTGTTATGAACATCTTGAGGCTGTCCATTTATTACCTTGTTATTCAAATTTATCACTCACTTATTTATTGTAATCTGTTATTGTTAACTTGTTGTTGTTACGGTACTTAAATGTTATTTATTACTAGTCTTGTCGCTTTAAGTCACTGTTATATTATTTTTGGGAGTAGTCATGTCTTTGTTATGTCCATCTTGAGGCTGTCCACTGTTACCTTGCCATTAAATTGTACTACTGGTGTAATCCGTTGGAATAAATAAATAAATATCCGAAAAGGTCGACGCAAATATCTCAAATAGTTATAATGTTAAGGAGAGGGTGCTAGTTACTTTTCAACCACCCTGTATGATGTAAGTCAACGACGTTAAAACAAATAAACAACAATTTTATACCATGGTAAAACGTCCATACTCAAACTCATGTTTGAAGATAATATAATAAAGCTGAACTGTTCCTTTCTAGCGTTTGAAGTTCGACCGAACTATTGTAAAGTTCAAGGTTCTAGCTGATCCCTTTATCCACGAGCCGAGCCTTCTAATGGTTGGAAGTAATAAGGTGATAAGATGACCAGCTATTATGCGAAATGCGGTGACTTTTCTTTAAAGCATGTTGTAAATTTTTAAAATGATTATTTGTGAAACATCGGGTAATTTAATTGACATTTACAACAATGGATTTGTGTCCTCTGAGACTACAAAAATGTTAAAAAGTATACCGGGTGTCCCAAAAAGAATGATCCAGTTCATAAAAAACGTCATTTTCAAAAATACAAAGTGTACTTTATCTTTAAATCTTATTCCTTAACTTTTTGAGTGTTTTCCTACCATGGATTCACCTAATGACCTCAACATATTCATTATTCACTCAAAGAAAAAGTCAAGACGGTGTTGCGGCGCTGACAACGTTATACATTGTGAAGGATTCAATTGCAAATTTATCCAAAGGCTTCCTCGTTGCTGGAAATCCTCTTAATTCTAATATCTTATGAAGAGCTCTGTGAAATATATACTATGATACTTTTTAACTCACGCTCATCACTTTAAAGTGACTTTCTTTATCTTTGAAGATGCACTTTGAACTGTCAACAGCTTCATATAATAGTAAAGACCTGTGTTAATATTTTTTTCGACGCTACCTGAGGAACCAACATAAAACAAACTGAATTTGAGGCATCACTACATTTAGTCCAGCATACTATTCAGAAAAATATTATTAGAAAAAAAAATAGATAAAAAATGCATCCATATTAAGTATGAAAGATGAAATGAAAGAATATAATATGAAAGATAGTCTGCATGATTATCCATATTTGTTTTGATTACATTAAAGTATGAAGTTGTTGTTTCATTGAGCATGGAGTTCGTGGAATGGCTTTGAAATTGTTTCAAAGTTACTTAACCGATCGCTGCCATGTTTTCTCAGTTTAAAATATCACGAGTTCTTCCAAGAAAGTGTACTATGATGTTTTACTGGGTAGCACTTTAGGACCTCTACTGCATTTAATATTTGTAAACAATCTAGGCTAACTCAATCTGGTTGGGGGTCAGACATTTTTGTATGCCGATGACACAGCCTTACTGGTTGAGGTCTACAGTTGGGAGGAGGCTTTTGGGTTGGCAGAGGGCGGTCCATTCGCCGACAAGCGTTGGTTTCGCTTAAGGTCGGCTCGCGGTTAATATTTCTAAAACTAAATAGCTGCCTATTTCTATTAGAGCCGACTGTGATCCAGTTGATTTTAAATTGCGTCTACATACATGTGGTGACTGTAGTGTGTGTATGACGTTTGAATGTGTTGAATTAGTTTCAGAATATAAATATCTGGCTGTTTGTTTTGACCGTCGGATGAAATGGTATAGACATATTCAATACATCAGAATAAACTTCGCAAATTCATGTAAGACCTTTGTACATGTTTTCCTTTCTTAGTAGAATTCTTGCTCTTGATTTACTCAAGACAGTGTACTTCGCGTACGTTCAGTCTGTCCTGCAGTATGGCAATCTAGCCTGGGGTGGATGTTTTCAAACTGTTCTTTCTTTCTCGCCTTGAAATAACACAGAAATCGATAATTAAAGTTGCATTACAAAAAATCGGCAATACCCCACAGATCTGCTTTTAAAAGAATTTAGAGTTTTAGACACATCTCAAATATACATTAGAAGTTTAATTCTATACATTTATAAAAATAAATATAGCTTGTTCGAACAGATACCACATTGATGTTTAACACGGAACTCAGTTAATATAGGAATTTTTGCCCCCAGACTTGTCAAAACAATTAATTTAACCTCGTCAAACTATATCGCAAATGTCGTCTTTTCTAAACGTCCAGACCATATAAAAACCCTCGTACGAGTAGTGTTAGAACGTTGGAACTTATAAAGATCTGTAAGTGAATGGATATTTGTAACGGGCATGGGTTATATAAGGTCATATTTTTCGTTGCAGCAAGGTAGAAATAACTGGTAGAATAACTGGTATATGTCTATTTTGTGTGTGTATGTATGTATGCGTGTATGTGAGGGAGTGCGAGCCTGCGTATGTTGTAACAATGAGTGTGTTAGAATTTCAATAGTAATGTATAACCGTCTAAGATGAACTTGTATATGTTAGGTGTGTGAATGGAATGCCATGTACCTGTTTTTACAAAAAATGTTTTCAAAAATTTTGGGATAGATTTATATGCATTTACAAAAAATTCGTATAAATTTAATTGAATTAATCTTTGTATGTGCACGCATCTAAAGTTATCTCATAGCAGTATATATTTTCGTAAGTTTTAAGGTTTTTTTTTCTTTCTACAGACCTTAATTGATCAGATTGTGTTTTAAATTTGCTGAGCATTTTTTTTTTTTTTTTTGTCTCCTTCCATGGACTGTGTATGAACTCGTTCCCCACGCACAGGCGTTTTCCCATGAGGAGATAAATTTCATTGTGAATATTGTATTGACCTATTGTAATTTGTTCACTTTCTAACATAAATTCTAGATTGGACGGTGGGCTGAGGTGGATAGAACAAGTAGATAAGTTAGCAGTAACATTGTCAAAAAACATTTTTGTCCTCAGAAACATTGCCTTTTTAAGAAACATAAAACTGTCCAAACTAGTTTACTTTAGTTTAATTGAAATCCATATAAGATATTCCATAGTACTATGGGGTGCATCAAGAAATACAATCTCAATAGAATTTTTGTAATACAGAAAAGAGCTGTAAGGTGCATTCTTGGTCACAAACCAAGAGAGTCTTGTCACAGTCATGTTTGAGACCATAACTTATGTTAAACACAACAATCTGGTGCCTACACATTCTCATGGTTACAATATAAGAAATAGAGCAATCAACCCTTCAGTTCAGCATAATCGAAAACTTTTTGAACAAAAACCTTTGTACATTTGCCTTAAATTTCTTGCCAGCCTCCCAATAGATTTAAAAGAGATTGCTTGTCCCAAAAAAATTCAAAACAAAACTCAAATCATACTTGATCAATAGTTGTTTTAACGAATTAGCAACTTTCCCAACCTGAGCCTACCCACCAATCCTGAATGACCTGGTTCAACTGGACCGTGATAGACCAAGAAGTATATTAGATAAGAAGGCTTGTCTCATGCCGCATATGTGGTCTTCGGGACGACGGAAGAAGTATAAGTAAGTATAAAGATTCTTTCTTTCGTTCATAAATCCATTACGAGAATGTCGTGCTAAACAACAAGAACCAAACCGCTTATATTTTTTTTCAAGGAATGGATTCGACTATTTACGTACTGTACTGTTGTTATATGACCAGGCTGTGTATACATGTATAGTATAGTATTATTTACTATACAGTTGTTTAAACATTTATCTTTAAGATTTTAAACCATTGGTTTTAGATAAGAATTATATTTGTTCTAGTCAATAAAATTGCTTAAGATTCGTTGTGACTGTATAGGTACGAGTATTATCATAGATTAAGCATCCTCCCCCAGTAGATTGACCATCCTAATGGTGGCGGCGACCACACTTTCCAGTACTAAGGTGTATGCTTAATCTATGGTATCGTGAAGATATAGGCACAATGTTTTAATTCCTTTTTTATCCATACCGTATTTTTATTATCCTGCCAAATGATTTAAGTGTAAATTTTCCTTACTTGCGTGCTGTATACTAGTCCATACAAAGATTACAAATATAAAATATCCAAATAAATATTGTATAAAATATAAAACCTTAAAATATATTTAACTTGATTGGCTTTAAATGCCAATCCATTTTTATTCATAATTAATAATTTTGATATACTTTAAATATCATACACATATTTCAATAAAAAATACTGTAATAAAAAGTAATCAATATTAATTTACTATTCATTTCCTCTTAGAAGGGTAGAGTGGACCGGAATGTAAATGAGGTCTTGTTAATTCAATAAAAGGCACCGCCTTGTTATCTCGGGCACAACGTTTTATGAACACAGTTTTAACCGTTTTTAAGAGCCACCTTATCTAAAATGTATTTCCATTTTAAAATCACATTTCCTTTCTCTTACTGAATTCCTTATTGAATACGTGGTATTTCTTTTTATATATACGATGATTAAATTATACTAATTACTTCGTTTTATTTGCAACAGCCATAGCAAAAATGTATTCCTATACCATTAAAACTACGAGGAAGTCAAATAAACTTATTCCGGTTTTTGTTATCCTGCATACTTTGGAACTGTCTTATTTGGGAGTCTAAGCCATTTCCAAGATAAAAAAGCTATTTCCATATATCAATAATTAAAGTTTAAAAGAAATATTACTTTCAATTTATAAAGTTATGCGAACCTATTAAGTAGTTGATATAATTCATTTAGTTAATACAAACTATTTGATGTAAAAAACTAATTCTATTTAAGTCAAAGATAAAATTACAACAAGGAATATTTAACTCCAAAAATATATAATTCTCGTAAATAATTAAACATACTTATGATATTTTTATTGTAAAGGTACAATGAGCATAATTAAAGTTAATGATGATAGTTGAAACTTTCAACGTGAATAATTAAGGATAAACATTTAGCAATTGAGCACAACAATATATTATTTTTTAACGAAATACAAAAGTATACCATAAATTTGCGACCTCATAGTTTTGACAGTATTCTGGGACTACTTGAAGCTTTCTTTTAAGGAATTCCTCCGGAAAGGACGTCGTGAGTGCTGTTGTAATTTATGTATCAAGTAACCCCGAGGTTTTAATTTTTTTGGACCTTCTGAATTCATTTGGATTAAACGTTTTTGTGTTCACATTATAAATTGAACAGACATTTATATTGAAAAATAAACTATTTACGAGAAAAAGTAAGATAAAACATTATTATTATAATTACTATTTGTTGTGAATATTTCACCCATTTTAATTACATAAATCGGTTAATAATTAAATGAGGAAAAATTTAAACATGAGTTTTTAGTGTTACCGTCAAATATAGCCTATAAATATATAATACACTATAAAATAATAATATTCTTGCATGATAAAAATTTTTCATTTATCTAAAACACTAAAAATAATCATTTGAGGTACTACGGTTATCTTTTTTGTCAATATTTCATGTGCAATATTTATGTAGTGCATCAAAAATAAAAGAGATATAAAGAGATTAAAGACATTTTATTGTTTTCATATTTCAAAGTACGTGAAAGGGTTTGTGCTCGCCTGTTTCCATCTGGAGTCGGCTTTTCGCACGAATCAAAGGAGGCGAGCAGACCCAGTACGTACTCGCACATAATACTTGTACATAGTATGTATTCTCTTACGTTCGCTTATATTCTCTACCCCAGTTTGTGTACGTTCTCTGTGTTTATTCTCCGTATATTTATTTCTTTGTATTTTGTATAACTGCTTATTATTAATGGAGTGATTAAATGAAATCATTCTAGATTTTCTTGAGTCTTGTCACACTGAGTCGGTTTTATGGGACACTTGAGCACCACAAAGAAAACGCAAAGTGGGGTCGTGGAAGTGGAAAACTTCCAAAATCTGAACTCAACACTAAGAATTATTGTTGAATGCTCAGTCACTGATTAGACTGTCCTTTTACCGAAAGTAAAAAGAAAAACGATTTGCTGAAGGCTTACTTAACGGCTTCACGCTTGTACGAGTGTTCGTAGAGCAGTGTTTTTTTTTTAGTGGATAGCTATAGTGTACTGATTAGTTCACCGAGCGGTTTCGCCCAAACTTTTGGCTTCAACATTTTCCCGAAAATTCTTCGAATAGGATCGACGATAATGTACTCCCGGCATACTAATTATAATGTAAATTAAATCATTCCAGCTTGGAATGGAGGGATGTAACATTATCTGTTCATTTATAAAACATTTTAATGACCTTTTTACTATACTTGCAAAAACGTTAGTTAACATTTTCATTTATTGGAGTTGTCACAAACCAGTTTCCTCTTATACAAAACTTAATTCCCTAATATTTTGATATTTTTCATTTTTCTCTCCTCATTTTATAATTGTCCAAAATACTTTACTACTTTGGTCTACTTCATCATATGTTACCTGTCAAAAAAAAAATGTTATGGCGAAAAATGTTACCTGTCAGATGACATTTAAAATCAATCTTTAAGTCGGATCCTACTTGCCATAAGATATTTGTAAATTTCATAACCTTGCTTTGGTTAAATAGATTGTAATTTTTTTCTCTTAACAAATTATATTTGAACTTTTAACTTATATTAATTTATATTTAAGTCTTAACTTTGTTTAAGCGTAAGTCATCCTAGCAAGAGTATGTTAGGTTTATACGTGTTTTAAATTTCATATATTTTCAACAAAAATGCCTTTTGAAAATAATGCAAATTATTCTTAAAGTCAAATGTGAGTACTCAAAACACTTCTTTCATGTGTTATTAGCTTCTAATAATTGAATAAAAGTTTGCTTTGAAACAAGATTTATGTACAAATGTTTTAGAAATTAGTAGATTTTTTTATGAAAGGTTATTTCGGTTATTGCAATTAACAAGTATAGTACAAAAATTATAAAATATACAATCCTTAGTAATTTTAAGAAGGAGTTTAGGAAGCAATCACTTTAAGTGGAAATCTTTCAGTGACGGTGGGAACTGGAATTGATATTTTGCCAAATCGGTTCTCAGGGCCAAGAGGACGATTAAAGAGCGTTGCCACTGATTGGACACAACATAATTTTCAGGTCGGCTCTACTTCCGGTGGACTCAGCAGTGTCATTAGACGGGTGTGGCTGTGTCACTGAGCGAACTGCACTGGACTGTGTCGCTAAGCGAATGGCGTTGAACTGCGTCACTGAGCGAAAGGCATTAGACTGTGTCACTGAGTGAACGGCATTGGATTGTGACACTGAGTGAACGGCATTGGATTGTGTCACTGAGTGAAATGCATTGGATTGTGTCTGAGTGAAATGCATTGGATTGTGTCACTGGGTGAACGGTATTGGATTGGGTCATTGAGTGAACGACATTGGACTGTATCACCCAGTGTACAGCATAGGACTGTGTCACTGAAACGACGTCATTAGATTGTGTAAGTTAGAGAACTGCATTAGATTTTGTCACTGAGCGAACAGCATTGGACTGTGTCACTGGGCGAAGGTTATCGGACTGTGTCTCTGAGTGAACGGCGTTGGACTGTGTCACTGGGCAAACGGAATTGGCCTGTGTCGTTGAAAGAACGGCATTGGATTGTATCACTGATTGAACGGCATTGAATTGTGTCACTGAGTGAACGGCATTGGATAGTGTCATTGGGTGAACGGTATTGGACTGTGTCACTGAAACAACGACATTAAATTGTGTCAGTGAGAAAACGACATCGGAATGTGTCACTCTTCTAACGGCATTGGACTCTATGGCTGAGCATACGACATTGAACTGTGTCACTCAGCGAAGGTTATTGGACTGTGTCAATAGGTGAGCGGTGCTGGACTTTGTCACTGACAGAACGGCATTGTATTGTATCTCTTAGCGAAAACATTGGACTATGTCACTCAGCGAACGGGTTTTAATTGTATCACGGAGCGAACTGAAAAAATTCTAACTTGAGATAGTTAATTCTTCTTAATTCTTATTCGACATTCATATTTATTTTAATTAATTTTCCAAAGCATAACGTAAGAAATGTAGTAAGTGGCAGTTTTTGTAAATTTTTACCCATTTTAATAGTTTCTTAATTTATGAAAAAATGTATGTAATTAACTATTTTGAGGAATAGTGAAACTCAGATATTTATAAATTGTCCATTTACTGAATACTATTTATTATTATTATTTTTTTTACTGAGCAAATTAAACAATCTAACATTTGAACAGTTAGGAAGGATTAACAGTTTGAGATGGAGAGGTGCCGATAAACCCAGTTAGATCTCATGGTCAGGACATGCTTAAATTGTTAACATAAGAATAGTGTACATTTTCAAGAGTCCAGATTGGTGGGTGTGACAAGTAACAAAGTATTCTCATTTGGCGCATTTTTATTTATTTATTTAATTCAACATCAAACAGTTAATAGAAAATATCAACTTTGTTTTTCAGTCAGGTGTTGACATCATAGCAAAGGGAAAACCATTAACGGTGGGGGTTTATAATTTTATTTGATCTAACTGTAAAAACCCTTAAAACTCTCCAAAGGGACTTTGCTTGAATAAAATTTTATTTTTCTATACACCACGTAGGGAATTTATACTCACAAAAAAGGAAGAAAAACTAACTAAAAGGAGTACAAAACTATCGTAAAGTTGTTCGGTTCTGTCGCAACAGAACTGATTCTGGGCCAATTCTATATCAGTTGAAAGTTTCTATCAGATTGGTGGCTTATGGCTTAGACCCAAATCTCTATACACTCTTTTACTTGAAGCTGTTCGCTTCATAAAAATCTATGAAAAAGATTCAGCAAATACCCCACTTCTTATCAAGCAAAATTAAATGTTAAATAAAATAGGCATTTTAAAGAATTTATTTTAAATTAAATGTATAATAAGGTTGTGGAAAATATATTCAACTGTCCAAAATGTTAAACTACTCTGAGAAACAAAACACGTCATTCATTAGTTTTTAGTTTTTGGAACCTTTTTGTATGTTTTAAACTTCAGATTAAATTGTTCGTAAACGTTTAAAAGGGTTTAGTGGCAGAGGAGTACATAGGTCAACCAACAGAACTTGTTTCTACAATGCAAGTGTCAAAACGTTTACATAGTGACGGGATAAGAAATCAATTAATTGTTGAAAGCTCCAAACCACAGTTTGAGGCGGGGCTCAGGAAGTTTCTGGTCTTAAATCACGAAGTTTGTTCCACATTTAGACTGTTGTTTTCGCAATTTAAAAGAAACATTAGACAGTCTGTTAGAACAGAGATCTATGGAAACATGTAAATCAAACTTATTGAATAAGATCATTTGATACAATAATCCAAAAGTTGTATCTTATATTTTTCCAATAGAAGGTCTATGAAATAATACAAAAAATATTTAGCTTTGATATTAGTTTTCAAATAACAAACCAATTTCAAATTTAAGTTACTGTATTGTGTATTCCAAAAACATTCCCCTATAAAAGTATGAACACTATATCAGTATGAAGAGTCGTAAGAACTTGTAGCCTGATCAGTTATTTCATGGTTTATAGTTATAGTTATAGTTTATTTTAAGTTTATGATTTAATTTATGAAATCAAAGCTCATTGAATAGGTAATAACTTAACAGTCAAATTTAAAGAAAAAGCAACCATGCAGCACTTCAAGTTAACATTAACAAATTTAATAGCAGAAACAGGTGTAAAACACACTGTAGATCTTTTCAGGATAATCAGCTTTTTGTAAAGCAGCTTATAAGCCCGTGGCCCCTACAGGCTGCTGTTTGCCATTTTCATTGTGCCTTACTTGTTTTCAAACTATTGATTTTATGACAAAATAGAAAGTTTATTCCTTATCTAAACAGCGTGCACGCAGATTGAAATTACAAATAATTAAAACACGTTATTGAAATTATATTTAAGGTCCACCGTCGAGTTATTCTCAAAATTAATTTATATGTTGCCAGTTAAGTATGAAATCCAGGCATTTGATACAATGCTGGAATATTTTAGGCAATGTATGAAACGGCGTAAAGTTTTAGATCTTTATTCACATGGCAAAGCATTTTGTGTAATGACTATGTATCTCCAGGCAAAGTAATAAATGAACATATTTTATGAACCGTATAAGTTTTATGTTAAAAATTAAAAGTAAAATTAAATAAACTGATAACTTTTTCCAAAAAATAAATAAAAGGTATCATATAACAGACACAAACATTTTTCCAACAAAATATGAAAAGGTGTTATAGCCTCCAAGCAGCAATGCCTTGATTGTTCAGTCGATAGTGTCGGATGGTTCCCGGCTGAGGACCATGAGTTGGACCGTAAGCGGGATGACTTAACTGAGTAATGCGTTCACTGCTAAACGCAAAACTGACTTTTCTCCGCAACCACAAATAGTTTAAATGGTAACTTATTTCGTTTTTAAACTTGTTTTGATAGTAATAAGTAAAAGTTATTTCAAGTTGACGGTATTCTAGAAAAATTGAAATATAAATTTTTTATATTTTTAGCTCAATAAATTTTGATTTTTCGGCGATGCGGACAATGTAATTTTATTCGGCATTTACATTTTAATAAACCACAAAATTGTAATCAAAATCGTTTTAGCTATTTTAGAATTTTTTTTTTTTTATAAAGCAAGCGATGCAATTCCATCGCTTGCTTCTCGTACAATGTGAGTGAACACTCATTCTGAAGAAACCAATAGTACATAGTTAATATGATTTACCATGGTATATTCAATAAAAATATAAATAGAATATTAAATATAAGTACTAAAGAATATCAACGATTTCAGCAAATAATTAGTCATTTATAAGCTTGCAAGCTTGGGGGGCCTGTGTGTTAACATTGACACAACCGACCGAGGTATTAAATGTCACAGGACACTAGAAAATAAATCCAACCGTACAATTTTTTCTTACAAGATTGTCAAGTTGCATTCATTTAATAATATTAGTGTGACCTCTGCAACAATTGAATGATGAAAGGCCTCTAAGCCACGAGTGAGATTTAAGTTAGAACAGGAGTGGAAGCGAGTATTTTAAATACCTTACGAGGGGCTTTTATTAGTTAGAATTAAAGACTATTATTTTACTTATTTTGAATCCAAATTCTATTTCCTCTCTGGTATTGGGGTTATCAAAAAGCGTATGTAGCTTTTACTTCAGTTACGTATGCAATGCGTCATCATCATCATCATCATCATCATCAGCGGAATCAATCACGTCCGCGTTAATGGCAATAATTTGAGGTTTCGTTGTCAATCTTATTATCCCACCTGATCATGCCTCATTATCCTCCCCTTTAACCTTCAATATACAGAGTGATTGAAAACTAGTTGAAGATTTTATTTCTATAGAAACGTGTTGCATAGATAAGCGAAATAACAAACGAGAGGTTGTTTGATACCATTAAAATATGGTTAAATTTTGTTGAAACATCAGGCAACAGCCGCAGTTAGTAGAGTGATAATATGCAATTGATGCGTAATCTGGTCTTTGGGGGTTATGGGCGAAAATTGCTTTTATTACGATGTTTGAAAACCAGTATTGTAATTTAAATGATGATGAAGAATATAAAACATTTACCCATGGTAAAATATGACAATTTTTTGACGTATGACATTTGACATATGACAATCTCCATCATCATTAAAATTGCAAAACTGATTTTCAAACTACGTACATTAAAGCAATTTTCCTCCATTCTCAAGAAAATCCTGATTTTAAATCAATTACATACCATAAATTTACCAATCCCGTTTGTTGTCTGCTAATTCTACAAATCTCACCGTCATTAATAAAAAATTACTTCTCGTTTGCTATTTTATTTATATATGTAAGATGTATAGATTAGTTAGAATCACAAAAATAAAATAGTCAATGACTCTGTTTATGAAACTTTATAATGTGTTTACAGCCTGTGTTGTTTTGTTTGAAAACAAAGAAGCTTATAATAAAAGTGCAATCATCATTAATCATCATCACCATCGTTGTCAGTCGTCATTAAAAAAGATTGAAAATTCTTTATTTTTCTTAAAAACTGCGTTTCTGTTGTTCCGGAAACTCGAACTTTAAAGGTATAACGAACTGAAAACTTTAACTCTGATAAGATCAAGAGTAAAAATTTCCAATTGGTACGAACCTGGAGGTACTTCTGTTACATCTTTGAAACAATCACAAGTCCGAGGTTTAAGGTCAACCTCAAGGTCACTACACTTTAAGTAAGACCAACATTTTCAAGAAATAACTTTTTCCTACCTGGAAATAATTCCTTTTTCCTACCTGCATGGAAATAATCACACTGCCACACCTTTAAACCCTACGCAAAACACTACATTTCCGCTCTAGAGCGGCAATGTTCTTTACCGCACGCTAAATCAAGCATCAATTTAAAGTCAGCTGTTATTACAAACCATGCCACACAATTGTTGGTCATTTCTGTCCTTTAATAATTGCTTCTTTTTTAGTTTGAGGTTATGTTTGATAGTTAATCGTGTGTTCCAACAGATACAAATAAAAAATAAACTAAATGACATTTTGTATACAATAAAACATTTAATCTGTTGCAATTATGTTGGTAGGAAAATTCTTGTGTGTATTCTGAGCGCAAATAATCATTGCCGCTCTCGAACTGTTTGGTCACACTCATCTGACGGCTTCGTGCGGCCATCTACAATTCTCGAGTGGCAATGACGTACTTTACGCTTTTAATACACAAATAGCTATTACTCATAAACTAACTCTTTTAATGAAGATTCCTGACATACTTGTCATTTTTCACTTTACCAACAGACTAACACGTCGACACTATCACAAGTACCAGAAGTCGTTAGTGTAATCAAATATCAGAAGATCTTAAAAACTCTTCCAACAGTCTATATCACCTCACGATTTTTACATGTTTACCAAGGTTATTTATATAGTTGAGTATCAGACGATCTTAAAAAAACATTTGAAATTCCTCGAGCTCATTCCGAGAACACTCTGAGAACTTGTAATTTTCCACTTTTCCCCCACCACTTCCATATATCTAAAATCGCAAAGCTGGACAATCAGTCGGTTAGTGTCGTAGAGTGCGTATCGTCGCGCTGCGCTCGGTTGCTCGTTTTTAGTTGGAATTTACATTTATTCCATACAATAATAAATACTTAGACAGAATGTCACATCCGGCTCAGTAGCCTAAAATGACCACTGACTATTGTATTGTATTGTAGGGTTTAGGTCGGGTTCCGGGAAAAAGTTACAGTTTCTCATTATTTTTTAGGTTTCTCATCAAATTTTTCACCATGTCCCCCAGTTCATTTTAATTCACTCAACACCGTCGAGTACCTCTCGGATGCCCCACGTCGCTGTGTCAGTCTCGTGGAGACTCGCACGGTGCACATCGGTATGATGCACTCTGTTGTTCGGTTTTTAGTTGAACTTTAAGGTTTCTTGCATACAAAACTGGAGACTTCGCAAATTGTCACGACTGAAACAGTTGAATGATCTCTGAGGAGTGTCACATGACGGTTTAGTTAGAGGCACGTTACAATATAAAAGTTTCCTTAGCACTGTTGACGTTTCTCATAGAGTTTTACCCCAAGTCCCCAAGGTCACGTGGACTATGACGAAAACTCGGAATTTAGTGTGAAAAACACCAAAGTGCAAAGAGATTTTAAGTTTCGGCGTGACTTTGACCTACATGACATTAGTGACGTCATCATGGTGATGTCAGCAATGATGACGTCATCGGCCTTTCATTCGTGTTCCGTCACGGGTGGCGTCACTGGTAACTTCATCGTGACGTAACATTCCTCAGAAGTCATTGAACAGAGCCAAATGTGACAATTTGCCATTACTATTTATACTTAAACATTTAAAATTACTTAGCTGTAAGCTTAACAATTGAGAATGTATCATTTGTGAATGAGATTCAACCACTACTTTAAGGTAGTGACATTTCTTCCCCATGTAGTGGAAAAATTTCAAGTGTATACAAGATTTTCAATCATCAATTTCCACATCTTGGAGTGATTTCCCATAGTTTAATCATAACATAAACATATTCTAACCTACTATCAAATAGTACACTATGAAAAAGAACAGACAACCCAACGTATTATATGATTTAGTTATTTTTAAACGAAGCATATTAAATGTACGTTTAATGGCATATTACTTACATTATAATTCCAGATTGCACTTAATAGGTACTGCTGGGGACGAAACTTTTACATATAGCCAAATTAAATATAAGATGAAAATAATAAGATTTTAGTACACTGCTAGTATTAGTTAAATTTAACAATACTCTTTTTTATTATAATAAAAATTTGAAAATTAATTAATTAAAAAAGTAGTTAACCATGAATGTTGAAAACCACGATTAATTATTAAAACTTGTTGTATCACTGACACGTTTTTTATTATGCGGCTGAAGATTAAAACATAATGTTTAAAAAAATATATAAAAAATTTGCATACCAACCTTTCCACTATTTCTGGCAATTATTGGGGGTTTTAGTTTTTACACTACTGTTACCAAAAGGTATCATTGTGAAATATGACTTTCACCATGTCATTGCTAAAATGACATGGACTATGTCAAAAAACATTTTAATATGCACTTCCATTAGCACTGTCAGTATTTTATGCATTCATTCAATCAACTAAAACACTTAACGTGTATCGATTACATTCTGTTCCATTTGTGCTTTGTACGACTATAACAGTTGCATTTTGCTGATGATTCGTGAATAATTATTAATTAACTAAGTAATGAATTATATATTGCTAGACGAAAAACAGAATTAGGATATCAGAAGCCATCTCCTAGTTTTTTTTTTTTTTTTTTTTTTTTTTTTTTTTGGACATTACATCATAACAAAGATTCGGAACATAATCAATACAACTTTATGCTTGTATCTGAGAATAATTAATTTTGGGTTTAACATTTCAATATCGTGGATTTAGATTGACGTAACAATCAAATGCCAAAATTATCCTACTTCACACATAGTAATGGTACAACTTATCTTTTACAATTTTCAATCTAGTTCTAGAAATACAATAGATGGAAAAACTTCTTTAAGTTGAACAATTTTGTTTTAAATACTCAAGGCGTTCAAAACAAAATAATTCTTTAATAAAATTAATCAGATGAGTGAGCCATATAATTTAGAAATTCCGCACATAAAATAGGCAGTATTGCACACCATATAATTTTAATTGTTACACATTTAGTGTAGGTTAAACATGCCTTATCTACTGATAAGTGGGAGTTGGGCATTTTAAAATCTGCTGACACTAAATATGGTAACGATATCCAGTACACAGCGTATTGCGCTGAACTACACGCTTCAAAGCTTTTAAGTAGCCTATACTGAATTTTTAGATTAAATTGTCATGTTTTTTGTCCAATCCCTTATTAACATAATTTTATTAACCTAATCCGAATTTAAAACTGATATAAGTAAAAATTGTTCCAATTACTTATGTGGTTTTAGCACGTGGATTGGGTTGACGGTAAACTTTCTCTGTTCGTTTAACTGTTGTTTTAATTATTACCTTTTAATTTAATATTTAAGTGAAATAACCACCAGAGAATCAATACAAGCCGAAAACGCCAAGTTGAAACATCAGTTCCAAAAATGTTAGAGATCTTGAGACTGCATTTCCTGCTAAAGCAGCAATGATGATTTCTCGAGCGGATATTACCAGTAAATGTAAATAACGTAAGATAAAGTTAGAGTAGTTAATATACATTTTAGCAGCCTTCGATGTTTAATGATTCATATAGTAAAAAGGTTTAGATATTTTACGATGTATGATTTTGGTTTTGTAACTACAAACATAAATCAAGTATAAAATTATGAAATTAGCTAAAACAACAAAGCAAGGTTTAAATTATCTACTCAAATTGGTTCAGTTCATAGCAAAAATGTCGCTTCCGGTTTCTCGCCAAACATTCGGATATATCAGTGATTTATCTTCCTGTATTATTGATATCTCGTGACGTGAGTCTCAATCGGAAAATGTCCTCTTGTTTTATTACACTGTCGGCTATTCTTGACAAAAACAAAGCCTGAACATAACATGTTTTCTATACGAATATAATATTACTCTTAACGTTAATAGAAAAATATAAGAAAATAATCTTAATTTTAACTCTACCACAGAAAATATCTATCATGGTTTTCATTCATTTTATTTCACTTTAATTTATTATAAAACTTTTTATTTAAATAATAAAGCTATAGAAGAAAACACATACAGTATATAAATATTTTAAATTAAAATATAAAGCGAAAGTCGATTAACTTATACATAGTCTGTGATGCTAATATAAAATCTCTAGTCATCTTCTCAATTCTCAACACACACCGGCCACTGTTAGTCCTGGGCTGAGACAAGATAGTACCAAAGAACTTAACAACTAGTTCTTGTGGTATGCGTAGAACGAAAGACTAACTACTATCTTGTATATATGCGGTAAAGCACAATCAATCAAATATGTTGAACGAAATGTGTGAATTTGGTTATTAAATTGGTTATAAGTTAATGATTCACATTTCAATAATATCATACAATTTCATTTGGTGTTTCTATTTTACTATTACCAACAGTTTTTTTTTTCAACGACATTACATATTTTGGGCAAGAATAATTATAAATAATTTTTTTTTTTTAGTTTGCCATCCTCTTGTTTAGATATTTCGTACCGACAGCGGCGATGCGTCTAGTATGACCGATTTGCGGAAGGTGTTTCCATTCGGTGCTGAATTTCTGTTGGTCAGTTGGCAGCAGTGAATCCACTAAAATCATGGAAATTGTGCAGAAAGCTGTTCCCCCTAACTTTAATATTGCCGATGCTGTTCAATTGGCAGTATTTCAGGTTATTCCCCCCTTTCAGCGTGGTCGGTGTGCGGACAGTTATTCGTGCTTGGTGCCAAATTGCTACTGGACAATTGGATGCATTGCCTCCCTATGGCAGCATGGCCGGTGTGTGGACAGCGCTCTTGCTCGGTGCCACATTGCTGCTGGACAATTGACAGCATGGCCGGTGTGTGGAGAGCTGTTCTCGCTCGGTGCCAAATTGCTGCTACACAGTTGACAGCATGGCCGGTGTGTGGACAGCTGTTCTTGCTTGGTGCCAAATTGCTGCTGGACAGTTGACAGCATGGCTGGTGTGTGGACAGCTGTTCTTGCTTGGTGCCAAATTGCTTCTGGACAGTTGACAGCATGGCTGGTGTGTGGACAGCTGTTCTTGCTTGGTGCCAAATTGCTGCTGGACAGTTGACAGCATGGCCGGTGTGTGGACAGATGTTCTTGCTTGGTGCCAAATTGCTGCTGGACAATTGACAGCATGGCCGGTGTGTGGACAGCTGTTCTTGCTTGGTGCCAAATTGCTGCTGGACAGTTGACAGCATGGCCGGTGTGTGGACAGCTGTTCTTGCTTGGTGCCAAATTGCTGCTGGACAATTGACATCATGGCCGGTGTGTGGACAGCTGTTCTTGCTTGGTGCCAAATTGCTGCTGGACAGTTGACAGCATGGCCGGTGTGTGGACAGATGTTCTTGCTTGGTGCCAAATTGCTGCTGGACAATTGACAGCATGGCCGGTGTGTGGACAGCTGTTCTTGCTTGGTGCCAAATTGCTGCTGGACAGTTGACAGCATGGCCGGTGTGTGGACAGC
This sequence comes from Neoaliturus tenellus, assembly GCA_030545055.2. Lineage (NCBI taxonomy): Eukaryota > Metazoa > Arthropoda > Insecta > Hemiptera > Cicadellidae > Neoaliturus > Neoaliturus tenellus. Next base: position 86,783,796 of record CM061535.1, read on the forward strand.
TGTTCTTGCTTGGTGCCAAATTGCTGCTGGACAATTGACATCATGGCCGGTGTGTGGACAGCTGTTCTTGCTTGGTGCCAAATTGCTGCTGGACAGTTGACAGCATGGCCGGTGTGTGGACAGCTGTTCTTGCTTGGTGCCAAATTGCTGCTGGACAATTGACAGCATGGCCGGTGTGTGGACAGCTGTTCTTGCTTGGTGCCACATTGCTGCTGGACAATTGACAGCATGGCCGGTGTGTGGACAGCTGTTCTTGCTTGGTGCCAAATTGCTGCTGGACAGTTGACAGCATGGCTGGTGTGTGGACAGCTGTTCTTGCTTGGTGCCAAATTGCTGCTGGACAGTAGACAGCATGGCCGGTGTGTGGACAGCTGTTCTTGCTTGGTGAAACATTGGTGCTGGACAATTGACAGCATGGCCGGTGTGTGGACAGCTGTTCTTGCTTGGTGCCAAATTGCTGCTGGACAGTAGACAGCATGGCCGGTGTGTGGACAGCTGTTCTTGCTTGGTGCCAAATTACTGCTGGACAATTGACAGCATGGCTGGTGTGTGGACAGCTGTTCTCGCTCTGTGCCAAATTTTTGCTACACAGTTGACAGCATGGCCGGTGTGTGGACAGCTGTTCTTGCTTGGTGCCAAATTGCTGCTGGACAGTTGACAGCATGGCCGGTGTGTGGACAGCTGTTCTTGCTTGGTGCCAAATTGCTGCTACACAGTTGACAGCATGGCCGGTGTGTGGACAGCTGTTCTCGCTCGGTGCCAAATTGCTGCTACACAGTTGACAGCATGGCCGGTGTGTGGACAGCTGTTCTTGCTCGGTGCCAAATTGCTGCTGGACAGTTGACATCATGGACGGTGTGTAGACAGCTGTTCTTGCTCGGTGCCAAATTACTGCTGGACAGTTGACATCATGGACGGTGTGTAGACAGCTGTTCTTGCTTGGTGCCAAATTACTGCTGGACAGTTGACAGCATGGCTGGTGTGTGGACAGCTGTTCTAGCTTGGTGCCAAATTACTGCTGGACAGTTGGCAGCTTTTCCTCCCTCTGTCTCACACGCAATGGCTTTAAATTTTTAATTAAATATCGACGTTCTAACATTTGCAATTATAGTGGGATGTCTGAACATTTTTCACGGTGTTAGCTCTTTGTTGCACTAATGTTGCATGCTTTTTACTTTTAAATTTCAACTTCTATCAAATGCAAACGAACACGAATCAACAATAATCTACAAGTTTTAACCTATCCAAGAACCATGATCGAAGTATGCTCACGAACTTCAAAAGACCTCGGATGAATTAATTTAAAACATAATAACATAGTAGTTTTCATCCCTAGAAGCAAAAGTGCCTCTGTTTGAATCGTGTTTTAAAAGCGAGGAGCAGCAAAGCTTTTAAAACGATTAACTACCAAAAAGACACTTTTGATACGAGTGATGAACAAATTTTTTTTTATCATAATGTAAATTTAGACTTTTAATCGTCTATAAAGTTGCTATATTTTTTAATCAAGTTTTATACAATGTTTACATTTCTGTCATTTACAAACAACGTTTTTATATCGCTTATACATCGCTATTCTGCATTGTAAAAAAATTAAACAATAATAATACACCTAGGAAACAACTCATTTTTCAGTACTATAGGACCTAAAAAATATAACATCTGTTTTTTCAGTCCTTGGACAAAAAAATAAGTTTTGGTTACTATTTAGAGAACAAAAAAACTATTGTATTTTGTGCAGGGTGGTAAAAATTTAATTTCACATCAAAAATTACCAGCTTTACCATTATTATCGCGGAAAATTGAAAGTCTATTATTAATTTTTTAAATACATAAACGTGGTTTCATAATGATTCGCTTCGTAATATTAATTACTTCGGGGAGTTTCACGACAATAACTTTGCAAAACAATCTTTGTCAATATATTGTTGATATATTATTACAGATTTCATTGAATTTATTAATAGCATTAACAAACAGTGTAGTGGTCTGGTGAAACTGGTGAATCTGTACAATCATTAAAAAATTATAAAGTCAACAGTGAATTTCAACAGACGTCGCATTGTGGAAATAATTAACACAGCGGGTTATTTTTTGACCTTATATGATATTGATGATTGGTATAATCTCCCGGTGTAAATACTGAGTGTGATATTTATGATTTGCTATCCATTGTAAACATGCCTACTGTGATGGGAGATGCCGAGCTCCGCCGATGGTCAGTTTATCATATGCCTTCTAGCGCTTGTTCGTTTTATAATATTACGTTTGCTGTTTACCAACTATTTTCCGTTATTCTAAACCAGGTGTGGGCTGCCAAGAATTCCGAACTGTGAACAGGGGCCGTTGTGTCCGATTGTAACGGAAGCCTTAAGCACTTTTGTATTCGCATTTTAATATTTTTCAGTATGATGAAAATTGTTGTTCATAAATGGGACTAAAAAGTGTGCTTTCTGTGCTGAAAATCGCAATTGCCGTTAAATTACAATATTAATCGTAAAACGCGATCCAATACAGTACAGAAAAAACCAATTTTCATCCAAGTGATCAAAAATACTATTTCTTCAGGGTTTTTTTACAGTTTAAATACCAAACAGTAGTACTTATAAAACATGTACATTCTTATATATATAATTAAAAACAAAATATAATTATAGGCCTGTTATTTATTTCTATATCAATAATAACTGCACCAGTATATTTGGGTATATTTTCCGACACCAATGTATTGGGTCGGAAGGAACGAGTAACCGTCTGTTAGTAAAACGGGTACAAGCCACAAGACTGACCATCGGCGGAGCTCGATCCTGCCCACTGTGATACCGATGGCTACGGGTCCACTTTTGAACTTTCAAGGTCTGTTCACAAAAATTAGGAAACGATTAGTATTCCTAAGAAAAAAGATGCAATTGGTATTAGTATTCTTTGGTATCGGTTATAGTAATGTATGATATCGACTAATCTTCTGTTATTTTGTGATTTGTGCTATTGGTTTACATTTTCGTTAGCTGGTTAACTGTGAGATTGCTTATTTATCTTCTGGCTTATTAGTCAATTAATTGTGATATTAGTTAATCCCCCGTCTAATTGTTGATGTGTGATATGTGTAGTTACTGAACTCCGGTCGCCATGTCATACTGTACGTAGACCTATAGAATAAGTTGAAACGCTTTTTATAGAAACGATTAATGATTTTATTCGGCATGCTTTGCACTGTTAATTGATATACCTCTAAATAGTTTATAACGTTCATCTCATTCCTCATGGAAAATTGAGTACAAAAAATAAAAACAGACCATTATATTATGTACAACGCAACATAACATATTAGTATTTATACAAATTATTTTTGTGCAGAAAGAACAAGAAGAATCTCAGGACAGATTTCATTTGTGAGGTAAATTATGACGAGGGCCGTTTTATTTATCTTAGTTAAAGTAGGTTTAACTCATCCAAACTGCTTTGCCGCTTGCTATCCGTTAGCATTTAAGTTTTTGAGCTAAATTTAATGTTCCGTTGGCTCTATGTTACTGAATTGCCTATTTGATAAATAACAATGCATCTTTACTTACTTTTGGTGACCGCATTATAAAAAGTATGGAAGACTCAATGATTTTTGTTTCATTCTATTTAAAGAACGCCAAAAAATACAACAGTTTAGTAACATTAATGTCATGTCAACAATTCATGTGGCGACATACAGATGACACAGTGCCTGTAGCGTTGACTGATTTGAATCTATTTTATTTGTCTTTGAAACATGTAAACTATTTAAAACATACGAATATTCTCCATCACTGTACAAACTTAAAAGCAATATAACTTGTTGGTCAAATTGTTTTATCTATGAAAAGCAGTAGAAATGTTGTGAGGCACTTAGACTCATTAATCGAAGATTATTTTTTATTTAAACATCCTCAAGTTAAGTTTTATTTATATAAATCCATGCATACGTACAAATACTAGGAATAAATAGATTAAGATACTATCGGATTATGGTAACGGGGTTTCATGGGATTTAAGGGTTAAAAATGGGGTTTTAGCGTTTTTCGACCTCAATTGTTAAAATTCATTATATTTAAACTTAAAACATTCAAAAGAGCTTGAAAAAAACAATTTAGTATTTTGAATGTTTAACTTAGTGTAACTGGTTACGGAGAAAGTCCAAAAATGTGTTTCCCATGTTATTCTCATGGGAAATCAACATAATCAGTATCTTGCTTATTTATTGACATAACTTGATCAATTTTGGTAGGTACGTATTCTCTAGATAGAGTTTAACTTATACTTGCTTACGAAACCCATATCTCGGCAAACCTACATACTCACCCCTATGGGGTTTATGGGGAAAATTACAAAATGCTGAATATTAATACGATTCGATTTTTACCTTACCTAACCATTACATTTCCTATGGCAGTAAACCTATACTCATTCATATGGGGTTTATGGGGAAAATATCAAAGTCCTTTGGAAATTCGCTGAGTATTTCAAAGACCCTATGCACGTCTACTGCGACGGGGGTATTTTAAATATTGCACAGGTTATAACCATCGACCTAGAGCTATAGATTTATCACATGCGTTGATTTCGCTTTAGGGCCTACGATAACGTCATCCCTTGGCCCCCTCTCTTGTGAGAGACCTGTAATCCTCAGGCGTCACTCGAAGTGGAAAAGGAGGAACGGAGGAACGGTCCGGGGAACAATGCAGTTGCTGAACCAACAGCTACTATTTGCTCTGCAAACACACATACCCCGATACAACACCCGATTGTAATGGCCTCTTTGTTCTAATCCTCTAAAACAGATGCGATTCCTTCTCATCTGTACTTAACGTTGTCAAGTTTTCTTTGATGAAGGAGAAAACTTATTAGTTTAGAGACGAGTTTATGTCTTTACAGTAATATTATTGAATATAGAAGGCTGTATTATTTAATTCATGAATATATTTTATTGCAATATTATTTTCATTTGCATTTAATATTCTTCATAATGCCATTTTACTTTAATCAAAGGTTTTTTTTTTTTAACAATATACATTTTTTATCCCGATCATCTTTTAATTAAATAGTATGTAGATTATTAGTTGGACTGCAAATATTGAAGATCTGTGCAGCAAGTTTTAGTTGTATATTTCATACTCGCCCACCCCACAGCTCGATAGGGTTCCGCCTCCATACCTCCTTAGTTGTAGCCCCGAATTCTTTAAAGCTAAAATTAATAGTTGTAAATAAAATTTAAAATAATATAGTAAACTAAATAAAAAATTGTATAAAAAAACGAAATTATAGATTTGCCTAAGATATTTCATGGATTATTAACTTACTATGCAGGGTGAGTTTCCTAAAGTAATTCAATAACTAACTTTTTTATTTTAAATGTGACAGTATACTTCTTATGGGGGGCCCCCTATATTTTTTTATTTTGCTTTCAGGTATGTATTTCACTTTTCATTTCCCGCCATTTTTCTAATATGGCTGCCAACTTTAAAATTTCTTATAGAACACCCTATATTTTATGGTGTTTTTTTGAAATTTCAATGTCATTTTAAGACTTTTTTATTCTTTGCCATTTTTCTAAACCTAACGGTTAGGGAGCTGGAAGCAGTCAAAGTTCATCTTTAGTTCCATAAGAATAACATGGGGCAAACTTTATCTGCCCATATCTCCAAAACTATTGGTTGAAATAAAAATACTAAGAAATAAAAATATATTAAATTGATGTTTGAAGAAAATTTCACTTATAAAAATCATCATTTACCCTATTATCTTCTTTCCAATGTGGCGGACAAAAATAAAATTTTCAAAAATTTGTTGTTATTATGAAAAAATTGTTTTTAAACATCCATTTAAGACATTTTTATCCCTGAGTATTTTTTATTTTTATCAATAGTTTCCGAGATATGGGCAGATAAATTTTGCCCCATGTTATTATTATGGAACTAAAAATGAATTTTAATTGCTTCTAGCTCCCTAACCGTTAGGTTTAGAGAAAAATGGCAAAGGATAAAAAAATCTTAAAATAACATGAAAATTTCAAAAACACCATAAATGTAGGGTGTTACGTAAGAAATTTTAAAGTTGGCCGCCATATTGGAAAAATGGCTGGAAATTTTGAAAAGTAAAATACATACCTGAAAGCAAAATAAAAAAGTAAAGGGTGTACCCCATAAGAAGTATACTGTCACATTTAAAATAAAAAAGTTAGCTATTGGATCACTTAAGAAACTCACCCTGTATATTTGTCAAATACCACTTACTCACGTATCAGACCAAAACTATAAGGCCTAGACTAGAGGGTTAAAACTTGGCATGGACGTTCATCATTGCTCAAAAAGACCTAATAAGAAACGGTTTTGCAAAAATCGGTCAGGGCTCCTCCCCACATGACTTAAAAATTTCGTTACAATGTTATTCTTGTGGGGGATTTTTAATAAAAATCAAAGCAACAGAGAATCTCCAAAACTAGAGGTCATGCAGGATTGAAATTTGGTATAGACGTTCCTTATTTTTACCCATTAGTGCTCACTAAGAAACGGTTTTATGAAATCCTGCAGGGCTCCGCCCCACACGACTTCAAAATTTTGATACAATGTTATTCTTATGGAGCACTTAAAAAATATTAATCTAGGAAACAACGAATCTCCAAAACTATAGGACCTACAGGGTTCAAATTTGGAATGGAAGTTCCTCTTTGCCTAAAGGTTCTATAAAGCTTTCGTCTGGGGTGCGGGAGCTTTGTTACAATACTCTGTCAAACTACGTTTGACTCGCTAGGCTGTAATGGGAGTGTATCAGGAACGCAATTGAATCGACACAGATCAAGCAATTAAGCATGGGGTTTTGGTTTAATTTTGTAGTTAAGATTAATGGTATAGTGGCTTTATAAGGGATTATCGCTGTTTTTCGTTCGAAATGTAAGCCTCTGAAGAACTGGTAACTCTCGGACTCTTTGGGTAGCTTGTGTTCCGTTGCCAAGCAATATTGTTAACTTGGCGAGTAACAGGTGTGGAGCCATCCTATGGTGTTATTTTCTTTCAATTCTTCAGCAATTCAGATCTGAACCACGAATTTCGTGTTAGTATTATATGATTAATAATTATGTAATTTCAATTTTTAAGAGTGTAGGTTACTTTTAACTATTCATGGTATTTTGTCCTACATCTTAAATATATTGGTTATTCCGTTCATTAATTACATTTTCTTGTCAGAAAGCATTGCTTGCACTCTTAACAATGCCTCTATTATGAGAAATGTGTTTTTACTTCAATATGAGAATTTGTACTGTTATTTAAACTTTTAGTTTTAGTTGAAATTGATAGCTAATAGATCTCTTAATACTCATGACTGGGCCCTAGTCAATGAATCTTAAGCTAATCAGTAATTATTCGGTATATTTTGAAGATATTTTCGAGTGTGAACACATGTTTTCAGAATGGGAGTCAATATTTTTGAGACAGTTAGTAGGTTTCCAGGCATTACTGGATGTCCGCTTCGCCTGATGTGCTGATTCCAGAAACGTGCTGCAGGTGTTGTTATCTCTTGCAGCTTCTGCATAGATAAGAGTACCGTCATCTCTCTGTCCTCGTTTGTGAGCTCAGTCAGTCTGTGAGTGTCCGTCATGTCGTTCAGTACTTTTCAGTACCAAGTGTCGTTTCTTGAGTGTCTTTGTTTCTTAGGTGCTGGTGTTGTGTAGTGCCTAACCTTTAACATTTGATATTCTTCTAATCAGGTATCCAGGGGTTTTTTTTCTTTAAATTAAATTTAAATATTTTCCTGATAATTTGTAACAGAAATGGACGTTATCTTTAATGTATTGTTTTACATTTTTCCAGCGACTGATCCAATTTTTTAACGTGGCTCCTTTTGTTCATATTGCCTTTTGAGAAATGACATATTGATACATACGTTTTGCAGACGTGTTGCATATTGCTAATAATAATATTAAGTTCTGTACATGAAAGAATTTTACATGAAATATTTTCTTGAATTTAGTTGAAATATATTCCTCATAGGGGCTCACTAAGAAACTGTTTTGCAAAACTCTATTAGGGCTCTGCCGCACAGGATTTCAATTTTTGTCTTGTGTTATTCTTATGGCCAATTTTTAATATGAATCTATTAAACAACGAATGTGGAAAGTGAGATGACCTAAGGGGTTGAAACTAAAAATGGAAGATCCACTTTGCCATAGGTGCTCAATAAGAATCGCTTTTGTAAAGCACCTTCAAGGCGTCACCCCACGGGACTTCAAGATTACTTTTGGGACCTAAAGCAGGGTTGAAGTTTGCATGGAAGTTCCTCTTTGGTCATAGGTGCACACTAAGCAACTCTTTGGCTAAAATTCCTTCAGGGCTCCTCCCCATAGGTCTTTAAAATTTCAATGTAATGTTACAGTTATTGCCAATTACAATATGAATTTTAAAAAACGACGATTCTATACATTATCTACTATATATTTGCCAAATACCACTCACTCACGTATCAGAGTATCTCTAAAACTATAAGGCCCAGAGGGCTAAAACTTGGCATGGAAGTTTATCATTGCTCAAAAACGCCTACTAAGAAACGGTTTTGCAAAATTCCGTCAAGGCTCCGCCCCACACGACTTAAAAATTTCGTTACAATGTTACTCTTATGGGGTTTTTTAACGGATTTACTTGAAACTTTGAACACAGCGTTAAAGCCTTATGTGCTTGTCTTGCCTCTTAGATGCTCACCAAGAAACGGTTTTGCAAAATCCCTTCAGGGTCCCAAAACCCCACAGGCCTTCAAAATTTCAATATAATGCTATCCATATGGAAAAAATTTAATACGATAAGAAACCTGCGGGGTTGAATTTTGACGAGTGATTTCTTTGCTCATAGGTGCTCAATGAAAAAAGTGTTTTGTACATATCCTTTAGGACTTCACCCCACAGAGGCTAACAATTAGGCCTAATTACTGTAGAGCCTGTGTTGAAATTTGACATGGACGATTCTCTTTGCTCATAGGTACTCACTAAGAAACTGTTTTGCAAATATAGTTTTGAAACACACTTTAGGGCTCCACCCCACTGAATTTCAAAATAGCTTCAGGGCCTCCGGGGTTTAAATTTGACATGGATGTTCCTCTTTGCTCATGGGTGCTCACTAAGAAACGGTTTGCAAAATTCCTTCAGAGCTCCACTGACACTTTTTCATTGTTTCAATGTATTTCTTAAGGAAGAAGATTTAGTTGCTCTTAAAAAATATTTTATAACCTAAAATATAAGTTCAATCACGGTCGAAGACGTGACGGGCAACAACTAGTATTTTCATAAACGTTATAGGTATAATTATGAAATAATCAATGAAATCATATAATAGGTATGCATGACATATTTTAAATTATTAAGTTTGCTATAAGTAATACGGGATGTTTCTTTTAAAACGCGACCAAACTTATAGGTAGAATAAATCAAGGTTTAAAAAGAGAACAAGTTCATAAAGTTTGTGGTAACCCTGGTTTCCTCTTCTTCATTGGTTATTAGCTGATGTGCATTGGTGCGTTTGTCTGGCAGCTGACATAGCTGAGAGATCACTGTGTGTGACAGTTCAGCTGCCAAATTTGTTGTTCGTTTAGCACCACCCGGGGAGTACGTGCAACTTTAATGGAATGCTGCGGACGCGAACAACATCACCCCCCAAGGACACGAACTTCACCATCCATACTAACTGGACTTCCTCCTGGGACGCTTTTCAAGGTCGTAATCACTTCTTGACAGCTGACCCGACCGTAGCGGTAGGTGGTATGAATCTTCCTCGGAAGCAGTGGACTATACTCAATCGTTTCCGCACTGGCGTGGGAAGATGTAATTATTGGAAGTACAAATGGGGAATGACACAAGACCAGTCATGCGACTGCGGAGCAGAGTATCAAACTATGGAACACATAGTCGAAGAGTGCCCACTGAGTGCCTTCCCCGAAGGATTGGCCGGTCTGCATAGCTCAAGTGAAGCTGGGCTGCAATGGCTGAGCGCCCTGGATTTAGCTCTATAAAGAGATCTGATTTTTATTTTAGTGTTTAGATTTTTATTTATACTGACTCAGGTGCTCTGCACCGCAGAATTTTTTTTTTTTATTATTCTTAAATCATGGTGGCTGGCTAAATGAGCCATACGATATATATATATATTGGTGCGTTATGTTTCGATTTGTGTGAGTTCCTAGGTAATCAAGTTAAAGTCAAGATCAGAGAGTGTTCATTGAAGAAGTAGGCCTATATCCAAACAAAATTGGCTGTTTTACATCAAAAAAGTGTTTCAAAGAAAATTTGCTTGCTGAGGGTGTAACTAACGAATACACTTTACATAGACTTTTTTTAATTTAAAGAAAAATTCTCTAGGAAACAGATAAAACACAGAAGGTGAACAGCAGTTTATTGTATGAGAAAATGTTTGAAGATAGTAGTGTAGAGAGGCTGGTTCGGGCCCAGTTCAATGACCTCTGAGGAATATGTGACGTCACTTGACGTCATGATGTTATCAACGACATGACATCATTACCTGCGTCATCATGACGTCACACCCATGACGTCATGGCGACCAGAAGAATTACGTAATGTAGGTCAAGATAAAAAAGAAGACATTTTTTGGCACTTTTGCAATTCCTCAAATTTTGCTCGGGAGCAAGACTCTACGAGGAACCACAAAATTGAAAAAAATTATTTTCTAGCGATCTGACCGTAAATTGAACACATGTGGCCAAAAACACTAATCAGAAGTAAAATATTGAACTTACCTTGGCCAGAACCCCAATAAAAATAAAAATTTTCACTTACCTAACGAGAAACCAGCAGTTTCGCCTGTTAACGCCAAGAGCGGGCAACGCACAATGTGTAGAGTATTACGGATGGACCAGGGCTGACTCTGCCAAACCTCGTATCTTATGTACCCGACTGTAAGGTGGGAGTGACGGGAGGGGAGGGGGGGATAAGGTGTCCAGAGTGAAGAAATTTTTTTTTCACCAAGCGATCATGTTTGACCCCATTAGACCCTGAACACTTATTCTTCCCCGGCAAACTCGGAGTGGAAATGTTTTGTGTGTAAACATTTTAATATTTTTACTCAGGTTGAGTGAAAGTGGCATAGAAGTGTCATATGCACACTTCAAGAGTCCAACCACAACGGATCAAGCCACTGTATCACAGGTAATCAATTATGTGGTGGGGGTAATACAGTTGTAGTGGGGGTAAGGTGCTCAGAGTGAATGAAAATTGTATTTTTGTTCGTTGTCAGATGACCTTGAGGACTTGTAAAAATTCGTAGATAAAACGTTTTAAAAGTATTTTTTATACTTTGCGATCCACCAGGTCCAAATCCAATGCCTCGGCGCCAGCCTTGCCAGGGTTCTCCTGCGCTCCCCGAGAGACGACTTTGGTGAACTTGACCACGTCCAGTTTATTAGTGTTTCACCGGCGTGGCCTTTCCCGAGATGCGGAAACTCTACCGTTTATGTCATGGACGTCAAAGACAATATATTGGTGGTCATTACCCGTGTATTCCTCCACCACCCTCCAGCCGGAGATACTTGAGAGAAGCGACTCAGACGCGAAGGTCACGTCAGGGATCGTTGGGATCGTATTGGTGAATACTAAAATTTTTTACCTAGGGAAAACTTAACTTACTTTACTTAACTTATTTTGCACCACGGGGCTAAATTTTGTTAGATAAGAATAACATTAAAAGAGAGATTAAGAAGAACATGAATGACAGTAAAAATGTCAATTACTTTGTATTAGTTTGGATATCCTTTGTTTACTAGTAGCGTCAGCTGTTTTGTAAGCAGTTCATTTGTTTTCATTTCGCTTCAGTCTTCAGTTGTTAGAGTAAAAATGGATTGCGGTGTGGATAGTTAATGATTTATGGATTGCTAGTAGGGAACTTTTCGTTTTTACTCCAGCAAACATGAGAAGCAGAAAATGTGACATCATATTTCTCGAACACAGTTTTACAACATTGTGATGGTTTAAATATCAAGGATTATTATCAGAAGTGACACTAGGTTAAAATGTCAAAATGTGTTTCGTGTTTGTTTGTTTTGTTTTTTGTTTTTTATATTTTTTTGTAGTTAGAATTTTGAATAGGTCTAAATTGTGTTTTGTTCTTTCTGTCGTGTTCTATAAAATTAATATATATTACCTTGTGAGTGTGTGTGTTATTTTTTAAGTTAGTATGTGACTAATCCACGTTGTCGGAGGAAAGGATCATATGAACGTAAAATTGTTGTTGCTATAGACATAGTTATTAATTATTAGTGTAGGTGGAGGAAAAATATTGTGTGCATCTAGGGACTAAAGTACTTTTTCTCTCTTAGGGAAATTGTCGCCCTATTTAAAACAAATTTTAACTTGGTTAAAAACTATTTTAATACTAGTTAGACGTGGAATTTTTCATTATTGATAGAGGTTTCAAATTTGTTTCAAAACAAGTTTACAATTGTTTCAAAACAATTTTGATACGCGTTTTAAACAAGATTTATGTCAGATTTTTTATTACAATAAATAGTTTTATAAATTGAAAATTGTGGGTTTTCTTCAAAATTTATAAAATAATTTATTTATTTTAGCCAACTGACTGAAAAAATGTATATAAAATCTATCAAAATTGTTTTACCTTCCCCAGGATTTTCACCAGGGACCTTCCGCTTACTATAACGATGTATTACCAACTGAGCTATTTGTATGATTAGTTTCGGGCTCACAATTACTAGTTATATACTTACAACTTGGCTTTCACTGGTGCACTTGACTGACCTGTCAAAAGTATACTCTAAATCAAAGTGACTTAAGACATTTACTACTTTCAGGTGTTTAAATAAGTTAAAAAAAAAAAAAAAAAAAAAAAACTGTTTAGCAGTTTACAAAAGTTTGACACAATTTGATTGTGATACACTTTAATTCACTTGTTTGCTATCTCAGTTTTCAACTTTTTTTTTATTATTTGATAAGTTGACAGAAGTTTATGTGTATAGTGTTTCTTGTGATGGCACCACAATTTAAGTTGAATAAATAAATAAAATAAAGTCTTTACCTCAATTAATTAAATACTACGCACAATTAAGTGGGTAAAAAAACATTTAGTGCTAGGTCTTCGTTAAGTTACATAAAATTTTTAATGATTTGGAAGTAATAAGAATGATTTTGAATAATACTATACTTTAAGAAATTATAGGTCTTAAATCATTTGGACTTATCTTACATGGTTTTCTCAATTCCATCATATAATGTCGAAAACGAAAAATCAAAGTGCTCAACTGTGGTTAAATCTGAGTTGCTATTAACTTTTATGTGTCTGTATATTAAAAATCATAATATTTTTCAAATAGATTTCAACAATTATATCATAATAATTTTAATCTTGTTTCCAACTTCTATTGAAATTGTTTTAAAAGAGAGTTCATCACCTATATCAAAACAATGTTGAACTTGTTTTAAACTTGTTTCAAAACTGTTTTAAAAGAGAGCTCATAAACTATACCAAAACAATTTTGAACTTGTTTCAAAATTGTTTTAAAACTGTTTTATTACGAGTTTTTACCAAATCTTTCAAAATAAGTGTTAACTTGTTTCAAACTTCTTTTAAAACAATTTTAAAGCCAAACTTATTTTAAGATCTTTTTCAACACTATTTTAAAACAACCCAGACAGCACGTAAGCTTAAACTAAGCTTGGTTTTAGAATATTTTTAGCTTATTAGACCAAGCTTAGTTTTTGGAGTTCATTCCAAACTTAAAATAAACTTGGTGTAATGAAATTGTGTTACTACACTAACCCCAAGCTTGGTCGGAGCTCATTTTAAAATTGGTTTACCAAGTTTGTTTTTAGTCCATAAACTAAGCTCACAACAAGCTCACGAAAGTGAGTTTAAAATAAGCTGCGTGATGACGTCAACATTTATTCTGGTCTGCGCATGCGCTCTGTCCCGGGTCATTGTTTTCAAACCCCCTCTAACGGTCTTCTCTCCTACACAACAGCTCGCCATAACGACGTCCGCCAAGCCATCTTGAAAAACACGTTTGTTGATGTACAAGATTTTGTTCGACCTACAAACAATTCCGCGTTTGCCTTTATAAGTTTGAATTATTTTTTTTTTTAAGTTCTTGTTAAGGTAAGTTTCAAAAGTTTATTCATGTTAAAAGCCTCTATATTTCCAAATAAACTAAACAAATCCGTATGAACTTGACCAACATTTGCCATTTCCATGCAATTTAAGTTCACAATTCCGAAGATTGTGATATTGTGATATTGCTGAAGATTTTGATTGTAAATATTAATCTAAAATATCGTAAATAGCCAATAATGTATTGTTTGCTTTCACAACTAACAACTTGCTTGCAGGATTTTTTCAGATCAATCAGTAAGGTTATGCTACTGTCATTAATTAATTCTGAAAACATCTCTACAATCTTATGCTGTAAGGTTTGATAACAATATATTATGTTGAAATGTTAAGGGTATTTTGTTAATACATAACGATTACCCTATACCTCATCATATACAAAATATATTAACTTTATAGCTCTTCTGCTCAACATCACACCCATTAAAATCATTAAATATTTTAATCATAATTTATAAATCGATATGTAAAATAAATTGTGAAGTAGTGGAGGTGGCAAGCGTTGGCCCAGTTGATTCACTTTTTCATTTGTTACTTGAAAATATTGGATTCATTCATAGGCTATGAATAAACTTTTGAGACTCATCTTTAGAAGAGTTTTAAAACAGTACAAATGAAATAGGCCTACCTGTCTAATAATACATATTTCTTTTATTTTTGTACAAATATTCATCCCAATGGGTTTTTGACAAACTATATATATTATTTACTCAAGTTTGGAGCAACTATAAAACATGAGCAAAAATAAACCTAAAACTAGTTCACTCACATATATTAAAACCAAGCCTAATGTGAGCCTAAACCAAGTTCACTCACCTAAGTTAAAACCAAGCCTGATGGGAGCTTAAAACAAGTTCCCACCAAACTTAATATGTGTTTAGTAACGCCCTGCTTTATGAAGCTTGGTTAGCCAAGTTTGGAACAAGTATAAAATGAGCTTAAAATGAGGCTAAAACCAGTTAACTCACCTAAGTTAAAACCAAGCCTAATGGGAGCCTAAAACAAGCTCCCACTAAACTTAATATGAGCATCTTGAATCAATGCAACTCTGGAGCAAGTTAAAAATGAGTTCAGGACAAGCTTAGAGTGGGTTTGGTTATTTGAGTTTGGTGGGAGTTTGGTGTTTAAACTTGGAATGAGTTTGGGAGTGGTAGCTTGGAACAAGCTCATGAACTGCCAACTTCGATCTTTATTAAAACAACTCCAAACTAAGCCTATAGACTTGGCTTCCCAAGCTTAAACCAAGCTTGGTAGCTTGGCTTGTTGGACTTGGAACAAGTTTGGAACAAGCTCCCTGTGCTGTTGGGGAAGTTTCAACAATTTTCATGCTAAAATATATTTTAACCATTTTTATAGTGATAATGTTATACTTTATATATTTGGTCCTAGGTCTCTTCCCATCAATTTTTTCTTTAACTATCCCTGGGAAGCCGGGAACCAAATGGAAAATCAAGCTGAATAAAATAGATCCAGATTACTTAATCCCCTCCATTAAACCAGGAATCTGTCACTGTATTTTTACTTCAAAATGCGTTTAGTGAGAATGTAACCCTACACTGAACTGGAAATTGGGCTGAACAAGCCAAAACCAATAAATGTAAAAAGAAAACGTGAATTTCATGTGATTTTTAGGTCTTTGTGCTATCTAGGAGCATAAAAGAACAGTAGTTTTAAAAATTCACAAAAACTAGCTTTTTACACTGAAAAACGTCAAACCCTCTACACTCTACAGAACTTCGGTAAGGTATGCTAAATTTATTACTTCTTAAAAATAAATTTTTTGTAAGTATTTCAATATCAATGTGAACAAGAATATGCTGGGTTTTTATAGTACCTACTTTAATAAAAGTAAAATTATGCTGAAAGAATGGAAGTTTGTTAAATTGTCTTGGATGTTTTAGTAAAAAAATCCTCTGGGGCATGGTACACAAGTATGTATCAGAAGCCAACTGCAACGGGACAATATCTACAAATACAGTTCATCTGTAATCTAATAATTTTACATTTTCAACCCTGAACATGTAAAATTAGGTTTAGTCAATGGTTTAATTAAAAAGGGCTATTTCTATATGTAGCGATAAATCAAGATGACTATATTGCCATAGGTGAACTACATCCCGTAAGAGCAATGGTGTCACTTTCTGCGACAACCGCGGATGTCGCCACAGAGTTTTTGTTGGTGAAAAAAGTAAAAAACCAACATTTTACCCCTTGTTATCTGAAAGTGTTGTCAATACTGCAGGAAACAATAATGGTTCTCGTTTGCGTTGGAGATATTTTGTCTCAACTATTACTAAAATAAGGAATTTCAAAGCAAACTAGGGTAGAATTTATGGTTTTTTTTTTTTTAGAGGGAGAGGCGGAAAAATGCATTACGCACACAGGTGGCCAGCCTGTAGTGTGGGGCTCCCCTAAAAAACGGGTTTACCCACTAAAAAACCTCCTCTACTCTTTAGGAATCTAACCTGGAATTGTTTATCACATTACGTCAGGCTAGGCCTAAATTTGGCTTACGCCCGTCGGGCTCGCTCCTTATCCAGCCGCTCTATCAAGGGATCTGGGCCACTTCGCGGTCCAGATCGGTTTTCTTTTCCAGGAGGATGCCCCGGACGAACTGTGACAAACAATCCCAGTTGCCCTCATCCTCCAAAATCTTTTGGCAGACCGAGTCCACCGAAAATGCACCAAATATTTGTGTGGCCTCCAGGCGGGGCCCTTCCCAACGGGGACAGCGGAAGAATGTGTGTTCCGCATCGTCGGGAACACCCGGGCAATAAATGCAGTCCGGTGAACCGGTCTTTCCCATCCGGTTCAGGTACGATCGAAAATAGCCGTGACCTGTCAAAAATTGGGTCAGGTAGTAGTCCACCTCCCCATGCCGCCGTTCCACCCATGGTTGGACCTGCTTGATAAGTCGCGCAGTCCATCGTCCTCGGGTGTCGTGCTCCCAGCTGTGTTGCCACTGCTGGAAGGTTCGGGAGCGCTCTTCTGTTCTTGCCGTGTCCTTGCCGATCTCGCCACGTCTCTGATAAATCGCTTTCCTCTCCCCTGCCAAGAGCTTGACAGGGATGACTCCGGCGACCACCAGGACGGCAGGCTCGGACACTGTCCGGTAGGCGGAACACACCCGGAGCGCAGCTTGGCGCTGAACCCGGGCGAGTCGCAACCTGTAGCACTCCTTATCTAGAGCGCCTGCCCACACCTCTGCCCCGTAAAGGAGCACGGACTGGACCGCGGACATCAACAGACGTCTTCTGCTGGATCGGGGACCCCCGACATTGGCCATCAGCCTACTAAGGTGAGTTATTAACGTGGTGAGAATTTATGGTTTAATATTTACATACTTTGATTGATAACTGTTAATTTGGTCATTACCTAATGGTGTGTTATTAACTAATAATCCAAATGTAAAATAGAGTAATATGGTGTCATTACGATAAATATCGTACCCGCGTGGCAAGACTGCTTCATTCTCTTTTTCAATCAGCTGTGTAATGGTAAATATTATAACGTATCTTCCGTTTTAGTTTTGACGCATCAAATCATATCCGAAAAAAAAACTAATCAGCAGACCTTGGAAGCAGTTATGCTTTTTCCTCTACACAGACCTTGGCGATGAATATATTTGAACATGTGGTAACTAATATTAAAAAAAGAGAGGTTTTAAATTTAAAATGTCGTTTATAAAGTGCAACCTTGATTATATTGGTCAAACATCTTAGCCAGCCCTTATACGTGTGTCCAAGAACACATGGATAAAGTAGATTCACGTGAGAACTACGGTTCGATACCCGTGCCAACCGAAACCACTTGCTAGAATGTTGTGAACCTAAAGCTATCTTCTGTCTTTGGGCTTGAGGTGATCGATGTGTCAGGTTTAATCAATCGCCATTTTCCATATTTTTATATATTTACCGTCTACACATTACATGCTGTATAAGTGTAAATATATTTTTAGTGAGTTGTAGACGTTTGTTTGTAATTTCTGAAAAAGATTTCGATTTTGTTTGATTAAAAAGCATTGGCATTATAGCTAACGACAAATAGGTAACGGATGACGATCATATAACGAGCCATAATTGGAACGGGACGCCCAAATTAACATATCAGGATTTTCATTGCTGTTGTAGAGTCGAAAGTATAGTTTTTATCGCCACGCTTCAATCACAACAAAATTTCCTCAAAAATTTACTATCAATAGATCAGTTTGTACCTAAAAAAGTATTTATGTCAATCTTTTATACAACGCCATCATAGATACAAACAATTACATATGGATCGGTGACTGAAATGAGATGGCGGAATAGCGCTAAAAACGAGCCGGTTTCATCCACCACTAGTTTGGGTTACCGCCGACACCACCCCGCACCTTGTCAGCTGGCATCGTTATTATTGGTGATTCTGGTTTGTTTACATTCTTCTATTGCAGCTGAAATCGCTATTATTGGTGGATCCACTCCGATTAACCCTAACTAGTGGTGGGAGTAACGGCTCGTTTTTGCAATATTGTGTTAGCGATCCAGATGTAAATGTTTATACCTATGAACGCCATACATAATCAAAGGATTCACTTTGTTCAATAAATTATATGTTGTATATTATAATGCATAAAGCTATGATATTGTATACTCTATGCTAGGTTGTCAAACTAAACTACTTTGTTGTTTCCCCCTCTCTTAGTTGTATATGGACGCGTTTAAAATGTACATGACAATCTCGTGTAAATACCTGATTACTCTGTTATGTTTAAGTTTCAATACACTGAGAACATAATTTGTGTTTCTTAAATTTAAAAAGAGTATTGCTGTCACTTTGGGAAGTTTATAACTGCTTGAAAACAAAAGGTGCATATAGTTTACACTAGTCTTTGTTATGGTACTGCCATCAGACCTAGGTTACGTTGTCCAAATTATTAGTTTCAATATTCTAATATCCTAATCTAAACGTAATTACATATAAGTTGCATTCATATAATTTGCACGAAGTCTATTTCTTCTGGAAATAAATAATCAGGCCCATAACATGACGAATTCACCAGGTCTAATGATAGGAACAAAATCTGAAGAAACCCTCTCTTAGGCCGAGTGCAAAAAGAAAGCAGTGGGTAAAAGGAAGTGAGTCTTTGTATCACACATTACGGTTGAAGGAAGACGTTGTTAAATATATTTTGGACAGTGGAATAGGCTATCGTGAGTGTATACATAGAAAGCCTAGGCTTAGTTATGACACCTTTAGATAGGCCTATCGAAAAAGTGATGTCAAACTCGAGTGATATTTCTATTAGTTTTAAACATTATAATATCCAACTTTAAAAGTAATAACATATGAGTTGCATTCATGTAAATTGCACAAAGTGTCACAGGAAATAAATAGGCCTAATCAAAGCCCCCATACTGTAACAAATCTACCAGGTCTAATAATAGGGACAAAATCTGATGAAACCCTCTCTTAGGCCAGGTGCAAAGTGAAGTCAGTGGGTAAAAGGGAGTGAGTCTTTGTATCACACATTGCGGCTTATATGTGTCAAAGGAAGACGTTGTTTAAGTGGACAGGTAGCCTAAGTTTAAGTGTAAGATAAAACACCCAAATGCCATGATCCTACCAAATAGGTAGCGTGATTCACGTAGTGTTTCACCAATAATAAGAAAACTGGAAGTCAAAGATGTCAATTTTAACATTTACAACCAAATTCGATTCTTCACTCAAATCAGGCAATCTGGACAAAACGTAGTTTAGAAGTTGGCATGTTCTGGGACAGGCGTTTGGCTTAAGATCGTTATGTAATCAAACTATCGTAGTGGTAAAAGGAACAACCTTTGATTTCCAATATTACATGAATTTTATATTTAATGGATACGGTAATCATAGGCCTATATGATTAATTTAAAGTTTATTGGTGTTTTTATTTATGCCGAAAACATTTAAGTTATTAAAAAGGCATCACGGACTTAAGCAGTGAAACAATACAGTTTTCCAAATTCCGTGATTAAATGATGGACTTTGGAAACATGTAGGGCCTATTGCCTTTTAATTTAGACTGAACAATGTTTCTTTTTCAAAAGAAATATATTAAAGATTGGAAATACATTTTTAACACTCCAAAATTATATATGCCCTACTAAATTCCATTTAAGCCTATAGATAAATCAATGTTTGTGGTTGGTAAAGCATACGTAAAATTGTCATGCTTTTATCTTGGACTTTAGCAGAAGAGGAAGAATAACTTACAGCTTTCCTTACTCCGTGAAACCACGGATTTTGGTAACGACGTATTGACTTTATATTTGGACTGAACAATGTTTATTTTTATATCAGAGACATATTTTTAAGGTTGACAAACCTATAGGCCTATTTTAGACTTTCCAAAATCATCTGCTAAAGTTTGTTTTTAGGTAAATCAATTCTATCTGGTTGGTAAAGCATATTTGCCTCAGATTGCTATAAGGGTCTTCCTCTATTAATGAGATGTTGGCAACATGATGAGTTGTGAAATCAGCAGACAGTTGTCGTCCGTTCTATCTTGAGTCGTATTTTAAGGTTAAGAAATGACTTCTCATTACTCATCAAGTAACATTATGATGTTTTTCAGTAATTTTATGAATGTCATTAACATTTATTGCCTCTGAAATTAGGAGTCATGGATTTTAGCAGCACAATCACGGACATTGGTCGTGTGAATCACGGAGTTATGTCAGAATGGCAAAACAAGGAAACTGCATTATTTAGGGTGATAGTAAAATTAATTTCATACTTAATAACAAACCTGTTAAACTGATGGGCTTTACCCTGGACTCTGAGCTTTGGTGGGGTGATCATATTGATAACCTTGTAGGCTATAAGTAGAGTTATTTTTCTACTCAGAAAACTGTCGAGTCTAATGCTTACTAATTTTGTGAGGCTAGCATTTTTTCCCCTTTATTCAGTCACATATTTTGTATGGATCAGGCTTTGGGGACACTCTCCTCAAGCTCAGAGGGTCCTGTTGCTGCAGAAAAAGGCAGTACAGGTAATGTGTAAGGCTCATTATCCACCTCACTGTTAGCCACTTTTTACTGAGACTCAAATTATGACTGTTATTAATGTTTCTGAATAGCCTATCAATGTCTTGTTGCCATCAAAGCAACAGAGGGTGAACTTGTTTTGAATAGTGATGTCCACTCTTATATCACTAGAAACTGCAACAATTTACACATCACGAGAAATAGATTGTGTAAAACTCAAAATTGTTTTCAGGTTTCAGGTGTAAGGTTTTATAACTGCCTGCCAAGTAATGTACGCTCAATATGCAACTCAAAATTTAACATGGTTCCTAAAAATCTGCTTCTATGAAACCCATTGTATTGATGAATACTTTAAAGCGATGAAGTCAGGCCCTTAGTTTAAGTAAAACTGTACGCCCTGGCATTTTTGTGTCTACTTGTGACGGTATGTTTTTGTTTATTGACTTTGTGATTTGCATAGTTTGCAGTGTGCTTGTTTTTTTTTCATTTTTTTCTCTTTTGCTTGTAGTTAGCCTAGAGTTATTTATTTCAAGCATGATTTACAGTGCTAATTTATATTTGACTTGTAGAGAATCCTATAATCTGTTTGTTTGAGCATGGTTTGCCGTGCTGTTTTTATTTGACTTTTGTGACTCATTTATTATTTATTTTCTTAGATTAATATAGGTTAAGACGCCTATTGTAGTACCAACTTAATGGCTAAAAAAAAATCTTTGAATCTTTGTCGGGGTCTTGTGTGGAGCCTCACAGCTAGAGCATTGCAGGCCCCAGCTCATTCTGTGTGGGATTATGTCTGTATATGATGTATATATAAATACCAATGTCTTTTAGCTATTAAAGTTAAAGAGTCCAATGTTATTTTAACTAACGGTGTGCATGAACATGCAACAAGGTTTAACCGTGATGTATTCAGGAATAGATTATAGTAGGATTCACGAAAATAGTCCGATGAAAGGCGATACATTGTTGCCAAATTTATTCTGAAGCACATTTTTAAACTGCATTACACATGGTAAACATAATCACAAATGACAACATTGCAGGGCGAGAGGGGATGAGGGGGGAAACAGCTGTTTAAATTTCCATCGGACTATTTTCGTGCATCCTACTATAAGGTTAGGCATGACACTGCTTCCCTCTTGCAGGAATAAGATTCTTTAATTACATAGGCTACTTGTATGCCTCAGGCAATAGCCGCTGGAATAATTACAAGCACTTTGGAGACCTGGATGTTGCCAAATCCATTTTACAGTTTGCAACAGTTCTGGAGTGTAGATCGGTCTGAAGTAGGCCTAGCCTAAATCAGAAGTGCTCGGAGGTATGCTAGTGGCTTGTTTCTAGATTTTTTCTATTGCTTTTTTTCTGTGCATGGTGTCCTGTTTATTTTGCATGGACCTGTATTGGACTACTTTAGCCACAATTGTGCATGAACTTTGCTTTGTGAGTCAAGAGGATAAACTTGCTTGGTTTGTTAGTTTTAAAAGTGACGTGGCCAATTTTGTTCCCACTGAACAGCTCAAATCACAAAAAAATCGTTGAATCTTGGAACCACATAAGCTGTTAAAGACAATACCAATGATCTAAACTCTAGGCCGACCTCCAAGCATTGGTAGCCTCTATAAATTATATAAAGTCTGATTGTTGGAGGCTGTTGTCTTGTATGTTGAAAGGAGGAGTCAAGAAAGTTTTTGGCAGGGTGTCTAACTGCACGGTTAGTCTGAACATTACATAGTCTTTTATTTACCAGTTAGAATGCTTTATTTGAATAACTTTCAATTTTATGATGTTCATAAATCAGAATATAGGAATCAGAATATAGGTCTTAAAACGTCAGTGGTATCAAAGACGCATTCAAGACGAATAAGAGTAGGCCTATGAATCACGCTTAAAATAAAATTCTAATACCAGGACCATACTGGTAGGCATACTTAAAACTTTCTTCTAGATGAAAATATGACAGTAGATGGTTAAGTGAAACAAAGAAGATAGTCAGTCTGTGCTTGCATCACTTTAACACGTTTAGTGCGGGCTACATCAATTGATGTAGTGCGGCACGAGCCCTCCTAGCGGCCTACACCTATTGATGTAGTCGTGCCACTCCCAATATATTAGTTCAGTATGAGCCATTGCCAGGGAATGTTTTATCGGTTTGCAGCAGTTGTGCAAGTACAGGGGTTAATTTTGGCGTGTATAGTTATCAGCTCTGGGTTTTCTGTTCAGGACGGATCGTGCTAACTTCATACTTTTGTGTTGTGTGTATAGTTGTTTTTACTTTTCATTTATTTCTCTATTCCATTATTTTTAATACTAGTTGAGTCAAAAAACAAATTTGTGAGTCGTTAGAAACAGTTGTTTCAGTAAACGAACTTATTAAGTACTCGTGGTGACTCACGTGACCGGCGCTACCGGCGGATTACATCATTAGACGTTCCGGAAGTGATGGCATCAATAACCACCAATGGCGATCTTCTGATAACATTTTGGATACATTCTTATGTTTTACTTGGTCAAAAATTAATTATTATATTCAGCCATTGGCGTTTAAGCAATAGTAAACATAAAACACACTCAACGTGTTAATGAATTTTAATATTAGCCTTGCTCATAATCTCATTCACATGATTGATTTTAGTTTTAGTTTTGTGACAGTGCAAATTGTATTTTTCTTAGGCTAAAAATTTAACGACAAATAAATCTTGAATCTTTATCCTATAACAGATTACTTGACAACCAGTCATTCAGCTTTCTAACCTCTCACACTGCTTCCTTGACTTCCTCCAAGTAATAGGTTATAGATTTTAGCAATGATGATTTCAACTTGTATCACATTTTGTGATGAACGTTATTGTAATTTTTAGGAGCACGTTCAAAAGGCCTAGGATATTGTAAAGTTGACCTTGGCCCATTAATAATGCTACTGATATTTGGAACATTCAAGCATTTTTTTACTAACTAGGCTGTCTGCAATTTAGCTTGGATACTGATCAAAAATTTCATTTAATCACTCACCGTGCTGGTAACACCGTGTTTCTTTGGCTAAATTTTGAGGCCAAACTAATCCTTTTGCAGAACTCTTGAAAACCCCGGGCAAACAGCAACCCCGGACCGCATGCCGGACAAATCCGCGAAACCCAGACTGTTCGGGGTAAACCTGGACATCTGTTAACCCTTAGTATTTCAATATTTTTGAAGCAAAATAAGAGTACGGTATGTTGACTCATAACTGATTTTATATAAGAAATATTAAATAGCCTACATTAAAAGAGCATCTGGTTAAATTTTTTATAGTCATTTAACCCTACAACCCTTTTTACGTTCCAATCTTACATGGTGTCGTTATGACAACTTTGGAAACAGTCTGAAATTACCAAGATCTTTAGCTCACTCTGTAAGTAAACAAGCAACATCTGTGAGTTTCAAACTGGCGTTCGTTATTTAATTTTGTAAAATGTTGACAGAGAAATATTTATTGAGGGCTTAACTTGGGGGTTCAACTGAATTCGTATTCTAATTTGGCTTACCACTACACTAGTTTTATTTTTAGGTTAGTTTATTTGGAGTATACTTATATTTTAATCGACAGTACTTTTCTAAACTAAAGAGAATTCTAATAACAGACAAACTCTAATGAATAATTTCATTCAAAAATTTAAGTTAAACCAGTAAGTTATTGGAAGTTTATTTTCCTGTGGTTGTTATTATTTTTGGTATAGGAGTCCTGAACATGCATTTTTCAGATGACAATAAATTGCAAACGCCGACCTTGCAGACTAATAAAAGGGACAGAAAACCTGTGTTTTGCATGCAATATGATGAAATATTATTTGTTAACATTACAGTCAGAAAACCAAGCCAAATATAGGACTATATCTTATAGCATGAATTAATTTTATTGCAACTAGTGTGTAAATGATATTTTTATTTCTTAACCAATTAATGCAAGCAACTTTTGCACTGGGTTTTTGGCGTGTTACTAAAAAGATAATGAATGACTCCTTAGGAGTCATATTTACGCATCCTTTCATTCGTTGATCAAATTTAAGGTCTCCATTTGTAGAAAAATGTTGCAAATCCTATCATTAAAAAATTGTGTTGAAAATGGCAGGTTTGAATCTTTACATTGTAATCACATTAAATAAAATTTAATGTTGATTAAATTCTACATAGCCTAATTAAAGTTTTAAGTTTACCGTTAAGGGAAATCTATATATAGGAGAATGAATTATTTTTAAAGTACTTTGTGCTATGAGGCCTACAGTACCAATTTTGTTTTTGTAAAATTTCATGATAAATGCCTCAGTAACATACATAATTTCAGTCCTGTTGTACCTAACCTTTTGTGTTCTGGTCAATTTTCCATACTCGATTATAAAAGGTGCCATCGTTATCAAATTATTAAATTTTAAATTAAGTAAAAATGTAACTGTAACAATCTGAACTGAGGGATTACTGTGTTGACACAATGGGCTCGTTCAGGAGCATGCACCCCAAAGAGGTCTTTTGACGTTTTTGTCTATCTTGTGACAAATCCCACAAATAAAGTGTATGGAATTTGTCACGTGATAGGCAAAAACGTAAACAAACCTCTTTGGGGTGGATGCTTGTGAGATGGTCATAAATGAAGCATAAGTGAAGCTCATAAATTCCTCCAAGAAATAAATCATTAAGTCACCATTATGTATTTTTACATTTTAGAAATTTGAGTGAAAATAGGTCTAGTTGATAACTTTTTTTTAATGTTGCTCTAAATACGTAAATAGGATCATATTAAACTAAGTAAGTTACAGTAATACTCCAAAAGAAGTACAATAGATTATATAATATAGTTACGGGATAACTTGCAAAACAACAACTTTTGTGTTGTTGTAAGGGGGCGGGGAGAACACGTTTTGGAATTGGCACCCCTGTTATGACATCTGAAAATAATATAGCAAAACTTCTTGCATATAACACCCAATTTGTTTTAATGAAGAAATTGAAGGAGATAATACTCTGTATTGTGTACTAAAACATATATACATGCAGTTAGAATCATTGCAAGAGTGGATTTTAGAGCTCATTGTAGAACCCCATTTGTTCAGTTAAACGTTTCAATCTTGTTTTCAGCTTTTATACTGTACTGCAAAACCTATTCATAAAAAAAATAAAAATAATTTTATATATAATAATGACTCACATAGGTACGGTATAATACTAGAACTAAACATGATCGATTTTGATTTATGCTAAATTAAGTAAAACATGAAAACCAATCTAAGATAGGCACTTGACTTTCAATAAGTTGTTTTTAACTTACTTTTTAAAATTTAAACAACACAAAGACTGTTGTAACCCGCTTCTTATGGCGAAAGGTGTTTTATGATATTTCTGAATTCTTGAACGGTAATTGGACCTAAGAGGACTTCAGGAAATGTTGATTTAACGTATCAGTCTAAAATACAATTTTGATAACTCCCCTGAATATTTTGTGGAAATAAAGATGTCATATAATATACAATGTGCATACAAATTTTAAAACATACGATATTATTTTACAAAAATATTAGAACATTTAGATAAACTGGAGACAAACAGTAAAGTACTGTACTGCGTATAAAAAACAATGTGGGCCCTGTATAAAAAACAATGGGCCAAAAAATTCCTTTTCTCTAAGTACAGTCGGTGCAGTCGCGAGACTAACTGTTGGAAACATGTTACCACCCTCATAATCCCGTGCTTTTTGGATATCCACCTCAGATAAATTTTGTTACTGTGGTTAAAAATGTTTTAGGACAAGTAGGCCAAACCTACACTGATAGTGGACATCCTAGTTAGTGAACAAATCTATAACCTCTTATATTTAAGTCCAAGACTCTAGCCATCAAATCAGTGAATCGACCAAAAATCTACCATAATATAAACAACTAAATATAAATAATAGCACCATTAGACATTTTTATTACATCAAAAGTATGACATTTTAAAATGAAATAGTTTTATTGAAGAATTTGCTTTTACATCAAGTTTTTGAACTCTTGGGCACAATCTCTCTTCACGGAAAGGTTCTGGTCAGTTCTCAGATTTGTTTGGAATGAATTATACTGTCCTTGACTGAACTTTTTTGTTTTCAATTTACACAAGGACCAACCGGCCAACCATGGGAGCGGCTGAACGATAATTTTGTCATTGAGCCAAGAATTGAACCTGGGCCTGTTTAGTGATAACCCAGAGCTTTACCACTGAGCTACGGCTGCTGTCCTATTACCGGTAGTAATAAATTATGTAACCAAACATAGCCTAATCAGATGTGACTTCAACTTTGTGGTAAAAGAAATTTATTTGCAGCTCAAGTAAACCAATATTAAAAAAAAAAAAAAAATGGATTTGGCTTCACCAAATGTAGACACGGAGCCAGCACCAAATGAAGACATGGAGCCAGCACCAAATGAAGACACTGTGCCAGATCCTCCGTTTGTGATGCTGGAAGAAAGTGATGATGAGGAGACTATTGCTCAGGAAGAGTTATTGGAGCCAGAAATTGATCCTCAAGAAGAGCTTCGCCTTTTAGCTAACGTAAGTAACTGAGTTCCCTTAGACTCATAGATTTATCAAACAAATAATGATAATTGATTGTCTCATTTTCCTCTGGATATTCAATGAGTATATTTTATATTTTACTGCAATGGAATAAGTCTACATGAAAGAGGGATAACTATAAGTTGGTGTTGTTTGTTGTTCATTAACCTGACAGATGTCAAGTTCAAGTGTAAAATATCTTTTTGTAGAAACATTTTACAGTTTGTTTACATGAAATCTCTTAATGGACCCTATCCGACCAAACAATACCAAGTGGCTGGGTTGCATGTTCATAATACTCGCCTTACAATCTAAGGTTCATTTGTCAATCAACTTTTTAAAGGGTTAAACCGAACAGAGCTGCCATCAGTCATTGGACTATTAATTGATAATCCTGGCTAAAGAATCACCTAGGTTAGTCATTTACAAATTTACTAGAGCTATCACACTCACTCAGCACTCAAACGTAACTGGCATGTTGAATGTCATAGATGAATCCTAATCTAAATAATTATTAAAGACAGTCACAACTCCAAACCACATTATTCATCTAGATTCAACTAAACCAAAAAACATTGACTCAGACACCATAGGCTAGAGCCCTCCTTTAATACAAGGCTGGGGCCAGCAATACATGGCAACACTGCATGTCAAGCTGTTGTGAGAGCGTTGCAGCATGTAGTTCATATGGAGTGCTCGAACGTATGATTTCATTTAATTTATTTCAACGGCAAAGCCGTTTTTCTAATACAAGTTGTGAAAATACAAACAAAATTTATTCCATACCAAGTGATAGCATTAAGTCACATAGGCTAGCCAGAGGTGACTACTCACGTCTGTGCGTGTAATGTCGATGTCCGAGAATAAAACCGGGGACTGCTGGCTTGAGCTCCACCACTGATCTGCTGCTCCAGTCATTAACATTAATGTCTCATTATTTATTTCAGTTTGAAATGAAAAATTGTTAGTTTGTTTCTGCTGGTAAGATTCAGAGATGTTTCTTTTTTGCAGGACCTAAATGTTAGCTTGGAAGAACTGACAGCCCAATCCAGGTCACATCGGTCCAGGCGCAATCATAAAAAGGTTGATTACCAGGTAATTCAGAAAAGTGAGTTAACTTTAAAGAAATTTTAAAAATAGAATGACAACAAATTCATAAAAGTAGATTCTTAAAATATAATTTCTTATTAAAATACGTGAGGTGTCTACACTATTAAATAAAAAGTTTTTCAACATAATTATTTTCTTGGTACAAATTGTTTTCTACAGTATTTGTTGCACATTGGATTTAAGTACATCAGCTAAGAAGCAAGTTGTCATTACTTGAGATAAATATTGGTTAAGGCATGCGGTATATGTTGTTTTAGAATTTTTTTTCTTCCGGCAACTTTTGTTTAGTTTATAGCCAACCTTTAGAGCACCACAGGGTTTTAAAGACTAAAAGTGCCAAATGGTTTCTGTGAATTTTTTTACAATTTTAGAATAAGAAACAAGATTTTGGTTGTAAATTTGAACTGCAAACAAGAGTGATGATTCTGGCCAGTGGTACGTAGTGGGTACAGTGGGGCATTGTTAGAGGTGGCGTGATCGGGATCTGCACAGTCAGCTGAGTGACTCATGGACTAGCACCTGACTCACTCCTGAGATATGGAGTGATAACCTCAGCTACAATCTCATTTTGTGTTCGCATTCTTACATCTTACATAAATAAATGAATATGTATGAATGATTTATTATCCATTATTTAAAAATAAGTGATAATAAATGTAAATGCATGGAAATTAACTGGCCACTTGTCCAGTAGTGTGGCCAGTGCAGTAATATTAATTACAGTCTCTTAATCGTTTCTTATCAGTCAGTCTAGCTCATTTGATAATATATTCCTGTGGTGTCTAAGTACCTACCTACCTTAGCTTAATTACACAGTCCATTATACAGTCAGATAAAATAGTTTATTCTTAGTTATTCTTTTATTTATTTTTTAAAATTCTATTACGGATAACCTCAAGTTTTACATCAATAATCTAGAAAAACCAAATAAAAAAAAAATTAAATGAAAAGTAACAATAATATTTTTGTAGTAAAGAGAAAATAAAATATAAAAAAAGTAAAAATAAAAAAAAAAAACATGGGGGATCCTCTTCACAATCTTCAAGATCGGAGAGTTGTCAAGAGAAATTTTGGGTTGGCTTGGTTGGGAATGTGATATTTTTCTCTACAGCCTATTTATTGTGCTGTGAAGTTCATTGCGAAATTCATTCAAGTTACAGGTCACAGTATGGTTTATTTAAGAGGTGTTTTTTTTAAGTTTTTTAAAAATTGATTATCGTTGGTAATGTCTTTGATATGTTTTGGGGGAAGATAAAAAAAATTTTATACAGTACACTCTCGTTCATCGGACTCGGCGACATCGGAACTCCGCTTCATCGGAACTGAAAATCTGGATATTATAATTTTTTTCTAACGAAATGAATAATTTTTCTGTTTTAGTGCCTTCAATTTTCATTTGTTCTATCCGCACAACAGTGAAGTATCACTTTTTGCATCAAACGTCATCAGGCGTTTTCCGTAATCTGTACTTATCAATGTGATTTACGAGGCCGTGGAGTATTCGCACAAAAATAGAAAGAGGAAGGGGGCAGGAATTGAACATGCGCTTCGACCGCTTCCCAAACTATCATTCAGTCTGTCTCGCGTCGCGACTGCACCTGTGTTACGTGGAAGTCATCAGACTGCTGGAATATGAATATGGAATATGAGAATAAAGATTTTGGATCTTTATTTCCTGCGTTGATTTCATTCCTATAGGTTCATTGTTACCATGTTCAAAGTTTGAGCGCCTTGTCACCGTAGTGCAGGTCACCGTACGGGCGGAAATGATGACTCACGTCACGACGGACTCCGCTTCATCGGAATTTTTTGACATCCGAACCGGCCGTCCGCTACATTAGTTCCGATGAACAAGAGTGTACTGTACCTACATTAGTGGGGGTTTTGCCAGTTTTATTATTATTATTATTTAGAGTTTGTGTTGGTTTATGTTTTGGTTATTCCTTGCTCTAATATTATATTTGTGGCATTTTGATCTGTTTCTTGGGGTGTTTAGTATGGTTATGGTTAGGGGTGGGCGAGTATCACATTTTTGGAACGAGTCGAGTCGAGTCGAGTCGAGTAATACGTGAACATAAAAATACTGAAAATTGCCTTAAAATAACTAGTCTATACTCAAGTATAAAAATATACTAGCCTACTATACTAAAATAACTAGCCTATCCTACTAGGGCTAAAAAAGATAACTTTAGGCCTAAGTTTAATTTGCTTAAAAACTGTGTGAAGGAAAAAATATTGGTTTTTAAATCGCTGATTATTAAAAAAAAACTTAAGCTAAAAACTTGGTTTAGTAACAACAGGAATTAAGGAATGTACAGAATAAAAGATTGAAAAGTTAGCCTCTAACCACCATTAAATGAAAAAAAGAAAATCCCCTGTTACAGTTACTTACTTAATTTTTCACTTTCATATGTTTCACTTACTTTAAGATGTTACTGTACCAAATAAAAGATTTTCCCTATTCACAATTTCTTGTATTTGGCATGTTAGGCCTACTTTGAGTCAGAAGCCTAGCTTAGACACCTGCATGCTACAGCTGAATCAGAATCACTAAATGTAATTGGTGGATTTAAATTGTCATTTTCAACTCTATCTACTTCCTTTGTCTTTGTTGATAAGAAAATCATCACCACTCATTTTGTTTAGGAATTATTTTCACTTCTCAGAAACTCAAGCTATGTACATAATTTTCACTGTTTTGGAATTCACCTAATTCCCTCCTGCTAGTCCTAGTGGCAGAATGTCTCTTAACTGAGTAAAGGCTAGTTTTAGTGAACAGCCATGAAGCCTGTTTGTTAGGACTTAAAAGATCACAAAGAACAATAAATCCAATGACTGTCTTATAATGAAAGCAATTTTAGAGAAAAATATGTTTATTACGGTACCAATCAATAAACATATATATTTTTGTGAATGCTGAATTAGAAAAATAACATACAACTATAAAATTGTATTACCATTGACTATTGATACTATTGATTTAGTATCTAAAGTCAATGGTATTACTCTGGCAATTTGAGGTTAGCCATTGGTAAAACTGATTGTTCATCTTGTCTTGTCACTCTTCTATGTCTGCCGTATTCTTACTGCTAATGTCAACACAGCTCTTTATTTTGTCTAAAGTTATTTGAATCAGTTTTAAATCATTGTTTTGATGCAATTAGATGTCAAATTATAATTGACTTTTAATTTTTTTCCCAGTGTTATGAAGGTCTATAAATGAATCATTTTATTAATCAGTAGCAATGTTGACTCTACCACTAACCGTGCGGCGCATGACAAGACAAAGAATCCAGTCAGCACTAGAGTGCTGTCTGAGAAGCATCGTTAGAAACATTTTCATCGTCTTCACATCTACCTTTCTTTGGTCTTAAAATGTATCACTTTCACAATAAAAACATTTGACAATTTAAGGAAATGGGGTTTAAATAAATAGTAACATTTCAGAAATGCTATATTTTAATTTAAAAACTACTCGACTCGACTTTAACGAGTAGTCACAAGTACTCGCTCGAGCTTCGAGTATCAAAAAATACTCGACAGATACTCGAAAACTCGAGTACTCGCCCACCCCTAGTTATGGTGATGGTGCCTAGGGTGTGTTGTGAGGTTAGGGTTAAGATCTTGTGTTTGACAAAAAGAGGCTTGCAGTGTTCCAGTTAATTTGCTCTTTCAATTATCCGGACGGCTTTGTAGTATGAAGATTTTGTAGGTGGGTTTCACCGGCTCCTCCCCAGGCAATCAGTCCAAATTTCATATGTGAAGCAAAAAGTGCATGATGAGCTAGTTTTTTAATATTTATATTTATATTGGTTATTTCTCTTATTCTTCTGATCATAAATAAGGCTGTAGATAGTATTTTTGTGCTGTGCTTCTTTGTAGGGTTCCCAGGTCAGGTTGTCATCCAGGATGACGCCAAGAAATTTTGTTGTTTTGGATTCGGTGATACCGTCGTGTAGAGGATTGACAATGGCTGTATATGTGGTTGAGGCTGAGGCAGAGAAATTTAGATGTACAGTAGAAGCCCTCAAATCCGGCCACCTAGGGACCGGACCACCGGCCGGATTTCAAAATGGCCGGACTAACCGGCGGTTTATTAAATGTTTCAAACAGAGACCTGTACTATATGTGTGTTCCAACAATGAACTATTAGGATATATTTAACAATAAAGGGTATCATACTTGCCCAATCAATGTAATGTATCAACTTTTTAACCATCATGATTTGCTCCATCCCAGAAGTTTAAACGCCGAAATGACGATGGGAAACGGATAAGGGGTCGCTAGCGATGAACCTGTGTTTAACAGGCAACAATTCTGGTCTTCTGCTAATGAAGGCCCTAATATATAAATGGGATTGTAAAAGTGACAGAATCTGTCTAGTGCCCTAACCTCGACGATCGGACCGCAAAAGACCCAACAAAAAGATAAAGATCATAAATAGAACACTAACAAAATGTTTTAGAAGATATTCTAAAGCAAATAGTCCGGAAATTGAACTGATATATTTTAGTGATATAACATGGGACAAGATTGCTCTTGTCTATTTTTTCCGGGGCTGAACATTTCGTTTCCGGAATACCACGGACGAACTATCCAGCAACCGAACCATCCAAGACCGGACTAGTGGGCTTCTACTGTACTGTCTCCATGTTTGTATCCATGCAAGGGCATTTCCTGAAATGTTTACTTGCTTCAGTTTATTAATGAGAGTTTTCCTGTTGAGGTTGTCAAAGGCCTTCAGTAAGTCAAGGAAAATGCCATCGGCTTTTTGTTTCTTCTCCCATATTTCGGTGATGGAGCTACACAGTTGTGGGAGGGCAGTATTAATGAATAAATAAATTTATTTCTCATTCAAAAATACATGCAAAGAGGTACAAAACATAGTGAGAAATTAACTGGCCACTTTGTCCAGTAGTGTGACCAGTGAAAGGAAAAGATAACAACAATTAATAAAAAACACTTTAACTAAGTCTAGCATCGTGATACATACGTGTGATTCCGCCAACCGTAACATCTGTATATTTTGCTAATTAATAATAAATGAAAGATCCATAATAACAAAAGATAAACATTTACGATAGAATAACAATAAACAATATCAATGACCAAATAAATAAATAAATATATGAAATGTATCTAGACGTAACTAAGTGAGGATGTTATTTAAATAGTACAAATTTTCCTTGGAAAAAAGCCAGATAGTTATTAATTTACAAAAGTATTTCAGTGATCTTTACAACTTAAAAAAATTGCAGTATGCATTTTTTTCACCTTTAAAAAGGGAAGTGCACAGATAATAACTAGTTCTTTTACGCCTGGAAACAACATAAAATTCAAGTTTATTATGTAATTAAAAAAGTGTCATTTAAATACTCACCCACAGAATAACAACATTTCTCTTTGCAAAAAATATTTTAACTTAAAATTGAAACTGTGTTAAACACTGATTTTAGAGCTTCAGGAAGTTTATTGAAAAGCCTTTTACACATGTAACTCTGTGTTTTCTTTTTTTCAATCAAAGTTAAACTATGTAATTGATACTGCAAGTCATTTTTGTTTCTAGTATTATAAACATGTTGTTCAGATAAGAAAAATGGATAAGTAACTTGAAGAAGAATCAAAGATTTATAAATATATAGGCTAGGCAATGTGAACATTTGGAATTGTTTAAATATGGGCTTGCATTATGTGAGAATGGGCTAATACTTGAGAATGTCATAATCCCAACCATTTTTTGTGAATTTTTGAAAATTGTAATTTCTCTTGCTCTTCCCTATAATTCAACCCTATATCGCAAAACTAAATAGAAGTATGAATAATAATCAATCAGTCTAGTGTTTTGGTCAATTAATTTTCTTAACACGAGCATGTGGAAACAAAGCACTGTTTTTTGTTTGTTTTTTTGTAATCATGGCTAAATGTGTTTTCCAATTTAAGTTAAGAGTCCAACAAGAAGCCCAAAAAAACTGTAACACCACTCTTTTTGGATTTAAAGAGCAATTTGTATTGGCTGAGATAATGGAGAGGGATTTTAGCAGTGGGTCCTCATCATTAGTATTGGTATCTTTGATGATTTTTGGGATTTCAACGAAGTCTGTGTTAATTTTTACATTTTCTTTTGTTTCACCATGTTCTGGGTATATTTTTCCCTTATGGGATTTCGGGTTTCCTTGATTTTTTTTCCCTGCACGTGGTTGGTTAAGGCCATGAGTTTGTCCGATTAGGTGACGATCACCTCACTGTGCAACTATTGTTAGGTTACTGTATCATAGTTGAGTGCAAGAGTTGTGTATTAGTGAATTTGACCATCATCTCTAACCAAGATGGACACCTCACTTCACAAAGTTCTGTTCCTTTGTGACTCATATGGGCTTGGCTTGAGTTCAGCGGTCAGTAGAAAAGGCAGGTGCGCTGTCGAAACTAAGACCTGGCCTGAAACTAAGTTTTGTTGCATCACAAGAGGATCAGACCAAAGAGTTTACAAACAGAGATGTTATCATTTTTGCAGAATCATATGTCTACTTAAGATATGAAAGAGATCTTGTGATTATGAATTTTAAAAGTTGTCTGTTTCGTTAAAACTTGTCTTGGGCCAAAATGAGCACACACAAGTAATCATAGCACTCTTATCTAATCAACAAAACGTTCCCCTATTGAATATGAGGATTTTAAAGGCAAACAAATCCTTCAACTGATTATTGAACGTTGGGATCATGCAACTGCCCTTCATCTGCAGGGTTTACCACATTTTTTTTTATGGCGATGAATTACATTTCAGTATAAAAGGCCAAGAATGGATTGGCAACAGCATAAATGCTATGATTTTTTTATAAGTTCCCTTCTGCAATTCCACGATTTAGATACTTCACTAGATCTAATGTAAGTGCTAATTTCTATTCATGTTTAGGTAAATTGTTCAAGGGGTTGAACCAACACTGAGTTTTGCTAAGAAAAATTACTTAAGTTAAATTTAGTCACAAATTAAACATTTGAAATTTTAAAATATTTGAAAATTTAAATAATATCTTTATTTCATTATGAATTCTATAAAATACTTGGGATTTTTCTTTTTTTTAGGAGGGTTGTTTATTATTTTTCATCACACTACATCAATATCACCTGTTTTTGACCCTCACTTCTAACAACAAAAATCATGGTTTTGAGGTCTAGGACCAAAAGTTTTTGGCCAACGACAAATAACAAATCAGTGACGTTGTCCAATAGATGTGAAGTGGTTGCCTGGCAAGATTCAAGATTCAATATTTTATTGTCTTTAAGCATTGTACATGCAATTGACAAAGTCAAATTTCATTACTCTTAAAACTAGGTTTAAAAGTTGTTGTACATTGGTTCTATACTGGTATTACTTAAATTTAACAGAAAAACAACAGGAAACAAACTATGAAAACATGTGTAATAATAAATATAGGCCAAATAATACTATATAACAGGGCTAAAATCAAATACAGTACACTCTCGTTCATCGGACTCGGCGACATCGGAACTCCGCTTCATCGGAACTAAAAATCTGGATATAATTAACTTTTTTTCTTATGAAATAAATAATTTTTCCGTTTTAGCGCCTTCAATTTCCATTCGTTCTATCTGCACAACAGTGAAGTATCACATTTTGCGTCTAACGTCATCAGGCGTTTTCCATAATCTGTACGTATCGATGTGATTTACGAGGCCGTGGAGTATTCGCACAAAAATAGAAAGAGGAAGGGGGCAGGAAGTGAACATCCTTTTCGACCGCTTCCCAAACTTCAGTCATTCAGTCTGTCTCGCGTCGCGACTGCACCTGTGTTACGTGGAAGTAACTTGACTGCTGGAATATGAGTGGAATATAAATATGAAATATGAGAATAACGATTTTGGATCTTTATTTCCTGCGTTGTTTTTATTCTTATAGGTTCATTTGTAACCATGTTCAAAGTTTGAGTGTCTTATTTTCATAAAATCTCTAGTTTTGCCTTAAAAACAAGAGTGAATACAATCACGATAGGTCACCGTACGGGCGGAAATGATGACTCACGACGGCCTCCGCTTCATCGGAATTTTTTGACATCCGAACCGGCCGTCCGCCACATTAGTTCCGATGAACGAGAGTGTACTGTATAACAATAAATATAGACTAAATAAATATTCTATAACAAGGCTAAAATCTTAAACAGCTAATATCACAGGCAAGGTAGTCTTCAACAGTGTAAAATGCTTTTTCTTTGAGCCATTTTTGCAAAGTTACTTTAAATCTATTAAGAGTCACAAACCAAGCTTTTTCAGGCAATTTGTTAAACAATTTAATTTTCATGAACAAATGGCTGCTTCTAGTCTTTTCTAATCTTATGGCTGGCAATTCTAAGAAATACTTTTTTCTCGTAGAATGAGAATGTATATCCTGTCTAGTTGTAAAATTGTTTAAATATTTTTTTACATCTACTAAACAACAA
Source organism: Neoaliturus tenellus (assembly GCA_030545055.2). Lineage (NCBI taxonomy): Eukaryota > Metazoa > Arthropoda > Insecta > Hemiptera > Cicadellidae > Neoaliturus > Neoaliturus tenellus. Next base: position 86,821,056 of record CM061535.1, read on the forward strand.
TATATGTAGAGACTAGGCAATGTCATGATTTCAAATTCCTTAAATATTGGCAAACAACTCTCTCTGTCTGAAACATTCTTAATAACTCTAAGGGTTTTCTTTTGCCAAATAAATGCTCTCTTTGAAGAACTAGAATTACCCCAAAGAGTGACCCCATACCTCAAGTGGGAGTGAAAAAGTGCGTAGTAAACAGTTTTCAACATTTCTCCACTCACACAGTCTTTTAATCTACGCAAAAGGAAAGTGACTCTAGCTAACTTTGTGCACAAATTAGAAACATGACATTCCCAGCTCAATTTACAATCTAAATGTATCCCCAATAACTTAACACTATTTTTTTTACTATCAGTAACATTGTTTAAAGAAAAATATAAATTTTCCGTCTTACTATGATTGACTAATAATTCATTTGACTGAAACCATTGAGAAGCTATCTCCATACAATTCTCTTTCTCTAAAATTAAATCTTCAATGTTCTCATTGCTGTTAAACAGGGTAGTGTCATCTGCGTAAAGCACTGACCTACAAGGAATATTGAAAGAAAAATCGTTGATTGCGATAATAAATAAAAAGGGCCCAAGTACAGAACCCTGAGGTACTCCTACCCTTGTATATTTAAAATCCGATTTGAATTGCCCCTGTACAACCATTTGTTTTCTGTTACTCAAGTAGGATGATAACAACTTCAGCTCACTATTCTGCACACCATAATGACTTAACTTACTTAACAATAGTTTGTGAGAGACACAATCGAAAGCTTTGGTGAGGTCTAATAATGTTACTGAAGAAACTAATTTTTGTTCAAAATTATTTAATACATTTTCTATAATTGTTTCTACTGCTTTGACTGTGTCACGTCCAGGAAAAAAACCAAATTGTTCATTACAAAGAAGATCATTCTGCTTAAAATAGTTATATAATTGTTCCTTAAAGCAAAACTAAAAAATTTTACTGAAAATTGGTACTAATGAAATAGGACGATAACTAGAAGGTTCTGATTTTTCACCCTTTTTATAAACAGGAATTACCTTGGAGATTTTTAGTGCTCGAGGATATACACCTTGTAAGAACATCATATTGAAAAGGAAGACTAGCGGTACTACTATAACATCTATTATTTCTTTTAAAACCTTGTTTGAAAACCCGTAGCAATCTTCACTGCTTGAATTGCTCATCCTCTTTACACATTTAAAAATATCACTTTGTTTAATTTTATCAGCTCTAAAAACTTTATCACCTAAAACCTTATTTGATACATAGTTCAGCAAAAATTCTTCTGTAGTAGCAAAATCGTCAACAATTCCATTATTTCTTAACTCATCAACTGAGTCGACAAAATAATTATTAAATTTGTCACAGCTTATATCAACCTCATCACTCCTACTTTTACACTGAGTTACACCTTTAACTAAAGTCCAGGCAGCCTTACATCTATTATTAGAATTAGAAATATACCTTTCATTTGCCCTTTACATTTGGCAACCAGAAACACAAGCAGTACATCTCACTAGGTTAATAAGGTTTTGTTTTGTTTTTTTGAGGGCGAATAAAAATATTTTTTATTTGTTTACGATTTATTGCATAGTGTAGTGTGATGAAAAATATTGTTTGTAATGTGGCCGAAAAGTTTTTGCCTACTCTCAGTCGTTTTAAGTTCTCGACTACGTCTCAAACTTGAAAAATAAACTTTAGGCTGACAAAACTCCATTTTTGGCCCTTGTAATGAAATATACTATTGTTGTGTATTGATGAATTGCGTAGGGGTACTGTTAATGTTTGTGTCTATGTATTAGGTGGCTTAAACATTCATAGGTGGAAGGTCACAATTTGTGTTGAATTTCAAGTTATAAAGGTAATATTTGTATCTATGACTTATAGATTTAAAATATAACTACAAATAAATTTGAGTAATGTATGGTAAATATTTTGACTGACAGGTCTTTCCCAGAGGGGATTGACAATAATTCAAGATACCGAAAATTGTGAGATATTGAGGTTTGAGTTAGCGGGGGTCAACTGTATAAATTCAAACCCATTCTGGCTCTGACTGATGTGACTTGCAGGCCATGTTGCTGGAGGAGCAGAACAGAAAGAAAGAACAAGAGGCTTCAGGGAACCCTGAATCACTGGTGGATATGTGCCTCAGAATGGTGGAGGAGCTGAAGGATCTCCGTGACAAAACCATGCCGTCCACCAGCTCCGAAGGAGACCCTGCCGGCAGCAGTTGCGACTCGGAAGACCCCATTCCACATGTGTCGGCACTCACCAAGTTTTACTTGATGAGCTCAATTTCCTACAGTGAGTATTGAGGAATATTCATCCAGTTTGAGAGTCTTTTTTACTTTTATAAAAAACACTACAGCATGCCTCAGCAATCCCCAGTTTTGGACCGTGTTTTTGAATACTGTACTTATTATTGCAAAAAATGTTTTTTTGTAGATATGTTGGAGTTAGTGCCCTCATACCAGATATGTCAGTGAAAATAAATTGTATCAGTAAAAATAAATCTTATTTTTAATAAATCTTCATTGTTGTCTCTCAATGATTATTGAGTTATATTTCAACAGAAGTGTCAGTTATATTTTCACAGTGCTACTAGCCCCAAGGTGATGAAGACTCTTAACCCTAGCGCTGGCCAACTGTCACATTGCGATAGTATGGCAATGCACTTTAGAGTGGCCACCGTCTCGTTGCGACAGTGTGGGTCCGTAAATTTTGTAATGGTTAAAAACCAATACTAACTAACTCTAATGTGGATAATATTTATATCGTTCGAAAGATAAGATTCTAAACTTTCATTTTAATACATAAATAAACATTTAGCGAGTTCTGTAACACTGTGACAACAGTTATAAACATGCCATATTTTACAGTGCAACATCATATGAGCAGACGATGCGCCAACAACGGCAAAACATGTGATTTTTAAAATTCCATAGCTCGGGTACTTTTTGTCGCAGATAGTTCCAGGTGGTACCAACGGATAGACAAAGAATTACCCTTTAATTTAATATTAATTTCTCTTATGAAATCGTAATAGATCTGAATTTACGAATTTTTGAAAACAGCTGACTTTTGAAAATCTAACGATTGGCCTACTGTCGCAACGCGACGGTTTGGAAAATACGTAATTATACCTTTGGTATAAAATCAAACTAGTCAAATTATGTATCATTTTGAAGAAGAAGAAACATAGAATAATTTAGTTTTGCGATTTGTAGCCGGTGGCATCACTGGGACTTTAGTCTTGAAGGACAAAGAGAGGGAATGAATTTGCCACTGCTGTCAGCGTCAGCTGACTCGGCACCATTGTTGTGTTCTGGTGTATTAAGTTCGCGTTGCGTTGTGTTTTCTTATGTAATAAATCTTTTATTTAGCTGTTCGTGAAGTGTTTGTGTGTTTATAACAGTAATCTTTATGCGTTATATTATGCATAAATATTACTGAAGTGTGAAAAATAGTGTTTATAAAGTGTGGTTTTGTATTTAGCACGATATCTGGCGAATAGGCCTACATCAAGCGGCTGTTGTTGTTTTATATAATGCAACATAACACATATAAAAATAATAATAAACCCTGAGTGTTATACATTTTTTGTAGGGAATTGAACAACCTTTAACATAGTTTTACAATTTTTGGCATGAAAAAAGTATGAAAGTTGTATACCGGTACCTAATAAAAAAAACTAATTTTTTTCTAAGTTTTCAATTTTATAAAATATATATGTATATAAAATTTATAGTACCGGTTTTCTTTAATTTTCAAGACTTATTTCTGATCCTTATTTCATTGGAATTACAAAAATAAGTTATTCATTGGTAGTAAAAATATAATTATACTCTATCAATATGTATAAAATGTTTACGCGGTAAAATTTTATGGTCTTTCGGGTTTCCATAAATTTGTATGTAACTCATGCAAAAACAATAAAAATCCACTCATTTGCTATATTTTTCTGTACAGAAATAAATTGTCTACAATATGTATATAATGAATCTTTTGTAAAAAAATCATAGAAACATTTTTACCAAGGCCAATTTTGAAATTTCAAAATAAATATTTTATATTTTTTATTTTATTTATTTTTATCTTAAAACCACTCTTTTTGATGTTATTTATTTTATTGTTTTCAGAATCTACAACTTTTTACAAATAAAATGAGTGTAAGGTTGACTAGATTTTCATTATACTTAGAATTTATACGAATTTTCAAAAAAAGGTCTGCAAATTTGCCAAATCCACCTGGCCATTTCCCACTTCTAACATTGGCCACTGCTAGGGTTAACTATGTAGTGTTGCCACAAACCAAGTAAAGGCCAGGTAAATGTGAAAACTAGGCCTAACATCAGGGGAAATGTAACCGATTATGGTGCACTGACCGTTTCTTATCAGCCGTTGTATTATCTCATCACAATATTACTTGTTCTGGCCAGCTCTCCATCGGATGTTTTTGGTGTCAGACTTCAGAGAAGTTGGTAATTTTTTTAACGTTAACATTATGTTGTCTAAAACTCTACCATTGAACTACTCAAAAATCAAATCCAACCTAACCGGCTTAACTAAACCAGTGTTGATCAAACGACTAATTTGGTAATCCCACTTTGCAATTTGGTAATGGTTGATAATACACAGTTTTAAAACGTTGAATGGGAAATTCGTTGGGCACAATTAAAAGGTATCTGTCTATTTAAAACTTATTGCCCTGTAATCCACCAAAATGTGTTTGATAATGACCTATTACGGTTTCAGAAGATTATTAATATTATGGTTTAGCGAAATTTTTGGAATAGTTGGAATTTATGAATAGTAAAATTATTCCCCCCATTTACTCAACTAGAACATTTGCTATTGGCACACAATGAGGATTGTACTCTGCAGAAATACAGAATTGCCATTTACACTACCTCTGTGTTCAGATCTAATGACGATAAAATTTGTGTGATATCAAAGATTGGGATAATTAAAAAAAGCTGGTAATGTTCTAACGAAATACGTTTGGAAGAGGTGGATTTTCATAACAGCGGGACTCTAATATAACATTTTTTCAATATCTCCTCATAAATTGTAAGCCAAAATTTCCTCCTCATCGCTCATCAATATTAAAAGATTGTTTTATAACTCTTTTTAATATATTTTTTTTATTCCTTCTCAGTTAACACAAGTTATCTGTTATAGCTGTGGCTCTCCAATGATCTGGCAACCCTTATAAGGTGTAGTTATTGTGCTCGCTGTTAATTCTTATGATTACAGATCAATCGTTGTGTTTAGACTCCGTTATTACTGTAAAATAAACATTACACTCCGATTGACTGATGTTTATGTTGCTTATTAGACATAAAATATTTGGGGGTGTGCAAGTATTGAGTATTGAGTATTTTTTGAGCAGAGTATGTACGACTTTACTTGAAGTTTTAGAAAAAACTCATCAGTCCGAGTCGAGTTTTCAAGCTCACTTATTGTGTGAAAACTGTAGACAGATTTGTATATAGGGAATAAATGTAATTCACAACCAGATCAAAATTCTTTTCCATCTCATTTGTTTAAGTAAACATGTTACTTGGCTACCTGTTCAGAACGAGGTAGTAAATAACTTCTGATGGTGTTGTTAAAAAAATGCCGGTGATATGGATATCACTGGCACCTTTGTGTGAGTAATGTATTTAAATTAAAACCATTAGGCCTACTATAAAACACGTTTTTTATTCGTTTTTTCTGTAAAATATATTGACTTTGTATATTGATTAGTTTTACAGCATATTAACATTAAAATGTATTATAGTGCAGGGGTTTGCTGATAAACATTTATATAACTACTTTGTCATTGAAATGAATTCTTCACTCATGGACATTGTAGTATTGATCAGTTTTGTACCTGGGCACTGAATACACATGTACAAATGTACCATTATTTCAAAAACCAAAAGTAAATATGAAGTATTCTTATTATGCTAGGAACACTTTATTACTTTATTTATTCGTTGCCTTTTTAGTGTTTTCATTAACCCTTTCCGCTCATGTGTCGCAAGTACTTGCGACATCCAATTTATACACTTCCTCTCGAATGTTGCTATTATTGCTACATTATTTGCATCGGCTCGCTTTTTCCTATTTATATTTAATATAGTATGTGTATGTGTTTGTATTACGTTTCGTATTCATGATCAATGTTCCCTTCGTTTATTTTAGCAGTCTTTGGTCCGAATACATATAAATTTTAATTATTTAGTCAGCTGTGAAATTGGCTCTGTTTTGTTGTGCTGTTTAGCGAGTGATCGTCTGCTGGCTGCGTTTAGTGCGTGTTGTTTGTGTTATTTCAACAAGTGAAATTATGTGAAAGCTAATATTTTACAAGTTTAGTTTTCATTGTTTTTTTATTTTGGTTTGTTGTACTATCATTTATAATATGTCAGAGTACATTACTACGTTTATAAAATAGAAATGGACGTAGATGACGAACAAGGCCTAGGCCTATTTTGAGGAAGGTTTGACACACATTGAAGGACTACAAACTTTTTTAGGTAGGCCTAATAAAACTTATGTTTTTGAATGAGTGATGATGATTTATGTTGGGCATAATCCATCTTAGTGGACAACTCAGAATAAAAGCTGTGTGTTGTAACGCTAAGTAATTCGTGTTTCAATTATTCTTCTTATTTTTTTATATATAATAGGCCTAATAATGAGTTGATAAAGTAATTTTTCATAAGAACATATTTCTATGTTTTCCAAATAAGATTCTACTAGTTAACTGAAAATAAAATTTAGAGACATAAAATACAGGGTTGGAAAGTAAAATACAGTAATTGTCATAGAAACGAAAAAATGAGTAAAAATCTGAAAGTTTGTAATTATTTAAAAAAAAAATTGTAAATATGTGTTTTATGGAAAATGAATGTCTGATTTTAATTTCCTTATAGATAAGGTATGTAGAATACATGTTTTAAAAAATTATAAAAAAAAATTATATTTTTCTACAGGCCATAAACACAAATTTTCGGGTCCTCAGTTAGAATTTTTATACATTACGGTACCCCCCCCAAAAAAAAAAAAAAAAAAAAAATGTAAATTATTTTCAATGATTTTTTTGTGAAATTTTATGCAGAATCACAATCAATAGCCAAAAAAATTGTTAAAAATTCATTTATGGCCAAAATTTAACAAAAATAGAGGAAACTCAATTTTCCATTAAAATACGTGCGAGTAAATGGGGAAAACAGGTCCAAATTAATTTGAGTGGAAAGGGTTAAAAATATTTTTTCACACCAATTCCTTGGAAAAAGCTCCACTCAAAGGTCGAAACTCAAAAGTTTTTTTTTTTAAAAAAAAAACTCGGCAAGACTCGACTCGACTTCAAAAATCAGTACTCGCACACCCCTAAAAATATATATCTATAATCTGACAATTACAACAAAATTCATTTTGCGTCAGGTACAGATTAGTCTGAAAGTAATCTGAGTTAGTTTTGCTCAGGATTTTCAATTAAATTTTACTCCCACTGATTTTTAGATTAAATTACCTGCTATCTCTAATGTTTGATAGTTCCTTTTGTCGTTTAACACATGGCCCATACGATCACAAACGCAGTGAAACATCTATACTGCTCCTGTGCCCCAGTCATTGCGTATTTCGCTCTAATATAGCGTAGCCATCGGCCATCATTGATCATACTGTAGAAAGGCCGAGGTCACCTTGGTTTGAATTTTGCGCGTTATCAGTGGTGGTGAAAGGGGAAAGAGGGAGCACTCTACATCCACCCATCAAAACTTACTTTTCTGATAAGCTAAGCGTTTTTGTGCTTTCTTTGACTTGTCCTCTTTCATTTTCAGTTGCTGATATCCTCCCGTGCAGTGCTGTCGGTGTTTTGAGTTTAGTGGCTTTGTTTTGGAGAGTATTTTTGGTAGTGTGGTTTTCTGTTTAGTATTAATGTTTAAAATTAATATAAAATTAATCAATCTGATGTTTTTTTAGTAATACAAATAAATTAAATAATCCTTTCATAGAATACACGCACCCAACTTGGCAGTGGGCGACGGACTACGTGATGGACTTCGAGTGACTGCATTGACCATATGGTCACATAATTTCAACTCCATAATTTTCAAAATAAATTCTAAAACTATGAAATTTATAACTCTCATTATGTATTTGTATGGTAATAACTTAAGTTTTTATGCAATAAAAATTTTCAGGCACCGGGTGATTTCTAACAATTTTTTACTGCAGCGAATGTGTTAAACTCTAAGTGTATTTTAAGTCGAGACATGGGTGTTTCAGATGAGGATGAAGAGGGGGACGCAGATTACAAACCAATGCTCAAACATGTGTTTAACCGAGTAAGTAATATTTATTTGCTCATTCTCTTACTAACTGAGTTTACTCCCACTATATTCATTAATAAAAATTAAAATAACGAATACTTACTAATTATTTTATTGAATACATCCTTGACACCTGCTTTAAACTTAAAAATAGTAATTGTGTACTTACATTACATTATGTCAAAATTAGGGGTGGGCGAGTAGTGGTTTTACGATTCGAGTCGAGTTGAGTCGAGTATTGCATCAACTACTCGAGTATCGAGTCGAGTCGAGTAGTAGTGTGAAAAAGTTTAAAATGAGTTTTTAAAAATAATATTAAATAATAAAAGTAAAAGTATTATTAAATCCATCTTTATGCATGAGAACACTGAAAGATAACATCAATTTAGGGTACGACAATAAGAACTACTTAGATAAAAGTTGATAAAAAAGTAAGTATATTTATTTACAGTTTTCCTCTTACAATGTGTAGTACAAATCAATTTCTGAGAATTAGGCCTAAGTAAAAAATTTCATCAACAACAAAATTAGGGATGGACGGGATTGACGGGAATGGATTTTTAGTTCGGGACGGGAATTTTTATTTGGCGTCCAATTTCGGGACGGGATTGCTCTCCTCGAAGCTATCAGGAAATATTCGTTTTGACTTTTATCTGAGTGTCGTATAAAGAAAAATGAATGTTAAATATCAACTGGTTCTGTTTCCAAACTGTTCCACTTGCTTTTGTATAAGTTACAATGAACCTCCTTTAGTTTAAAAGATTTTAAATATCTAATTTTTATATTTGCAGTATACAATAAGATAAGGATACAGTACAAATTTTCTTGTAACAAAAAAAAATTCAAATCAAATCACTAAACAACGTACATATAAAAATTTCCATTAAAATTTTATAAAAGTTTTGTTGAATTACGGTAAACGTTTTGTACAAAGAATGAAAAGAAAAATTATGTACATCAAAATATAGATTAAAACAAATAGAAAAATTGTAAAGAAAACAAAAATGTATTACATAAATAGGCCTAAGACCTGCTCAGTTAAAAAATAACAAAAAAACAAGAAATTGAAATTATAATAAATATTAACACTAAGGAATGAAGTGGTTCAACAAACCAATGCCATTTATAACCCCGACAAATGTTCTTTTTTTACTTATTGATTTAACTGAGACAGGTTCTTACTTAGAGATTATCATAAAAATTGAACTTTGAAAATATCCACTATTAGACCTAATTATTTTGATTTTTATTTCTATGTATTCATTTTTTTATTCAAAAAGAGTGTATGATGAAAAAAACAATGAAGGTTTTAAGTTATGAACCTCAAAATCTAATAAATGTATTTGTAATGTTTAATTAAAAAAATATATATTTAATGGGATTTGAAGTTTTTCATTTAAAAATTATATTAAATTATAATAAGATACTTTTAACATTATGAAACAGTAATTCAATTAAAGATTGATTTATTTAACAACACTTTGCCACTTTCCTTTTGGAAAGTCACACAACTTTGGTTGACGTTTTGTTTAATTTGTAAGAATTAGATGAATTAAACGAGCCATCCATTAGTTTTCTACGACTATTGGTTCAGAAAGTAGCATTTGGTACTAGGAGCCAAAAACACCCCTCTTGAATAAATTACTGCCGGGCGTAGATAGATAAGCTGAACAATAGATCGTCTCGGCGGCCGGCCGTGTTTTTGTGCTCGTTAGCGAGATCGCCCGCCGCCAGACGTAAACAACTATTGTCACGGCTGCGGGCGCGCGCCACCGGGAGTGACGACGACGACGACTACTCGACTCGATTCTCGAGTATTTGCAACTACTCGACTCGAGTTCGAGTAGGACTAATTACCCGAGCCACTACTCGAAACTCGAGTACTCGCCCACCCCTAGTCAAAATGGTTCTTGACAGTAGAATAGTATTAAGAATCAACCACAATTGATTCAAGATTGTTTATTTGGTCATTGAATATGAAACAGTAATATACTACGTCAAATACAATCAAGTGTTAACAGAATTAACATAAGCTAGAATAAGTTAGACAAAAGCAAAGGTTAAAAGTAAAAGAGATTAAAAGTGTGACAATAATAATTATAATAATACTAATGTAACATGTTATATATGACTAGAGGTGTGCGGATATCCGGAAAACCGGATCGGATTCGGATATCCGATCCGATCCGAATGTACAACAGGCGTCGGATACGATCCGAAAAATATCCGATTTTTTCGGATAGATAGTGTATATGAGCATAAAAACCTTTAAACCCCCCAAAAACTACATTTGGAATCATACTGACGATCGCGTTCGTTCTAGGTATGAATACAATGTTGGATTAAAACACGACTCATTATCATCTCTGTCGAAAACTTGAAAATTGAAGACAGTCAGTCAACACTAGTATTGACACTCCGGGCATTAGGGTGTCCCCAAGATATAGCGCACTCAAGCCAATGGTTGTCAAAACAAATCTGATAATTAGCGACTCAAGCGGATGGAGTAAACAACCCATGCTAACAGTGGTCGTGATTGGCTGTAGAGTTAGGTTCCGATTCCAATCACAACGCGCGCTAGTGAAGCTTCGCTAGCACTCCACAGCCACCGATTTGGAATTAACTGGTATGGGGAACACCAGAATTGAGTGAGTGTCACGATTTTAGTCTGTCTGTGGTTATTTGATTCTGTTGTCCTGCGCAGTAGACGACAGTGTTTCCAAGTACACGATAATAATTAGTTATTGTACTCATTCTCCGACGTCACAGTGATTTTCCTCCCAACGATTTGTCGTAATTTTTCAAGATAATTAATGATAGTTTTGGAAAATGATTGATTTTGCGTGCCTAAAATATTACAAAATCAAATAATCCCCGACAACAATCGCTCATTACATTGATAGACACGACATTTTTGTGGCGTGCAATAATTTATTATCGTGTGGTACGATGTTTGAAGTGGAAGACTGCTACAGCCGACAGCGTACGAGATAAAATTTCAATTGAAGTTACGAACTTTTAATGATCAACTTAATTTTCTAGAATCGGATATAGGCTAGTTGTTAACTACTTAGTTATGAAGCCAAGGAAAAAAAGAGTTTGTTTTGGAAAAATCTTTTGAGAAAAACCAAGAACAGGCGGAATGCCTATTGTGCAAGCTGGTTTTAAAGGTAAGGGTAGGGTAACTAAGACATAATAAAATGTTCATTGTAGAAAAATAAAATGATGTCGTTTTATTATTACTGAAATTGAGACTTGTGACTTGCTTCCACTTCATAAATTCTTTCAGATAGGATAGTTTTTATTTTAACTGAGCTCATTGTAATAGGCCTAAACCAAATTGGGATGTAAGTTTAAAACCTAAATTGTTAAAAGTATTACATGTTACTGCATTATTGAACCTAAGTAAGCTTAGCAATATACTTTTAAACATCAAACAAGACTGTAGCCTACACGAAGGTTTAGGCCTAGGCTACTCTTAAACATTAAAGTCATCACAGTGACTCGAAGATATCAAAACTTGCATATAGCCTAGGCATAATGAATGAAATGAGCTGAAAATGACCTAATTCTGAGAGAGAAAATTTTATCTAGGTTGTAAGCAAATTTGTAAATAAATATCGAAAAAGATTTTCTCACCAAAAACAAATAGTTACAAATGTAGCCTATTGATTGACCGACTTTAGAGCTAAAAAATAGGCCTACCTTAAGTTGAAACTTGGTTTGATACTGATAGCCTTATAGTGAATTTATTTTGGATGAGACCTACTGTAGTTAGTAGAATGTATGAAACTATATTATATAGGCTATAATATATTATAATAGGCCTATAATACACAAAATCATACAAATATAAAATGGTATCATACTTAACATAATAACTCAAGGACAACATCAAACATGCACACTAAAAACACAATAAAAGTCTTTATCCATCATTGTAAAGTATTTGTCCAAAATGTAAATTATAATTTTAGTTTTGAACAAATACTCAACAAAAAAATCAATATAGGCCTATGCCTACATTTCTATATGAAACAAAAATAAAATTAACATTTTTCATGCATTCCTAGGAATAAAGTGCTAAAATTTTACTGTTATCAATTTGTATTTTAATTCTGAGTAATATAACAGTTCAGTCTGTCAGTGCGAGTATCTGAATCCGAATAAAATCCGATCCGAACCCCCTACTATCCGATCCGAATCCGATCCGAAATTAAACTATCCGATCCGAAGTCAAATTTCACTATCCGCACACCTCTATATATGACCAATATATTTTACATGATTTACAAATGAAAACACTAAGACCTAATCATCACAGCCTAGTTAGGTAAAAATAAGGACAAAATTGTTTAAAGGTACTTCATGTAGTTCTTTAACATGGTAAAGAGGCCTGCTAACTAGAAATTTATGGAAACAGAAATTGCCAACTTGACACCTAAATGTTAAAAAAATTGCAATTACTGCTTTTAAATTACTACTTATCATGATCGCCAGACCAGATATTTTTTCATGTGTTAGTAAGCCACGATAATTGTACTGAAATGTTCATATTAAAGAAAAGGATATAAAATTATCATATAGATCATTCTATAATAGGGACATATGAAACGATCATAATACAGTAGAACCTCAATTCACACTAAATACCCCCGTCGCAGCAGACCTGCGTACTCAGCGAATTTCCAAACAATCTTTAGATATCAAATTTTCCCCATAAACACCATAGGAATGGGTATGTAGGTTTGCTGCCATGGGATGTTGTTAGAAAATGTTAGTTTTGTTAGGAAATGTAATAGTTAGGTGAGGCAAATATCAAACTGTATAAATATTCAGCACTTTTTAATTTTCCCCATAAACCCCATGGGAGTGAGTATGTAGGTTTGCTGCCATATGGGTGTTGTGAGCAAATATCAGTTAAACCCTACCTAGTGAATGTACATACCAAATATTATCAAGTTATGGTGGTTTTTCATTTTCCCCATAAACCCCATAGGGGTGAGTACGTAGGTTTGTCACCATATGGGTGTTGTAAGCAAATATCAGTTAAGCCCTACCAAGTGAATGAACATACCAAATTTTATCAAGTTATTCCAATAAATAAGCGAGATACAGGGTTTTGTTGATTTCCCATAAGATTAACGTGGAAAACCTATTTTTGGCTTTACTCCGTAACCTGTTCAGCCAAGTTAAAAATTCAAAATACTAAATTGTTTGTTTTTTTAAGCTCTTTTTAATGGTTTTAGTTAAAATTGTTGAAGTTTGAAAATTATGCTCCAAAAATGCCAAAAACCCATTTTTGACCCCTTTGAAACCCCATAAAACCCCGTTCCCATTACCTGATCATGCTGGTTCGCGAACTCATGAAAATAGACCTGGTCTTATACCTTCATACCAAATTTGATCAAAATCGGAGGTCCCCTTCAAAAGTTATCGGTACCACGGACACATATATAGATAGATATATAGATATATAGATATATATATATATATATACATACATGTGAAAATGAACGAACAGTGGTTTTGGCTTCTGGGGACCTCAAAATGAAAAAATAACATGGTCCCGGGCTTAGGTCTTACCATGGCTACTACCGTAATAGCGTATTCCCTATAGGGAAATTCGCTAAAACACATTCAAACATAAAAAATCCAGAATGTCAATAATCCGTATTTGTTGAAAAAAATAAATCATTGTACCGATATACCGTCTGATAATACGCTATGCTCTTTACTTGAGGGAGAGCGATGAGAAAATAGTGTGTAGCAAGGAGTAGAAGAGTAGTTAGTTGTGGAAGGGCAAGGGGCCGTGTTCAAGGTATCACAGCCAATTCTACACCCTGCTATAACTAATGGCAACCGTCCTTCCGTAAGCCAATCACATCATTTTACTGACATTGAGTTGTAGTCTGTGCGGCCATTTCAACGCACAGAGTTACTTTTCTGTTACTTGTTATGTTTAGAGATGTGTCGAGACCGAAACTCAAATCTCAAAACCCCCGTAACTTTAGAAAAATTTTGGTTTCGAGTTTCGATTGCCGAGTTTTGAGAATCGAAACCTGAAACTGCCAGTATTTTAACGTTAGTATTACTGTTTATACGAAAGTAAGAAAATAACGATGTTGATGAATAATTCTTAGGATATAAAAGCCCACTTATCATTAGATATTGCATAGTGTCGATTATGTGAAAAATACCAACAATAAAATGACATTCATCATCCAACAATTTTATTCAACATAATTACTCTTTTTAGTTTCAAAAATATTATTTGTCACTCATAGTTTGTTTCTTTAATACCCTTGTCTCAATTATAAATACAGAATAACCTTGTTGAAAGCGTGTTAATTTAAACGTCAAATAATGTAAATCTTACAATTTAATGTTACACTGTCATTTTGTTGATAGGAAGTACGCATGGGCCCCCGTTACCAAGTAGAGGTGCCAGAAGAGCCGTCAGTCAACAGCAATAGGGATACGGACAGCCAGTGTGGAGACAAACTCTTGTGGAAACCTCCGTGTGGTCTCAGTGAGGAACAGATCGACGCTTATCTCTGTAAGATTAACAGTCTCATGCAACAAGTCTCCTCTGATGAGACTACAAGTCAACGGTCAACGCATCGGGACAATGAACTAGTAAATAAATATATTCGACTATGATTTGTTGTTTAAATTTATTTTGTTTAACTATAGTTTTATTTGAATCGCTAACTTTTTTAATGAGTAATTTGTGTTAATGAGCGATTTATAAGTAGAAACTCACTTATTTATTCCTTTAATGGTCCCTTCAAGTATTCAACTTTAAGCAGTAGCATACAGTGTAAAATAACAATAATAATACAATAATAAAAATAAAATAACAAGACATTCAAGATGGCTATCTAAGATAAATACAACTTGATTAGATAATAACTAAAAACATTTAATTGACGAAGAAAAAATATTTTACCTCTTATTTACCCCATAGTTTATCATAATATTCTTGTCCTCTTTTTAACTAAAAGCAAAACAAGATTTATTGAAATTTTTGTACAAGTTTCTATGCTAGTTATAAATATATGAATGTATTTGTATTATATGTGTAATGCCAGCTCCATCTTTAAACTGGCCAATTGCCTTTTCTCTTGTTCTTTGGAGACACAATCCGATGGCTCATAGTATCGATCACACCACCCTTGCCCTTACCCAATTCATTATTCGATTGTAAGGTTAGTTCCTCCTTTCAGGCCTTAGAGGTTCTACTGCAGTGTAATTTCAATGAAGAGATGGCCATCAACGTTTTTGTAAATAAACTGAAACAGTCTGTAAATGGGGCAATGACCTCAAATGAAACAACTTCGTCTAAAGAAAAATTTGAAAATGAAACAGACAACAGTAGAGAAAATATTGTAATTGGACCAAATGAAGAGATTGAAATAGTTGAAAATGGATCTGAAAATGAGTTACCACCACCACCACCAAAGGTATGTTGTTTATTCTTGTTATTTGTATGGTGTAAAGCAAATAGAGACTTATTGTTGGCAATTTGAAATTTTGAGTTATTGAATTTTCAAAGTCACCTTTGAATATAAACAGTTTGGTGCAAGATCTATGACTTTTTTGCTTTTGAGTTATATTAGTTAAAACTCACCCAAAGGGAAAAAATGAATTAAGTCCTTTTAAAGTTTGAATAAACACAGTACCTATATTTTTTATATTTAAACACTGAATTGGTCTCAACAGGAAGCTTGAAATGTTCTCTTTAGAAAATAACACTAGTATATTCCTCGATTGTCAGTCGATTCCAGAAAAAATTTGTTTTTGTTTGGTAAAAAATTTAGTACACAATTGAATTTTGTAAAAGAGGGCTTCTTGTTGGCTCCGTGTTATAAGATTGAAACTAGTCATTAAAATACGGGCCCATGCCACAATGGTTCATGGGATAGACTGAAGAAGGAACAGCAATCAGTTAAAGCTAATGGTAAAGTCTAGATTCTCAGGGAAAATTAGAAAACTAGTGTTTTGATTGTTAATAGTGGAATAATATTGTTGGAGAAGATCAGGAAAACAACTGTGTGTTTATCTGACTGAAAAAGGACCTGATTGTGAAGCAAGCAATAGTTAATGTCTTTTCTTATTATAAACCCATCATGTTACTTTCAGTTTTTGCTAGAATTAAGCAAAGACAAGTTTTTTTTTTATGTGAGTTGTTAAATGCGTGTGTTTTTATACATGTGTTGTAAATGTTTTGTGTGTTAGCGAAAAAGCCCTCTTCCATGTTGTTACTACATAAGCAAAATTAGGTTACTACTCTGAGTTTCCTTTAGCCGATGTTTTTAGTATTTCATCCAATTGGAACGGTTTCACAATTGATTATGTCATGTAGATGATACTATAAAGTACAAGAATATTATAACAATTGAAAATTTATTTTTGACCCAGATGACTTAAATCGGTTATTCTAAAAAATTACTTTTTTGATACCAGGACAGTTTTTGCTCACTGCTTCACATATGTAAATTAGTTTAGCAGGGATTACGTTGGCTCTCATTTGATGGGTGATGTACCACTGCAGACTGCCCTTCCTAGAACATGATTCCACCAACAGTGATGGCTTTCTCATAAACACTCCCTTACACCTTCCTCCCAAACAGTTTGATCAAATATAAAAAGTATACCTAAATGCATTTAATTTATCATCAACATGGTTATTCAAATTATATTTGTATGTTTTTAATCATTGCTAAATACCTTATTCCCACGGGTTAAGTTTAAACTGTGTTTTAAACCCTGCTAAACCCACTCTAATTTTAAGATATAAAGCATAAGCTTCAAATAATTTCAAACAATTAATCATAAAATCATTTTTAAAATGGTATTCCCCCAATGTACCTCTTACCAAAACCTCCATTTGAATTTATTCTATGTTGTGAATAATTTACTTTTTTATGTACAGTCAGTTTGAAACACTGCAGTTTTTATTTTTGTTGCAGATACCTAAAATGGAATGAACAAAATGGACATGAGCATGTTCTAGAAAAAAGCACGAAAAGATTATTTTTAAGGAACTATGAATTCTACTAACTTTTTGAAAGCCCAATCATTTTTTATATTTTTACAGTATAGGCTTTTGCCGGCACAGTGATAAATTATTTCTGGGTTTTGTCTCCTAATCACTTGAATCGACTATCAATGTTTAAAGATCACTTGTTTAGGCTATAGTGTATAAGTGTAAAGTGTTCTTGTTTACAAGTATTCTTAAGTGTTCTTGATAATGAGTATTTAATACTCAAAACACGTCACCTTGAGGAAACAGTGAATCACATCGGCAAACTAAAATAATAATGAAGCCTTTATTGTAAATTATAATAACAAAAAATATCCAAAGTTCTAAGAGACACCAAGAAACGTCGTCTCCACTGTAATTTGCTGTGGATTCTTAGTGAACCACTTGGAATACAGATTAAATTAATTTATGGAACATCACCAAAATCAATTCAGGTCGTATTCCTTTTTATGTTAGCAAGTATTTAAATAAGACATATCAAATCAAGCTACAATCTACTTTTATAATAGAACCTGAGCTTTTCAGTAATTCTACAGTAAGTAAGAATGTTTGGCATACATGGTCTTGTATATGGTTTTACTTTTTTGTTATATTTTTTTAGCTTTTTTACTCTATTGCTTTGCAAACACTGTATTTTGTTGTATTTGCCTCTTATTGATTCTTTTCCAGTTTAAGATGTTGCTTGTTTTTACTAAACAAATTGTTATTTAATAACTAACTATTTTTTATATTTTTATTGATTTATTTTAATCTATTGTGGATGGAGCCGACAAAAATTGTCTAAACACACAGGTCCAAATAGCCCTTGTGGCATTTTTTATTTATTTATATTTTTGTTATGCTACTAGTTACTATTAGTTTACTAGAAAATAAAATGTATTTGATTTGATAGCATTTTGTACAAAGGTTCTTGTTAAATCAATTGTTTTATTGATATAGGCTGCATGTCAATAAAAGAAGTTTAAACTTATTATATGTTAAAAACCAACTTTATGTTATCTTTATGTTATCATAAAAACCAACTTTTTTTAATAATAAGTCAGCTTTATACCTTATACCTCTCTTGGGAGGTGACTCAAAAGGAGCAAGAAGGAAATATTATTTTGGTGAGTGGTGTAATCCCGACATTAAATAGATGACCAAGTCGAAAAGGACAGTGGTCACACTTTTAATTAAAATCATATTAACAAAGCTTCAAAATTTAATAAATTCCGACATATTCAACCTTTTAGGCCAGGTTTAGATTAAATTGGTACGAATAAAAATACTTTATGTGTGACATATATTGTGCTAAAGAAAACCAATTATTCCACAAACTTCTTTTGAGGACATCCGTGTGACATCTGTGTTGTGTGTAGTGTATTTAAAATCAAGGGAAAACTTCATAGCTCGATCATATAATATTCCATTTTAAAAGACTTAACATTCTGTGCAATTCAGTCAATCAACTGTCACTGCATAAATGCACATTCTTCCACTTTTAATGTGTTGTAATTGATGTCATGCTGACAGTGTGTGCACCATTTGATTGAACGTCAAATGTCTACATGTGACATTGTGTCTACAAATGTGACTGTGCTAAGTTGTGCATGTTGTCAGTTACAAAGTAGAATCAATCTTAACAGGCCTCCGCTTTAACTCGGTTTCAATTACTTTGTCAAAAAACAACTCCCTTTTAACCGGCCATTTCTTATGTAACATAGATTTCACCGCTCCTGTTCTCATATCTTGCAGAAAACATTGTATAATTTTTTTTTTTCAAATCAATTTCACATTATGTTATAGTCGTTCCCAGTAAACAATTTAAGTGAACTCTCTTGGACGGAAATGTACACACCGGAAGTGCCATTTGTTAACCTTCTTTCTAGTAGAACACAATTTTTACAGTATTTAGATGTGTTTTGGTTTTCTTACACTGATAAAATATAATTTAAGGGACAGACTACACAAAAAATGCTTTTATTACACATGGCAGGAAAGGACATTCGCCATGTCAGATGGATCGCCAGACAAGCACTCATTAGCCAAATGTCCTGTCCGTGTCCCATCATGGTATTCTGGTGCCATCTTGAATAAGTGACATACAATTAACCCGGGAGAACTGACATACCGGTGGAAAGGACCGGGTTGGAAGTTTTTTTTTTGATAAAAACAATACTTTCCGGGTGTCAGCAGTCTTGGCCGGAACTGTACCTCACGCTTCTCTTTCCAGGAACAGAATGATGCATTTCCCGTCATTTTCCAACTTGTACAGCCAATGCAGTGGACGATTCCGTAGAAGACTGGTGCGTTCGACCATGAGTCAGCTCCGGCGTTACAGGATAAACGGTGCATTTGATCGTGTGTCAGTTCTCGTGTAATAGAGTTGTGACAGTTTTAACGGATGACGTGTTTGCAATTAAATAATTTTTACTCTATAAATATTTTTATTCTTGAAATTATGGACTCAGAGGAACGTAATCGGATCGATAGACCTCTTTCCTTACAATTCTCATCATCGATAAAATAAAATTGTGTAGTTCATTGACTTGCTAAAAATTGTATAATTTTTTTAAACAATAAATACATAAATTAAAACTTTTAAATTGAAATGAATTTAATTTTGAGTAACAGATTGTTAGCAAATGTTTAAAGTTCAATCAGTTTTTTTTCTCTTCCACTAAGTGGGCCAAACCAAAACATTTGATGAAAGCTATATTTTTTTAAACATACATTACATAAATTAAGTAAACACTTGTGAGCACAGTGTGAAATGTTAACCCTTCCCGGGCTATTGACGGATATATCCATTAAACTTCATTTCTGTTCCGGGCTGAAAACGGATATATCCGTTTTAGAAATTTTCTTTTCCGGGATAAAGACGGATATATCCGTCTAAAAGTACGAAAAACATATATTATATATATTACGATAATAAACATTATATTGACTTTTTAATGGGTAATTTAGTTTTTGCAGTTGGCAAGATTATGTCCCGTGGCTTTTTCACCTTTTTCATGCCAAAACAACACTTGTGTAGCGCGAAACTGTCAGTTTGCGCTGGGACCTTACAGTGAGTCCCTACACAAAAGGACCACAAAATTAATAATTTTTAAATGAAAATTTGGGGTATTCATTTTTTGACCCATGTTTACGTTTTTGTAATGACGTTCTATGAGTTTTATTTCAAAATAATTATTCCAAATGACCCAAATTTTGTTGAAGATGTTATAAAATACTAAATAAGTAGTGCATCTGAAGAGAATGTAATATTTGGCAGTGAAAATAACTATAATATGAAAAATGATTCTGGCGAAGAAAGCGATGAACCAGAAACACGATGTATTGTAATTCTTGCATTTTTTAGGTTTTGTTTTTTTTTACTGTTTTTAAGAGGAACTGTTTTTAATTTTATATTACGATTGGTAGTAAATAAAACAACAAAATGACATAAACGGATATATCCGTCCTCCGCCCGCAAAAGTACTCCAATTATCAGCAGTTTTCATATTTTTAGATTGTTGCTCCGGGCGGCGAACGAATATATACGTTTACTTAAGTTTTCTTGCGGGCCAAAGACGGATATACCCGTCTTCCCAAATTTTATTTTCTTTGTAACATGAGCAAAAAAATTATTTTAGCACTGAAAACAAGTTTTTTTATAACGTATGAATTATTTGGAACAAATTAATGACAAAAAATCACAACATTATGTTTTAAACATTTGCTTAGAATAATTCCGTCTCAGCCCGTGATTTAATGTAGCCCGGGAAGGGTTAAAACAACTAATAAGAAAGACATGTAAATGGGTTTTGAAAAATAAAATACAGATTTATTCAATATATATGGTATTTTATTAAAACTTGTTCTAAAAGACCGTGAGTCAGTTCTCACGTTTCCAAATCAATGTCAGTTCTGCCGGGTTAAGCAGTGTCTGAAGGGTAAGTGTGCAACATCCCGCCTCAGAAATGTCCTCTCCCTTTCCTGAAATATGTAGCCACAACATCAGAACTTTGTATGTGTCCTGTTTTTAGTCCCACCTTTGGGGTGTGAGTTGGTTGCTGTAAATTCTATTCAGTAATATTTAATGTTATTTGTAATGGCATTTAAGATACATTATATGTTTATATGTTAATGCGTCTTAAGACACATCATGACTGGAACAGTGGCATCATCCTGTAATCCAGCTACTTGAGGTCACGAAATTGTGGATAGCTATAAGCGATGGCTTGTGGATGCGAAATTTCCTAGTGGGGATTAACGTCCACACTAGTGAATGCTAGTTCATCCATAAAGACCATCCTCTTAATTAGACCAATTCGTATATATGAAGTTAAAATTGTGGTTTGGATCCCACGATAAACTGTAGGTCCCTAGATACCATTGAACTAAAATAAAATAACCTTTATATGGTAAATAAATGCAACATAAGCAACACACTTTTCTTATATCTAACTTTAATGGAATTGAACGGAAACTAGTGCATTTGGTTTCATGTTAACTGCCACCAGGCGTGCGCGCAGTGGGTGCTACGGTACCCAAAGAAGCTTCTGAGGGGGCGCCAGAATCACCAGAAATGTTTGAACTTTATAAAACTACATGTAAATGTTGATAATATAGTGAACAGATTTATGAAAAATTAAAAGTAATGTAAGTTACACCATTTATATTGACAACAAAAACTATTTAAAACTAAAAATAATCATTCATTGCAATTTATTAATCACAGTAAATCTTTAAGTGTAGGAGAGAGTGCTAGTGTGTAACTCAGTCGTTGGATTTTTATTGGAAGGACCAGGCAGTAAGTGGAGATAATGATGTCATATCTGCACTTGGGTTTGTATCAAATATTGTTTATCTTTTTCATGCTTCAAAAGGACATAATTAGATATACCTCTCCTTCTCTTTCTTTTGAGTTTCTGTGTCAGTTACCATCAAAGGCCAAATGTAGATGTATGTTTTCCGAGGTAAAAATATTAACTAAAATTTGTAAAAAAGTTATCGTGTTAAGGATACAGTAAAAGGCAAGAGAATGTAACAAGTCAGTTGAACAAAGTTCACGTTTATCGTAGGCCCAAAAGATAGAATGTAAAGAGGAAATGGGAGGTTAATTAACTACTTGTGCTACAGTACTTGTTTGCTATACATAAGCCACTATTTCTTTTTAGGTTTTTTTGAACTTGAAAAACACATCAATCTAAATAAGACTTTTTACTAAACATTGTGTGAAAATTACACGTTTCTAAGTTATACTGTTTTTGAGTTGTGCTTGCTTAAAATCAGCCATGTGACCAATGAGCGTGGCGAACGCATCCCTGCCGAGACATTTTGAGTTAGTGACAATATTTCTGACCTATATATCAATAACAAACATAACCTAACCGCCTTAGCGGGCTGAAAACCTTGGCCAAATACGTGTAGCAGGCCTGGTGTTGAGGCCACGGGTGGAGATGCGTTCGCCATGATCATCGGTGACATGGCTGAATAAGAAATCAGAACTCAAAGACTGTAAAACTTAAAAACATGAAATTTTTACAAAATTCTTATTAAATAGAGCATTAATTTTGAATTGTTTTTTTTTTTTTTTTAAGATCCTAGTTTAAAATAATTAAATAAATTAAAAATAAACAGTTAAAAATAACAAGGGGGCGCCATTTTCATGGTAGGCACCGACAGAGCTCAAACCCTGTGCACGCCTATGACTGGTGCCACATCGGAAACGGTCTATTGGTTCATTAGAGT
Source organism: Neoaliturus tenellus (assembly GCA_030545055.2). NCBI lineage: Eukaryota > Metazoa > Arthropoda > Insecta > Hemiptera > Cicadellidae > Neoaliturus > Neoaliturus tenellus. The sequence goes on from CM061535.1 coordinate 86,844,144, forward strand.
AGTGCTTAGAAAAGTACATTGTCAGACCCCTTGGGTTGAGGGTGTGCCGTTTACAGACTTTCACATTTTTTCCACTAGAGCACAATGTATGCATTAGACCGGCAATTAGATAAACTGAATCAGCTTACAGATAACCATGCTACACAGAGAACATATTCTTTGATTGTTTACCTGCCCAAACCCTCCTCCATACCAAACAAAATTGCATAATAAATTGACTGTTCTCAGACATGATTTTTCAATTACATACGAATATAACCTTCGTAGATAATAATACTTTTTATTCAATTTAAAATAAATTTCTGATTTTTAAAGATTAAATCCTTTATTTTAGTGATACATTACGCTTTGCTTTATGCACTGTTGTGAAACCAAGTTTTGTAAGGGAGATATGAAAATACTTTTTCTTCCTGAGAATTCTTTTGCAAATGTGCACAGAAGTTGATAAATATTTTATTGTGATAATATATTTGAAAAAATATGACTAAGATATATAAATAAAATAAATTATATTCCATGTAGATTTAGATAATTGTAAAAAAAAAAAAAAAAAAAAAAAAAAAAAAAAAAAAAAAAAAAAAAAAAAAAAAAAAAATACCCCGGTCACAGCAGATCTGCCTGCGTACTCGGGAAATTTCTAATAGGATTTAATTTTTTTTTAACTTCCCCCATAAACACAAAGGGAACGAGGATGTAGGTTTACTGCCTTGGGGGTATTGCAAGTAGATATAGGAAAATCCATTCCCAGTGCATGTAAGTAAATTGCTTCAAATTCCGATATTTTTAGCGAATTTCCCTATAGGGAATACGCTATTACGGTAGTAGTCATGGTAAGACCTAAGCCCGGGACCACTTTACTTTTTCATTTTGAGGTCCCCAGAAGCCAAAAACACCATTCGTTCATTTTCATATATATGTATATCCATGTGTCCGTGGTACTGATAGCTTTTGAAGGGAACCTCCGATTTTGATGAAATTTGGTATGAAGGTGTAAGACCAGGTCTATTTTCATGAGTTCGCGAACCAGCATTGTCGGGTTATGGGAACGGTGTTTTATGGGGTTTCAAAGGGGTAAAAAAAAAATGGGTTTTTGGCATTTTTTGACCTCAATTTTCAAAATTCATCAATTTTAACTGAAACCATTTAAAAGAGCTTAAAAAAACAAACAATTTGGTGTTTTGAATTTTTATCTTAGCATAACTGGTTATGGAGAAAATCCAAAAATGTGTTTTCCATGTTATTCTTATGGGAAATCAAGAAAACCCTATATCTTGCTTATTTATTGACATAACTTAATCAAATTTGGTATGTACATTATCTAGATAGGGCTTAACTTATAATTGCTTACAAAACCCATATGGCGGCAAACCTACATACTCACCCCCATGGGGTTTATGGGGAAAATAAAAAATTGCCAGAGCTTAATACAATTTTATGTTTACATTCACCAATTATTGATTATAACTTAGATTTTCTAACAACACCCCATGGCAACAAACCTACATACTCGATCCTATGGTGTTTTTACGGAGAAAATAAATAATCTGAAATTCCACTGGAAATTCGCTGAGTACGCAGGTCTGCTGCGACGGGGGTATTCATTTTCCTCATAAACCACATAGGGGTCTTGGGGTTGAGTAGGTAGGTTTGCGCCATATGGGTGCTGTAACTAAATGTAAGTTAACCCCTACCTAGAGAATGTACATACAAAATTTTATCAAGTTATGTCAGTAAATAAGTGAGATACAGGGTTTTGTTAATTCCCCATAAGAATAACATGGAAACCCTATTTTTGGATTCTCTCCGTGACCTGTTAAGCCATGTTAAAAATTCAAAATACTAAATTGTTTGTTTTTAAGCTCTTTTAAATGGTTTTTATTTAAAATTGTAGAATTTTTAATAGTTATGTCCAAAAATACCAAAAACCCATTTTTGACTCTTGAAACCCCATAAAACCCCGTTCTCATAACCCGATAATACTGGTTCGTGAACTCATGAAAATAGACCTGGTCCTACACCTTCATACCAAATTTCATCAAAATCGGAGGTCCTTGTCAAAAGTTATCAGTACCACAAACACATATACAGGGTGACTTTCTTAAAGTGATCCAATAGCTAACTTTTTATTCTATATCTGACAGTATACTTCTTATGGGGTTTTGTACATATATGTTACTTTTTTCTTTTGTTTTCAGGTATGTATTTCAAATTTCAAAATTTGACACCATTTTTACAATATAGCGGTCAACTTTAAAATTTCTTATGGAACACCCTGTTTTTGATTTTTCCACGTGACTTTAAGACTTTTTTATTCGTTGCCATTTTTCTCTAAACCTAACGGTTAGGGAGCTAGAGGCAATTAAAGTTCATTTTTAGTTCCTTAAGAATAACATGGGGTAAACTTTATCTGCCCGTTATCTCCGCAACCATTATTTAAAATAAAAAATACTCAAGAGCAAAAATTTTCTTTAATTGATGTTTTAAGAACATTTTTTCATAACAAAAATTTTTGAAAATTTTATTTTTTGTCCGCGATATTGGAAAGGAGTTAATTTATACGTAAATGATAATTTTTCTGAGTGAAACGTTCTTAAAAAATCAATTTAAAACATTTTTATTCTGAGTATTTTTTATTTTAATCAATGGTTTCGGAGATATGGGCAGATAAAGTTTGTCCCATGTTATTCTTAAGGAACTAAAAATGAACTTTAATTGCCTCTAGCTCAATAACCATTAGGTTTAGAGAAAAATGGCAACATATAAAAAAGTCTTAAAATCACATGGAAATTTAAAAAACACCATAAAATGTAGGGTGTTCCAAAAGAAATTTTGAAGTTGGCCACCATATTGGAAAAATGGCGGAAAATTTTGAAAAGTGAAATACACCTGAAAGTAAAATAAAAAATTAAAGGGGGTCCCCCATAAGAAGTATACTGTCAGATATAGAGTAAAAAAGTTAGCTATTGGATCACTTTAAGAAACTCACCCTATATATAGATGAAAATGAACGGTACTTTTGGCCTCTGGGGACCTCAAAATTCAAAAGTAACATGGTCCCGGGCTTAGATTTACCATGGCTATTACCGCAATAGAGTATTCCCTATAAGGAAATTCGCTAAAAAATTAAATTAATGCAGTTGTATTAATTCAATTAAAAAATTCTTATTAATCACTGTTCAATATTGCTTGAGTATATGCACCACATCTGCCACAACGATTATTTTGTTAATAGAATGGTAGAAACTACACAAAACCTCAACACTGATATGAAGTCACTAAATATACATATATATATATATATATATATATATATATATATATATATATATATATATATATTTATTTATTTATTTATTTATTTATTTATTATGGCTTTCTTAGCCAGTTACCAACTTAAGCAATATAAAAGACATTCTGAGGTGGAAAGCATTTGTATAAGTGTTTTGTAAAAATAAGGTAAAATATAATTAATGACCTGTCTTTATACAATTAAATCCAGGGGGCTGAGCTATTGGAGCCCAGTTTCACTTGTACCATGCTGACCGATCAACCCTTCGGGGAAAGCACTTGGTTTGGGGGGTGATGTTGTTCACGTCCACAGCATTCCATTAAAGCTGCACGTACTCCCTGGGTGGTGCCAAACGAACAACAACTTTGGCAGCTGAACTATCACACAAGTGGTCTTTCAGCTATGCCAGCTGTGTCACTGGAGCACAGTACCATGGAAAGTTACACCATGGATACCACCCCTCACGTTTTTGCAGTGCCTAATGATAGTTCATAACTTCAAAAGCAAATTATAGTGCAGTGATCAAATCGGTCCGACAGGTAAATTTAGCAAGGAAAAAGTATGAGGTATTGGACTGATTGGTACAATCTTTTCCCCACAACTTTTTGGGTATTATTTTCATCAGAGACGTTTAATAATTGCTAAAAGCATTTTGTTGACCACAATTCACAAAATGAAATATCATGTTTTGTGAAAATTCTGTCCCATCATTAAAAACTCATGTCATATTAAATTATGTACAAGTGCTGGGTAGTAAATAATATAATGTGTTATCATTCATTATTTAAAATGTATTTTGCTACACCCACCTTATGTATGATGCGTAGATCCTTCTTCAATTGATAAATACAAAAAAACACAACACACACATACACAAAATCGGATCCTGCTATCAAAGTCCCGACGTTTCGCGTGACCGAAAAACATTCACGCCTCTTCGGGGGAGTTTATTGACGCCGATGATGTCGTTTGGCGTGAAGTCGCTCCGACCGTCTTACCGCAACTGACCTGTCCGGCGGCTTATCTTTTGTATTATTTTGGCTCTGTTTATTTTTCTTTTAATCTCATTTTCTGTTATCGGCACAAACATTGGGTGGAGCGTGGCACTGGGCTAAATGCAATCCCCGTCAATCGCCATGCACGCTGCCTCCAGTATGTTGTGAGGCTCTGTAAATACTATACTTGTCGAGGCCCTCTCAACACTGTGCTCAGCCAATCTGGAGTTCTTGGCCGGCCTCGAAGTCTGCCCGTAGTAGTTCCGGCCGCAGGTGCACCCTATTTCATATACTGCATTCTTTGAACTTTGTTCTTTATTAGCAGGCTTCACCCCAGTGACCACACTTCTAATAGTTTTATTATTCTTAAAAGCGGTTCTTATACCAAATTTACTGTTTATTCTCCTCATTTTTTCTGACACACCTCTCACGTATGGGATAACCACAGATGTTATGGGCTTTTCACGATTTTGTGAGTGGTCGAGGGATTTCTTTGCTCTTTTATAGGTTTTGTTAAGGACACTTTTAGGGTAGCCATTATTAATCAATTCGGTATTAACCGCCATAACTTCGGCCTGTCGGTCTGTTTCTTTACTGGTGTACTTTAATGCTCTGTTGAACAGTCCCTGAGCTAGTGATAACTTTACGCTGTTTGCATGGTTGAATTTATAATTAAGGTATTGGACCTGTGCCAGTAGGCTTTCTATACACATTTTTTGATGTTGTTGATTGACAGATTGTTGGAGAACTTATCACTAAGAAAAAATAATATATCTTTTTGTAAGCAATCTTTAGATTGTATAATATAATTGAATAATCATTACCCTGTACTTTTATACAACTTAAGTAAATGCACAAGTTTCTATTCAATTCCATTATTGTTAATTATAATTAAAACTAAGTAAGTCTTATAAAAATATTGTCTTACGACAGTAAGAATGCTGTAAACAATGCTGTAAACCCGACCTGAGAAGGACCTTTGAAATGACAAGTGATCAAACTACATTAAAGATTGGGTAAGAATTAAAAACTGGTTTTCTCGATTATATTTTTATAAAATTTATGTAAATATTCAAGGAAACCCTCAGATGCTTATATATCTGTAACAAATATATATTGATTGTGTAAAACTTAATGTTTATTTATTGTTAACCTTTAATGTTCAAATTTGTATTATTCTTTAGTAGGAAAAAATCAGGCTGGATCAATGAGACCCATTTTCCCTTTCCTTCATCTACATTGTGCTTTTTAAAGACCTAAAAGTCTACATATATAGTACCCACTATGAAATGAATTTATTATTACACAAAACAGAACATAACAAATTGTATATCGTATAATAACTTGTTAACAAACAAGAGTATTTGGAATTAGAACTCCACATGGGCAGAAAGCCTGTGGGTGGAGTTCAAGTCCATCTATAATTTTGTAGAAGCATTCTACAGAGGATGTTGTGACAAAGGTCAATGAATTTTATTTTAAGTGTTCTCTTAATTCACATTGTAGCCTCTTAATGCAAAAATACACATGTGTATTTTGCATCAAAGCAACATTTACTGCCTTTGTCTGTTAATATTTTGAGCCGCTGGTGGACAACAAAAACTCGTGAGCCGAAGGAGTCATTTGTCATTAAATTGCTCAGCCGGCGGGAAACACTCTTAACCTGTCACGTTACAATCTCTCTATTTAGCACCCTCCTCTGTAGTCATCTTGATGCCTTGTTTTAAGACACAGGCCTAACACAGACAGGCTGCTAGCGTTAGGGCGGGATTTACATATCGGCTATAACCCAGGGTGTCAGAATTTGGAGGACAACAGTTTTGGGAAGAACATATTTTGAGTTATGAAAAATTTGTAACATATACTGCTGAAAACTGAGTTGGTCTATTTAGTAAATTTCATCATGTAAAGTCGTAAACTGGACACAATCTCTCTTAACATGTTCGTTACCGATCGTCAACTATAGTTGATGCGAGATTGTCTTTAATAGCCTGACCCTGCGGACCCAACATCCTCCCGAAATAAAACTTTTTGAGTTTAACTTAACCACAGACCAATGTCTCAAATCAAAAATGCTGCCAAATTCACAATAAAAAAAAATACCCATGTGGACATTACAACTCTAGCATGCTTAATAGGTATCCCTGTAGACTTGACGTCTATCAATCTAGTCGATAAAATTAAACCGTTCCTTGAGGAGCTATAATAAAGTTGATGTTTGTCTAAGCCATGGTTGACGTCGGTCCATTGGATTCAGCCCACGTATCAACTAATGTTAATGCTGGTCTGTGGTTAAGGTTTTTTACTTACATATCAGTAGCGAAAGTATTGAGACAACCATAGCCAACTTTGGTGTATCATGGCTGACGAATATTTTTAACTGGTATTATAGAATTAATCTCAACAGTGGTAAAGTAAGGTAAATCTGATCAAATAATCAAAGAACTACTCAAAACTTAAGAAAGTTTTATCCTTTGAATCAGAGAAAAAAAAGGTTTTATGATGATATATCCGAATGGTTTGCTGTCACATAGGTGTGAAAAAATCGCATCCTACGTTGTGTCTATGTTTTGCATTGTAGCCTATAAGTAAACTTTTTTAGTTTGAACTACTTTTTTTTCTTTGATTCTTGTTATGAGTTCATATACAATAAGAAAGCGTAATATAAATATTAAAAAAATAATAAAAAATAGTTAAAGGGCAAAAGAGAACCGTGTTGCTTGGAGTCCCCCCATCTAAGATTTCTCTCCAGTGACAAGTGAGTGGTATCATAATAAACTAAAAAACAAGCTAATGTGACACTGACTCCCAACCAGAAGTGGGACCTAGGGTGCCGGTCAGATTGATTTTTTGTGGTGATGAATCCGGATCATCACTACTATAGGAAGACAGACATAGCGTTACTAGTCCTGATGTTTTGATGGAAGTAAAGTTCCCCAAATATTCCTGGAGTCATGTCGGACATGTAAATTATTTTTTTGTGTAATATGGAAGTTTTCACCATAACCAGGAAATCTGGGGGGCTGAGCCTCCCCCCCTCCCTTTAGCCGTCTATGCTGCTACTAAATCCTTTGTAACCTACAATAGTATCAAGGAAACAGGATAGAACGGCTTTCCACATCAACCAACTTTCAAAGCTGTGTAATTTTCAAGGAACCACTAATAGATAATACAACAGTGGGGACTTGGGAATTAGGGGCCGTCCATAAATTACGTCATCGCTTTTTGGCCATTTTTGGACCCCCCTCCCTAAAATCATCCTACCAACAGAATTTGTCTGACCCCCCCCCCCCCCCCCCACTCACGGAAAAATGACGTCATTTTTTGACAAACCTCCGTTATAAGTAAAAATAATGCTTTTTAAACGCTACCTGATAAACTAATAGAAATTGACCAATCAAATCTGAATTTACCTTCAAAAATAAAGCCAAAATGACTTTCTCAATGGAAAAATAATCTATAAAACAACTCCTAAAAATAGTCGAATGTATTTTATGGATAATTATTTTACAATAGTTGAGTTGTGTTATAATACATCATTGTTTTACTGTCAAAATTTGATATAAAGCATCATAATTTAAAATGACGTCATATCAAAGCCGACCCCCCCCTCCTTGCACATCACCCTACCGTCATTTTCAATCTGGACCCTCCCCCCCCTATTTTCAGATGACATAATTTATGGATGACCCCTTACTCATGGAAGGTGCAAATAATGACGGACATCAAACAGTAAGACAGGGAACAAACCAAAAGACTACGGCTGATTTTTTTCATAACAAACAACCCTCTGACCACATGAAAAAGAACGTGACAGCTCAGAAAAAAACATTAGAGCAATACAATACAACCTTAATAAAAGGATTAAAATTTCTCTAACGGTTCCGTGACATTCTCTCTTTTGCTGATGTTCTCTCCTATTGTCAGCAGTTGTGTTATCTTGGGTTGTCCGTGAGTCGTTATCATCTGTAGACAGTATCGTTTCGGTGGTTGGTACACTGGTCTCCCATCCTGTCGTCATTACTCTCGGCCAATTTCCTCTCGCAGAGTTCTCCATCCACAGCCAAGTCACCGTTGTGTCTCACACTCATGATGTGGATATTCCCCTTCTCACCTTCCTAATCTTCCTTTTATTTTTCCTAAATAACACAAGTAAATTATACCTTACTCACAAACTATTTCTGTACACATATCCTGAAGGTACAAATTTCAGTTCCCAAAATGTCCCAATGTTAAAGTTTATTTGTATTTTAAAGTGAAATAGCAATGGTAAATAAAATAGGTTAATAATCGTCCATTTATCTTGGACACTGGCGGAATAGGAGAGTAGAAGCGCCGTGCCGCATTCTGTGTGTTAAGTTGACGCGCCGCACCGTGCTGTGCCACACTGCTTTCTATGTGTTGTGTGTTCATGCCCTAAACTGCATTCTGGCAAATTACAATTTCAAATCTGAAATTCTTACCTTAATGTCTCTCCTATCCTAATAAGATATTTGAAATATTTCTTGAAAACTAAAAATTACTAAAGGAAACTTAACTTACTAAAATGAAATACAAGAGATGGTAAAAAACAATAATACCCTTACAGAAGACGGAAGGTAAGTGGTGCTGTATGATGTATTTTGTTTTACCTGTTTAGGCTGATCGAATTGCTATGTCTCACACCTGATTAATTTAAATTGTTGATGACTTACTGATGAAGAACTTTGACTTATTGTTTCAATTAATAACCCCTACAGACTGATTTTAAATTTGCAACTTTAGTCATTATTTGAAATAATTATTTTTTAAATACTCTGAAATTGTATTAAAAACCTTGCATTTTTACAAAAATAAAATTGTTTTAGCACCACTTTTGATACAGTTAAACTTCTCATAACCATGATGGGACTGGGCCATGGTTGGATATTGTGAGGAGCAAATGAAATGCATTTCCTTGGTAGAAAACCAGCTTTACTGTATTGTAATACCACTTTATTGTACCTACAACACATTAATTTAAACATCAAGATATGTAATAACTGAAAAATGACAATATTTTTATACAGGGTGTCTTTAAAGTCCATCACCAAACTTCATATTATGACTAAACGGGTCAAAATAAGCAAAAAAGTTCCTATGAAGGTATGTCCTAAAATGAATTTTCAGCCAGGAACTGGCTGCCCTCAGTTCCTGACATGACCACATTTCCTCCTCTACCATCGCCATCCCACCATCACCATTCCATCATGGGTACAAGTGTTTGTGAAGTGAGTGTCCAGTGTCAAAACCAAAAGCAGAGTACCACACCACAGGCCGACGAAATTACACACTCCAGTGAATGTGCCGTAAAAGATCATGCTAATGTAAATAATAATAGTAGTTTAAACTAGAATATTCTGACAATGATTCTGTATCTGCAGATCATGTAAATGTAACTTGCGAAGGTTGTGGTGCTTCAAACAATGAATTTCCCCCTATAAATGATGTTGATTCATGCAATTTTGATTTTCACAATGACGATTTTATTACTTATTTACCGTGTAAAGAGAATTACATAAATAATTTAGAAAAGATTGCTACGGGAAAATGGAGGGGATGCCATTGGTTGATGCACTACAACATACAAGGGTTAAAATCACCGTCTAAGATTGATGAGTTTAAACAAATGATTAATTCATGTAAACTAAACTTAAAAGTAATATGTTTAAACGAACATTGGCTTAAAGAAAATGAATTATGTTTAATGAAGGATATGTTTTTAGATTATGTAATTGCAGATTATTATTGTCGGGATGAGTCTTTAAGAGGAGGTAGTTGTATTATTCTAAAAAGTAATATTGAATATAAGCTACGAAATGATTTGATAAGCTCTTTAAAGGAAGATTTTGTGTTTGAAGTTTGTTGTGTCGAGTTTGCTGACAATGATGGAGTGTCACATATCATAATCTCTTTGTACCACAATACAAACCCAAATAATATAGTTTTGTTTCTAAAAAAATTTGAAAAACTTCTTGGCAGACTAAAAAAAGAATCCAGATTGAAACACATTTATATTGCCTCGGATTTAAACATTAACACCTTTAAAACATGTAGAAATCAAACATTATTAAATAATTTTTTTAAATTTAATAGAAATGTATGGCTTCAATTTGAATTTTCATTTACCAACTAGAATATCAAATAACTCGTTAACCTGCATAGACAACATAGTTTCTAATAAGCTTGTGAGTCAAAGATTTCTCATGAATGTTGAAATGGGTATGTCTGACCACAGAGCTATATTGATGTCATTATCTGAGAACTCTAAAAAACAATGTTCTAGAGTTTTACTTAAAAAGAGATGTTTTACTGAAACAAGTATAAATATTTTTGCTCAATTTACTAAGGAAGCTGGGTGGGATTTCAATAACTCAAGATCAACACAACAAAATTTTAATTGTTTTTTTAATGAGTTTAAATTGTACTTTGAACACTCTTTCCCGCAAAAAAACCAGAAAATAAAAAATTCTAAAAAGTGTACAACGAATTGGATTACCAATGGATTACGAATCTCAAGTAAAAATAAAAGAGAACTTCACAAGCTTGCAAAAATGTCGAATGATGTTAACTTTTTGCAATACGTAAAAAGATATAAAAAGATTTTTAAACGTGTCTGTAGCGCGGCGAAAAGATTGTCTAATAACAAATTTCTTGAGAATGCTGAAAACAAGAGTAAAGCTGTATGGCAGGTAGTAAATTCTAAACTTGGTATACTAAAGAATAAAAAAGTAGGGTTGGATAAAATCATTTTTGGTAAAAAAGAAATAACTGATGGAAATGAAATAGCTTCCAAATTTAATGAAATGTTTGTTAATGTAGGAGAGGAGGCAAACACATTACTAGAGATAGAGACTGCAAAAAAGTTTTTGTGTAAAACAAAAGTACAGAGTAGTGGTTTTGAATTCACAAGTGTATCCCCGCAAAAGATAAAGAAAATAATAAACAGCTTAAAAAATAAAAAATCCGTCGGCTGGGATGAAATTCCTGTTCAGGTCTTGAAAAGAACTGCAGATTATATTTCACAGCCTCTGAGTTTGAAAATTAATCAATGTTTTCTGGATGGAAAATTTCCAGATTATCTCAAATATGCAAATGTAATACCTGTTTATAAAAAAAATTGTAAAGAAAACCCTGATAATTATAGACCTATATCAATTTTAACTAGCTTATCTAAAGTATTTGAAAAAACTGCTCTTGACCAACTAAATTTATTCTTGAACGATAACAAAATTATTTGTAACAATCAATATGGGTTTCAATCTGGAAAATCGACTGTAGATGCAGCCGCAGATTTATTAAAACACATTACAGGGGCTCTTGATAGGTCACATAGTACTGCTGGTGTTTTTTGTGACCTGTCAAAAGCCTTTGACTCAGTAAATCATGACATATTAATTGAAAAATTGAGGTTTTATGGGATTCATGGAAAAACATTAGATTGGTTTAGATCTTATATAACTAATAGAAAACAGAGAGTTCTAATTAAAAAGACTGATGGAGTGTACATGTCAAGTTGGGTTAACATTAAGAGGGGAGTTCCACAAGGTTCACTTTTAGGGCCATTACTGTTTATTTTATATATTAATGACTTGCCAATGAATATTCATAACGCCGATGTATTTTTATATGCAGATGACTCCACTATATTGTTGAAATGCACAAATTATTTAGAGCTAATGAAAGCAATAAAAAACATTTTACCAGAAATAAAACAGTGGTTTGATGTAAATGGACTGAAATTGAACAGCTCAAAAACGGAAATAATAAAATTTCAAACACAACAGTGTAAAGTTTTATTTGACAGTGAAATAACTTTTGACGGTAATATAATCAACTTTAATGAGATTGTTAAGTTTTTGGGAATATCTTTTGACCGTAACCTTACATGGAAACCTCTTATAGATAAATTAAGTAGTAGACTCAGCTCTTGTTGTTTCCAAATGTACATTCTAAGAGAAAGTGTAGATTTGAATATTAGATTAATAGTGTATCATGCTTGTTTTGGTTCTTTGCTAAATTATGGTCTTGAGCTATGGGGAAATTCCACAGAGATAACTAAAATCTTTAAACTACAAAAAAAATATATTAGAACTATGTTGTTTATGAATAGCAACCAGTCCTGTAAATCAGTATTTACGAATCTAAATATCTTGACACTTCCATCATTGTACATATTTAAATGTTTAGTTTTTGTTCACAAACAGTTAATTTTTTTTATAACGATCAGCATAATCATGATTATAATACTCGATTTAGGAATCAACTGCAGTATCCCATACACAGACTCAAACTACTAGAAACTACTCCTCACTACATAGGTAAACGATTTTACAATAAGCTGCCAGTCAGTATAAAATCACTAAACATGATTCAATTTAAAAAAGTTGTTAAAGATTTATTAATATCAAAAGAGTACTATAATGTAAATGAATTTTTGGTTGACAGTTTTTAATATACAGTAATTTGATTTAATTTAATTTATTTTATTTTATTGAGTTTAGTTTAATTCCAACAAATTTGTTGGAAGCAAAAATTTAAGGAAGTAAAAGGCTTTGTCTTTGTCATTTAATTGCATTTTATATTAGTTAGTTTTTAGTTATAACATTGACTAGACACCTGTTCACCTACAAGTTAATATATTGTAATCACTGTGAATGTTAATGTGTCAATAAAATCTTGAATCTTGAATATTTACCCAGATATCCGCCATTTTGTGTTTTCCACTTAAAAATTTTTATTTCAATGACGGATTGATCTAGGAACTTCATATTTGGCATGGTCTATTTCCACAATAAAGATTATTTTTTTCCGATGCATATTTGCAAAATGATGGCCATTTTAAATTTTTAAACTCAAATATCTCAAAAACTGTAAAATTTATAAAATGATACAAGATACAAAAAATTTGACAAATTAAATGATCTAAACAGTGATACCAAGTTTGCAAGGAACCGACAACAAATAATGGAGTTATTGTGGTTTTTCTGCAGAAAAACACTGATTTGCACTATGATTAATGCCAATTTAGGTTATTTAAGAGAAAAATCTCAATAACTCCGTTTTATTGTTGGCGGATCCTTACAAACTTGGTTTAGTTGCTTGGATAATTTAATTTGTCAACTTTTTTGTGTCTTGTAATATTTTTATAAAGTTTACCGTTTTTGAGATATTTGAGTTAAAAGATTTAAAATGGCCGCCATTTTGAAAATATGCATCGGAAAAAATAATTTTTATTGTGGAAATGGACATTAGTATTATAAAGATCCATGCCAAATATGAAGTTCCTAGATCAATCCGTCACCGAAATAAAAATTATTAAGTGGAAAAAACAAAATGGCGGATATCTGAGTAAATATGCATTTTAGTACATACCTTCATAGGAACTTTTTTGCTTATTTTGACCCAATTAATCATATTATGAAGTTTGGTGATGGACTTTAAAGACACCCAGTATAATTGTGTCGAAAAATAACAATTGGTTTCACATTTCGACTGGCTCAGCAATGACAGGAGCGCGAAAATCACAGACAGAAGGTCGGACACTATGTTGGATATCGGGAGGTTCTCGATCAAAGGTAGATCCCACAAAAGATGAGACTGTAAATTTTAGTCATCGAAGGATATTTTCTTATCTCTACTATGTACCCCCCCACACCACCCCCCCCCCCCATTTAAAACCAAGTTTTATGAAATTGTGTTTTCAAATTTTGAACCCTCGCATTCAAAATTATTCAATTTTGATTTGGTTTCCTATGAGCTTAAAATTTCTGACAGCTCAAAATTTTTAGTGACACTCAAAACTACGATACAGTAGACTCCCTCTTAACCGGCCATCTCGGGACCAGGCCTCGGCCGGTTAATGATTTAGCCGGTTAAACCGATGTACATTTAAAAATTCCAACCTACAATTTCATATGGCCTAAATGCAATTATGGCTTGAATAAAACAACTATAAATATATTACTCTATATAATTTATAACTAACATCCGACACCAATGAAATCAGTGACCAAAAAAAAACTAATAATAATTCGTTTCCTATATTATCTATTGGATAGCAGGTCCAAACACATTCACTTCCAGTGGCATACACTTCCGTCCAGGACAGTACATTTTTGATGGTTTGAGAACATCATGATATAATGTGGAATTAAATGATACATTAGATAAGAAAACAAAGATTCCCGCGAAACATGGCCGGTTAAAGCAATGTTGAGATAAAAAATTTCCAGTTAAAAAGACGATGTTTTTGTGCCAGGGTAGGCCGGTTAAAGCGGAGACCTGTTAAAAGGTTAAGAGGGAGTCTACTGTACTAGGAACATAAATAAAGCAACCATTGAATGTTTTAGATTGAGTAAAACCCTAAATAGTCATCTTGTCATATCTTTGGAAGTGTACAACAAGGGCAACAAGGACACTTGCTTGATAAGTACCCTGTGAGAATGTTCAAAAATAAAATGTACAGTTGGCTGCTGGAAAATCCATTTTATAAAATAGGAAAATTTCTTTTACTTGAACATGTTTTTTTTCTAATTAGGCCATTTAGATTTTTACAGAAGTTTTATATAAAGTGTACTTAAGTAGGCCTATTTTTTTCTAATTTTATCTAGTTTTAAGTGATTTTCTGTGATATATTGAATGTTGACCTGGCCTGAATGTTATGGCTAAAACTATGACAATGTCGATACTTGTACAAGGAAATGACAATAAAGATGATTTGATTTGAAAAATTTTTGATTTGATTTGAACTTAATTAATTTTATCTTCCACTTAATGACATCTATCAATTTGGGATTTTAAGGAATTAGCCTCCATCGAGCCATAGACGAGTTTAGGTGTGCATAAATAAATTTTAGTATTTAGCTCCAATATTTTTACTTTTGATTATAAAGGTTTTTACTTTAAAGACAAAGGTATTTTTCCATTTTTTATCATTTTATCTATTTATATTGATTCATTATTTAAATTATATTTGGCACTACACTGATTTTAGCCATGTTTTTACAGATCAATAATGCACCTAATAGTTCAAGTTTATAATTAAGAAATCAAACTACTTTTTTCCTACAAGCTAACATTTTTGTTATAAGTTTTTTATTCTTATAATGCGTTTGTAAAAAATTAATAAATGTTTTTAAAATAAGGTTAAAATATCTTGTGCTGTTGTCAATTCGTCATTTGGTCGAGAAGACTAGTTTTGGAGCATTTGCTCCATTATCAAATCTTGCATACAGTAGTCAATAAAATGGTTCGACCACAAAGTCATAATTTTAAAGAACACAACAAAGGTACACGAAACGAACATTTAACACACTTAACAAATGGGAAACTAAATGTTTAAAAAATAAATATTTGTATGACGAATCATACTTATTGCCCTTAGTGCCTGAAAATATTTTAGAGTCAAATAAATATACAAAATTTTTACAAAATTCATGGTGGTTTCACAGTCAGAGGGTTTTGGTTGGCGTTATAAGTAGAGGGTTACGGTGTGAGTGTTAAAGTGGGCACCCTGGTTATAAAAATAAGATTGATTTTGCTGTGTATATTCTCTAAACCTGGGTTTGGATCCAACAAAAATAATGATTGTCTCAGTAATTTTTATTTTATGTTATTATGTTTCTAGATATTCATTTCGATGGTGAAATTCAGTAGTAAGGTGAAACACAGATATAAAAATACACAATAAAAAAAAAAACGTATTTAATTTCCTCAGGGGAAACAAACTAGACTAGACACTTAATGAAAAATTGAGCATCAACAAAAAGAATGAATGTAACACTTCTGAGGTTGATCACACAGATCATACTTCAATTAACAAGTTCCATAACGTCTTCAATAAATTTTCAGTACAAAGTTGTGAAGACATCACTCTCTTAACCATTTAAATATTTAATCCAAATAATATGAGGTATTTCACAATCACACACTAATTCTAGTCGTAGACTTCAGTCCGAATTAGTGACACTTTTAAAACTTAACAAGAGATAAATCACATAAGTTCAGTAAACAAATCTTCATAGGATATTTTCAGTCTTCTTCATCTGTTTAACTTTCTCCATTACCTGAAACAAAATACAATCATTCAACACAATTAAACTAACACTTTCAATGGGGAGATGGTTCCTCATCATGCTAAAGGGCCAGTCGACACTTGACCTCCTTCAATCTGCTGTGGGCAACTTTCTGTAAATTCAAGATTTTAACCAAGTATTTCGTTTTTGTTCAGCATTACGATTCATTCAACATTTATAGTGACAGCACTAAATGTGTCAAACTTCATCAATTACCGAAATAAATTTTGAAAATATAAACAATTGTTTAACCACTCATCAACTATTGTTTAAGTTTTAACCCTTTGACGAGTAATGTATTTTTACCGGAAATAAGTATGAACGTTTCGGACCATCCAGAATCAAACTGTAAAAAAATAGTTGAGACGTTCTGGCACGTTCTTTGGTGTTTAATTTTTTTAGCAATTATTTAACACAAATCAGATGAGAGCGACCATATAACAAGTTTAAAATAAAAAATAACTTTATGTTAATCCTATGGATAGGTTTTAATTCATCTTATTGTGAGAAGAGCTTGGAATGCGTCCACAAACAGAGGTTAGGGCGTGGTCTATTAGTGCTGTGAAACGTCAATCCGCCACCTGATGAGCTAGCGTCATAACTTGACACTTATCGGCAGTCATTACACTTACAAGCTTTATTACAGTGCTTTTTACTCTTTTGCAGTAGTATTTTTACATTTCCAATATGAAAAATAAATAGAAACATGACACTGAAAACATTGACTGGGCCTACTAAGGAATAATGAAATTGGGGACAACAATATTTCAATATATTGACTTTTAATACTGCTGCTTTTCAGTTTTAAGATATAAAACTTATGTAAAAATAACTATTTTGAGCAAAAATATTTTTTTTATTATTCATTTGGGCCACTTGAAAGTTATAATTGACTACTCCTCAATGCACAGCAGATTTGGATGTTCAGGAACGCCCATACTCGTAAAAGGGGTTAAATTGAAGTTTTTGCATGCCCGAGATTTCTGCGGTAACGTGCACTGATCATGAAAAAAATTTTTAACTCTCTTATTTACCAACCAATTCCAGTAAAAATTTCAGGTGTTTTCAATAAAACTGTACAGATTTCAGAAAAAAATAGTATATAGTACTACCAATCCCTCATTTTTTTTTAAATTCTCAAACACAGACATTATGAAATCTTTTTATAAAAAATGTTGTTTCACTAAAACGTAAGGCACAGTGGCAATCAAGCTAAAGTATTTTTCCAGCAATCCATATGATATGTGCTACCTTATGATGAAATAAAATTCATGGTTTTTTGGCTGCTTTATACTTTTAAAAATATTTAAACTTATTTTTGTAAAATTCATTAGTGGCACGTTTAATATCTTTCCTAATAAATTAAAAACTCCATTGAGCCATCTTATATTATAAAATTGTGTGCTTTAATAACTCTTAATAATAATAACAACATATTTATAATATTAAAGCCCTTTTTGCATAGATTACTAGGCCTATTTTGTTTTATAATGAACGGTTATTTCATTGAAATTGTCCAAAAATAAATAAATTAATCACTCCTAATGTGTTTTTTATTTTATTTTCATGTTGTTCATACATTTAAACAAGAAACAAAATGATGTTTTAAAATTAAATTTAGAGACTTATTAGGTGATTTTTAAACATGACGGATGCATAATCCTCCAAAATTAATTTTTAAAATGCTCTAGAAGTTAAATGTTTATAGATAGTCTATATTAACACGTTCGCTGCGGCATATAAATCGTCAAAACTCAACCCCCACACTGAACTATATTTACATTCCTCCAACGATAGCACGAAATTAAAATCCTGTAGAATATAAATAAATAAATAAATAAATAAATAAATAAATAAGGTCTTTATTTTTGAGCGAATTTCAGTTACAAGACTGTTTTTCAAATTGACTCAAGTCAAACATACACAGAAAACAAAATAATCTTATACTATTTACATAAAATTTACAAAAGAAAAAAAAAATAAAACTATACATTGTCTAATTGACTTATAAATCTCCTCAAAGGCAGTGCTTTTAACTGGCTTGGTACTGCATTGTACTGAGCTGGCCCAAAATAAGAAAACCCCCTTCTACCTGCTTCCACTCTAACCTTTGACATGTCTAGCAACAAGTCCTGCCGGGTTCTACGTTCTCTTACTGCTGCTCTCAACTTCAGTTTTTCATTTAAATAATTTGGTATTCCTGAAATTAGAGTTTTATGAACAATGCAAGCTACAGTAGACTCCCTCTTAACCGGCCACCTTTTAACCGGTCTCTGCTTTAACCGGCCTACTCTGACACAAAATAACATCTTTTAACCGGCCATTTTATATCTCTACATCGCTTTAACCGGCCGCGTTTCGCCGGAAACTAAGTTTTCTTATCTAATGTATCATTCAATTCAACTTTATTTCATATTGACGTTCCCAAACCAATTAAACTATAATGTCCTGGGCGGAAGTGACTGCCACCGGAAATCAATACGTTTGGGCCTACTATCCAGTAGACCACAATAAAGAAACGAATTATTATTAGTGTAGGTTTGTTGTGGATTTCATGGGTGGTGGATATTAGCTATAAATCATATACAGTAATGTATTTAAGGTTGTTTTTCAAGTAATAATTATATTTAGGTGATATAAAATTCTGGGATGGCGTTCTTAAATGAACATCGGTTTAACCAGCCAATTCATTATCCGGCTGCGTACTGGTCCCGAGGTGGCCGGTTAAGAGGGAGTCTACTGTACTTGCTTGTCACAAGTGCTTTTTATGGATGCCACTCCAACAATGTTTCGGTAGCTTGATATATGGTCATACTTCTTAAGATTGAAGACGAACCTCAAGGAGCTATTTTGTAACCTATGAAGCAACACAATCTGCTCCTGAGTAAGGCTATACCCAAACACTGGTAAGCAATAGTGTATGGTGGGAAAAACTAGAGCTTTGACCAACTTTAACTTTATGTTTTCTGGAAAGAGTGTTCTAAATCTGTTGAGCGAATATATACTAATAACAAGTAATCTAAAAGCTCAATAATCATACCTACACGCTAATGCACAATAAGTGTTTCCTTCTCAAACGCTAGAGGAGAAACAGTCGGATTATCTTGACATTGTCATATGTAACCGATCGGATACATCAGCACCCGCGAAGGGACGCCTTTGTATCCTATCGGATACATGCCGCAGCGAACGTGTTAAATAACTCTAATATCTTACCGATAGAAAGTGTTAACTAAATATCTTCAAGATGAAATAACGAGAATAGATTTGGTTGCCGACAATTTTGTTGTTGTTAAAACTCAGTCTGTGAAAATTTTTAAAGCAAGAAAAGTCATTCATAGGACGTTTAGGAAGTTGAGGACCTGATCACTATCAGTTTGGGTGAACTTACTTGACTGTCCGCCTTGGGAGGACGTGGAAGAGCAAGCACCAGAACTTCCTTGACCACTAGATTCCCCAGACTTGGAAGCTGCGAAGAACTGAGTGATCGGTTTTTGCCAAGCTGGAGTCTCGCGCGGGCAGTATGGGTTACCTCCGGCATACTTATTTTCTGAGGAAAAATTTGTAAGAGAATTAAACTCACAATAATTTTTACTATTTGCACACACGTGTCTTAACTTGTAAAAAGTATGAGTTGGGAATCAAACAAAGTAATTGCAGTCTATAAAACACTCAACGCTCAAAAAAAATATTAAAAAATCGAAGAGAGTAACAATAAATATGTTGCAAAATATATCATTTTTTAATGTTTAAATTTTATTCTGAGTGATGAAACGTATCAGTAAAATAAAACAGGCTATATATGACTTTGAAGATGATTTTTTATAGAATTGTCACATCTAGGCCAGTGCTTGAAAAGAAATCACACTGTATACACTTTTAATGTTGGCTGGTTTTGAACTCATTACAGAAGGCTAATAAGTTTTAAAACTTTTAATCGAAATTGAAAAAATATAAATATATAAAAATATAGAAATATCTGGTAGTTCAATGATAAAAAAAGAATGGTTTGAATAGTTTATATAAACAATAAACAACTTTTTTTTAATTTACCTACATCAAATGCAAAATCTCAAAACTCAATTTCATACACCTGAAAAAAGTGACTCTGGAATGTCGATGCCAAAAGGTTACCATTTTCATATTAGTCTTCTCATATTAGTATATTAGTCTTTCATATTAGGGTCCTTTTTAAGTTGTCAACTCCATATTTAAAAAAGCATAGAAAATATTTTTTAACTTTATTTCTAAAAAAAACTTTAACATTACAGCAATAATTAAGTTATTTTATATTATTAGGTGATTTAAGTGCAAATTTTTTACTAAAACTGTTGCCATCCAAGCCGTATTCGAGGGCGATGATTTTCCGGAGAGAGACAATGTACTTTACTCCTGAAATAAACGCCACATATTTCTTCAAACCAAAAATCCCCCAGGAAAGTATAAAGTATTGATAAGCACTTACTATTGCTATTGCTACACATTGTGTTGGTTATCAAATTTTGAAACTCAGAAAGAAATTGTTGGCCAGCTTATATTTAGCTGTCTTTTCAACTTCTCTCCAGCTGTCTTTTCAACTTACCTCTTCTTTAGAAGGAGTAAAGTTTGAGTTTACATAACAGGTGGGGGAATGCAGGCTATATTTATATCACTCATTGAACATATAATGAATTGACCATATAGTGAATGTTGTACTCACTTGAAGTGCTGGATTCTGGAGTGGAGGATGAAGCGGCTGGCGCGGGCGGAGTTTTGCGGGAGGCCTTCGCTCCTGGAACTGCAAGTTCAACAATGTGTTACAACAATGTGATGTTGTTTTCTTCCAATTTCATCTTGTAAATGGGGAATCCAAACCCCGAATTTATAGATTGCTCTAGACTTCAAAACTAATTTTAGGCTACGATTTATGGCAGTTTGGTTCATAAAATTTTCATTGAATACCAATAAAGCCTATTACACAATTAGATCATTATTGTTATGGTTATTGCCAACATTTCATTTACACTAACAGTAACGCCAATTACATACTAGCAGGCAGAGGCCCTTACTCGCGCCTTGAAGCAGGCCTGTATCTCACTTTTACTCAGGAATGAAATGGAACCCTTAGGGGAGCACAGGCCCGCACTAGCAACTACATCAGTGGGCCCGCACACCACCTATTCGAGTCAAAACTTTGTGGCGGGCAGCCACCTAGAAGCAGGACCGCGTGAACACTTTTGCCAATGCAGTTTTATTATTACCAGGCAGACGCAAGTCGTTTTCACCTGCTAGAGAACTGCCTCTGAAGAGAGTATGTTTTTTTTATATATATATATTTTGGGATGAATAAGTTTTAAACTATAATTTTTATTTAAATTTTTTTGTGCATATAAACTATGCACACTGTATTGGTTAAGGAGATTTTTAATGAAACTACATAAGTTTTGAGGTTTTCCAAAGTAAATGCAGTTTTTAAATATCAATTTCTAATAGCACTAACAAAATGTGAATGTATTGTAGACCTATTTATTCCCGATCTATATTGTCAATTAAGTTGTTTTTCTTTTATCATAGAACAGTACGAGATGTGATAAATATGTTCATTTTTTATCCTGACACTTGGACTGATGTATTTTTAAACATGCTGTTAGGTGTTTTCTTTTTCGAAATAAAACAAAGAAATCACAGAGACTTATGCGTCAGTTTTAGTAAATTTGGTCAAAACAGAATGAATTTTCATAAAGTAATCTGTATTGTTGTACTAAAATAAAAATTGTTAATTTTGTTGATATCATACCATTCTCTTAAATCAAAGTTTGCCTTCCTCTGTCTTTAACAATAATTAATTTGTTAATTCTTATCTTATACCATACGAGTTTAGTTCTGATAAGTAAAAATAATTTATAAATAGGCCTAAATTATAACGAAGAAACACAAGTGATGGTGAATTTAACTTATCCATACAAAAAATAATTAATCCTGGAAGTAGAAGTAAATACACTAGGTATACAATGCAGTTGTCTGCTTGCAATATTGAGCGGAGCGACTATTTTTTAAATCAATATTAGCAAATGTTTTATAGGTAATTTAAGGGAGCTCGTTCGCAACGCTCACTCGCCGTCAGGGTTTAGCTCATTCGCTGCGCTCACTCGCCATTTGGGTCAGCTCGTTCGCTACGCTCACTCGCCGCCAGATTTAGGTTGTTCACTGCGCTTACTCGCCACAAGTCTGCAATAGGTACTCTAATAATTTTTGATTACGCAGGTTTGCTGCGACGGGGTATTATATGTGTACAAGATTATTAAATGATGCGTCATCCAAAATTTGCACCTCCTCTCCATAAACATGGCATTTCATTCACGTACAAAGGTAAACAAACAACTAAAATAAATAAAACAACGATTTCACATAAATCTACTGTATTCACAAAAAGCTGATAGTAACAGTCTGCAGTTAAATTTGATCCTTATAACAGCTGTATAATCAACACACAGTAAACAAACCAAATAAAATATTTATTTCTCCTATTAAAATAACATTGTAACTTTAAAAGGCCGTAGGGCAGAACCCTTATGTCCGATTTGGACCATTTCAGATTTATACCTTCCCATAGATGGTTACTATGACCGAGCAAAATTTCATGGGGATCACTCCAGCCGTTCAGGAGGAGTACTTGTAAATAAAAAGCCAGAGTGTAGTATAGGAGCTTCGCTCGCTACGCTCGCTCCGCTCAATAAAGGATGTAATAGTTACTATCTGTTGAATCTTTAAATAAAAAAACTGCAAAAGGTCTACTCAATAATTTTTGCACTGCATAACATGTTTTTACTGTCTATAGTTAAAGTGAATAATTGCAAACAACATATAGCCTAGATCACTATTTCGGTGTACACACACGTTTATATCCGATGGCATATTTGACTTACAGCCAGGAAGAAATATAAAGATTTGCCCTGTAATAAGATAAAGTTTGATTATTAAATTGATTGGACAAATCAATTTAGTCTTGTGTGGGGGACCAGGAAAAAACTTCTTATGGTATTATTTATATATTAAAAAAAAGAATATCCCTATGAAAACCTCCAACAGCTTCAAAGAAGGTAAGTAAATATTATATTTGAAAAAAATAAAATATTCAAAAGCACTGACAATGATTAGTAAAAGAAAGAGTAGAATCCCTTTTTCTAGCAAAACAGGGTGCAAAGAATGGACAAAAACGCCCTCGCACGCTAGTGTGTAACCTGCCTAACTCTTCTTTGATTTCCAGTTTTAAAATATCTCCACGTCAGCGACTTTTTTGGCATAAGTTATCTTGCATACTTTTTTGGCTAATTTCTCATAATACATTAACTTATTAGAAAAATAGGTAAAGCCTAAAAAATAAACGATGATATTAATTAAATGGGGCATTCCATGCAAACCAGGACATGGATGATAAAAAATTAAATGTCATTTTTGTAATTTTTTTATTAAATTGTGTTCTACACTTTGAATTGTGTACTCAGCGAATGTCCAATGGAATTTTGGTATATTTTCTATTTCCCTATAAAACCCTGGGGATGAGAGTATACTTTAGTGCCACCATGGTTTTTTTGTTTAAGCGTCACTGTTCTTCCTAACTTTGTGTAAAAACTTTGGAATAGCCTCTTTGGATCCAACATTATTTTTAACAAGAATTTGTAAAACTACAATAAAAATAGCTGTACATAAACCATTTTGATTTTATTTGCTCAGTATCCTATTCATTCATTGTGTCAGCACGTGACGGTGATAAAAAAAATCCTTACATTTTATCTGTTAAGAAAATTAACTTCATTAGCCTAATATATAATTTGAAAGAAAATTGTAGCTTTATAGGAAAAAATGCCTCAACTTGCAATCAACGATTAGCAGAGTTTTACAAGTGAAATAGAGAATTTGAAATACATGTTTTTCTGAACGCTCCTCACGTGGCAGTTACTTTTTGTGCTCTATAATGGTAACATGTCAATCAATCAATCAAATTTCCTTTAAATTCATGATTTATACAGTCTATAAATACAGAATGGAGTCAATTTCTCGTACAGCTGTTACTAGAATATACAGTAGAACCTCGATAGTTTGACTCTCGGTAGTTCGACACTCCTTATAGTTCGACACGCACTGTGACAACTTATCATGTCATTAACAACTGATAATGTCAATGTTGGGGACTGACAAATGCAAAAATGTTAACAAAGTGGTGAATGATTTTAATTTTGGCTATATTATAGTTCAATCAAGTTATGTTTCCATTATTCAGTGTTTCTTAAATTAAACTAGTGGTTTTTATGCTCCCTATATTAAAATTTCTCATATACTCCCTATAGTTAGACTTTTAAATAGTTTGACACGTTCTAAGTCCACAAAGTGTTGAACTATTGAGGTTCTTCTGTAGTAAACTAACTAATACACTGAACTAAATATGACAAAAATATGATTCTAATTTTTTTTAAGTTACTCTCCAAAATATTTTTTAAATGAATAAACTGATCTTTGAATCAAATAACTTTTCAACTTTTTGTTTAAGGTTTTAATATGTTTTATACCACTTATATGTTTAGGGATGTAGTATACATAGTATATTTCATAACAAGAGTGGAAAGTGTCTTTTCCGGGCCGAGATCGAGTTTACGCGCGAGGCTTTAGCCGAGCGCGGAATTTCGATCAAGGCACGGAATAACACTTTCTACTCGAGTTATGAACGATATTTTTCATCACACTGTAGATAATTAATAATAGTAATTAATTAAATAATGCAAGTTTAAGAAACCACCTATGGATGCTCAATTGATTTCCGCAGTACAATGAAAACAGTGATTCTGTTTTACACAGCTGATTACATTATTGAGAACAGCTGATTTAGGGAATAATATACTCTTAGGTAATATACTCAAGTAGCTAACGCTACTTGTGTCAGTAATCATAACTAATTACTAGTGTGGGAAAATCAACAGCTGATTTTCCCTCTCTAGAGAGGGAAAACGGTTTTTCTACACTCTCAGCTGGTGATGAATATAGCTGTTTCCCGTACAGTGTGATGAAAATTTTTTTTTTAGCAGCTGTAGGTTTTATATTATAAAACTGTAAATTATGGTTTTTGATGGCTGAGAAATTTTTAAAACGGGTATTATAGTTATGATAAGGCCCCAGTTTCTGCAATGAATTCTCAGACAGTTTTACCGTCATTATTGTTAAAAATATAAATGTACCTAATCCAAAAACTAGATTTTCTAGTTTTATAAAATGATTCTTCACAGATGTGTTTTTATCTAAATTTAGTATGATTTTTATCAATCTCTTTTGTAGAATTTAAATACTTTCCAAATTTTGGATAGTGGTAGCACCATATAACTCTATTCCAAAAGCTATAATATATGAGAATTAATATGAGCGTGGTAAACCTTGAATAACATCTCCAATGAACAAAATTTTGACAAAGTCCTTAGTAGGCCTATAAACAAGACTGAGCAAATCTTATTTTTCATTTTGTCAATATGATGATTCCAAGAAAAATTTTCATCGAGCACTAAACCTAAGAATTTTGTTTCATTTACTTGATCTATTTGAATATTTCCTATTTCAATGGAGGGATTTATGTTTGTCTGTTGTGCATTGCAAAATGATATTAAATTTGTTCTACCCAAATTGAATAGGAAATTATGATAATTTAAATAGTTTTTTTATTGATGATAAGTTGTTTTGGGCTAAAGATTTTATTTTTTGTAAAGATCGTCCATAAATTAATAAATTTGAATCTTCAGCATATAAAACATATTTTGATATTAAGAGCTGAGGGTAAACCTTTTATGAAGCAAAGGAATACAATGTTGACAAACCTACATTATAAGCATGAAAATGTTTCTTTTTTACCAAGCTTTTAATATCACTAATAAGTTGTATTGTAAGCACAGTATTTAGATTTATATTCATTAATAAATAAGCAAAAAAGTTGTGCAAATGTCCCGCACGTGATGTGGAATGCCCCAAATAACATAGATTCTTAGAGCTTTTAAAAATATTACGAGTACTAGCCTAGTAGAATATAATGATTTAACCAAGACTTCAAAAACTAAAAAATATAGTGAACAAAGTTATTTAGAGTGATCCTGCTATGATTTGCAGTATATAACATTAATTAAAATAATATAAACAAAAAATCAATTTTCTGGTTTAAGTTACCTTTTACACCAGCTGTATCCCTGGTCCTCACCATTTTAAATCTTGTTGAAACTGAAAAATACATAGGTCAAGTCAGTGTAAGATAGGCCTACTAAACAATCACTTTTCATTAGATACGGTAACCAATGTGATAGCACTGTAAACAACTAATAAAATATTTAAATGTAAGCAGCTCAATATTATCATGAAAAAAAAAGTTGCTTACAATTAACTCAAGCATAAGCTTGGCTAAAATATGTTTGACAAAAACTCAAGAACTAGGTCAGCACGGACCTGGTAGATTCTGGAATAAAGTATTATTGCCGAGTCTACTTAGCTAGAGGAGTGGTGCCTTAAGCAAGAACTCCCTTGTGTATAAAATAATCTTTAAGGCAGACGAATAAAATAAATTCATGTGAATTTGTTGTTGTGAAATAGCAAACAAATAACTTTGTTCCCAGAAGTTTATTATTTTTCAAGGAGTCTTTTTCGGGTTCCTGTGATAAAATCATCTAAGAAAACAAATTAAATACCTAGGCTAATTTGTAAAAAGTCATCATCCCTTTGAGTAATACTACCATGCTTTTTTCCATAGTGGATTTTATTGTTCAGTTTGCTTTGTAACTTTATTGTTAGTAACTAACTATCGAGATTAACATAATATTTTATTCCATTTTTTTACAATTTCATTTACTGTACGGTAACCAAAAATAAAATTAAAATTGAGCAATACATTTTTATATTAAGTAAAAACAACATTCAATCATCCCAGGACAACTTTTAAACTGGTTTATACTAGTTGCAAAGTTGACATTGGGTACAGCAAACGAAGTTGTTATATAACACTGTGGTAAGTCTTTTGGCTGTCCACTATGACAATTTCACTTTCTTTATAATCCCATTCATGTTCAAGACAGTGGGGGTTTAATGCGATGGGTATGGAAACCCCTAGCTGGAACATGAGGCGGTTGGACCGGTGCTCAGGAACACGGGGGTTGGCCCTCTGAGTGGTCAAGCCCTCTGAGTGTCTGATGACTTGTCTCTCACCCTTTCTTTTTGCTTCAATATTCAATCCTTCCAGAATGGGCTTGCACAAAATGCCCATTAGAGGCAGACGTGCTTAATGATTCAGCCGGGGTCTCCTTATCCACCAATAACAACAACAACGAGCATTCTATCTTTTAATGAAGTAGGCCTTAGGTACAGACCTCTGTAATTGGTTGATTAAGTATCAACATTTAGCTCAGTATGCTAGTATTTTTGATACCATACAGTCTTACATTCACTGAATTTGGAGTAAAATTACATAAAAGTGTTCTCTATCCAAGATTGTAAATATGGTAGCTCAGATAGGAACAGACAGAAAAAGAAAGCTGTCAAGAATTGAGAACACCTGAAAGACATTTGCATAAGTTGTTGGTGTTTTCATTTTCAAAAGTAGAGTGCATCAAAAATTTGTCAAGCCTCCAAATTTCTTTGGTTTTAAACAAACATAACTTGCTTGACACATTTTAAAATATGACGCCAGAAGACACCAACCAAATTGTTTTTATTTCTTTTTCAGAATTTATTGGTACCTTTGTTTCTACTGAATCTAAAATATACTCCTGGATGTGTAACTCACTCACTCATTCATCAGGGTATCAAAAATTCGTCAAGTGTCAGTAAGGTAGATTAAGGCGAACTCTTGGCGCTTTCAGTTCCTTGGCCTCCAACTCACCGAATCTTTAAAGTAAAATTGTCAGCTGGATATTTTAAATTGATATTTAGGTTTTCATTTGTGAAAATATAATACTGTTCAGCCACAATAGTTTTTTTACAGCATTCATCAAGGTAACATATTTGAAATATAAATATCAGGGTTTACTTCTTGCTTGAGAATCACTGCATATTATATACCTACTTGAGTTTGCAGCCGTCAATATTGTTTGGATGTTAAGTCTGAATTAAAATATACATATAAGCGCAATTTAATATTTACTGAACTAACTATTCTTCTTTTAACGATGATTGGTTGTTAGGCTATTGGTGGAAAAAGTATACTGTACACCTAATTTTATATTAGGCTATTATCATTTTCTTTAGGCTATTAGGCTATTATCTTTGTAAAATGAATTACATTAGGCTATTCGTTTATAGGGTATTGATGAGTTCTTTCATACATTTATTGTAATCGCTTGATTTATTTTACCATTTGAATAGTTTTTTTCACGCTTATTGGGTTTTTCATTGCATCTAGTGACTAAGATGCATGGTCCCAGATCCCACAACATTTTAACTCAAACCATTTCGGGACCAATTTGTAGCATAGTTTGAACTTTTATAGTGGTAGGGTTCTCCTCAAGAGATCAAACAATTTATCTTGCATAAATGGTAGACCTACTCTCAAAAAAATCAAAAGATATTTCTTGCATCTTTTTGCATTGTTTCGCCTCAGTCACACCGGTTAACACTTTGGTGTAGCCATGATTTTTACTGTAAATAGCCCTAACTGATCAATGTTTTAACACATAATTTTAAATTAATGTTTATACTACAGCTTAGAAATTTATATTAGGCCTAGGCCTAAACCTTCATTTATACAAACATTGATCTGAGTTTTGTTTTTATGTTACTAATTTTAACAAATATATTAAATTTTGTAGTGATTTAAATATTTTTAAATCTATGCAAATGTACTCTAGGCCTAAAGATAAGTTACTTAATTTAGATTGAAATTTTTGTCCTTTAATCATAACTGTTTGATGTTCCAGACCAAGTAAAAAAGTAGGCTAGAAGGGACCAAGTAGAAAAGTAGGCTACAGTAGAAGCCCTCTAGTCCGGCCTCGGATGGTTCGGCCACCAGATAATCGAGCCGCGGAATTTAAAATGACCAGCCCCTGATGTTTCCTACAGGAGTAAGGGGCGCCGGAATTCTATCCCCAGGAAAAGTACCCCCATGAAAAAACGCTACGTCATTTTGACGTCACAGGTATGGGGGTAGTTTTCCGGCCGCAAACTTTTGAAGAGAATACATTATACTCTAATTCAATCATTGGTTACGCACTTTTATAATTTATTTATATAATGAACAATTTAAGCAATGTTTTGTAAGTTTACTAGGGGTGGAAAACTACCCCCGGAATACTACCCCCAGCAAAACTACCCCCGGATTTCTACCCCCGGAATACTACCCCCAGGAAATCTACCCCCGGAATTCTACCCCCGGAATACTACCCCCAGCAAAACTACCCCCAATGGACTAGACCGGGAATCCTACACCCGCGAAAGTACTTCCATTTACACAATTCCTTAAGTATTTAACAATTTCTACTATAAAATAATAATATGTTAAATTTACATTAATACAAACTTGCCCTTCGGGTGATCTCGTTCTCTACCCTCACTCGCCGTCAAGTTCTATAATTGGCCTATGCTTTAGTTTTATGTTACCAATCTTTTCTTAATCATTTACGTGTTTTTGAAAATGCTTTTTTGAGTGAAAATGTAATTGTGGGTGATGATGAGTTAATGTTATTGGTTTAATGTTATATTTTACAAAACAATAGAATAAATTAATGGTATTATTATCTAAGGTTTTTTTTTTATAAATTGTTTGGAAAAATGTGTATGACAGCAACTGATAAAAGAAAGCAGAAATTTCCTTCAAAGTTCATTCGTGTTCATGTGTTACATAATATTTATTAGATGAAAATGTAGGCCCTATGTGCTTCAAACCTGAAAGTTAAATAGAGTAGAATCGGAATAATAATATTCACAAAATTGAAGGAATTTTGTTCACTCTGATCACTCGCCTCCGAGTCTTGACGAGTCTAAAACCTGGTGGCTGGCTAAATTAGCCATACGATAAACATATACACATATACTCGCCTCAGAGATGGACAAGATCTTTACTCAGCAGTAAAATTTTATTACCGTATTACTGGTTGTACTAGATATATTGAGTTATGTACTTTTCATACTATCTAGATTTACAAAACGCGAGTTAAGTTACATAAGCATAAAGTGTATCCTATCCTATATGTAATACGAGTAAATTTGTATGTGTGTATGTTTGCACACGGATCTCAACAGCTAAAACCATTTTCTTCCAACATTGCAGATAATATAGTTTTGGGATGAATTTAATATAGATACAGGTCTCTATGCAAGAAAAAATCTCATTTCTTAATAATCATTAATTCAAATTTTAAAAATTTTAACATAGGCCTAAATGTAATTTTTTATGGAGTTAAAAAAAAATAATAAAAAATAATGAAAACAGTAGACTCAACTGTCAAAGTGCAGAATAGGCCTATGTGTTCCAGTATAAACATGTAGTTTTGCATGGCAGCCAATTACTAAATTATTAAATGGTACTATTTTATGATAAAATTAATCTATAATTTTTAAAATCGTACTTCATACTGCTGATTATGAATAAGAATAAAAGTAATGTAAAAGTATATAAAACAACAAATCAATTTGTAGAATTACATTTGAATTTAAAAAGAAAAACATTAGAAAGAATAAAGCAAACACCAGCTAACTAAATAATTAGAATCCAAGTGTTACACATTCAACATGTGTTTTAACAAATATACACGAGACCCATAGGCCTACATTGAAAAAGTCTGAAAGCACAGAAAAAGGAAGCTGAAAGGCGAGTGAGTGGAGCGAACGAGCTCGTCTTGAACAAGAAATAAGCCTTTTTGCACCGGGCTGTCTGTAAATGATATTACCATATTTTATCTATGATATTATACTACCAAAAATATTACTGTTTAAGTTTACCGAGCTAATGCTTGGCCCCCATCAGGTGCTGAAAATTATAAACCTAATATCAAAGTATATCATGGTACGGTAATGTATATATTTTATTTAATGTCAATAAAATCATACAGCTAAAAGCCTGTAAAGGATTGAGGAAAGATTGGTTATATAAAACTAAAGCATAGGCCTATTATACAACTTGACGGCGAGTGAGGGTAGAGAACGAGATCACCCGAAGGGCAAGTTTGTATTAATGTAAATTTAACATATTATTATTTTATAGTAGAAATTGTTAAATACTTAAGGAATTGTGTAAATGGAAGTACTTTCGCGAGTGTAGGATTCCCGGTCTAGTCCATTGGGGGTAGTTTTGCTAGGGGTAGAATTCCGGGGGTAGTTTTCCGGGGGTAGTATTCCGGGTCTAGTCCATTGGGGGTAGTTTTGCTGGGGGTAGTTTTGCTGGGGGTAGTATTCCGGGGGTAGAATTCCGGGGGTAGAAATCCGGCTGGTGTTTGGTTTGCTATAATGTTAATTTAGAGCAACAAAATTAAATAATAATGTATTTATAAAACTGAGGGTACTTTTCCGGCCGCGAGCCATAACTCCATGCCACTTTAAGCTCCGCCCCTCGTGACGTCAAAATGACGTATCGTTTTTTCATGGGGGGACTTTTCCTGGGGGTAGAATTCCGCTACCCCAGGAAAAATAGACAAGCTTGTCCCATATTAAAAACTTGCATCACTAAAATATAGGCCTATTAGGCTTAGTTCAAATTACAATTTCCAGACTATTTGGTTTCAGATGCTTCTAAAACTTTGAGTTAGTTAGTGTTCTGTTTTTGATCGTTACGGTATCTTTTTGTTGGATCGTCGATGTAACACCTAAGTTAGGTCACAAGACAGATTCTGTCGCTTTTATGGTCCCATTAAGGCCTTCATTGACAGAAGACCAGTAGGCCTATTAGCCTATTTTCTGTTACGGTACACACAAGTTCATCGTTTAGCGACCGCTTGTCCGTTTCCGATTGACATTTCGGCGCTACAACGTCTAAGAGGGAGCAAATCGTAATGGTTAAAAATATGAAGCATTGATTGGGCAGTTATGATACCCGTCATTGTTAAATAGATCCTAATACTTCATTGTTGGAACAAAATACAGCTCTGTTTAACCTGTTTAAAAAGTAGGCTACAAGGGACCAAGTAGAAAATTAGGCTACAGTAGAAGCCCTCTAGACCGGACTCGGATGGTTCGGCCAGCCGCGAAATTAAAAAATGTTCAGCCCCGGATGTTTCCCACTTGAAAAATAGACAAGCGTCAACTTGTCCCATATTACATCACTAAAATATATTAGTTCAATTGACAATTTTTAGACTAGGCCTATTTGGTTTCAGATGCTTTCCAAAACTTTGAGTTAGTTAGGCCTAGTGTTCTGCAATAAACCGCCAGTTAATCCGGCCATTTTAAAATCCGGCCGGTTTTACAGTCCCGAGGTGGCCATATTTGAGGGCTTCCATTGTAGGACGAATTTTCTATAGTGTAGGAAAATTCCTACTTTCCTACTTTTTAGTAACCAAGGGAAAGTAGGAAAAGTAAAAAATATTGGATGACTATTTGATAATGACCCTTAAGGTTGAGATAGTTGGTAATAAAATGATATCACCAATCATCGGTCATAAGGTAGGTACCATAGCAAGCAACCATTCCAAAAATTATAAAAACCAAAATGTTAAAATAAAAAACTCAATTGTAAAGGGTTTAGGCGTAGGCTACTTAAATTAATTTTAAATTCAACATAGGCCTAACTTAATTTCAAGTTGTTAATGTTTTTTTCCCCCAATTACTTAAGTACTACCTACAGTTTTAATCACATTTCTTAATGGTCCGTACAATTTCATTTCCTATTACACTTTATTAATACTCTAATATGAGTCATAAACAGCCAAAATTACATCTTGAAGTCATGCGTAACTTCCGTTAGTCAGGTGGTAACCTCCATTACTTTTGGTTGAATTATTTTTTACTAAATTCCATTTAGGCCTATTTTTAATAGGAGTATAGGTACTGCAAATAAATAACCCAAATCTTGTTGATAATGAAACTCGAGTTTAAAGTTGAGTACTGTACTCAATACTCATGGATAATCCCCTGACATAGGGAGGTAGGTTATATCCCAAAAAATATCATCCCGAGGAAATACCCCATCCTAAATAAGTCAGGGGGTTACCAGATTGTTGGCTTCCCTTAAATACCCTTGGTTAATATGATTACACGTAGAAAACATTTAGTGGCTATCTTCTGTAACTTTATTTAGCAGGGTTATGGCTTAGTGATTCTGAGCTTTCACTGGCTGAAAGTTAAATTTCTTAACTTGGCCTAGGTAACTTAACTTAGGCCTATATGAATGAAAAAAAACATGTTAAGCAATTCTTTCAAACTTAGTGTAGCCTATGGCCTACCAGGAAAGAATCATCAAAGTCACCTAAATATAATAGGACAACTACAGGTAAACTTAGGTGTAGCCTACACTATCGCCGAATCCATTCACCAAAAGTTCGGACAATTGCTGGAGCCAAAAGTTTGGGCGAAAAGGACAATTAAGTTTTCCACTTCTACGACGCCTGCAAAGCATCTGCAACTTTGCTTTGAGTTTCCTTTGTCGCCATCACGTGTCAGGTCCCACAACACTGACTGTATGACAATACTCAAGGAAATCAAGAACCATACCATTTGACCACTCCATTAATAATAAGTGGTTACAAAACAATGGCAAAAGAATCAATATTAGTGATGTGCGATATGTATAGTATCGTATCGGAATATCGCGATACGCGGAGGGGCGATACGATATTTCGATACGATATTTTGAAAACGATACGTATCGTATCGCCAAAAACGATATTCGATTTTATATCGGCACATAGAAAAACGATACTTTTTTCCCGCGATATTGTTTTTTTACCATGCAACCATGTCATCCGGAAGAAAATGGATTTAGCTGCATCAAATTACTTATTTGACCATTAACCCTAGGAGCGGCCAGGCCAAATCGGTGCGTGTGCGCTAAGCGGCCAGTCAATTTCGGCCATTTTGCAGACGTTTAAAAAAAAATTAACAGTGTCCAAACTACTAATGATAAAATAGTCATATGCATATTTATTTTGTTCGGAAAAAGACGTAGATTATTTCTAAAATAAATTAAATGAAATCCCTGTTGGTACGTTTTTTACAAAATGTGAAAAACCCAATATTTTTGAAAAATTTTGAAATATTTTTCAAAAGTAGAGTGCTAGAACTTTTACACAGATTTTTATACAGAAAATCAAAGATGTACAAAATGTAGGCAATTTATTTCCCTACGTGGAAATATGTTTAGTTTGTTAGAAATATTTTTTTTACAACTGTTACAGGGGAAATTACGGAAAATGGAAAAAATATACAAACGTGCCCTGTACATTTGAAAGATAAAAATAAAGTAAATAATATATACATATTACTGTAAATGTGCTATGTTACTAAACTGTACAATGTATTTATTAGAAATAATGCATTTTTGTACTATAAAAAATTTTGTTCTTTACTTTATATGTGTTTAAATTTTTTATTTTTATTTTCAAAAAACCTAATTTAGTTACACAAAGCTTCATATAATTTTTATACAACTTGTTAATATGATCAACTGTACATATTTTTGTAATACAGATCATTCTGAACAAGAAAATATACAAAAGTATAAGGAAAAAATAAAAAAGATTTTCTTAAGACATTTAAGTGAATGGATGCACGGGTCGAAATTAGAACAAAAATCTACCCCTCAGGCCGTATTCCAACAAAATCTGCAGAGGTTACTTCAAACCCTCTCTGTGACTTAACCTTACAAGATAACCCTATCATATGCATACTCATTTTGTTCACGAAAAAACATAGCATTTAAATAAAATAAAATTAAACTAATCGCTGCTAGTATGTCATTAACAAAATGCAAACAATAAATTTTATAAATAATTTTGAAATATTTTTTAATTAGACTACTAGAACTCTTACAATATTTAATTAAAACTCAATCTAAACAATAAACTGTATTTAATTTATTCCTCTACATATAAATGTGTTTGGTTTATTGGAAATAATTTTTTTTATCCTCAGTTATTGATAAAAATAGGTAAAATGGGCAAAATTGACAAACTTAGGTTATATGTTTGACACAAAGAAATAAAATCGAAGTATAGGTAAATATAAAAAGGACTTGTTATTTTACTAAACTTTAAAATATATTCTTTGGTATTAATACACTTATGAACAAAAAATAACTGTTTTCCTTTTTACTTATCATGTGTAGGAAAACATAATTTGTTCTTGACAAAAACCCTCTAATTTAGTTATTGAAAGCTGATATAATTATCTTACAGTTGAATAATAAGATAACTGGTACATTTATTTGAAGTGCATATCTTCCTGAACAAGAATATATACATATATACAAGTAAAATATAAAAAATATTAAGGTTCCTTAAAAATTTTTGTGATGAGACGCGTGAGGCTTCACACCGGCAATAGCCTAGCAATACAACTATTTCCGTCTTCTTCCACAGACCACCGGACGCACCATAGAGGAAGGAATCGCTACTAATATGTATAACTTTTTCCTAGCAACAAAATTATAAGATTTATAACACGCTAAACTCATTAATAATTGTTTTAACAGACGATTTATAATTTGC
This sequence comes from Neoaliturus tenellus, assembly GCA_030545055.2. NCBI lineage: Eukaryota > Metazoa > Arthropoda > Insecta > Hemiptera > Cicadellidae > Neoaliturus > Neoaliturus tenellus. The sequence goes on from CM061535.1 coordinate 86,880,151, forward strand.
CGTATTTCCGGCAAATTGGCCAAACTATGCACCGCGCATTTTAGCTAATTTAAAAAAATATTTTTCCTAATTTCCGAAGTCATATGACAAATGTTTATCACTGGAAACGAAAGAAAAACTCGTGCTCTTTTCAATCATACCAACGGCTTTCTGATAGTAAAAAAAATACAAAAAGTAAAATTTTTTTAAAAACATATGTTTTTAGACGTTTTGCCGTTTTTGAGCCGGAAATGGCTAAATTTCGTTCAAATTATAATACGAATTGCGTCGATCTCTTGATAAGGTTCGATTATATACGAAAATGAAAGTTTGGAATATCCTCTTTAAAATGGTATCAGTATTATTACATTTATTGATCGTTTTCCATGTATAATGAGTAGTTGAACAAAAATTGACCTATATTGCCGGAATCCGGCAATTGACGATTTTCGCAAAAATGAAATTGCCGGATATCCGGCAATGGCCGCTTCTAGGGTTAAATAAACAGAACTCCATAATATCCTATCTTGTAACTAAAATTGCTCAATCCCTTGGAGGAGATAAGACAAGTTTATCGAGTAAGATTTGAAAGATACGATACGGCCAGTATCAGAATGAGCATGACAATAAACAATAATTTTATTTTTTTAGTAGGTATTTATAAACATTAACCCTCCAAGCGCTAAACATCGCGACGCATTTCGGCAACGCGTATAGCGCTATCGTCGCGATTGCGATTCATTTACAAGGGTTTACTACGATCGTCACAGATCCGTTGTTTATTGACGGATCAGTATATATTTTATATAGTATTGAAGAGAAAATATCATTCTATCTGAATACTTTTGGTTCAATACATATTTCAGTGGAAAATCAAAGTTGGCTAACTTGTTTGTCAACATCAGCTGTTTTTTGGTCATCTGAAGTACAGCTGCTACATCGCAAATTGTTATGGTTAGGCCTATGTTATCTTTTTTTGCTAAGAACATATAAACATTATATATCACTGGAAAGGTAATAAAATTTTCAACATTTTGGCTATCTCAGATTTTTTTATTTGACTATGTAATTATGACCTGAAATGGAAAAACCTGAAGACGAGGGTAACAAAAAAAAACTACCCCTTGATATCTAGAAATTTGGAAAAAAAAATGGTAAGTAAGGTCTAATGAATCATATTTTCTAATAGTAGACATTTTTCTGAACAAATTGATATGCAATATGATATACTTTTCATATCATTAATAACTATTATGCACATTTGCTTAAATGCTTGCGCGAAACTTAAAAAATGGTCAGCACTTAAGGACTAATATACGTAGCACTTGGAGGGTTAATGATGTTTACGTAAAACTTTTGATTCTGTTTCATTACAATAATGGCAAATACTGTAGGCCCTAATTATCTCAAATCAATGATGGCTAAACCTATTTTTAACTGCTTTGTTGAAAATGATACGATACGTATCGCTTAAGCGATATTTTGGCCGATACGATACGCGTATCGCGATACACAGGACCGATACGATACGGCCGATACGATATATGGCTCCGATACGTATCGTATCGCCGTATCATGATACACGGCCGTATCGCAAATCACTAATCAATATATGGCAAAAAATAAATATATGGTAAAAAAGAATCAATATAGCCTATAGTAAGTTATATAGCAAAGAACTTAGCCTACACCAACTGGGGAACAGAACTCAAACAGAAGCGAACTCAAACAAGTGGGAACTGGGTTAATTCGTGCTTGGTGCTCAGATCTGTTACCATCCTTTGATTCATGCAAAAAATCCAAACCCAGATGGATCACAGGTGAGCACGAACACCATGCAAGTTAACCGATGTGAAACATAATGAACTAAGATGAGGCGAGCACACCCAGCACACTACTGAGCTCACGACCGTCTTTTTGCCTTCATTCAGCAATAGTGTGCTGCTGCCATAATAATTTAGCGTTTATCCTATCCTCAGATAAGGCAACAACTCAAGAGGTGGGCCAAGTAATGGAGAATAGGGCTCAGAGGCCTACCTAGGGTACATCTGCATAAATGTAACAAAAGAACAAAACTTATGAGACGATGTAAAAATATGTAGTATATTAAACGAATTTGAGGGAAAATTATGTAATTAACAAAGTGATAAGAGCAATTACTCACCTTACAATAAAGTATTCAACAAGAACAAACAATGAATAATACTGTTTAATGTTTAGTTTTATAACGAGAATGGGCTGGAGGGAGAACAATAACACAAAAATGCGGGAAAACTGAGTACATAGAGTATAGTACATAGTAGTATATAACCATTGACTATAACTCTACACTCCTTAGTCAGTCAACTCCCTGATATACATACAGGCTGTTCGGTAAAAAAGTTCCAATAATTCAGGAGGTTGTTCTACACATTAAAATAACAGAAAAATTCCCCTTAAACATATGTCCATAGTGCTTCGTTAAGCCATTGACTTTACATATTAACTATTACATACTTTGGTAAGTATAGTCAATGGCATTAATATTACATATACATGACATTGTAATACTCTGTATATAATGGTTGATCCGTTGGAAATAAATAAATGACTAAAGTCGAAAGCTGGTATTTTTTGACACTAAATAATTTTTATTTTCATTACGGATGGTTGTGTTAAGCAGATAGTGTTGGGGAGTAGCGCGCTACTGTAGCTACGCTACGTTTTTAGTAGCGGTAGTGTAGCTCCGCTACTTTTGAAAATAAGTAGCTTGTAGCTGTAGCGAGCTACATTTGGTTAGAAAGTCGGCGAGCTGTGTTTATAAGTCGGCGACGGCTCGCCGTGTTTCAAACACGGCGTTGTAAAAAAATGTATGCTTTCTCTTTGGCCCTTCAGGGCTTCCGTACCTGAGTACCTACCATAACCAAAACATGAAAGCCACCGTTCTTGTTCTCTTGTTTTGTTTGCTGACCACTAGATGCGCTAGTAGCATATTCCTATACCCATATAGCACAAGTACGTCAATTTGATGTAAAATTGATGTAAAAGATGTCAATGCCATTGATATTGTTGATGTCATATTGACTTCAAATGTGATAAAAAAAACGTCATTTTGATGTCAATGTGAAGTAAAAATGTTCCGATTTTTTATGTCAAATTGATGTCAGTAAATTGTTGAACTATGACGTCAATTTTACATGACATTGATGTCAAACTGACGTCATATTGACAAACTAATCTTGACAAAATTGATTCAAAATATCCCCAATAGCAAATCAAATGTAATAAAATCGTAATTTTTAACCGATATACAACTATAGAAGCGGCAAAAAGTTTTTGCCGCTGGCAGGATCTCAGGACCTTTAGGATCTCAAGCCGCGACCCTACCCACGTCGCTACGCTGCTCTCTGCTTCAAACATTATTTGTTACACTACTTGGCCAGTTGATACTCAAGTTTCTTTGCGTTGATCAAATCAAATGCATTTCCCGTGGCCTATATATTTTTATGTCTTCCCAAATAGGTCTTAAACTAGAGTTCCCTTACATGTTTGTTTCATGTGTAAATGTTTAACAAATTGCAGTTATCTCAATTGATGTAAAACTTTTGACTGTGTGATCAAATACTTTACATAATTTTTACATCGAAAAATGATGTCAAGTTTTTAAAGAGTTCAATTGTTTTATCAATTGTTTTAAACAAATAATGATGTTCTCTTGTTGTAAAAGACTTAAAGAAATGTTTTTTTCTTCATTAATTACACAAACTTTTAAATAAAAAAATGCACAATTTTTACATCATTTTGACGTCAATACTTGATCTAATATTTTACTTTGACATCATTTTGACAACTTTGATCACTTTTTGACGTCAAATTGACAACGTGTGCTATGTGGGTACTCTACTACGTATACGACGCTATACTAATTGAAACTAGACTGCTGCATTATGCTTGCGCACCGCCAAGACCGCACAGGTCAGGAATCCTCAAGAAAGGAATGCTTACAATAATGAGAAACGACGCGACTAGTCAACGAATTTTAAGAAATAGCCAATTGTTACTACAAGACTACTTGGCATAACCACTCAACAACATAACCTCAACCACGTTGATTGATGTTCATGTGAATGTTTACTTCCCGAACTCTGTAACTTTGTACTTTTACAGAGTGCTTCATACTTATATTCTCTTTCTATAGTATCTAATCCATCAATCGACATCATGCTAATTATTAGGCCTAAAAGTGAGATTGGCGATTAAACTGGAGAAGCTGGTCCTTCTTATTCTGTGCATACGCCAGCGCCAGCCGTCTACCCGTGGTCGGTCTAAGAAAAATGTTATAAACGTGTGAAGATATCTTAATAAATATTGTTGACTACTTCTTTGATGTAAGACTTTTAATTCGATAATTTATATTTTCATACCACTATTGTTTACATTATCTAGGCTCCATAGAGTCACAAAACAATACCAAAAAAAGGTATAGGCATATATTAAAAAAATAATAATTGTACTTTTAAGTGTGGTGGTTCTACATCACAAGAGAAAAACTTGACCGGATTGCCGCGAAAGTAGCTTAAATTGTAGCGAGCTACTTTTTAATTTTAGCTGTAGCTGTAGCTAGCTACTTTTAAAAAGCAGCTTCCCCAACACTGGTGTTAAGTTCATATTGGCATGAATGAACCTCTACCCTATCACACCAATGTACGGAAGCCGGGGTGAGCTGCATTTCAAAGTTGGCGAGCCGCGTTTGAGATTCGGCGAGCCATGTTTGAAAGTCTGCGACTTGTTAAACACGGCTCGTCGACTTTCAAACACGGCGGTATACAACATTAACTCGCCTACGGCTCGATGGAGGCTGCACCCCCATGCCCCCTTAGGGGTTGCCCTAAATTTGTAGAATAATTAAAAGTAAAGAATGTAATAGGTTAGTTAAACGGAAGAGTTATTAAAGACAGCAACAAAACGGTTTAATACACAAAATCCACAATCAATAGTAAAAAAAGCTTTGAAAAACTCCTATGAAACAGTTTTAATACCCCTTCGTAAAAATTAATAAGTGCAAAACATATAACAGTATGGCAGTACATTTACCGGGATAATGTGAATTAAAAAAACTTTACCGCGTACATGAAAAATGTTAGAAATTTTTAAATTACTCCCCTTTTTAATGGTAAAGGGGATGAGATGCTACAAAATCTCAATGGGCCGGGCTTGTAGAGCATCTAAAAATAATATAATCCTGACAAAACATATATTGGTATGGCAGTACTTTTACCGGATCAAACAAAATCACATAAAACTATAAATTAAAAAAATGTGAATAATTTTCGTATTTTCACAGTTTTTAACAATTACTATACTGAAATTGGCCAATGGCTGCTCGTATAGTAAGACCTAGAAATGGTCATAGTATAATCTAAATTTGTGGCTTCTATGTGACATAACAGTAAACGACAAATGTTGAAATAGAGCGATTGTTGTGAAAGAATTTCGATATCGTGAAAGTAGGCTCCTTTTTAAGGGTGAAGGGGGTGAGATACTGCCAAATTGCAAAGGACCGAACCTGTAGAGCGCCTAAAATAGAACAAATTAATGAATTTTCGGCCAATGCAGAAACCGCTAATTTTTATCTCAAAAACAAATTTTATAACTAAAGTACTATTGAATAATTCTGTGTAATTAAAGTGTAGGTAGACTAATGTGAAAGGGATCAATATTTCAATGAATATTGTAAGACCCTCAGAGCTTTATTGAACGTAGTTTGAGGCAACGTTGTGACAACACTACCCAATACAGCTTAAAACTTTTCGGACAAGCTTGTCCCACCCTCGGTCAAAGGTTACTCAAGATTGATCTAATGTCGTCACAGGATTGTAAAGCACCATTGTCACAACTTTTCTTTATAGGCTTGGCGCAACCTTTAAATAAAACTTTACACAATACTAATATGTTAGCTTGTCACACACATACATGACAAGCTTGTACAAACCTCAATTTTTGTCAAGTAGAATATTGGCATAAAGTAAATTTAAATTTGTCAATTCTTACACGCTTGTCACTGACAGTGTTCTGACAAGTTTAAAGCTTGTCAGTGACAACATCGCTCCAAGGGTGTCACAGCACTAAAATGCCATCTGGGTTTAATAGGATGTTAGCCAGTTACTAAAACTGAGGGATAAAACACTTTCTCTGTGGTAACAGATAGCATTTTCTTTTGTGGAATTAATCAACAATACAAATCAGTAGTAAGTGTACCATTGTGATATAACACATAATGACCTTTATTAATCCAATCTCAATTAATTCAACATTTGTCTAAGAAACAGTATAGAGAAGTGTTAAAAAAAAACTATTCTAAAAGTATCTTAGCATCCTTTTCACAAAAATAAAAACACACTAAAAGTAAATCTTTTAAACTAAGTTAAGTGGCGTGTGGAAAATGTAGTTTATTGTAGAATTGTGTAATGGTATAGTAATTGTTACAATTTCAATCACTAAAAAGTGTTACATCTTAAAAATAGCTATACATGTTAAAATCCTACACTACGATGGAAGTGATTTATCTATTGGGATTGAGTATATGCAACTATAACTATTAGATTAGCATACGCCCTGGCTCTTCAAATTGGCAAGCAGCCATTCCAGATGTTCTCCCGAGGTAGCCTATATGCAGATCAGTAAACTAACATGCTGTTTGGTTACTAAGTATAATGAGATGGATGAGTGAACTGACATAAGGTAAAAGTATATTTATTTGTTGATCAAGGTATATTAGACACACAATGACACCCTGTCCAAAAAATGGACTGAACCGCATTAAATCCATTTATCCGTACATGGATCATTTTCTGAATTGTCATTTGATAGAGAGGAACTCACTAAGATTTTTCAACATGATTTGCTATAATAAGTTGATAAATCGCTCCAAGCTTTATTCAGAACATAACCTAAGGTAGGCGTCATGAACGCGCAAGAGAAAGCTCATTTATAAATGGTGCACTGATAAAGATGATAATTCAGTGTAAAGAAGATTTAGCTGTAATTTGGGCCTTGGTCAAATTTAAAATTAGAAAGTCTCTAATGTTTGAGAATTGAAATTGAAAATCAGTGTTGCCCTCAGCAATATCACTGATGGGATGTGACATAGAGTGGTTAAAGCTAGATAACCGTAATATTAAAAAAGTTTTGTCCAAAATATGCAAATTACATAAAAAACCTCCTTTTATTGAAAAAAATCAATTTGAATTTGCTTGTGGTCTTAATTAGACTACGAATACTATGCAATTGGATAAGGAAATATGAAAGAAATAATTTTTTGTTCATAGTAAATGAAAACAAATTAGGTAGGCATTGTCATAGCCTCCTTTAATGAAAAGCATGAAATGAATAATGAAACAAGGCCATCGAAACGTCACAAACGTCCGCACGTTTTGGGGCTTAAAAGAGGGCACCTGGACATCAGTTCACGTGGAGCGCTCGAACGTTTCATCTCAGATTTCGCCAAAAATTCTGCTTGTCGTGATTTTAGGTTTATCCGTTGAGATGACCTACAAGAGTGTTGTACTAGTGTGTACCGGCAGTTAGAAATTTCAAGCTACGAGTGAGTTATTATTATGCTGCCTAGATCACCGTCTCTTTTCAAAATAGTTTTTGCTAGTTCTTTTAAACAACAGAATTTTAATATCACTGTTAACGTTTTAAATTAATTTTCATCCTTTGACAAACGTATAGCCCACTAATAAAGACAGTATTTTTTCTAAAAACTTGTTTAATTTCAGTAGTTAATGTTTCATATTAAACACAATTCAAACATTTGAAAATGAGATTATATTAATACGATAGGCCTATCTTCTGATTCACCTTTTTCTTTAAAGGGTAGAGTTATTTTAAAGCTATCAAACATTAGAGCTATAAAACTGTTAATTAATTTTGATTGTTTTACTTTACTCGTTGTAAAACGTTATAAAACTTATTTAGGCTGGCTTGAATACTAAGTTACTAACTTTTCAAAATGAACAAACATGTTTGCATCTACACATTATTTTCAGATAGCCTTGATAAAAAAAGAAATATGCCTGAGCTAAAAATTCCCACAGCTATAACTTTCTTAGTTTTTTTTTTTTTTTTTTTTTTTTTTTTTTTTTTTTTTTTACATTAACATAAAATGCATAAACCAAACTCCTGGTTTAGTTTGAATTGATAAATAAAAGTAAATATTTTAATAGACCAATATTTTTATCTTCATTTAAAAATTTGCTAAATATGTTTCCGAGATTAACATATCAGAATTTTAAATGCGTACTGGCCTGAACCATAAGTTTTAAGTCAGGAAAAAACAGCTGAAGGGTGGAATGTTACAAAGGAATTACATTCACAATGTAATACGAAACTATTATATATATCTAGAAAAAAATAAAAAAATAAAAACGGCTGGGTAGCTGATTGGTTAAAGAGCTCGCCTTCGAATCTGAAGGTTGCCGGTTCGATCCTGAGAAAAGTTAGTGCTTTTTGATGGTTCGATACTGGACCCAGCTGCCTTTGGTCATTGGGCTATTAATTAGTGATCCTGAAGAATGAAACAGCTGATATTTGTCAGTAATATCATCAGCCTCATCTGATCCATCAACATCATCACACTCACCCCTTCAGTCATAATACGCACCACAGAGTGCGTCGGTGTTTCAAATGAAGTATCTAAGTCACCATAATATTTTTGGCGAATAAAAATGTATTTTATAAATAGATATTATTTTATAGTGATAATACCAGTTACTTCATTTTATTCTTTTTTTAGTTTTCTGAGTAATACTAATTACCAACGCAATAATTAGGTTGCGCGTGGGTCTCGTTAAAATAAAAAGGCAGTTCTCATTAGAGAATAATTTTGTTTTCTATAACACGTCAGTTTAATTACATAGACAGTGTTTATTTTAGTGAGTGACACTTAATTACGGTATTAAATGTATTCGCAATATGTAAAATTAACAAAATCGAATCCTCCAATATTGATAAATTTAGATTTAAACGGTTAATCGGTTTCTCTACATGATATTGTTTTATGTCCTGGACTCCATTTTTTATTTTATGGATTTTTAATGTTACCCAAAGGGAGGATATTTTATTTGGCAAACTTCAAAAATTCCAATAAAGTACTGTAATATTGTCATATTTTTTAACTGTGGGGAAATTATGTTAAGGTAATGTAGTAGTATTTTCGTCATTGCTATCTAAATAGTGCGACGAATTTTGCACAATGTTAAGTATACGAGGTAAAATAACCGAGGGTCTAAACCCACCTTAGGCCAGTGAATGGACTGTATTTCCCTTTTTGAGCGAACTTATCTCAAGGGAATACGCTATTACGGTAGTAGCCATGGTAAGACCGGAGCCCAGGACCATGTTACTTTTTAATTTTGAAGTCCCCATTATATCTAAATATCTATGAGTCCGTGGTACTTATAACTTTTGACAGGGACCTCCAATTTTGATGAAATTTGGTATGAAGGTGTAGGACCGGGTCTATTTTCATGAGTTGGCGAACCAGCATTATCGGGTTATGGGAACGGGTTTTAATGGGGTTTCGAAAGGGTAAAAAATAAGATTTTGACATTTTTGGTTTAGAACTAAATGTTCTAAACTCAACAATTTTAACTTAAACCAATTAAAAGAGCTTAAAAACAATAATTGAGTATTTTGAATTTTTAACGTAACAGATTATGGAGGAAATCAAAAATAGGGTTTCCATGTTATTCTTATGGGGAATTAACAAAAAACCCTCTACCTCACAAATCTATTGACATAACTTGACCACATTTGGTATGTACATTCACTAGGTAGGGTTCAACTTGTATTTACCTAAAGCACCCATATGGTGGCATACCTATCTACGCACCCTCATGGGGTTATGGGAAAAATTCATAATACCAGAATTTGATATAATTTGGTATTTACGTGCACTGGGAAGTGGTTTCCTATTTCTACTTACAATACCCCCATGGCATCGAACCTACATCCTCGTTCCCATGCTTTTTTCATGGGAGAAGTTAAAAAATTATATCATTTTGGAAATTCGCTGAGTACGCAGGTCTGCTACCACGGGGGTATTTACTGATTAATTAATTTATTTAATTAATTAAGAAGGGGTTAAAGGGCCGCTCCTATAGGCTAACGTCATGCAGTGCTTCACCTGCTCCAGGTTTTCGAGTTTATTTTAATTTCGATAGTTTTTTTTTTTTTTTTTTTTTTTTTTTTTTTTTTTTTTGAGGAAGAGGCGGAAAAATGCATTACGCACACAGGTGGCCAGCCTGTAGTGTGGGGCTCCCCTAAAAACGGGTTTACCCACTAAAAAACCTCCTCTACTCTTTAGGAATCTAACCTGGAATTGTTTGTCACATTACGTCAGGCTAGGCCTAAATTTGGCTTACGCCCGTGGGGCTCGCTCCTTATCCAGCCGCTTGATCAAGGGATCTGGGCCACTTCGCGGTCCAGATTGGTTTTCTTTTCCAGGAGGATGCCCCGGACGAACTGTGACAAACAATCCCAGTTGCCCTCATCCTCCATAATCTTTTGGCAGACCGTGTCCACCGAAAAAACACCGAGTTTTCTTGTGGCCTCCAGGCGGGGCCTTTCCCAACGCGAACAGCGGAAGAAGGTGTATTCCGCGTCATCGGGAACGCCCGGGCAGTAGATGCAATCCGGTGAACCGGTCTTGCCAATCCGGTTCAGGTACGACTTGAAATAGCCGTGACCTGTCAGGAACTGCGTGAGGAAGTAGTCCACCTCGCCATGCCGCCTTTCTACCCATGGTTGGACCTGCTCGATGAGTCGCGCAGTCCATCGTCCTCGGGTGTCGTGCTCCCAGCTGTGTTGCCACTGCTGGAAGGTTCGGGAGCGCTCTTCTGTACTTGCCGTGTCCTTGCCGATCTCGCCTTGTCTCTGATAAATCGCTTTCCTCTCCCCTGCCAAGAGCTTGACAGGGATGACTCCGGCGACCACCAGGACGGCAGGCTCGGACACTGTCCGGTAGGCGGAACACACCCGAAGCGCAGCTTGACGCTGAACCCGGGCGAGTCACAACCTGTAGCACTCCTTATCTAGAGCGCCTGCCCACACCTCTGCCCCGTAAAGGAGCACGGACTGGACCGCGGACATCAACAGACGTCTTCTGCTGGATCGGGGACCCCCGACATTGGCCATCAGCCTACTAAGGTAAGTGACTACCTTAGCGGCCTTGTCTGCCGTACGGAAGATCTGATCCCTCCAGCTTAACTTGGTGTCCACCATAACCCCAAGGTATTTGGCGGCACGCGTTGATGTGACCACCTCCCTTCCCACTCGGAGTGGGACGACGGTGTCGATCCTTTTCTTCGTGAGGATCACAATCTCCGTCTTACTGAGAGCAAGCGAGAGACCGTGATCTGACATCCAGGTGTTGACCACACGCATGACTCGGTTCAACTTTAGTTGGGCCAGCTCAACGTTGCGTGCAGCTATGAGAGCTGCGACGTCATCGGCGTACCCAACCAAAGTGGTTTCCTCAAGCATCTCGGACCTCAGGAGGCTGTCATAGGCAACGTTCCAGAGATCCGGGCCGAGTATTGAACCTTGTGCGGCACCAGAAGTGACTTCCACCGTCCGCGTTCCCTCCCTCGTGTCATAAATCAGGCTTCGAGAGCATAGATAATCCTCGATGAGCCGCAACAGATATGCAGGAATACGAAAGGTGTTGCGAAGCGCATCCAACATATCGACTCACCTCGCCGAGTTGAAGGCATTCTTGACATCAAGCGTAACAAGAAGCACTACTCGGCGGGAGAAATGGTTGTGGCCCTCGGCTCTCTCCACAGCTCTCTGAACTTCGGTGACAGCGTCGATCGTTGACCGTCCCTTTCTGAAGCCGTACTGACGGGGGCATAAGTCCCCGGCAGCTTCCACGGCAGAAGTCAGGCGGGAACGGATCAGCTTCTCGAACAGCTTCCCAGCCGTGTCCAACATGCAGAGAGGCCTGTGGGACGACGACAGCTCGGGATCACCTTTGCCCTTGCTGATCAGTACAAGCCTGGCTGTTTTCCAGGGAGCCGGGAACACCCCTTCTACTAAACAGGCATTGTGCATTCTCAACAACAAGTCAGCGTTGATTGAAAATACTTTCTTTAAAGCCTCACTGGGAATCCCGTCCGGGCCAGGAGCCTTCAGGGCTCTTCAGGGAGAGAACGGAGGTTTCCAGCTCCTCGAAGGTGAAGAGTGGAATGTCCTCTACCCGTCCGAAGTCAACCGGCGGTCGCTGTGGATGTTCAGGAAACAACGCAGCGACGATCCTCCCCATATTTTAATTTCGATAGTAGTGGTAGGAATTTTTAAATGAAAGATAAAGACAGGCTATTTAACCAGGTTTTTAATTTTTTCATATTTTGAATAAATATAAAGCTATAATGGATCAAAGTTGATCAAAGTTGGATCAACTTTGATAAATTATACCTTGCTATGGATTCAAAACATTTAAACAAATTTAAAAAGTATATATTAAGTCAAGTCAAATACGTTTATTTATTCATCATACATATACATACATTTATACAAAAATACAAGATATTTACAAACAATTTACAGAACATAAATAAATTTGCAGTTACACAGAGTGAATACAAATCTATAAGTAACATATATTGGTTTATTAATATTTTATCATAGATGAATAAATATAGAAGCCTCCTAGGCAATGCCAGTTTTGAGGCTTCCATCACTCACTATATAGCCAGTCTATGTAGTATAGTATATGTAAAATAGCCAAAGTCTTTACCTTTCATTTAAAATAACTCCCACTTTTATCGGACGCAAAATAAAGGTGAAAATTGGAGCAGGTGAATCACACTGCACGATGAATCTTTGACCCGCGAGACCCAATACAGTCAGCTTCTGTCGGCAGCCACTGAAACTGCTAGGGGTGCAGGCTATGAGCGTATCCAATGAATAGCATGTTTGTATTAATTAAAAGCCTACTTTCCGTGGCCAGCAAAAATATTATTTAACAATACACACAAAATATAATTTTTGTCACAAGTCAATTGAAAAAAAAGTTCAACTGTCACTCAAGATGTTTTAAAAAAGGTAACGAATCAATAGTCAATTTTTTTACATATTAATATGTTGCCTTATTGTATTTTTTACTCTTTATTGAATATATTACAACAAGTAAGACTTAAACTATTCTACATTACAACAAATCATAGTTTTAAATAATTTTACAAACACGGAAAAATTATTTTAACATTATTGTTTGTCTGCGATGTGGATGGTCAATTCAGAGGAGTTGCTGCCGGTGGATACATGGGACACCAAAAAGAGACATCCTGGTTGAATGGAGAGTAGATCCTCGTTCTGAAGAAGGTAGACGAATCTCTTTTTGCAGGTAGACGGTTTTTTAGCTGGACCAACGGAGTAAACGGTGCCTCGCTGAGACTGCAGCAAATTGCTTCGCCAACTGTAGTTTCCATTTTCCTACTTGCATAGATTATGTAGTGTTTTCATCCTTGAGTTCGGAAAATTTTTTACGGGTAGAACGCTGGACTTGGTGTAGGCGATAAATTGTTCTACTAATGGATGTCTGCAGGAATTGGTTAGATGGCTAGTGGCCCTCATCATCTTCTTGGTCGAAGATGTTGTCGTCTCGGAATCTCCAGTAATACTCTTGCCAGGTCTCGGTCTGCTCCTCGTTTTTATACTGTTTATTACCCTTACCAACCCCCCCCCCCACCATTTCACCATTTTGGAGGTAAGCTGCTAATTTGTAGGCGTTCCTTAACACACGGTGTCTGTTATTTTCATGTTCCATGCTACTTGTACAAATACAAACGTTTTCAGCAACACGTTCAAAATTTTTATCAACTAGCATATTGATAACTGTATTTAATGAATATTGTTCAATCCATCTTTTTTTCTATTCCTTTGCGTAGATATTTGTATAATTGTTAGCAAATTGATGCATAATGTGATTTAGGTCTGGAAAGCTAGTAAAACCGTCAGACTATATCATGGGATACGTCCGTTCAAATACCTTCGGGAAATCAAGGTAATTTGTCTGGACCAACTTGTCTAGTAAAACTTGTGGGGCAAGTCTCCAATCAGCAATGTTCAATGTTCATGTGAGTCTAGGCAGCTTATGAATTTTAACAGAACTCAACTGAATTAGTCTGTGACCTAGGAAACTAAATAATAAAAGGTATATCAAACTATAAAGAACAACACACGACCCTAGATGTATCAACTAATAAAACAATACGTTCTTAAAGTATTTTCTTCAAACTACTTTGTCTATGGTAACTTAAACTTAAAAATAAGTCTGTCTATTTGTCTTCAAGGAGAACGATTACCCTATATATTAATTGAAATTGTTCGTTCAATTTTGTCACATTTCATTTTTATTTTATGATCGATTATTTAATTTCTCTAATTTTCAATAGTAGTAGACTAATTAATAAGTTACCAGCACTCCTTAAATTAGTAGGAATAAGAGTTGTTTGAATCATAGATAAATCTTTAACTGTGCAGTGTTAGCTACAGATCAGAACTAATATAAAAATTATGATGTACATACGTTGATGTACACAACTATAATGCCCAGCGTGAATTTTAAATGTCACCACCAATTTCATTCTTACTTCTTTATCGTCGAGTTTCGTAGGGTTTCGCGATTGTTGTGTAGTGCAAAATTCATCCATGTCCTTTTGACTTTTAAGGCAGAGTATATTTAGTTTCTATGATTTCCTGCATCTTCCTTTCAATGAGAAAGTATATAAAGAAAATTGTCAGATGTCAAAAAATGTAATAATATAATGTCCTGCTCGCTCTCTCAAGGGTGGGGAATATTTTTAATTCACATAATTTAACAATTAAATTTCAATTCATTGATTCATTTTTGTCTTTCTTAATTTTATTTTAAACTTTAACTATGAATATGAGTAGATGTATTTATTTGCGTACAACTTACTAAAACACTCCAACTGCTTCTTGATTGAATTATTATTATTTATCTGATTTCTTTCTTTGTTTTTACCCCATCATGTTGGTCATCCCTCGTTATTATTTGCCAAACTGGTTGAACCATTCTATATTACTTCATGTGTTTTTAACATAGTGAAAGTATAGTAGCACTTTGAGATGAGAGTTTTATTTAGTCGTGAATACCTGCCCCCGATCGAACACCCTTCAGTCAACCTTAACAATTACTTGGTGGAGGTAGGTTTTTTGTTAATTCGGAGTTAATATGAATTTAAGGTTGCTGGAGTGTAACGCGAAATTATTTTTGAGTTTGCTAGCACAATGTGGTCACGCGAAGTAGTAATAAAGTAGGGTCAGGTAATAGAATGCCTGCAGATTGCGGCGATATTAATTAATCTTTAATCTCAAGGTAGTCTTTTCGCAATAAGTTCCAATTACAATCAAAATATCAAAACACGAACTACATTTTAATCTACAAAAATATGCAGGGTGTTTAAACAAAATTGTTCCTCAATCTATTCAAAAACTAAAATAAATATTACCTTTCAGTATGCTGGAAACATTTATCAACGTTGGGTGAAAAAATTCAACATAAAAATTTCATCCCCTCATTAAAACCCTTTTCATACCCCAACCCTCAACTCAATAGTTTCAAATACGAACCCCCAATCTGAATGCTTATATAATTTTAACGGTTAGGGAGCTACACTCTATTGAATTACATTTTCAGCCCCATAACATGATTCCAACTTTCATTGCATATATCTCCCAAACCATTCAGTGAAATAAAATACCATAGGATAAAAATTTCAAATTATGTTTTAAGATAATTTTGTTTTAATTACATTAATTTTTAAAAAATTATTTTTTTCCAACATTTGAGAGAAACGTTCATTTATGCTTAAATGATAATTTTTTTGAGTGAAATGTTTTTAAACAAAAAATTACACGTTAATCAAATTGGAAAATATTTAATTTTAAGATTTAGTAACTCCACTCGTTATATAGTCTAATTTTTTTTAGAATAAATTTAATTTCTTGCGTACATTAATATTTGGCCCTTGAGATATGAATGTGAAACATGATGTTTAGCAAATGTGTTCAGGTACATGAAAAGTGAGCACCGTCGCGTCGAGTCCCCTCTCTCAGGTGTGTCACTGTCAAGCGCTCCCAAGTATCCATTTTTCATGTACCACGTTTATGTGGCGTTTTCTCAAATTCCCAACCGTGCGCTTATCAAAAATAAATATGACTTTTAATTTTATTAATTATTTTATTGTTAACAAAGGTCTACAACTATGAGGTATAGATCTCAAAATTTACCGAGCTACACAATATTTTCAATTTGAACACTCATACTCTATTACTTAAAAAATGCGACGTCATAAAATTTTAATCAAAACGAACAAAAAACTAAGTTGACGTGGTAATAAATAATTTGTACATTAAAATCACATATCATTCTCAGTGTTGAATTAGGAACAATAATTTGTGATATAGGCCCTAGTGTTTTGCGTGTTTGTGTTTTTGGAAATAACCTTGACGGTTGTCGAGAATTCAACTAAAGGCGAGTCAAGCCGAGATAAATAAATCTGCCTCAGTTACATTCACTATTACTGATAACAACTATAGCTCACAGACATTGTACGGATACACCCCGAATAACCAACAATTTATGAAGGTTTTATTATATTCGTCGAAAAATGTAATAGTTACTACAAACTAAATTGTGAGACAAGTTTATTCAGATATGCGAACCGGAATAAATAAATAAAAAAGCCTACAAATTTATTTTGGATTAAGACCAATATAAGCTCTGATTTAAAATATTATCCAATTATGTTGTATTACATCCATCACAAAAAATAATTAGAGTGAATATTGAAAATAAACACTGCAATCCTGGCATATTCTTCCATCTTCCATTCTATAACAGTCTCAAACAATATTTTTATAAACAACGATAAAGCATAATATAGGAACTGATTGAGTATAAAGTAAGACTTAAAATATTTCAAAACCACATGCTACTAATTAAGAGTTATAAGTAGGAAACTAATTATCCCATTTGTCGAGTCCTTTAACTTTTGAGAATCGTAACGTGTATAGATGCGACAGCACAATTTCAGCCACTTCAGCACTTTGACGTCACAAAATGTTTACGGACGTAGGCCTACCATCGATATGTGAAGGTTTCTCATTTTATTGCCGATATCGAGGGGACTCTAAAACCGGCGAAGGACATAAAATTGTTATAAATCAGACCATAAATCATAAATTGACCGCCCCATGCGTCGTTGAGCACCACTTGATACATGCTGTGTTTGAAATATTCAAACAAATTCGTTAATTTTGAAATAAGGTTTTCTTTGTGATGTATCTACAACTACACTAGATTATCTAGTGTTGTTGGCTAGTTTTTTATTTATTTATTTTTTATTTCTATTATGGGACATCTTTAGAGTTTATAATCTTTGCTAGTAAATAAATCTGAGAACAATGTTAAACTAAACTTCTTTCTTCCAAACCTTACAACAAAAGTTTTTGAAATATATTTTAATGCGATTGCCGACTTATATGCTGTTATGTAATCAAATTAGCCTAATTTGGCTTCTTCATGCACTAAACAGGTGCACAATATGATGTTTTCCTCTTCTGGGTGTTTGAAGAAAGTCACTAAAAATGTAGAAAATTAACTGTACACTGCAAGTTATGAAAGTAAGTTTCCAAATTCATAAGGGACATTTTCATTGCGCATAAATGATTACGCTGTCAAATGTAATGAAAACAGCAGGAAACTAATATGAAAGTTGATATGAAAATAACCTAATTTCATGGGTTGGCAACACATCACAGATCACGAACATTCAAATTACCATATCTACCTCCTGCACCGCTGTCTTATTTAGAATAATATAAATTCTCCCTAAATATTTTCCTGTAACTTTTTGTTTCTTGTCAGTTTAATTTATGTTGATTGAGGACTACTGAAAAGATACATTTGTTTTTATTCTTTATTATGACCCACATTATCAATTTTTCTGTCATTCCATTTTTCCGCCATTCCATTTTTCTGTCAGTTTTTAGTCTATTAAAAATCTCTAGACTGTTACAGGCTGGTAACATTTCTTGAGAAAACAACTAAATTCAAAGTCTTCTTTGCTCGGAGTAGTAGTTTTCCTGAATAATGTAAATAATACAATAATATAAATTCTCCCTAAATATTTTCCTGCAATTTTTGGTTTCTTGCCAGTTTTAATTTATGTTCATTGAGGACTACTGAAAAGATTTTTTGAATAGAGTGAAATTAATAATAGTGTTGTCTAAACTCAAACGATGAATCAGTCTTCGTGTTTTTATGTGTGTAAATATTTTATGATTTAATATCGCAACACAATATGTAGACATAGGGCCTAAATAAAAAAAATAAAATAAAATAAAGTACTGTAATCTAATGTAGACGAACGCATTTTGACAGCAATAGTGGTGGCATATTGTTGCTTTTTGGCCTGTTCAATGACCTCTGAGGAATGGGCGACGTCACGATGATTTCATAGATGACGACACCGACGATTACGTCATCAGTGACGCCGCCCGTGACGTCACAAAAATGACGGTCTGATGATGTCATCACCGCATACTTCACCATGATGACGTCACTGGCGTCATGGAGGTCAAGGTCACGCCGAAACTTAAAATATTTTAGCACTTTTGCCGTTTTTCTCACTCCGCTCCGAGTTTTCGGCAAAGTCCCCGTGACCTTGGGATTTCCCATTAACCTGTGAAATTTGACGAGAAACAGCAAATGTACTGAGGAAACTTTAAGGCCGTAACGTGACTTTGCCTATACCATCATGCAACACTCCTCAGAGAAAATCGAACCCACAATCTGCTATTATAAGAGTGATCCCGAGGACTTTGAAAATTTATTTTTTCAAGGTCATCGAAATTAATAAAACATACCCTCGTCGCAGCAGACCTACGTACTCAGCGAATTTCCAACGGTATTAGAATTTTTAACTTCACCAATAAACACCATGGGAATGAGGATGTAAGTTTCCCACCATGTAAGTAAATATATTAAACTGTTAAGTATTTAACGATTATAAAGTAAGACAAAATCATTTTACAATTCAAATTCAAACCACTGCCGCCTTGATCCAGCTGACAGGTATGACGCTCTACCCTATTGGTGGGTTTTCGCCAAATATAGTTTTCCCTCTCCTCACGGAAAAACGTTACTGTTTGGGGAGTACTTCTTCGGCGTCTCTCTCTCGCGGCTGACTCTGTGCCGTTGTCGGTGTATGTCCGATTTTACTCTCTTATACCCTTATTTGGGTTCTAATAATTATAAATCTCTCTCTCTTGAACTCTTTAGTGAGCATTTTATTCTTAAGTATCGCTAAATATCTCTCTATCTGAACAGTAAAATCATTCCTTTTGTAAAGTGTTTTGCAGCAGTGAGAAGTGCAATTTTGGATCGGGCTTCCGCGATTGCGTACTTCAAGATTAATGGTAGGCCTATTCTGAACTTTGCTTCACGTTCGATCATAGCAAGATTTCCGTGTGCGCGAACGTGAGTGAGGACACCCTTCGACCAGAAACACAATCACTACTGTGGTCCCTTGTGGCGGTGGTTCCTTGGCGTCCATCAATCCAGGGCATGATGGCGTCACCGGCAGTTTCTTCTCCAAGCACC
The DNA here is from genome assembly GCA_030545055.2 of Neoaliturus tenellus. NCBI lineage: Eukaryota > Metazoa > Arthropoda > Insecta > Hemiptera > Cicadellidae > Neoaliturus > Neoaliturus tenellus. The sequence goes on from CM061535.1 coordinate 86,899,808, forward strand.
GAAAATATGGACCTCAGAGTGAGTTTCCCCTTCCTTTTATTTTAGTGTGTCAAAAATGGGCTTATTTATGTTAAACTAATTATTTTATGAACCCTACAAACGAGATAACCAAATTGTCTCTCCAAAAGTATCATTTTTACTCGAGAAATTAATCCAGGGTAATCTTTCCAACAAAACCAAAAATTCAATTAATCCGATTTACACCCCACTAATTAACATAAACCATGAGAACAATTCCGTAAACCCGGTCTCAAAAGGATGATCGAGTCAAAAATGGCAGGCGATCAAACTTTTTTATTAAAATCATATTGCTGAAAAAATGCAATAACTCTCGATTCACTCAATCTTTTGGGGTCGGGTTTGTGGCAAATTGCTCAGAATACAAAGGCCTTTAAAATTATGTATGATATTACGTAGGCCAATGCAGTTTCCCTGACGATTTCCAATTGGGCCGTTCCGTTTGACTTGGTCGATCTTTTGAAGTCGGGTTTGCTGCATTGTTCTCTATTCTTAGAGACTTTTAATTTGATGTACATATTGACCTATGCTTACATTTAAGATTTCCATCTGACTCCTGGTGGGCCATCCCCCTGAGGAGGTAGCCACTCACTGAATACGGCTAAAATAAATTTTTTTATGTCCAGTAGCTGTGTTTCCAGATTGATTCATCTATCTTTACTGGTTTATAAAATATTTAGCTGTCCCGGGACTTAATAAACACGCTGTATATACAAATATATATACATATATATAAATTTATATGAAAATAAACGAATGGTACTTTTGTCTTCTTGAGACCTCAAAATGAAAAAGTAACATTGTCCCGAACTTAGGTCTTACCATAGCTAATACCGTAATAGCGTATTCCCTATAGGGAAATTCGCTAAAAGGTAAAACCGACACCCCGTCGTCCTCTTCTATACCCGACTTATCCGTATGATAGGTGTGTGACATCGGTGAATACTGTGGTGACTGATCAGGCAATCCTATGGGAACGCTTATAATTGAGTTACTCCTCCTTACCTTCGCTGTGATATGTAGGTACCATTACTATGTAGGTACCATTACTATGTAGGTACCAGTACTAAGTAGGTACCAGTTCTATGTAGGTACATGATTATTATTAGGGGGAAATGTGTGTAAGCCGTTTGTCGATTTAAGTGCCCATAGTGAAAATCTCATGATGAATCACTTTTATAAATGAATATTTTAAGTTTCATGATTGGAAAATAAACAAAATGAAAAGGTTTCACAATATTTGTACTAGTTGAGTTAAGAGTTAGATAACATGCATTTTGAGATGTTGTTAGAATTGCATAGATTCTATTGGCTCACAACAAGCGTGTTCTGCATTTGAAGTGCGACTTTGTGCGGTTATTGACAGTTAGACATCCAGGCCGTCAGATCAAATAGAGATAGTTATTGGATTAACTTCTAGTGCCAAAAGTGACAAGTAAACTTCTCACAATTTACAGGGAGCTAGTAAATTGATTAAATTTGCCTTTTATTTCTTATATTCAATTTGCATTGGAATAAACCATCTTAATTTTAACATTACGAAAAACATTCTATGCGCTTATCTTAATAATTAAGATTTATAGATCCTCAATAAAAATTTTGATTTATTAATTTGAAGTAAATTGATATGATGGATCTAAAAGAGTTTAAACAGGAAACTGAAATAGGAAAAGTTAAAAGTAAATAAAAGTTGTACAGTACAGTACTTTCATACAAATGCCAATAGTGCTAGATTATGTTGTATATTTTCCCATCAAGAGTTAGTAGCAAACCCTTAAATATAAGCATTCGTTGTAAGCAGCTTAGTAGAGAAAAATACTGCAAACAATAACTCAAATAGATTAACATTTTGAAATAGCATGTAATTTTTAATTTTTGAGAGGCTAACAGCTAGTTAAATAGCTGTGAAAAATAATTATGTAACAGCCAAAAAAAGTAGATGCCATTTATTATAATCATTATATTCAGCATACCTTAATTGGTTATGTAAGGGTCTGAACCAGGGTGTGTTACAAGTAACACCTGTGTAAAACATGGGCTTGCAGTGTTTCAGTGTTCCCCCACTCACTTCGCGTTCAGTATGCACCGAGCACTACGAGCCAACGTTTTTAACAAGCTTTTTGCTTTGCTTTTCATTTTGATCGTTCATGATCAACAAGTGAAAATTGATTATTCATTCACAGATCATAGAGGATTTGAACTGAAACTTGCTTCACACAACGTGGTCCTAAAAAAGTCTCTGAGATATATCGTTTATATGACAACTGAACTAAACATTACTTTAATTATGTAGTGTAGTTATATTGATTATAACAATTAAGAGTAACGCCATGCTATGTTTATATGAAAGACTTACAATTGTTAGGCTTTCAAAAATGTCTTCAAATCCGGTTATTTTTCGTAAATCCATGATTGGACTTGCATTTCACCACATACTTTCAACTATCTGATGTAGACGAAGTTTTATATTATAGTGGTGTCCCGCACTATAAATTTATGAAATGAATATTATAAATTTAATTGCTGAAAAAAACATCGCCATGTTTTCAAAATAAAAAATTGCATTACTGTTACTCACCTATTAAGAAAATAATGTACAACAGAAAGAAAGTTGTTTATTTAATAGCGGCTTGACTATGAGTTTTTATGATGGTTATTAAAAATGAGGTGTTTTGAGAGAACTCACAGAATGAATGAATGGCCACTGCCCAATAAACGTATGGAAACGAACTGGAAGCTGATAATTGTATGAAGTAATATGTAATAAGTATGCGTATTTCAAATGGAAGAACTATCCCTAGAGTTTTACTAAAATCTACTTTCATACAGAATATCAACTTTGTAAGTTTTCCCTTTCAAGAAATGTAATTAATGTAATTGAATGGTAGATATGTAAGTTTTTGTTAACATAAGCAACTGTAAGACTGTCCTGGGAGTTGTTTTTTATAAATAAATTCCCCGGGACCATATTTGCTAAAAATGCCGTCAACCATTGGAACTATTATTAACATTTATGGTCAGTATAGATTTTCATGACTTGATGAATGGCCATTTCATACCACAATATGAATTGGCTGCTTATACAATGTAAGTTGGTTAATCTGTTAACGACAGTTCCATAAATCAAACTTATTCATAGCCATCAGTTATAACTTGAAAATAAATAATGGCAACATGTCAATTCATCTGACAGGTCAATAATCTTGTTTGGGCTGTATTGGATTAGTGTAAAATAACAATAAATTTATTGTTAAACAGTAGTAAATTTTCATACATAAATCCATAAAAGGTATTATAAAAGGAAGAGTAAATTTCATTAGAATCAGCAGTTTCCAGTGACATAGAATTGTCTCGCACTATTTTAAGGAAATTTTATTAAAAGAGCATTTATTTTCTTAATATTTAGAATCTATAAAATTTAACCAATGAAATCAGAAGAATACTGTGCATTAATATTAAAACAGCTTATCTACGGGGTTTACGGAAACTCTCTTCCGAAAATCTGTGTGGTGATTCGCAAGATCAAAATGAACAAAAAAAATCACTGGTACATGAAACATATCTCTTAAATGGCTTCGATAAGCCACTAGACACTTTTGTTTTTTACACTTAATAATTTTTATTTCATTTAAGGATAAGTGTATTAAGTTTGGATTTAGCATGAACCTTTATCACACCAATGTTTATTTCCAGGAAAAAATTATATTTTTCCTATCTGTATTCTCAAAATGGTGGCCATTTTAAGTATACAGTATACCTCAAATATCGTAAAACCGGTAAATATTATCAAATTTGTACATGCGACAAAGATTAAATTATCTTACCGACGATACCACGTTTGTAAGGATCTAACAATATAATGAAGTTATTGCGATTTATCTATTGAAATAACATTAATTTGCATGATTAATCATGCAGAATCTGTTTTTCTGCAGCAAAATGGCAATAACTCCATTATTTGTCGTCAGATCCTTAAAAACTTGGTGTCAATTGTTAGATAATCTAATTTCTCAACATGTTTGTTACTTGAAAAACTTTTATAAAAGTTTGAGGTTTTGAGATATTTGAATTAAAAAACCTAAAATGGACGCCATTCCAAAAGTACACATCGAAAAAAAATACTTTTCCAGACATGATCATTGGTGTGATAAAGGTTCATGCCAAATTAAACTTAATACACTCATCCGTTACGGAAATAAAATAATTATGTGTAAAATACCTCCCGTCGTCGCAGCAGACCTGAGTACTCAGCGAATTTCCAAATTAGTAATATTAATTTTGACCAAATGAACCTTTAAACAAAATTTCATCACATGCTCATAAATAGCGAAATAAATGTATATTCTCCTTATGACAAATATAGGAGGTATGCTGCCATGGGGAACACTAAAAATAGGTTTTTAGCATAAATAAATTATTCCGACCATATGAAGCTATATACTAAGTTTCATCAATATCTGTCCATAAATAAAGGAGTTTGCCTACTCTCCATATGATTAACATGGGAAAAGAGTATGCAGGTTTGCTGCCATGATAAGTATAAAAACCAAGTTTTTTTACCATAAATGGGTGAATCTCAACCAAATGAACCTAAATACCAAGTTTCATAAAAAATATTGGTTAATAAATTAAATATTAACACATCCTTACTCTCCATAAGATAAACATTGGAGTCCCAAAATACAATGTACTGTCTTTAGACTTTTTAATATCTCGGTAACCAATGGAGATATAGCAAAGCTTCAGCATACTAAATTGTGCGTTTTTTTAGCTAAATTTAGTGATGAAAATCTAAATTTAAAACATTTTAAAATTACATATGAAAATTGTAAAAACCCTTTTTGGGGGTACAAAACCCACCAAAACTACCCCTTCCGATGGTCGATATATATGGTTTATTACGAACTCATCCCAATAAAGGTAGGGTTACACATCTCTACCAAATTTGGTCTCGATTGGACCATTTTACGAGAGTTATCGTGTCTAGGGACACATACATATACACACATACATACACACACATATATATATATATATATATTTTATGACTATTGTTTTTTGGTCTCTGGGCACCTCAAATCGAAAAATTAACATAGTCCCGGGATTACGTCTTACCATGAGACCTACGGCAGTAGCTTCTTCCCTATGGGAAATTCGCTGAAAACAAAATGGCGGCTAGCGGCTTAACGAACCCGATACATTAGGCATATGTTCCGATGATTTTTTGTTGTTGTCATTTTGAATCAAGGAACCCTCACAGGGAGTTTCAGAATAGAGTTTCTGAACACCCTGTATATGGTTGACTAAGACATATACAAGTTACATTCCACCTTTTAAAGTTTGAACAATTCATGTGCATGAATGCTTCAAATCATCCAAAATTACTCAATAAAATATTTTATAATTAGAGCCTATCATTTAGTCATTTAGTCATTAGTCATCATTTTGTCATTAGAGTCTATCATTTATAATGAAATTCACCCTAGACGAGTAGTTGGTGTTGTATGGTACTCGAGTGAGACAATGTACAGTACCAGTTGAGCCAAGTTAGTTTGTTTATCAGATTAGCTATGCATGAAAGAAGATTATACGAAAATAATGAGTAAAGTGTTTTAACTTTTAACTCCACAATATTGTCATTAGAAGCTTAGTGTTTATACTAGTTTACTTGGTATAATAATGCACTTTTAGCCTTTGAGACATTGAAAGTAAAAAGTTTTACTTGATCTGAAGTGATATAAATACTAGAAAAATACTTGATCATAATATCTCTATGAAATCAAACGTCCTAAAATCGTTAATACAAGAAAACTGCTACGGAAGTTTATAAAACAACGTATTAATAGGCTACTAATTATTATTTTTAGACTACATACTGACCCATACTTATATTGAAGATTTTATTCATATTCCCTATGGACCTTAAGATTTCTTATCTGAGTGACATTTTGAAAATCTATATTTTACTGCGTATTTCTACTTCTATGAAGTTGATACTAATATTTCTAGAGAGCCTAAATCTGCCCCATGGAGTACTAAAAATTACCTCATGGAGAGGTAAAAATCCATAATACAGAAAAAGTAGATTTTAATGGCTTATATACGTGTACAAAGTCTCATTACTTAAACTAAATTAGTTAAAAACTTATTGAGTCGTTATAGGACTTTTCTAATACACTGTATAACTCACTGAATTTGAATGTTTACAAATTATTATTAATTTTAATGTATGAAACATGACATATGGATTTAACTATTTTCTAAGAGTTAAGGGTATTTAAAACCGTTTATGAAAACCTTTGAAATTGGATATTGCTGATTCACTGGGCGTCGGTTGACGTAAAAATAAAGAGAGCTTTCATGTAGCGGTGGCTCAAAATATAATTGAGGGATTTCCCGTCGAAAGAGTTCAATATCCGTGCTAAGCCTTTGCCCACGTGCTTCCTTAAATGTACAAATCTACTGGCCAATTCTTAAAACAAATATATAAGCTGAGTTCTTATAGGTCAAATTGCAAGACAGGATTGATTCAGAGGTTCTTGGATAAAAAAAATAGCTCTAGACACCGAAAACCTAACTCAATTAATGGATCAACATTTTTGACGAGCCTTGACACCTCTATTTCAAATTAAAACTCACCAGATTGATGAAAGCCTGTATTTTGTTTCTTTTGTGGAAACCAGTTTTGGATCATTTACTACCCAACATTATTGATTCATTTCTTCAGGCAAATGTTTATTCATTGAAATGGACATCAATGGTTGTCGAAAGTAAAAAAACACATAGTTCACAATTTCACGTTAAATAAAACGCGAAAAACATTTTGTCTTAATACTTCCAAATTGGCTTTCACACATGCCATTTTGATTGTCCGTACTAATAGGCCCACCGTACCTCTAAAAATTATATGAAGCACCCCTTTAATACCATCATTAACTTCTTTTTCAATGCATTAATTCCTTAAAATGATTGATGATATTTTTATTTAAATTCGAATCACCTTGATAAAATATCCAGTTGAATTAAATTCCGATCGTTTTTCCACAGGGAATTCAATATTTAAAAAACGTACTGCATGACACTGCAGCGTTTCTGAGTCCTTGGGTCTTGAGCCAAATTTCCCACTGGGGAAATTCAATTGATAGTAAGAACTAAGAATTTATATAAAGTCAAGGGTCAAAGGGCATATGAAATTTTATCTGTGTTTTGTGTAAAATGACCAATGTCGCCCATATTCAACCACAAAACAGAATTTTTTCAAATAAAAACGTTATTAAATTTATTTGTTTCTTACATTTTTACTGTACATTTAGGCTGACTGTTAAACTTGATGATTATAGTTATTCTTAAACAAATTTTCACCAATAGCCTAGAATAGTTTGGTTACACCTTGAATGGTTTATTTTCTCATATAAAAAAATTACAACTAAGAACAATGATCTTTGTATTTTTTTGTGGTAAGCTATGTATTAAAGTCATTTCCAACTTTTAGAACTTTTGAATCTTAGAAACCTTGAATACGAAACAAACATTTGAGGTTAACACACAGTACACCTCAGATTTACAGACTTTTTATTGTGAGATTTCACTGGCCAAGCCTTAAAAAACGCTTACTTTCCACACAAAATATATCAGCAGCCTAAAAGAGTCCGTTTTCATTTAGTAGCATATGATGAAGGGCGAGTGAGTGAACACTTGCACCAAATTCCGCGAAAAATACCGTGAATCAATAGGGTTGAGAGCACGCTATCTACAGCTAGCTGGTTTCCATTACCACCTTCTAGATTTCGCCAACCTAGTGTGAATAAATCTTTATCACATTCGAAAAACTACTTAAGCACACCTCTTGGGTTTGTGAATAGTTTCATTGGAATTCAAAGTAATTGTTATAGTTCAAATTTGGAAGAGACATTACGGTAAATAATAATCAATCGTGTTATGCATCGTGAGGCAGTATTATTGCAATACAATATACCTTAAAAACCATTTAACCTTCTATATTTTTATTTTAGTATTTTGTCATAAGGTCATCACATCAATAATTATTTTTCCAGCTGTGTTCCAGTTTTAGTAATTGTTATTCACTAACAAGTTATTACGAAAAATGGGGACACAACACATATTTTACCAAAAGTGGACTTTTCCGGTCCTAGATGTTATTTTACGAGCGAGACGAAGTCGACGTCATAACAACTTTTGATGGTCGTAAAAAATCCTTGCGGCAGACGTGCGAATGATTTTTTTTCTCATACTACATATACATAAGACGAACAATCACACTACTTGACATGAATTATTAAATTTGTATGAGGGAACAAGGATTTTAGTAGGCCTACTTTTGTAGTCCGTACCACAAAGCTTAAAGAGTTATTGGAAAAGTAATTATAGATTTAGCAAAATCGCCTTTTTTTATTTCTAACCATCAATTTAGATACCACGGTAAACCTAAAATTATTGAATCATTTTTACCAAGTCACGCAAGGTTGGCCGCTCAAAGTCAAATAAAGAAGATAAGTTCTGGAGTGATCCTGATAAGCCACTTTTGTATAGCTGTGAGGATATTGCGGCTTAGGAGGGAAAATATCAATGTGTCGCACTTTCCTGGAATTAAAACCAATCGCACCAATCGAAAAGAAATTTCTCATTGTGGAATTGCTACAGGTCTGACTTCCGCTAATAAGTTTTACGAAAGCTATGTTATGGATTATAGTTAATTTCCTTAGCAATTTAGGCCTAGTTGTTATTCGTGTTTTTTCGATGGATGCAACCGCCTTGATTAAAAAACAACAAAACAAAAATACGACAAAAATTGTGTTAAGGATCTAAAGTATTCTTGACTAAATGACTAAAGGCACATGGGAATTAATATATTTCTTTAGATACCAATAAAACGGTAAAAATGTTAAGAAGGATTTTACTACAGTATTGAATACATACAGAGCATATAATGAAGTAACTTTTAATTCAAAACCGCTGACGTACAATTTATTTAATATTATTTGACAATAGGAGGTCAAATATTAGTATATTTCGGTTAGAAATTCAACAAAAATAGAAAATAAACAAGTGTGAAAAATGAGAATGGAACTGCACAATTAGGCTGTAAATTACTTCTCATTATGTACATATGTAAAATGAGAAACACTGGCTATTTTAGATTTCTGTTATTGTCGCCATAGTAATTCATCAACATATTTTTACTACTAGGAATAACTCAATGTCTTATATTTAGATATTAACCAGAAGTGTCGAAAACTGTACTAAACATAGCCAAACAAACATTTTCAACCAGCATTCTTACGGGGTAGGCCTAATTAATGTATATATTTTTATGAATAGTAAAAGCATGTTATTAGGATGCGCGTCATAAAGTATAGGCAATTAACACTTTAAAATAAAGCAATTATTTTGCCCAAAAACTTTTGAAAAAATAACAGATGAAATACAATAAAAAATAAAAATATAATAAACTAAAAGACTATTCTGAACAAACTCGTATATAACTTCTACGACGAGACGAGAGGGGAATGTGACCCTGTTACGCAAAAGAATTTTGGCCGAACACAACAATTTGTTTTACATTGCTTCTTCTTCGTCTAACTTGGTTTTCAGGCTTTCCGAATCAATGTTTCTAAATTAGACCTCATACACCACACTTCAACCTTATTAATAACGTATTTGTATTATTCTCCTACAATCAGTAGTACGATTAGTTTTAGAGAGATTTCTTTAAAGAACGTCGAATAATTCTTATAACCGTAACTAAAATAATATAGTTGTTTAGTTATTTCAACACTTTTATCATAATAACATAATTAGTTAAACCGAGTAATTTAGCAAACGGATTAAATTTTTTTCCGTTTTTTTTAACGGAGACCTCTATGTATCTGGTTTTTTATCTGGAAACTTTGATCGGTATAAAATAAAATTTTTTTAACTATTCCACAAACCTAAAGGTTTGACAGAATTTCATCTCAAGCTCTGTTAACCTTATATAAGAGTCAATAAGATAATCTTATTGACTCTTTTTTGTCTGTTTTTTATACCTACGTGCCCAGTGGAATGTTTTTAGCGAATTTCCCCTATAGGGAATACGCTATTTTCGTGCTAGGCATGGTAAGACCTTGGAGGAATAATATATATATTATTATAAGGGTAAGACTCGGGACTATGTTAGTTTTTTTTCATTTTGAGGTCCCCAGAAGGCAAAAACACATATATTTGTAAGCATATGTTTCTAGACACGACAACTCTTGTAAAAACCGTCCGATCGAGTTCAAATTCAGTAGAAAAGTGTAATGCTACCTTTATTTGGATGAGTTCGTAAATAAATCAGATGTATCGACCTACCGGAAGGGGTAGTTTTAGGGGGTTTTGTACACAAAAAATTGGTTTTTGCATTTTTCATGCGAAATTTATAAAATGAAAAAAAATTTGATTTTCACCACTGGATTTAGCTAAAAAAACACACAATTTAGTACTTTGAAGCTTTGTTCTATCTCCTGGTTACCTAGATATAAAAAAAAGCCTAAAGACAGTACATTGTATTTTGGAGCTCCAATTTATGGAGAATAAGGATGTGTTAATATTTCACTTATTAGAACCAATATTTTTGGATTAAACTTGGTATTTATCTTCATTTGGTTGAGATTCAACCATTTATGTTAAAAAATCTTGATTTTTGTACCTATCATGGCAGCAAACCTGCAGTGCATTTCAAAGTTTAAATAATTGAAGTGGAATGGTTGGTTTCGTTCAGACCGATCGCCATAACCATTGATTGCCATTGCCACTGATATTGCAATTGTCATAACCATTACCAATGCTGTTAGGCCATGTCGAGCAAACATTTTCAACAATCAAAGAACAAACATCATTACCGTCTGGATCAGATAGCAATGTTCATTGACAGAGGAATGGACTTTTACAACTTACGTCGTGCTTTTTTGAGGGGTTTAAAAAAAGAAACACATTCATTCTTAATTCTTGTGTCATCTTGTGAGGTAGATTGAATTTCTCGAGGAAAGTAAATACGTATAATATAAAATACAGTAAATACAGTCAGTCTAATAAGTTTTGTAATTGAGAAGTGTAAATTTTGTGCCTCATACCAGGCTTTGCCCGTGAGGACTCCATAATTTCCAAATTAACCAGATAGATATGATAATTTATCCATAATAATTTGTATAGATACTGTATGAACGTATTATATTACTACAGTATAACAGATGTTGTGTATGTCCTCACACGGTTACTTGGAAATATACTACAATGTGAGTTTTGATTTACCTTTTTTCATCAATAAAATGGCATAAAAATTTATAGAATAGTCTTTGCTATTACTATAGTACTGTTTTGTCGGTTTATTCTTAATATTTGCTTGGGACTATACATGCACTGTTAATTTTGTAATCCATCTTGTACTATAATTGTTCTGTGCATCTGTAAATATGGCGATTGCCGTTGATAAATAAATAAATGAATATATAATTTTACAACTACGTTGCTTTCAGAAATGTCACCAATAACACATCTAAGAAACATATGACTTTCGATTAGTTCAGCTAGTCTTACTGTAAGATATTTCTTCAGACCTGATTGACTCCTTTAGAGCCGAATTGATGTGTAACATTGTTGATATATCACATTAATGCACCTTCGTCTAATTCATTATTGCATCAATTCAAAAATTACCAAGTACAAAATTAATGTTTTAAATTTCTATGTAATGCTTTAAAATAGATCTCTAAAATTTTATTTAAATAACAACTTGTACTTCATGCAGTTGTCTTTTCAATGGTTCAGCACAGGTTGTTGTTGTTGTTTTAAATTCTATGTCCCATCTCCGCGGGACAATAGGCCTGTTCGCTGATACAAAGACAGCAAGGTACTGTCATGGTAATAAGACACACAGGCAAGCCAGAGGTGAAAGCTCAGGTTTATGCGGGAAATGTTGTCACCCGGGTCGAACCGCTGGCTTGTTAGGCCAGAACCTTACCTCTGAGCTACTGCTCTTGTAAATTTGCATATAAAAAAAGTAATAATAAAAGTTAATATAAAAAATCCTTAAAAATCATTCTTGATTATTATTAATGTACAATAGGTTCTTGTATATATACATTCTTTTAATTGTTAAATTTACGAGTAAGTTACTTGTAAATAGTTTAGTAGGATAATTGTTAGCTGGCGTTATTGTTGACTCCTTCATTTTCAAGACGCAAGACAAGTACAGCGTGTGTATGGCCTAACAGTTTACGTGGCAACGGCCAGGCTTGACTTCTGAGGGGAGAGTGGTTCGATGGGGTTGTTGATAGAAAGTTACAGGGTGAGTTGCATACCTTCCACATAGACAACCACCACGAGCACTCTTGGGCGGTGGCAAAGAGGCTAACAAAATACCTCTACATGAATTTACTCTGCAGTACCGGCCGCCTTGGATTTTTATTCCAATAAGACAAATGTAAAATTTTTAACATCCGCTACGCCTTTAATATTGGTCGAGAAAGATTATCTTTATGTCATTTTAAAGGAAAATGTCATACCTAGGGCCATGAATAATCAAAAGTTTTATATTATTGATTGCTTGATTAAGGAACAACAAAATAATTTTAAAAGATCTTTGTTCGAAAGTGGACTAGTTTTTTTTAGTTTAACCTCACAAATTGCTCTATAATCGTGATTTCGATTCAACAGGGGCCTAGATATTAAATTTCCTTTAAAATCACGTAATATTTTTGGCCAATATTAAAGGTGAAGCGAATGTTTCAAATTTAACATTGGTCTTATAGAATTGAAAATCCAAGGTTATGCAGATTCTTAAGATTTCGTTGAACAAAATATTGTGTTAGTTGTGATTGAGTTCTTGACCACTTCCATCATGGCTTCACGTCCAGTATTTGAATCGCCGATATCTAACAAATAGAGAATTTTTGCAGGCCAACAAAACATTGCGGACACCCTTTAAAAATAGTCATATGACAATAATATGAATATTTAAAAAGTGATGTGTTGACTCGGGCCCTTCACAATTTAACGTTTTGAGAACGCCCCTAAGACTTGATCAATTTGACTGGGCATGCCCCCATTGCGCACAGCGGTCAAATTTTCAACGAGGGTCAGTTTTGTAGCCTCCCGATGAAGGAGCACCATTGCGCACTCGATCACTTTGGCCTCATCCGCCGTCTTCTCGCTTTGCAACCACAGCTCATTTTGATGCAGAATATGTAACGTAGCTGAGATGTAAAACACTGACCACGTAATCTTCACTGTCCTATTAAAATAATTATACTCAACTTCTGAAGAGAAATTTAACTCAGTCCGTGAAAACGTTATAAAGTGCAGTTGTTGCCTGGCAGATTATTTCTTAAAATTAACAGACTGTTCATTTTAATATTGTAACTTTCCAAACAGTGTCCTTCACTTAGCAATGCTTTTACGTTATTTTATTTTACTTCACTTTATTTTTAGATATATGTTAGCGATGCTGCAATATCGGTGCCATACGGCAACATCAAAATAATATTATACATAAAATATATTTAATGATTTTACTGCAATAGTTCGTTTCGCCAATTATCACTCATGTTTTACTGAATGGTTCAAATGTTTATGCTTCATAATTAGCCTGATGACTGTTTCAATGGCTGTAATTTATCTCATATTCCTTGATATTCCCAATGTTCCATGGCTCCTAGTAATTAAAACTCTGCCTCCTAATTACAGCCACCCAGTGTTAAATGCTTCCAAATAAGGAAATCGTGTTTTTATTATAAGTATTGGTTGCCATGCAGTTGCTTTAAACCTACATTGTATGTACTGTTTAATTTTTTATAGGGTAACTACGAGCTTGAGCCTTAACAACGGGCTAACTTCACTCTAAAAATAGTTTATCGTACCGCTTACATGATGGATCCAGGACATCAAATTATTTTAGAAGTTAACAAATAAATTTATTGTTGTGAAACAATTTTTTTCTGGTAAAAAAGGACATTAAAAACATATCTTGAAATAAATACTAAAACTAAAAAATGACTGGGCATATGCAACTTTGTTGTTATCTATTGTGAACGTGCCGTTTAGGTAGTTGAGGTAGAATGGCTTATTTTGGTCAGACAAATCAGCATCATCATTGCCATATCCATTGCCAATGCTGTTAGAACATGTCGAGCAAACAAACATTCCAACAATCACAGAACAAACATCATTGTCGTCTGGATCAGATAACAACGTTCATTGAAAGAGTAATGGAGTTTCACAACCTGCGTTGTACCTTTGTTGATCATGCAGCGAAGAATTTTCACTTTGTGGATATAAAAATTTAATGCATTTTGTTGTTGTATTCCACTATAGCAAAATACAAAGATGGATATTAATTTGTCTATTTTTAAAACTAGTTTTTTTGTTTCACTCTCTAAATTATGTCTGGTTTACTGGGCTGAAAAAAATAAGCTAGTCTCTTATTTTTATTTTTCAACTGAATTCAGAAAAAAAAAAAATCATTTTACGTGTGGAATCGTGGAACACGTTGAAAATTTTTAGAATTTTAGTGACATGACATGAAAAACATTTGATAGCTCATCTTTCCACTTAAATAAATGCATATTCTTTAATTTAACACCATTTACATTTTGTATATTACAATTCAATACTTCTTCGCAGCAAAAATTTTTATTTAATTTAATAATTAATGGAAAATGGCTAGATTACAAATAATAGTGACATAACATACTAAAACAATAGTAAAACTCTTAACCAAACTAATTCTAGAAATGAAAAGTTTGTGGTCTTGAACAGAGCTAGTGTTAAAATCGGATTAACTAAAGCAATAAAAAAGAGATTACATAGATCGTGACGTTAGGTTTAGTAGCCTATATTAGTTAGGGTAAGCCTACTAATATTTAGACCAACATTTAGGGGTTATTTATTTTTGAAAGCCACTTAATATTTTAAACATAAATTCAGTTTTTATTTAATATTGCAACTGGATATTAGTGGATATTAACTAGTTGGATATACAGTGAATAGAGAGGTTCGTTCTTTTTTTACCTAACCATATAGTTAAACTTAGTATGAAAAACCTCTATGTTACATTATCTCTGGTGGCAAATATTTATTTATTTAATTTAAACATGAAATAATACGAAAATACATGAAATTATACAATCTATTTTAGACGAATTATAATTTCTATAAATTAATTAATTTTATACTCTTACTTCTAAAATTCTAACAAATCACTATATAAGTTATTTTGAACTCCAAAGAACTTAGGATCTTAAAATAAACATAAAAACTTAAAACTAGGAATTTTAAAACATTTAAACTGGCCTTTCTTATACGTCTACTTTGTAATTGTGTTTGTGCTTTGTATTTTGGTTGCATGTAAAAGTAATGTAATCACAAACCCAAACCAAAGTATAAAGTGAAGACACATAGAGAGAAAGAAGAACATTGTTTGCCTTTGGCTGAGGGAAAATTCAATCTGAGTGAGGATATGTAGGGTAGGCGGCTCCCCACCCTCCCATAGTCGTCTGAGTCGGTTACTAACATTTACAAGTAAAACTAGGCAGTTAGGGATGAAAACAGCTTGTCAAAAATGAGCTTATAAGATTATGTGGTTAACCGATCTGAGATAGCGAAACAAAACTCGGTCGTGTCTCCATTTTAGTGACAGTTCACGACAATTTATTTCATGCTGATGGATTTTTCCAGTACACAACAAATAAATTAGATAGAGCTTTCACAGAAAATTAAACCTATTTGCTAACCTACTTTGTTAGATAACATATATTACTAACGCTTTCCCACCCACAGGTAGCTTTATTACTAATGTATTATTCACTCCTTTTTAGGGGATAAAGAGTCCAAATTACTCCAGCAACACTCATTGTAACGTTGTAAATTTACTTTAAACATGTTAAATGGAAAATACCTCCATGTGGACGTTTTTCTTTCATTCAAATAGTTGTAGTGAGTCGTTATGTTTTTCTGCTCTCTGAGAGTTTTGAACTTAATTTAGTTTTTTTGAGTGCAAATTAATTTATATTTACAATATTAGTACACTTATTATTAATGAAGTAAGAAATTAAATATATTTTTTGTTTAAATCAGTAAAATAAGTCTATAAATTCAAGTTAATCAGAAGTCCATTTAACATTACAAAAATATTTTTGTTTATATTAAAATCATATGTTTAGTTTGTTTACATTTTAAAATCAAATTCAACACATACAACACCTTCCCTTTCAATTATGTTTAACAGTATGTCAATTATTCTTATGTTTGGTACTTTTGAGGTTTCTTCGAAATTCGTCCTGATCTTGTTTTTATTCCTAATTTCTTATCAACTTCACTGCTTCCAGAATTATAGGTTTTAGTATCTGTCTCTTCAGAACTTCTTGTTGCATTTAGTGTTTGACAAAATGTACATTCTCTTTTATCAGTTTTCCTATGATCTCTTTCAGTGTTGTTATCAACTAACCTCGGCCTCAGGTGAATCTCATTCTTTCTATATTCTTCCCTCCAACGCTTTTTACCCAGTAGGAATTGATGCCATCAGCCCTAGTGATGATTCCGGGAGACCATGTATCACTAGGAGTTTTCTTGAACCAAACGTTTTGACCAGCTTTGAATGGAGGACGTTTGTGAGCTGTGCGATCATACCTTTCTTTAACTTTCTCTTTTTGCTTCCTTAACACTTCCCTGTCTTGGACTGTGGCGGCTTCAGGGGAGGGGCCATGGGGGCCATGCCTCCCCCCCCCCCGAGAATTTCGGCCAGTCGTTTTTTTGGGGCTTAAAAAATACGTAGTCTATTTTAATTACAAAAATCGTCAATTTTTTTATGAAAGTTTGACATTGTTTAGATGTTTTTAGCTTTAATTTGTATTAATTGAGATTAAAACAACATTATTATATTTGGAGGAAGTTTTGGAGGTACTTAAATTCAGAGTTTGCGTGCGAGTGCGGCAGACGACGCGGACAACGGGATGAGGGACGAGAAGACAGTGACGTTGAGTATGTATTTTGAATGCCATCACATGATCGGGATTGTTCACAGTGGCCTCAGGGGGGGGGGGGGCAATCGGGCCGTGGCCCCCTCCTCCTCAAGAAATTTTTGCTAGTAATTTTTTTGGGAGTTTAAAAACTAAACGTTAAATTCAGTGTCCGAACCTCAGTCGTTCATTTAAATTTACTTTTGTTATAATTTACTGAGTCATGGTAATCAGGCTATTAAGATTACATTAACAATCAACACTATACCTCTTCACAGTTAGATGTTTTATAAGAATGCTTAAAAGTAGTATTATTTTATTTTTTTCCCCTTTCATTGTTATTCCGTTACAAAAATGGCAACCCATAAAACAAAAATAAAACATTTTTAAAACTTAATTTTAGACAACATTAGGTTTTTCCTGTTTTGAGGCTATTTCTAAACTTATTTTTGGACTAAAACACTATTAAACGCAAAGTTTAAACAAAATCCATCCACTATATTTTGAGATCGTGGATCCACACTATAGACACTCCTCGATGCGCTCGATAGGATTTTTCGATGCGCTCGGCAGACGACACGGACAAAGCGACAAGGACAGTAGTTTATTAATATTGTTTTGCTGTAATGAATATCAGGACGGTATTTTCAACAGTTTTAATTTTGCATTTAATGTGAATGAAGTTTGAGATGTGATAGTTTGGAATTTATAGAATAGGCCAACCGTGTATGCCTAGGCCTACTCTTGTTTTACTATGGGGTAGATCGTGAAGCTCGTGGGGTAGATCTGTTGTATTTGTAGGCTATGATCACTTGGAAACCATACGTGACTAACATTAAAACTTAGTCTATATCAGAGGGAAAAAATTAAATTTCAAATCCCTCTTTTATGAAAATAATCCTTGATAGGGGAAAGAAGCTCAGACTTAATTTTGATAGTCATGACGACATTGGCCCACGGGATTTGTTTTTTTTTTACCACCAAGTAAATTTAACAAATTAACACCTATCTGATTTATTATTGAAGCTGTTTTTATATAAAGCACAAAAAGACTATAATACTTTAACTATTTACTTCATTTTTAATTCAACCTGTTTAGCTCTACACTCCCCAAATAAATTCAAGAGTCTCAACATTATCACTCAGACTGACTGCGCAGTTATTGGCGTGATGCGTATTTGGTTTCTGCTGATTGTCCAAATACAGAAACAGGAATAAAAATACTCTATTTTATTTACATTACGAAAATTCCCTTAAAAAATAGTTAAGTATTTATGAAGTTACATTATCAATCAAAATTATCAAATTGTTAATATGGATTTTAGTAGCCTAAATATATATAAAAACAATGATCGTTTTGAGAAATTCTGGGAGATTATGAGTATTCCTGTAAATTTTCGTCTTCTTTTATTGAGGTTAGGTTTCAGAGGTAGCTAAAATATAGATCGATTTAGCAAATCGTTTCAAAGTAGGCTGTATCATCTATCCCCATATATCTGTCATATAGGAAAATTATACTATTTATAGAGGAAAATAATAATACCACCAGTGATCGGCAATTTGTACTACCCCCCCCCCACCGTCGTCCTTTCCACTCTTCACCCTTCCCGTGATCAACCCCCCCCACCCCGACCGCGGTAGGCAATGCCCCCCCCCCCAGAAAATCGGCTCTGGAGCCGCCACTGGTCTTGCACATATGTAAGTTTAGGTATAAGGTTTGTCACAGCACAAGGGATATTTGTTCGTAAGTTACGGCCCATCAGAATAGGTGATTGAATATTCCCTCGAGGAGTATTCCTATGGTTGAGTAAAGCTAGATAATTGTCCTCATTTGTGTCCATAGCTTTGATAAACAATTTCTTGACTGTTTTCATTGCTGATTCTGCTAGACCGTTCGACTTCGGGTAGTGAGGATATAACATGAGTGAACTCTAAGGCAAATGCTCTGAAAAGTTCTGAGTTGAAATACATAGCTCCATCTGAGTAAAATTCGAAAAGTATTCCATGTCTAGCAAATATGGATTTCATTTGTCTTATCACTTCAGTACTCTGTAAGCTTTTCAAATGAAATACCTCAATATAATTACTCAAGGCATCTACTAGCACCAAATACTGTTTGTTTTTTTATTTCACAAACATCTCCTGCCACTTCTTGCCAAGGTAGGTCAGGAATGTCTTTCAACGTCAAAGGGAGTTTAGTTTTATTGGACTGATACTTTTGGCACACATTACAAGATCCTACGTATTTCTTAATGTCTTGATTAATGCCTAACCAGAACAAAGACATTTCAGCCCTACTCATAATTCTATTGATACCTGGGTGTCCTGTGTGTAGTTTTTTAAGCATCTCAGATTTCAAGCTCGATGGAACTAAAACCCTGTCCCCAACGAGGATCACGCCATCATGTTCTGTTAATGAATGCCTCAGTTCATAGTACGGTTTTATAGATTCTTCAAGGTATTTGTACTCAGTAATCCAATCATTCTTCATATGCAATTTCAAAGCAGAGATGGTATCATCACATTCTGAAGCGTTCTGTATACTACTGAGACACTGGTTCGTGACAGGCAGATGTTCCATCAAGAAAGCTACTTGCAGTTCAAGCTCCGTGTCAAATTCAGTATGTTTATCACATCCTTCTTCAGCCACATATCGGCTCAATAGGTCAGCTAAATATAGTTGTTTTCCTGGCACATGAATCAAATTGAAAGTATAGGATTGCAATGACAACAACATCCTTTGTAGTCTTGCTGGCACTTTATGTAAGGGTTTCTTGAACACCCCTATCAGAGGTTTTTTTTCTGTCTGAACTGTAACTGACTTCCTTCTTGGAATGTAATTGCGGAATTTTTCAGCTCCAAAGCACACTGCCAGGCACTCTTTTTCTATTTGGCTGTAACCCCTCTGTAAAGGTGTCAATGTTTTTGAAGCATACGCTACAGGTTTTCCTTTCTGAAGGAGGGCTGCACCCAGAGCATATGAGCTAGCATCAACACTGAGGGTGAGATCAGCATCTGGATCATAATAGCTCAAGACAGGTGCACAGATGAGTGCTTGTTTCAACGCATTCAATATTTCATCATGAGCGGTAGTCCAGTGAAAATTAACATCTATTTTGAGAAGTTCTCTCAAAGGAGCTGCAAGGTCAGCAAAACTTTTAATAAATTTAGATACATAGTTGGAAACTCCCAAAATTTGTTGCAGCTCGGTATTATTCTTAGGAGGTTGCAGAGCACATACTGCCTTGATCTTGTCTCGGTCACATGTCATTCCTGAAGCTCCAAAGGAGTGTCCCAAAAATTCAACTTTCTGTACGTTAAAAACACACTTTGATGGGTTAAATTTTATTCCTTTCTCTGAAGCCTTTTCCAGTACCTACAAAGGAGTAGTATTGAGTTCCTCTTTAGTCTTAGCCCATATAAGAATATCATCTTGGAATGACTCAACATTTCTAATATCAGCAAATTTTTCTGCCACGATTCGGTGAAATATCTCTGGAGCCGACCGAATTCCAAAGGGCATCCTAAGAAATGAATACCTACCTCATGGAGTTCGGAATGTACATAGTCTTGAACTTTTAGAATCAAGCTGTAACATCCAAAACCCTTACTGGGCATCCAACGAGTAGAAATACTTTGCTCCCTTAAGTTTTGCTGCAATATCTTCAACCAGAGGAAACTGAAAATGTTCCCTTTTTAAAGCCTTATTCAGAGGACCAGGGTCCAGGCAGATCCGAAGGGATCCATCTTTCTTCACCACCACGACCACATGACTACCCCAGTCAGTTGGTTCTGTAACTGGCTCTATAATGCCCTTTGCTACCATCTTATCAAGTTCAGCTTTTAATTTAAGCATTAAAGCATGTGGTATTCTGCGTCCAGGTAAAACTACTGGTTTTATGTTAGGATCAATCGATATTGTCACTAGTTCTGGTACACATCCAACTTCAACATTAAAGAGATTCTGGAATTTTTCAGATATAAAATCAGGTAATTTATGTCTGGAAATTACCATATCAACTCGACTGATCAATCCAAGCTTATCTGAAGACGCTAAACCAGATAGATTTGCAATATCCTTATCTACAATAAGAAATTCTAAAATATGCTTACCAGTTTGGAATTCACAGGGTAGATAACATTTCCCTAACACTCCCATAATATCATTTGCAAAAGAAGAAATCACTGATTTAGCTGTCAACAAATTGTGAAGGTCATGTCCAAGGATGCGGTACTGATGAAGGCTCATGACATTACACTGTGCTCCTGTGTCCACTTTGACAGTAAACTCCTTCCCTCAACTTTTCTTCAATGTCGCTGTATACCAATCTTTGGACTTTCGCTTTTGTTGAAATATCTCTGATACTTCTACAAGGTTAACTAAGTAATCAGAGGTATGAGAGTCACTTTCTTCTCGTGCATCCAGTTCGTTCACTTCTCTATTAGGGCACTTTGCAGAAAAGTGGTTTTTCTTATTGCATTTAGCAAATTTCTTTCCATATGCAGGGCGTTTCCCATAATAGTGATTATAACCACAAAACTTACATTCAATTTTTTATTACGTTTATCTTCTTTCATTTGCCTTGTTTTAACACTGCAATGACTTATTAAGCTTACATTCCTTATTCACCAAATCCACTGAAATATCTCTTGACTCGGTTTTAACTATTCCTCGTGTCATCCCCTTCCCCTGAACAGACACAACAGCACGCATTCTACAGAGCTCTAGTGTTTTTTCTACGGTCATGTCTTTAACACACAACAAATCTTGTTGAATAACACTGTCACAAATACCACAAACAAATATGTCTCGAATTAGTGAGTCTCGCAGATCACCAAAGTCACAGGTATTACTCATATTTTTAAGTGCAGCAAAAAAAGATTCATATGACTCGTCTGACCGCTGGCGGCGTGTGAAGAATTTGTACCGTTCATAAATTACATTTTCACTGGGTATGAAATGACCATCAAATTTCGCGAAAACTACGTCGAACTTCTTCTTATCATCATCATTAAGCTTTAATGAGTCAAAAATGTAATGCATAACTGATCCTCCTTTATGCAGTAACATTGCAAATTTCTTTGTATCACTTGCCTTTTCATGATAGCCCATTACAAATGTAACAAAGGATCTCTTAAACCTGGCCCAATTTTTTGGTCATATCCCCTTCCCATAACATGGACTCAACTGATTTTAAAGTACTCATAATAAACCACTATTACAACTTAAATAGGATTCAAAATGCTGCAAAAAAAATAATTCAAATATAGGAAACAACCCACTAAAAGACTCAATGCAGAGTTCACCACTGCCACAATGTTTAAATCAGTAAAATGTGCACATTGTTCGTAGCACTGCAATAAGTCAATAAATTCAAGTTAATCAGAACACCATTTAATAACAAGCTAAACTGTAAACATTACAAAAATATTGTTGTTTATATTAAAATCATATAGGGATTAGTTAGTTTACATTTTAAAATCAAATTCAACACATACAACATTTTTGTTTTTAAAATATTATTTAACATCTGTGAAAAATCAAAATACACAGACATAATATTCTACAGTTGATTTCATAGTTAGGGCAGAGAAGAGAGTTTTAAGAAAAAAAGTGGTAAAATAACTAGACTAGGATATTTAAGATACTATAGTAGTATATTTATAATATTATTACTTGTTAAAAAGAATAACTAATATTGTATTATTAATAAGGATTAAAACGCATGCTGTATATGCTATTTAACTGAGAGAAAAAGATTCGGATAACAGAGAACCAAAGACAAGGAAGAAGCAATGTAAAATAAATTTTATTCGGCCAATATTTTTATCTTGCGTAACGAGGTCACATCCACTCCTCAACTTATTGTATCGATATTGTAATTTAACTGATAGTTAAATCGTTAATTATTAGAAGAGTAACGATTTAACGAATTAATTGTTTGTCGATTTTTTAATGTTTAATAATCTCAATTGTTTGTTGTTTAACTTTGTTGGCGACCATCAGCGACCAGATATTCTAAAAAGTTCGCTAACTTCAGTTTTATGATGGTATGTTATAGTTTAATTGGTGGAGCTTCCCTAAAACTAATTTATTTTTATTTCGTATATTTATTTTTTATAACATATTTTCAATGATAAACTTTGGTTAAACTAATTACTTTACCAAGCTCAACATTGTGATGTAAATTGTCAACACGTACTCTGTCATAATGTAGTATGTCAATTATCATGACGAACTCTGCAACACGTAGTTCAATTCAATTCAATTCAGTTAAAATATTTTTATTCAAGTCAGCACATAATTCTATGTACAATGAATGTCGTCATTAATACTTCACATTACATAGTTGAGACAATTTAATTCTAAAATATACAAATAAACACTATTCATTAATTTTCACGAGCTAACTCACAAAAACAAAAACTCAAAACTCAATGGGTGATCACGTTGGTTATTAAAAATAACCCTTAAAGTTTCATGGGCCTTGGTTCTTTAAAGGTTCTTTAACTTAATTTGAAATATTTAATTGTGATAATTTCCTCCTTGATATTGTTAGGAAGATAATTCATGAATACGGTATTATACCTGTATAAACTTTATTCTATTTATACATTTCTTGATATGCTTGAGGATAGAAAAATAATTTCTGATTCTAGTGTGTAAGTAAAACGTCACAGTATCTTTCGAAACGTCCAATTAACTGTCAGACATGATAAAAATTAAAAATAGAGCAGATAATAGCACAGGCAATACAGGAATTTATAAAATTAAATTTGATGACTGTTCCAGTTTTTATATTGGCCAAACTTCCCAATATTTTAGCACAAGGTTCAAAGAACATTTACCTAGGAAATCCACCAAGTCCGCTTTCGCAAACCATCTGATTGATAACATAACTACATCGGAATTAATGAAAACTTAGAGATACTGCACATTTACAAAAGAGGAAATTACATGAATACAATAGAAGACTTTGAAATATACCAATCATCCAAATAGCAACCACAAAACCTGTTAAATCAATAACTTTCATTTGAATCCAACGTAATTTACAATAAAGCAATCGATATAACTGTGACACCGGCGACCAAAGGAATAACAGGTGAGATAAAGATGGAGAGGGGTAGAAGGGGGATTACATCATCATCAAGACACGCGCCGGAAGTCATGACTCATCACTTGTTGCCCACACACGTGTTTTTCGCGTTAAATACTGGCCAGGTTTTCGTCGTTTGTTCGTTTAAATGTGCCGTGTCCGTGCTGTGCCTGTTTCCTGTTGGTTTTAATATACTGACAACTTCACCATTGAAGGATTAATGTGAACTGAAACTGTTAACACTTGATAATGGGTCAAAAAGCTGGCATCAAAGCTTGATAATGGGTAACTGGCTGGGTAGCTGAGTGGTTATAGTGCACGCCTTTGAATCCAAAGGTTGCCGGTTCGATCCTAAGAAAAGTTAGTAGCTTTTTAAAGGTTCGATTCCAAACCCAGTTGCCGGAATGATGCTTAATGATGCTTTCTAAAAACTGGTCGATGTTAAATAGTAACAAGACTGGGGTTTGGACCGTTCCCCGTCAAAACGTTAAATATGCCACTGGTGTAGATAAACACACAAAAAACATACATCAAAAAAGACCCGAAACCGTGGTAGTATAAACTAGCAACTCCAAATCACTAGACAAGAAGGCATTTTAAACCATTTTTTGCTATAAGTACGGAACCAGAGGCTAATCCATAATGAAGTTTAAGGTTTAATTTGTTGTTCTTATTAGCTTAAAGAGGGGGGCTGCAGCCCCCCCAACCCCCCACCTTGGGTCCACACATGACCCCCCCTGAATCTTCTCAATACAAGCATAGAAAAATTGGTTAGTTTTTCTATGATACAAATTGTAGGCTATACTTATATGTTTCTATGCCCAGCTTTAAATTTCTTCTTAGAAATGACTTCTAGTTTGTGCTTAGACTCACTAGTGACTAAAAAATAACCGAACATATTTGAACTTTTCAAAATGACTTAATTTCTATGCTAAAAGGTAAAAATTAGTAATAAAAAATAAATTAATCTACCATTAATTGTTATAGTTGCTTGCTGACCAGAAATAAATGTTTGTTGCAGGAAGAGTAATATTAATTTTTTTAACACTACGACATAAGCTTGTCAGCATGTCTCTTCAATTGCTATTGTTAAATAAGTAAATATATTATCACAGTTAAAAATACATGGCATATTGTGTTATTGCCTGAGCCGCTAGAAATGAATATCTTAATTTTAAATCTAAATTTTAACACACTCATTGTAGTTCAATTGCACGGTAAAGTGTGTTTCTTACGTGCGTCTCACCGATAGGCCTAAGTCATAATTAAAATTGCTTAGGCCAAACAATGTTGTTCTTGTTGGTAAAAAAAGGTTAAGTTAAAAAATATTTTTTGCGGGATTTTTAATTTTATTGTAGTTATAAAACAATTTATATTATCGTGATATAGTCCCTATTCCGTTATATCACAGATATAGCTAAAGACAGTAGGTTAGAATGAAAGACCAAATTATAAAATCTGTTTAATCTCATTCATCTTTCAGTTAACATCAAGACGTACCTGGCCTAACACATTGGCTTACAAATGAACAATGTTTCCTTTTAGGCGGATGACACAGGATGCTTGGGGTGGGTCATCGCGTAGAGGATGAAAACAAACAGGCAGAAGACGTAGAAGAAGACAAAAGTAGTGTCACGTTCACGTCGGCCTCTGTGAGCACTGAAAACAAAGAGTTTACATCAAGACGTAACTGGCCTAATAGATTGGCCTACAAATAGACAATGTTCCCTTTCAGGCGTTTGACACAGGATGCTTGGAGTGGAGTATGGAGTAGAGGAAGTAAACAACCAGGCAGAAGACGTAGAAGAAGGCGAAAGTAGTGAGTACCACCTTCACGCCGGTCTCTGTGAGCTCTGAAAACAAAGTGAGAGTACCGGTAGAAAAAATATTGTTTCGAAATAAGGATACCTAAGTCCAAACTACAAAGGTAACCAAAACTGTACCGACCACAACTCTACCACTTTATAAGCGTCAAAGCTATTTAGCTATAACGCAAACACTAGGTCTGAACGAGGAATCTTGTATGGTTTCCTGAATATCTGTCGAGTCATCTGATTAATAAGGTAATAGGCTACCGGGTGCGACAAAAGTCAGCACACCGCTGCAGGCCGGTGAGCGTCATTGTTCATCTCTCGGCACCCCAAAATTGTTGACCTAGATCCGCCCATGGGGTGAGTCAGTGGCGTAGTGGATAAAAGCGCCGGACTACGGGACCATGGCAGCGATGTCATTGGTTTGAATCCGCGTTCTGACAGTGCATTTTATCAGTGTCATTCTCCTATACTGCAGCAGTTTACCCGCTAACCTTGTCTAATACGATTTAAGCACAGATCAGATCAATAGTATGTGGACGGGGCAAAGTTAGTAAAACATATGCCTGCCGACCTCTTAAGAAAAGGCCTATTTGATTTACCTATACAATTCTGAAATATTTGTTGGCAGTAATTATCACATTGACAATAATAAAAATTACATTTTAATCGCCCTATGGTTAGGTTATTATTACTAGGCCTGTTAACATGACTTCAAGCACCAACAGCTTATCGTAGTCATATTAGGAAAGCCCGTTCTGTTATTGCTTATTCTACACAATATTCCTTATCAGGGGCTGACTGACGCTTGATGCTGATTCAGCTACCGTTTCAAAGTAGTTCTCCGAACAATTCTCTACACAGGTCTTATTTCAACTATACCATCGCGTTTTGTGACTATGTATAGACTCAATAATTTAATTTTACATTCCTTAAACTGACTTTTTTAAGAAACCAATTAATTTATAATGAAAGTTTTTTTATTTTAAACTTAAAAAATGGAGATAAATATATTTTTTAATTAATTTACAATCTCAGCTACATACTTAGGGCCTATTCTATTAATGATATAAAGATTCCTTTATGTTTCGTTGATATCCAATTGTATCACGCACCAATTAATGTCAGTAGCCATTTTTAAATATCTCTCTATTTGTAGTTATTAGTTTGTAACTCTTTAAGTTAAGTTAAGGTTAAGTTTTTATATCAAAATTTACGATCAAAATAAATAAGAATTATAATAATTTTATAACTTCAGGTATATTGTATTATTGTATGTTAATGATCAAGTGTTTTCTGTTATATTTAGCACAGCAACGCGATGAAGTGATTAGTTGGAGGTTATAGAGTTAAAAAATACGAATTATCTTGCTGAGGCATTAACTTACCAGTATATTCTTCAAGGAATCCTGAAGGAATAGAACCCCGTTTCTTGGAGATCATGGGTAAAGAGGAATATGCATGCAAAATGTTTAACCCTTTAGTACCTAACGGTATAGTTTGGGGGATTCTTTGATAATTGAGTAAGTGGTATTTGACCGATATATGCTAAACTCGCCTACGGCTCGATGGGGGGTCCGCCCCCATACCCCGGTAGTGGTTGCCTTGAAGTCACTTAAGTCTGAAGCGTTTAACAAAACACAGATCAAAGTTGAAAAATGACCACAAGTTTGAAAATTAAAGCTCAGAGTAGGATCACAATGATAAAAATAATAAAATAAAAAAAGCAAGAAAGCAATTAAACATTCTATTTAAAACGAAACAAATAAAACTTTAGGTCTGAATTTGAATTAGACTTTTCCTGATTGTTTCAGGCCAAAAGCCACCTATATACTAAATTTCAAGTGTTTTAGCTCATAGGAAGTAGTCTAGAGTTTTGATTCTTGTCAGTGAGTTACACATCCGGGTGTATATGCCTAGTTACTTAGGTTTCAAGTTAACTCGTTTTGGACCCATAAGTGTAAAGTACAGCTTATAGCTAATCTTTCGCTAGAGAGCTAAGAAATTTCATATGGAAATTAACTTAGCCAAAAAATACAGTGAAACTTAAATAATTTGAACCAAGGGACCGGTGAAACCTTCCCAAACTATAAAACTTTGAATCAACGAATTAACTCAATTAATGATTTCAATACTTGGTAATCCAATTGTAATCAAATTGCAACTACTATGTACTTTTGTCTCACAATGGAATCATCATCAGGCTGCTACAAAGATGCCATGATTCTCTTCATTTTTATGAAGAACGTCAGCGTTATAAAAACGCCATTAAATAAACCCCCTCGAGACTTATACATATTTTTATCATTATTATATAAGGACGATCTTCGTGTGTGGAAGAGAAACATGACATCTTTGTAAATACCTGATGACGACTCCAATGTGAGTCGAAAATAGTTGCTGTCTCCACAACAGGCTCAAGAAAAGCTTTACTATCACATGATGCAGCCTACCAATGATCCTGGTTTCTTCCTCGACCTCGAATTCTTCTCCCTCTGGCTCCGTGGTGGCGACCGCCATCTCTTCCTTGGCCGGCTTCCCCTTCGGCTCAGTGGTGGACAACGCCATCTCCATCTCTTCCTTGGCCGGCTCCCCCTTCGGCTCCGTGGTGGACAACGCCATCTCCATCTCTTCCTTGGCCGGCTCTCCCTTCGGCTCCGTGGTGGACAACGCCATCTCCATCTCTTCCTTGGCCGGCTCTCCCTTCGGCTCCGTGGTGGACAACGCCATCTCCATCTCTTCCTTGGCCGGCTCTCCCTTCGGCTCCGTGGTGGACAACGCCATCTCCATCTCTTCCTTGGCCGGCTCTTCCTTCGGCTCCGTGGTGGACAACGCCATCTCCATCTCTTCCTTGGCCGGCTCCCCCTTCGGCTCCGTAGTGGACAACGCCATCTCCATCTCTTCCTTGGCCGGCTCCCCCTTCGGCTCCGTGGTGGACAACGCCATCTCCATCTCTTCCTTGGCCGGCTCCCTCTTCGGCTCCGTGGTGGACAACGCCATCTCCATCTCTTCCTTGGCCGGCTCTCCCTCGGCCTCTCCCATGGGCTCCCCTTGGAGCTCCCCCTCGGGCTTCCCTTGGGGTTCCTCTTGGGGCTTACCCTTGTTTTCCAGACTCCTGGGCGTCTTAGACAGCGGGACTTCCTGGGAAGGTTCCATGTCGGGTTGCATGACGATGATGCGCTGACAGTGCACCTCTCACTCGCTAGAGCAACAATGGAGCGGCCAACTCCAGCACCTGTGACTCATCGCGCAGGGTTCCACCTGGGAAAAAATAATTCCCTCATGTACGCTAGAAATCCCTCTTTTTAGTTAAAAATATTGTTTTTAAATCTACTAATATACACGTGCATTATATAAAACTCACTAGGATGTTATATTAATAAATTGTAAATTTTTACTTATGATTTTCTGTTTCCTCAATTATAATAGTAGAAAAATTACAACATTGATTACACCCCGAAACTTTAGGAATTCCTCGAATGGTATTCTATATACGAAAATTAAATGTATTGTTTTAATATATTGTGACTAAGAAACTCGGGGTTGTATTTTTAAAATGATATTTTTAATAAGATTTTAAAAGCCTAAATAAGCCATTAATTTTCTTCGGAATCAACTATATACACTTTTTACTGCCACTAGATGTAACATGAATAAGTAACGCCACAGGTTCGTGCAATAGGTGAAATTCAAACAGAGAAAAAGATCACATAAGTTACACACTTCACCACAGCAAACACAGAAAAGAAGATTGGCAAAGATTAGGTAGACCCATAGAATATTCAAATTAATCACTTGGATTCGACATAAAAAGAATTAAATTGACGCCATATTGACCATCGTAAAAAAAATCATCGGCACATTACTTAAGAAGCATTAGAAATATTACCAATATGGAAACAGCACTGACTGCTTACTGAAAGTAAAAGTATTTGTCTGTCTTTGAAGGTATTCTTCATGTGTATTCCACATGGAGAGTGGTTTTATAAATGCAGAGGTCATAAACAGTTAATAGTCCAGGCTCTGAACAGGTTGAGCATGCACTAAAAGTCTAACGAAATTTGACTTTTGATTATTGTTGGGAACATTTAGTAGATGTAAAAAACCGATGTTGCCACATTTCCAGAATGGGCACAACACGGGGGACGGCCTCTAGAGGAAGTCGTAGAGGAACATGTGTTGTCCTATGTCATGTTATATATCATTTTAAAGGTCTTTGAATGTAGATTAAAATGCCACAAACCCGATCTCTAAAGGTCGAATATAACTCGAGTTATTGCGTTTTGAAATTTCGGTAAAATCCTTTCATGCAAAATTTGACTGCCTGCCTTTTCTGGCTCAGACGTTCATTTGATGTCGAGTTGGCAACATTGTTTTCAACTCTATTTCAATTCTATCTATCTCCTCTTTATAAAGATCCTGAAAATCAAGTTAAATGTTTTATTTTAAGTCTTCATTTGCCGTCTTCAATTGCTGTCAGAAATATTATGATTACATTTTGATTTTCAGCCCGATTGGGGACAACCCAGGAAATCTTTTATGAAATATTTAACGTGAGCTTTAGGATAATGTTTAACAGAAAGCAATGCCGCAAAGCCGACCTCAAATGAACGATCGAGGCAAAAATGGCAGGCGGTCAAATTTTGCATAAAAAGCATTTTGCCAAAATTTCAAAAGGCAATAACTCGCATTATATTCGACCTTTGGAGATCGGGTTTGTGGCATTTGAATCTACATTCAAAGACCTTTAAAATGATATACAACATGACATAGGCCAATACAGTTTCCTCCACAACTTCCTCTAGAGGCCGTCCCCCGTGTTGTGCCCATTCTGGAAATGTGGCAACATCGGTTTTTTACATCTACTAAATGTTCCCGACAATAATCCAAAGTCAAATTTTGTTAGACTTTCGTGCATGCTCAACCTGTTCAGAGCCTGGACTATAAATACTGTATCACCGTATTGTTGAGATTTTTAAAAAAATTTTACGACATGATTAATCTGGAGAAGTCTTTTAAGTTTTGGTGAAGTAAGATGTTTTAAATTTTCATCCGTGGTTGTTCAATGAACATTGAGACCCTAGAAAATATGAAAGTGATTTTTTTATCTGGAATTTTTAGGGTTGGCAAATCACAAAAGTATGCTAAATGTTTGTTACTAAAAAACCAGAATTTGTGTTCTGAACGACATTCGAAACATTTGAATAAAACATGATTTAACGGGTGTTGATGTTATAAGTCATCGTCAGACCGAGGAATTGAACTTGTTCCTCAATGCCATCAACTGTAATAGTCCAGTCAAACTAAATTAAAAACATTACCACTAAATCGGGCAAAATTGCTCCACAAGCGATTGGAGTGGTATTAAAATATACAAATGTTGTTTCAACATTTAAAAAATCTGACTAAATCCAACGATCGAAAATCAATAGAAAATAAATTTCAACATGGTTTCGAAATTTCAAATTCTGTGATTTTTATTGTCCAGGCAATATGTATTTTCACGAGGAAAA
Organism: Neoaliturus tenellus; assembly: GCA_030545055.2. Taxonomy (NCBI): domain Eukaryota; kingdom Metazoa; phylum Arthropoda; class Insecta; order Hemiptera; family Cicadellidae; genus Neoaliturus; species Neoaliturus tenellus. The sequence continues at coordinate 86,931,241 of CM061535.1, forward strand.
AATTTTAGTCTAGAATTTTTCTATTGTTTTAAATGTTTTTTGGAGTGCTGAATCCGAATTTGAAGTTTGCCTCAAGTTATTCCTTTTGCTTCTAGAGATATCTGAACAAATTTAAATTTTTGCACTTTTTTAGTATTTTATTTTAACTCTAAGAAACCATACATTTTTTCTAAATATATGTTTGTTTAAAAAATAAAGTAGAGAAAATTCTCAACACATTGCATGCATAAAGTTTATTGTTACGACCAACCATTATGAAACTAAAGCTAGGCTTGCAAACTAAACATCTGTTTGAAAATTCCATCAATTCGGTTGTTTAAAAAAAAATCCGTTGTTAAATATTTAATCACATTTGAACAACTCTTTGCTTATTTTTTAACTACTAAATATTTATACATATAGAAAAAACATTAAATTACCTAAGGGTTTCATATAAAAGCTTTAGTTTGAATTAGTTTGTTATTGTTTGTAAGATTGCTTATAATATTTTATCTACATTCACAACTCTAAGATTGGCAAGACCCTAGTTTTCAATTACTTGTTTTGTCTCTTAGTGACATTTAGATAATTTTTTTTTTTTAATGAGAGGTATATATTTTGTATGATTGGTTGAAAATAAATATGGCTAAAAATCATGACACAATAACGCCTTTCACAGCAGACCTGTATCCTAAACGAGTTTAAGTTTTTTTTTAGCAAATTTACTTTGCAATACCAGTTTAAAAAAAAACCTAAACTTAAGACATAGTTTGAATTGGGAACAAAAATAAATGAATACACCTTATTACTCAAAGAAAAATGTAAGTATGATTGAAATTTATAATTTTTTATACATTTGATTACTTCAATCCTCTACCGGCCAAACGAGAGCAGAGACAATGTTGCCTACGCCACGAGTGAAGGGGCCGCCTCATATAACAACAAACAGCTGACAGTGTAAGTGGTCGGAATTACAATATTTACTAAGTAATTGATCAATTTATTAAGCGATATACATTGTACTTTTATATAGGAGTAATATCAATAAAGTTTTGATTGTGCAGAAGGAACTTATTTCATAAATAAATACGAACAAGTTTTTCCCCTATTAACGCAAATTGTAAATAAAATAAAAAAATTAATTTCATAAATATACAAATTAACAAAGATTATTTTTGTCAACTAAAAAACTATAAAAAATACAAACTTAACTCAATCTCCCTGTGTTTAATTTAATCTGCTATACTATGGATTATAGACCGCATATACGCTAAAAAGTAAACTTTCACTAAGTTTAAACTATTTGATTTAAGTGTATGTATGCTAAGATAAAACAAAATTAAATCAAACAATATCTACTAAGTGATGACTGTCGTGAAACGCAGAGCTAGAGTTCTGCATCCTCACGCTGGGAGCGCTACTATAGGCCCGTCTGCAATTTATTCGAATTACATTTAACAATTCATTTTTTTCGCTTTAGCAAATTGAAGTTACAAAAAAAAGAAAAAACAGAAGGCGTGTATAGTCTAAGTATTTAATCATCATCTAGGTCTAGGACACCTAGGTCACCAGCTCCCTACCCTTTCCATTGTTTTAGTACTCTCTATGAAACAGTCTAAATAAGAGCAGGAGAGGGCAGGGGTGCCCACAAGTGGGGGTTACGATGCAAACTGCGTCGTTGAAAATTTTGGGGGGGGGGGTCGAAAATGTGGTATTTTGTCCGAGATGGGGGGGGGGGGCAATTTTTTGAAGTATACTTTTATAATGAGTATTAAAACTGAAGTTTTTTAAATACACAAGTCATTTTTGACCGTAAAAAACTGTATAGAATAGGATTTAACATCAATTTTTCCAAACTGTTGGTCAACGAACACAGTGACTATCTGTAGTCATTTTTCTAAGGTTGGCGAAATCTAGAAGCCTGGTTGCTATGGAAACGTTAGAGCTGCAAATGACGCGCGCTATGTCGTTCGCGGGAGCGGCACAAGTCGGTGCCAAAGTGTTGACTCACTTGCTCATATCTGTTTTTATTTTATGAAACAACACAAAAAACAGACACATTAAGCTGTTTGTAATTTCATCCGGAAAGTAACGTTTTTCATAGCCTTGGTCAATGAAATTTCACGATACAGAAATCTGACTGTTGTGCGTGTGCGATAACCTCAAAACCTTTAGTTTGTAAGTTTTAGGCCTATTCAAGGTTTCTAGGTTGTTGTTCCATGATTCAAAACCAGACAATTATTGAATATTGTTCTAAAAGCTAACAATGTATTAAATAAGATCGTATTAAAACCATCCACAAAAAGAAAATTATAAAGATTCATGCGTCCCTGATGATTGATGAAACACCAAAACAAATGGAACAATCAAATACCAAGTTTAGTCTAGACGCCGTGCCTTCCTATTCATGTTGTCAAAGACAAAGGGGTGACCCCCCACATTTCAATTTTAAAACATGAGAATTTACCTGTATTAGGCTAAACCAGTAAAAAGGTAGGTTAATGTGTATAATGTTGATAATTATTTTAGTTTTAATATTAATCTTCCGTAATAATTGCATTTGCCCGAGACTTTAAAGATATATAGGATGTAGGCTAACCCTAAGGATAGTCGTGTATTTAAAGGAAATGCTGCAAATATACTCATCATGCTCCTTAACATGTGCATTTCTTTTGAATTTTGCATGGTTTGCAAACTGTAGATTAATTAGAATTAAGGATTATGACGATGTCCAGTGCATGTTTGTAATGCTCGACGACAATAAATATTGCTTATTGCTTAATAATTGATACGTAAATCGTGAAAATTGGTTTAGTAGTTACAGTACTAAGAAATAGCGTTTCAATTGTATAACTTATTAAGATATAGCGTAGGCCTACAAAGTTTTAAAATTTACTCCAATGCCTACATTCTAACCAATTTTGCAGTTTTTTTATTTTTATTATTTTTTTATAGATTGCTCAACTAATAACATTAAACAGCCAAGCCTACATTTAAATAAATTTCTTGATAAAATAACTACAGAAAGTTACACAAGAATATGTATTTACTATTTAGAACAGGATATTTTTTCCGGGGAAGGGGGGTTACAAATTTTATTGCCGTGGGGGGGGGGTCCCGGTCCGGTTGGGGGGGGCGAGTCTTGGTCCAAGGGGGGGGGGGTGGGCACCTCTGGGAGAGGGACTTCCCTTTTCCGTGTTCTTTACATTTACATTGTATGTTAATCAATAAGTACATCAATAATTCATCGTCAAACCTTCTATAGCCTATTAAAATAAGTATAACACTGAAAAATAGCACTTTAAATGAGATGCAAACGAAATAAGTACATATTATGTAATTCTTTCATTTCCCATTTGTATTAACGATATTTATTAAGTAATTAAAAGATTAAACTTAATAAAACGATTAAATTTAGAATGAATATATAAAGGGCTCCTAGTACGAGTCAAGTCAGTCATGTCTGTAAGGGTCCTTAACAATGAAGGTACATACACTCATGCAGCATGGGTGGGGCACAAATCTTCCTAAACCGAATTCCAATTTCAATTTAATGTTTTTGTTTAATCTGTTAGAAATATGCATAAAAATGACGTTTACTGTTTGTGAGATTTAGCTGTTCATGAAACTTTTTATTTTGGTTGGTTATAGATAGTATTTGTTAGAAGGATAATAAAGTTAATAAAATTAGATTACACATAATATAAATACACATAATTTTTGTCCCACGCACATGCCCATACAGGCCCATGTGGGATATTTTTTAAGTTCAAATGTAAATATCTGTAAAATTTGTTTAAATAAATTCATTTGATTTTAAATAAACTATTTACATTTTATTTTTACCTTACTCGGCTGTGGCTCAAATAAGTAATTCCACGAATAGGATAAAACTGGAAATATTTAATGTTTTAATTGCATTTTCAGTTTATAACCATATAATTAGGCTAATATAGCTAAAACCTCGTGGTTTGATAATAGAAGTTTCCTAGCAAAGAAAACACTGCTATCCTAAAACGCCAAAATCATCTGAAAATAACATACCTAACTTTTGAAATTCTTATCTATAAACAAAAAAATTGTCACGTTAAGAAATTACAAATAATTTGCCTCTGGATCTGAGTCGCTTTTCTTAATAAGTTTTCAAGTGCATTTCCTTAATCAAGCAGTGATCATGCATGTCGGCTGTGTGGGCAGTTTGGCGTTACAAGTGGCGCGTTCTGTTGGAGACTTGATAAATTACTTCGGCTCGGGTTAACTGGAGTATCTCGTCGTATGTTTTAACATTAGAGCTAGTGTATTACAAGAGTATTTGTTTTAATAATAGGAAAATAACCAAAATGTATTGTGCATATCCATAGATTATGGAAATAAAAGCTAAATCATAAAGTTTTTATAGAGCTTTATGAGTAAGCTGCTCAAAAGCGGACTCCCTTAGTTAAGAGTTCTCGTAAGATCAGACGCAAGCGTGCTTTGGGTATATACCCGGCGGAAGTTGGAGTGGAACAGGTGGACCGATGCTTCTAGGTGTCAAAGCGATCTGATCGCATGTATATATGTACAGGCTATTTTAAACAATGAATTCTATGATATTAAATGCATGCTAACTTACACCTTAGAAGCTGACATTGTTCACCTATTTTGCCCCTTTGTTTTTGTTCGACACTTCTAAAACTCACTTCGTTTTAGCGAATTTCCCTATAGGTAATACGCTATTACGGTAGTAGTCATGGTGAAACCTAGGTCCGGGACCATAATACTTTTTCGTTTTGAGGTCCCCAGAAGCCAAAAACACCATTCGTTCAATTTCATATATATGTATATATATATATATATATGTATATGTATAGATCTAATTTTGGGCCTCATCTTATTCTTTTGTAGAAAATTGACCACTTCATATATATGTATATATATATATATATATATATATATATATATATATGTGTGTGTGTGTGTGTGTGTGTGTGTGTGTGTGTGTGTGTGTGTGTGTGTGTGTGTGTGTGTGTGTGTGTGTGTGTGTGTGTGGTCTCGATAACTTTTGACAGGAACCTTCGATTTGGATGAAATTTGGTATGAAGATGTAAGACCAGGTCTATTTTCATGAGTTTGCAAACCAGCATGATCGGGTTATGGGAACGGGGGTTTATGGGGTTTCAAAGGGGTAAAAAATGGGTTTTTGGCATTTTTGGACCTTAATTTTCAAAATTCAACAATTTTAACTAAAACCATTTAAAAGAGCTTAAAAAAACAAACAATTTGGTATTTTGAATTTTTAACTTCGCTTAACAGGTTACGGAGAAAAGTCAAAAATAGGTTTCCCATGTTATTCTTAAGGGAAATCAACAAAACCCTATCACGCTTCTTTATTGGAATAACTTGATAAAATTTGGCATATATATTCACTAAGTAGGGTTTAACTGATATTTCCTTACAACACCCATATGGCGGCAAACCTACATACTCACCCCCATGGGGTTTATGGGGAAACTTAAAAAGTGCCGAATATTGATAAAATTTTATATTCACCTAACCTAACTATTACATTTCCTAACAAAACAAACATTTTCTAACAACATCCCATGGCAGCAAACCTACATACTCATTCCTATGGTGTTTATGGGAAAATACTAAATCTCAAGATTCTTTGGAAATTCGCTGAGTACGCAGGTCTGCTGCGACGGGGGTATTTCTGTTATGGAGTAATGTTTTAATCTATTGGACGTTTTATTGAAAGTCAGACTTCACTTTACGTTTATCATAGGTTAAGCATACCCCCCAAACATACTGCCGATTTTATGAAAGATTCGGGTTTATTGCTTACTTCTTATGAGTTATTATTTTTATAAACGTTGTTGCTTTCAATCCTCGCAGTCCTGTGAATTCTTGTTGTAGAAGATGACACTTACCCTTCACCATAAAAACAAATTTAATGGTGTATTATGAATTCTGCTATTGCAACTAAAACAGGATTTGCAAAAGAGAAAAAAACTAGATATTGTATATTAATTGGTTAAAATTTTTGGTTAATTCGAGTCGATTTTAGAAAGAATAAGCGATAGTAACTTCCAAAGCTAAAAAGCAGAACAGCTTGCTCTAGGTCTGTGTGATAACCTACGATTTATTAGACTCTTTTTTATTATTTTTTTATTATTATTTGGCATACATATTAAACAATTAGTTTAAAACTTGTAAAAGATTTACTTTTTACCGCAAATATAATATAACGTAAATACAACATTTACAGCAGAATAAATTGCATACAGATAGATTAAGTTAAGTTTACACTTTTAATAGGATTTTTCTGTTGAAAAGATTAATTTTTGTAAACATGTAAATTTATTTATTTTTTATTTACAATTGGAGTCACTGTACTAATGACAAACTAATTTCATATTCATCGCTGAAATACTCGTAAGTTCCTTCTGTACAATCAAAATATTTTTATATCTTATAGCCCAATGAAACACACCAATAAATCATCATTCCATTCAACTTACACAGTCAGCTTTCATGCTCTTTTTTGTTATCCAAGGAGGATCCTTCACTCGTGGCGTAGGCAACATTGTCGCAGCTCGCGTTTAGCCGGCGGAGGATTGAAGGCGCCACCAACCGTCGTCTCTCTAGTATAGGCTACTGTCTACTGCTATACTGTACCGCGTACCACAGGCGGGATACTGTTGTGAGAGCAGCTCAATATACTAAGTTAAGTATATTACGAACTCAAACTAACTTAAGTTAAGTCTGACGATAAGTGTAAACAATTTTACCAGCTGATTGCTCACATCAACACAAGAAACAAATGCCATGTAAACATATGTCCAAAAATGTTTCGCTTAGCCGTTTGCCACCATTTTGTTTTTATACCGGGTGTCCCATAATAGGCCCCTCCCTGGTTGATTTTTGAACGGTTGTTTATATTCAAACGAACTTCGATACACGTTACTAGGGTAATTTAAAGTAGTTTTTTGTTGTTTTTAGCACATAATTTTAAAGACCTTTTTAAAAAAATACTGTCGCAAATCCGACTTTGATACAACAATTTTTACAACAGTTATGACAAAAAATGTTATAAGACGTTAATTTAACTGGTATTTAACGTTCAAACTATTTTATTTTTATGTTTGCTGTAGATTTTCAAATGAGCTCTAGTACACGATACCAGGGTGTTATGATGCGCTTTTTAACATGATTTTGAATGTCATCCCCCACAACCAAAAACGGGTTGATGGGGTGGTTTTAATTTTTTTAAACACTAACCCCTATTAAGTGGCAAATATTTTTAAAGGGAATACGAAAAGAAAACTAATGGCTCAAATTACACTTCGATACAATTATTTTTACTTAAGTTATGGCCAATGTTAATGATTGATAATTTGTGTGACAAAATGTTTAAGAAATAGGTCTAAATCATTATAAAAATAAAGGGAAGGATGAGAAAATTGCATTTTATTGGAGGCATGTACTTGAGAAAAAGTTTTAGCACTTAACTATATACCATTAAGAAGATGGCTAACATTGTTACAGAATGTAAATACTGTACATTCTTCCGTTTATTTAGTTTTTTGAGCTTGTTTGGATGGTGACTGCAAGATTTAAGAGTGGAACTAAATTTATGTAACTCACGACTTAACTCAGAGAAAATTACTCTGCGTTCTGAGATCGAGAATTCTCTTAAAATTAAAGATGAACTGGTCACACAAAACAAAGCTTTGGAGTCCAGGGCATTAGACTTTAGTAAAGAACTTGCAGTAGTAAAACAAAAATGCATTTCCCAAAATAATCTTCAAAGTGATCACTCTAAGCTATTAGCAGACTACGATAGTTTACAAGACTCAAATCGCAAGTTTATTGCAGAAAACAGCAAGTTACAGAAACAAATAAGGAAGATGGAAACAAATTGTAACGAGCTAAACTGTAAAATTGCAACTCTTACTAAAGCTGCAAATGTAAAACAAAGCAATAAAAATATGTGGTTAAATGACGATTTGTTGGGCCCATACTTTAATCTGATGCAAAACGATTCATCTAAACTTCGTAATGACATCATATTTATCGGTCCAGCTATGACACAATTTCTCAAACTTCTATGTGACATGGAATTAGTTCAACAAACGCTAAAAGACATTAAGTTTAATGAAATGAACTACGCATTCTTCTGTTTAAACGATTGTAACGATGGGATGGAAGTAGATGGTTTGAAACACTGGAGTTTATTACTTTACATTAAAGTACAAATGAGATGAGACATTACGATTCCTTGAAAGGTGGAAACATCCGACACGCTGAGAGACTGACTAAGAATCTCGACCTGGGTGACGCCTCATTGTACGACGCGGAGACGCAGCAGCAGAGCTGGAGCTTCGAGTGTGGATTCCACGTCCTGGTCAACGCAAGGCTGTTGCTACACCAACTGTGCGAGGCGCTCGTCACCCCGTTTCTGCCGCAAGTAGATGCTTCACAGGACACTGATTTGAACAATAGCTCAGAAACTTTAACTAATCCTATAGTTGTAACTGAAAATGTAACTCACATGCTTAATCCATCTGACCTCATTCCAACAGAAACACAACATGCGCACCAACTCAAACACAAACAGTGGACACATGTACATACTAAACACAAAAAACGAAACAGAAAAAGTAAAATATCAAGTAATAAAATCAAGTCAAATATTGTAATAACTAGTAACAAATTCGACGTTTTAAGTGATAATGTTGACGACCAATGTAGGACCAAAACCCCTCCAATTGAAACCCAACCCTCAGCTCCAACCTACTCTAATAGCCCTTCCACTAATGATTCCCTACCCAAAAAAGCTAATGTACGCCTACCCACATCTAGTAGTAAGAAAAATAACATTTGCAGTAGTGATACTTGTCCGATAACTAATTTGAATGTAAGTGCAATAGTTGCAAGTGAAATCTCTAATGAAACTGTAATTGGAGCTATACCTGAACCTCCAAGTAGGCATACGACTTCATGTAATGAGACAAATATTAAAAATGTAAGAAAAGTAAGAATACTTGCAGACAGCCATGGTCGTCATTTAGGGAAATTGTTAACGGAAAAGTTAGATAACACTAAATATGAATTATGTTATGATGTAATGGGGACTGTCAAACCTGGTGGAATCTGCCAATTTGTCACTAACGATCTTGACTCTATTAGAACTGACAAAGGATGACTATCTTGTGGTATTTGCTGGCACAAACGATTTTCATACTAACTATTGTCACAAAAACACTTTAGAACATTTTGAATCATTGATTCAGAAAACATCAAATACTAAACTTATTGTTATTGGTGTACCATACAGGCTTGATAACCCCAACCTTAATCGTGAAATATATGCCTTGAATAAGAGTATTTCTAAATATTTATATGAGTCTGACCACACTGAATTTATTGCTCTTGATGGTTTATTTAAGCATTCTTTTTACACAAGTAAGGGACTACATTTCAAAATCAATGCAAAGAAAATGATTGCATCATTGATTGCCCGCTATATTATTCCTGACCCTCCTTTATCCGAGATTTCTTGTCCGTTGCCAATTCCAGTCATTATAACACATCGCAGTGTACCTCATAAATCCCTCACCTACTTATATAACAATCATCATAACCCCTCCTCGTATCCGAGTGCTTTCAGAGAAAATCATTTTTTTAAAGTGTGCCCCTTGAACACCATGAGACCTTAAAGGCAAATCCATCAGCAGATCTTCCCAAATTTATCAAGCTCACCCATCAGAATGTTTAAGGGATGCTATCAAAACTTAGTCTGATAGAAATATTTTTGGAACTTGAAAGTCCTGATATATTCTGTGCTTCTGAACATTTTTTTAGACAAGAGGAATTAGATATCCTTTCTTTAAAAGACATGTTTTCAGGTGGGGTAAATTCCATAATTATTTTACCTTATTTTGGGCTCTCCCACCTCCAGGATATTGTTCGGTATTCGTCCTTTCCAGCGGCGATCTTCGCACTTGTCAACATTTAAAAAAAACACAAACACACGACACATACGAAAAAACGAACACGAACACATACAAAATCCGACGTTTCGGGAAACCAAAACAACGTTTCCCGATTTCAAGGGCCCTTTAACCTAACTTTTGCGAGTCTTGCCGAGCGCCTAACCACGACTGGCGGTGCATCCAAAGTTGGGGGAGGGGGAGCGGCGATCCTGGGTTTTCCTGCAGCTGATAACGTTTGTTTACGTCCAGTATCAGACAATCGAGCCAATTCCTTACTTATAACTTCTAAATAAACAGGGCTTATTTCGACAGATGGTCTTGAGATGGGGTGATTTTCCATTGCCATAAACAGAGATTCGGCCAAATTGCGTTTCCTCCAGTCAGGCTCTTTATACAGTATGACACTGTCGTCCCATTTGACATTATGCCCTGTGTCAAACACATGTTCGCATATTTTAGAACCGTAACTTTCTTTATTCTGTACCTTTTTCCAATGTTCTAAAATTCGCACTTGAGCAGGTCTGGAGGTTTGACCTATGTAGTTAAGGCCACAGGAGCAGGGAATCTTATATACCACATTTTTATTTTCTTGGTTTTCGTTTTTCGGTTTTAATTTAGTCACCTGACTCCTTATTGTATTATTTGACCTGAAAACTGTTCTAATGTTATGTTTGGCATTAATGCGCCTCACCTTCTCCGATAGATTCTTAATATACGGAATGCAAACCGTCGTGATTGGTTTCTCATGCTGTGTTATATTTTGGTCCCAATTTATAATACTATTTTCTACCTTATTTAAGGCCTTATTAAAAACACAATTAGGATAGCCACTGTTATTCAATGCTTTTTTTAATGTTTTCTAGTTCTTTTTTATATAATATCTCAGTACTGCAAATGTACTTGGCCCGTTTAATTAATCCTACAGCCAAGCTGACTTTTACATGCTCAGGGTGATTGGAGGAATAGGAAAGATACTGTCCAGTTGCCGTAGGCTTTTTGTACATGCTGGTTTCCCAAGTACCTAATAATTTATGAACTAAGACATCCAAGAACGGCAGCCTGTTATCTTTCTCTAGTTCGATAGTAAACTTAATGGAGTCATACTGGTTATTTAAATAACTTTTAAAATTTAGCAGTTCCGTTTCAGACTCCTCCCATAGGCAGAAAACATCATCCACGTAACGGACCCATAGCCTAGGCTTTATATTATATTTACTGATTGCCTCATTTTCAAAGAACTCCATAAAAAGATTGCTCAAGATCGGACTTAGCACCCCTCCCATGGCCATGCCTTCTGTTTGTCTGAGGACGGAGGGAGGGAGGGGCTTGGCTGTAGGATTAATTAAACGGGCCAAGTACATTTTCAGTACTGAGATATTATATAAAAAAGAACTAGAAAACATTAAAAAAACATTGAATAACAGTGGCTATCCTAATTGTGTTTTTAATAAGGCCTTAAATAAGGTAGAAAATAGTATTATAAATTGGGACCAAAATATAACACAGCATGAGAAACCAATCACGACGGTTTGCATTCCGTATATTAAGAATCTATCGGAGAAGGTGAGGCGCATTAATGCCAAACATAACATTAGAACAGTTTTCAGGTCAAATAATACAATAAGGAGTCAGGTGACTAAATTAAAACCGAAAAACGAAAACCAAGAAAATAAAAATGTGGTATATAAGATTCCCTGCTCCTGTGGCCTTAACTACATAGGTCAAACCTCCAGACCTGCTCAAGTGCGAATTTTAGAACATTGGAAAAAGGTACAGAATAAAGAAAGTTACGGTTCTAAAATATGCGAACATGTGTTTGACACAGGGCATAATGTCAAATGGGACGACAGTGTCATACTGTATAAAGAGCCTGACTGGAGGAAACGCAATTTGGCCGAATCTCTGTTTATGGCAATGGAAAATCACCCCATCTCAAGACCATCTGTCGAAATAAGCCCTGTTTATTTAGAAGTTATAAGTAAGGAATTGGCTCGATTGTCTGATACTGGACGTAAACAAACGTTATCAGCTGCAGGAAAACCCAGGATCGCCGCTCCCCCTCCCCCAACTTTGGATGCACCGCCAGTCGTGGTTAGGCGCTCGGAAAGACTCGCAAAAGTTAGGTTAAAGGGCCCTTGAAAACGGGAAACGTTGTTTTGGTTTCCCGAAACGTCGGATTTTGTATGTGTTCGTGTTTGTTTTTTCGTATGTGTCGTGTGTTTGTGTTTTTTTAAATGTTGACAAGTGCGAAGATCGCCGCTGGAAAGGACGAATACCGAACAATATCCTGGAGGTGGGAGAGCCCAAAATAAGGTAAAATAATTAAGGAATTAGATATGTTCTGTATTCATGAATATTGCTCCATTGCTTCTTATTGCCGCACTGATATGGAAAAGGGGGGCGTCTGTATCATGGTCAAAAAATCATTTCAATCTAAAGTTAAATTTATTGATGTATCCAGGTTTTGCACGGAAGGAATTTGTGAACTAGCAGCTTCAAAAATTGATTTTAATAAAGATTTCTCTTTGTTAGTTGTTGCTGTATATAGGCCTCCGAATGAACGTGTTAATGATCTCCAAGTCTTTTTTGACTCACTATGTGGCTGTCTTGAATCACTAGTAACACCCAATGTCCAAACCATCGTAACAGGCGATTTCAACATCGACCTAGCAGTAACCAGCCCCTCATCGGAGAAATTGGTAAATCTTATGTCAACCTTTGGCTTTCGCAGCACTATTTTTACGTTTACAAGGGAATTTAATGGATCTCAGACTCTCATTGACAACATATTTACGGACATCGAGCAATCAATCTTTGACTCCTCAGTTTTGGTCAGTGGAATATCTGACCACCATGCTCAAAATGGTCTTATACAGATTAACTCACCTCCTTGTCCACAAACGGCAAAATTTAGTTTCAAAAGGAAATTCAGTGAAAGTAATGTTCAACTTTTTAATAAATTATTAAGTTCTGAGACTTGGTCATTGCTGGAAATATCTGACGATGTGGACTTTCAGTTTAACAACTTCCTATCCATAATTACTTATTATATAGACATTGCATTTCCTACTATCAGATTCAAGATAAAAACTAAGAACCGTCATACCAGAGTTCTTCTTGACTACAGTCTTATGGAATTAAGAGAGAGGTTGCTGTTTCTCCATACCTTAAGTAGAAAGTATGATTCTTCGCATCCGCTAAAGCAAATGTATATTGAGGCAAGAAAGCAGTTCAGACATCGCGTTCGCCTTGCCAAATCAGAATCAGTTCTGAAACATGTAAATAGTGCCAGGAACAAATCAAAAGCAGTATGGGAAGTTATAAACGAACTGAACCCACAAAAGACATCTAGCACATTTCAAAAGATTGTTGTAAAAAACGATGAAAATATGTTAGTTGATGAGCCCTCTTTGGTTTCAGAAAGTTTCAATTTGTTTTTTGCATCAGTTTCTGAGCGCCTCGGGTGTCATTCAGCTCAAACAAAATCTTACTCTCCTTCTCTGTGTGATAAAACGCAAATTCGTGATCCAACATTTTTATTTCTGTCCCCAACCGATCCAGAAGAAATCAAGAGTGTCATATGCTCGCTGAAACCGAGCTATTCTTCATCCCTAGATTCCGTCTCTTCTGTCCTATTGAAACATTGTGCAAATGAATTATCTGTTCCATTGGCCTTCCTTGCAAACACTTCATTTCAGACAGGTCGTTTTCCTCATGCCCTCAAACTTTCAATAGTCAATCCCATTTTTTAAACAAGGCAACAAATCTGACCGATCTAACTATCGACCAATATCAATCTTGTCAACATTTTCCAAGGTTCTCGAAAAGTTGGTTCTCTTCAGACTCACCAAATACTTTGATAAATACAACATTCTCTCTAATCACCAATTTGGGTTTAGAGACAAACTTTCAACTTTGAACGCAATGTACAGTCTTATAAATGAGGTATTTTTGGCTTTAGATAATAGAAGATCAACTTTTGGTTTGTTTTTGGACTTGAGTAAGGCGTTTGATGTAGTGGACCATGGCCTTCTCTTAAGAAAGCTCTCAAATAGTGGCATTGGCTGGAAGGCTTTCGACTGGTTAGAATCATACCTTCTATTCCGCAGACAAAGTGTGAAAATTCCTTTTATTGATGATGGGGATGGTATGAGAGACTACTATTCATTCCCAATAGCTGTACAAAGTGGAGTTCCACAGGGTTCAGTCTTGGGACCCATTTTATTCTTGATATTCATCAATGATATCCATTCCATTATTGTGGGAGATCATCATCCATGTCTATTTGCCGACGATACATCCTTGGTAGTTTCATCTCCTGATCGTGAGCTTCTCGAAATCAATACATTTATACAAGGTAGTTCAGTTTTCCAATGGCTTACTAATAATTTTCTCTGTGTCAACACTTTGAAAACAAAACTTATCGACTTCAGAATGCGAAATATTTCTGGTTCATTGTCATCCAATTACATCTTCATTGGAGATGCCGAAATTAGTTCCTGCGATGAAGTGAATTATTTAGGCTTAATCATTGACGACAAGTTAAATTTTTCATCCCATATCAATAAAGTTTAAAAAAAAACTAAGCTCTGGCATTTTTATTCTTCGCAGGCTTGCGCATTTTGCAAAAATGAATGTTTTGTTAACTGCATACTACGGTTGTCTGTATCCGTACATGTCTTATTGTGTCCCTGCTTGGGGTTCAGAGAGCCTCAAAACACTTTCAATTTTCTTGATGCAAAAGAAAGCCCTTAGACTCATTCTTGGCCTTAAGACTCGGACTCCTGCAAAACACACTTTAAGACCAACAACATCCTAACCTTTCCTTGCATCTACATTCTAGAATGTCTCACCTTTTTCAAGCGCAATAGCCACCTTTTTACCTTCCACTCATTACCTTGCCACTCATACAACCTCCGAAATAGAACTAATATCCCGCCAGCAATCCACCACACCTCTTTTCCGAAAAACAAATTCATCAATCAATTATAGCCCTATTTAATGCCCTTCCATCCATCCTAAAGAAAGAGAATAACATAAAAGTGTTCAGATGTTCTTTAAAAAAGTTTTTAATTTCAAAGGAATATTATTCTGTTCACGATTATTTACAAGAATTGAAGGAATGAAAATACTGTTTTGTTTCTTTTAGCCTATTGTTGAAGATTTAATTTCATTTGTTTTTTTAGTTTTAGTTAACTTTGTGTATATGACTCTTGCCCATGATTGTGTAAATTTTATGGCAAATAAAAAACTTTGACTTAACTTTGACTTTGACAAGTAAAATTTCTAACAGTTTTTTTTAATCCGAAAAAATTTTTTCACTGCAAACCACTATTTTGGACTCTAAACTCGCCATCAACTCAAACCCAAAAATTTTGACGAAAACGTTACTTTCTCCATATAGGCTACTATGGTATAGGGGAGAAAGTAAAAATTAAACAAACTGAAAAAAATTGTTTTGAAAAGCTTAAAGCCCTCGACATCCATTCCTATAAAAGTCCGATCTGGCCTGTATACATTGGTACTCTGCACCTCCTTTGAGCAAAAGTGCACAACTTACTCATGGTGATATGCCCCTGAACTGGTGAAACATATTTAGTTTTAAATTACCTAACAGGAGGTTGTCCTTTGGTTGTAGGCGTGTCACATCTACCAAAAGCTGGAGACGAAACGTAATTTACCCCAAATATAATAGTGCATACATAACTTTGCAGTGAAATAGTTATTTTAAGATCTCTTTGAGCATAATAACAAAAATGTCTACATTAAAAACTTTTTTGGTGTACAGATCTAAAAAATATGTATGATATGTTTGGGTAGTTTGAATTGAAACAAGCAGATAAGGTTTATATCACGCTTATATCTCTTAAGATATATCACAACATTGTAACCTCCGGTAAACTTTTTAACTCGGAGAATCTTGAATTAGGCCGTGTACCAACAAAATTCCTCATTCATTTTCTCATTTTAACAATCATATCTGGGCCTCAATTCACATAAATGTTAACACCTTTACTGAAATGGTGGCCTAACTCAATACGTTGCTTAAAGCCAACTATGAATTAGAGATGAGTGTAGGGTGATTGGTACACATGTTATCCATAAAATGCAATTAAAAGTTTCAAACAAATTAATGTAGGCCTAATGGTGTAAATTTATTACTAATATTATATAATATCTATATAATCACAGATAAAGCATAGACAGATGGCTGACCGCATGCGTTGTCATTATGTATTGTCTTTGATATAATATTATCACTCTTCACTTTAAATAGGAATTAGATATGCTTTAAATATTAGGGTGAATATTTAATATAAAAAGGCCAAAACCAAAATAAATAGTAAAGCAAAAATATACCACTACAAAAACTTTCTTTAAGTTTAATCGTCCTCGCATTCAATAAAAAAAAGTAATTTATATTATTTAAGTAGGCTAAACACAAACTACCGCAAATAATTAGATAATGAATATTAAATATTAAATTATTTAACAATATCAATAGTATTATATTGCAAATTTGACAGATTTATCGAACCAAAATACTCCTATACTCGCGCGTTGTAAGTGTTGCTATCTGGTGGCCTATAGATGAACCAAGAAAAGGATGTTGTTTCGGAATTTCTAGGACTATCCATTAATTAAGACCTTAAATTTGCTAATGACAAAACAAATCAATTCCAGTTATCAACAGTGGAAGCGTAATGGAGCGGAGAACATATCAAATTACAGACATGATATTGTACTAATTTCTAGTTGCACAACCAGGAGCGCAGTGGTTTTAGTTCTCGCTATTAATTCAACAATTCGTTCCATACATAATGGGACAATAGATCTTTGCTCGTTGGGGAAGTAGGTGTTGCTCCTCGTTAAGCAGGTCAGACCTTCTACTTCACCCTCAAATATGACACAATCCTTAGTTCATATGATAGAGCCACGGGCCACGGAAGCTGGCCTACTAAAACAATGAGTATCCTAGGCCGTGTGCTGATGCGGCGCGGTGTGGTGCGGCACAGAAAATTTGGTAAGTTGAGCTTCACAGCTTTTTTATTCAAACAGGAAACCTATAACATTACCATATCCATTCCATTCAAACAACAAGACAATATAACTGTTACTGTTGTATCTCTAGAGGTTTAAACAGTAGCCAAAGGGCGCTCATTGCATTATTACATACAACAACCATTTTTCCCCAGTTATTGTTATATATTGTTCGATAGTAAAATGTTGAAAATCATTGCACCTGGTGAAACTTTAATGAAGGTTATAGGGTGTGTTTTATTTATCTTTCGTAGGGCCAAAAGTTTTAGAGTTAAAAACGTCCAAACACGCGTTATGAACACGCGTCACTAACTTCATGTCAAGAAAAGTTTCAATTGTATACCTAAATTAGTTTAAAGGTATCATGGATTAATTAAAAACTGCATCAGACAGCGAATGTAGATAGGACACATACTGTTAAATAATTTGTCAGTTTTTACCTCCTGAATAACCAGGTGAAATGTAATCTAATGTTTGTAGGACACCCTGTGTAGTCTAGAGGCCAGAGACGAGTCTCCATCATATACAGGGTGTTAGTGAACTCTCTTTCAAAAAATTGTAGATTTGTTCCCTGGTTCAAGACAAACAAAAAACATCGGTCAAACATGTGTCCAAAATTCTTCGTTAAGCCGCTAGCCAACACATTTTTTACACAATAATTTTTTTACTTAACGGATAGTTGTAAATAGGTTCAAATTTGGTATGAAGCTTTTGCCTAACAATGAAGAACTACATTTTCAAAAAAAATTTAATTTTATGATTTTTTTCTATGTGTATTTTTAAAATGGCAGCCATTTAAAATATTTAAACTCAAATATCTCAAAATCGTTAAATTTTATAAAAATTTTACAATTTTACATTTTTTAAATTCCCTTAAAAAATAATGGAAACCCTGTTTTTTGGATTTTCTCCGAAACCTTTTAAGCCATGTTAAAAATTCACCACCCCTTAAATAGCGCCGAGGTCATCCAAGCATTTTTGGATTTTTTGTAGGTGACAGGCAAGGCGTTTCGTTTAGGTTTTTAAATATTCTTGGTTATGCAGTTTGCCGATAACCATGAGAGGGAGTTTATGATTTCCTGCAGCATGACTACAGGCTAAATGTGGCAATCTTTCCTTGCTGATTTTTTAATCAGGTGCACTTATTTCTTCTTTAGAAGCCATACTTTTTTGACAATGCCTTTAAGTTGAGGCCTGTTTCGTCAGCATTATATATTTGCTGCGGTGAATAGTTTCCTGTAGCAATCAGGTCAGCAAATTTATCTGACATATTCGGTTGCAGCAGCCTCATTAGATGATAGCCGTTCCCAAGTAATGCCTATTTGTCGTGTGCCGTGACCTGTCATCTTCAAAGTGCCCTGACCGTTTATCAACTGATAGTGCTGTCCGAGGTCTGGATCACTGATAACGAGGCGAGCCACTTCCACATCCCTGGATATCGACAAGTACTACAATCCCGCACTGCAAACTCATCTGGTGGTGTCATGGCGTACATCTCAAATGATATTATTTTTAGTTACGAGTGTCTACTATTTTCCCATGCAGGAGTAATTAAGGTAGTTTTAAAAACACATTTAGTAATAAATTACCTGTTCCGTTAAATATATATATTGTATTTATAATGAATCTGGTCAAAACAGTTTCAACAATTTCAAAGATGACCTAGAAAATATTTTAAATAATAGTAGCAGTTTTCGTATGTTAATTGGGGATCTTAATATTAACACTCTAGAAAAAAATAGCGATGAATCACAATATAAGTCAATGCTATCAAGTGCACTTTGAAAGATATTTATGGTTTTTAAATTATGTTAATGAGCCAACGAGGGAAATAGGCAGTACTATAAGTTGCCTTGATCATGTTATAGTTAAAAATAAAACTAATGATGAAATTCAATCCTCAGTAGAAAAACTTAGTATTATAGATCATTATGCTAATGTGGTTTTTCTTAATCTTTTGATTGTTTCTAATGTGTCGCCAAAATATTATAAGTTTGTAGATAGTAAATTATTGAACCGTAGAATTTCACAACAAAATTGGAATGCTGTATATTCTCAGAATTCTGTTAACAATGCCCTTGACACGTTTTATGACTTAAATGTGTGAATCAAGCTACATATCTGAGGGTAAATAAAAGCTGTAATAAACATAGATCTCCAAGGATAACAGATTTAATTGTTAAAGAGGTAAATGAAAAGAATAGGGTATAGTCTATAAATTGTTTAAAAAGCATAAGAACAATTTAGTGTTTCATGATGGATATAAACAACTATCAAGGGAAGTTACAACAATGCTTAGGCAAGCTAAATTGAATTACTATTCAAATGAAATAGCAGCAGCGCGCGGTGATAGTAGGCTGTATTGGCAAATAGTTAAATCTGTGATACGCACCGAGCGCCAGAGGCCCACTGCTATTGTTGTTAATGACACTGTGTATGATGTGTCGGGCATGAACAATTTATTGCTGAATCTTTCAACCACTATTTTGTAGATAGTTTAAATCAGCTGGTTAATGAATGAATTTGGCGAAGATCTTTTTCCTTTACCTAGGTTATGATTGTCTGTTTAATTTAAGTATTTTAACATTAGATGACATGAAAAATGTCATTTCTGGTATGAATAATAAAAGAAGTGTTGGTGTTGATGGAACTGGCATTGGGACTATAAAAACAAATATTCAATACCTAGCACCGCCAATTACCTATATGTTTAATTTGTCAGTATGGAGTGGGATATTTCCTGAGAAATTAAAATTAGCGTGTGTTATACCTGTATACAAAGCCAATGACAAAAAATAATGGGTAATTATAGACCAATTTGTTTGCTAAATGTTATAAGTAAAATATTTGAGACTTGCGTTCAAAAACAATTATTAGAATATTTCAATGTAAATAACCTCTTCTCACCAAAACAGTTTATGTTTCTTAAGGGCAAGAGAACGGACAATGCTATTGTCGACCATATTAAGAGCATAACTACTACATTAGATAAGAGAAAACCCACTGTTGCAACATAATTATATAGATTTTAGCAAAGCGTTTGATGTTGTTGACAGATTTATATTGCTACATAAACTGAAACACTATGGTATTACTAACAACACTCTTAAATGGTTTCACTCCTTCTTGACAAAAAAACAGCAGATTGTACGAATAAATAATGTGACAAGTGGGTTAAAGGTAAATAATCTGGGGGTTCCCCAAGGAGGGGTCCTTGGACCATTAATGTTTGTTATGTATATAAATGATTTATTAGATAAAAATTTTCAATCAGATATATTAGCATATGCTGATGACATTTCAATAGTTACATCAGCAGACACTTTTTTGGCTGTTGAAAATGCAATTAACCAAGATTTAATGGTAATATCAGATTGGGTTAGAGAAAACAAGCTGATCATCAAAACATTCAAACAAAACTATATCAATAGTTTTTTCTTACAAAATGCACTCAATCGAAAATGAAAAAAAATGCAATCAAACTTTTCTGTCATAGGCATTTATGTACTTACTCTTGTTCATGTAACTCACTGGAAATAGTCGATAAAATAAAATATCTAGGATTGTATATTGATTATAATTTGAAATGGAGCGATCATGTAGATTATTTAGTAAAAAACTAAGAGTTATCAACAGAAATATATATTTTCATGCGACAGTATTTAAGACGTTGACTTTGAAGACCTTTAAACTTTGTATTTGGCTTGGTTTGAGTCAACATTACGTTATGGTATTACACACTGGGGGGAACGTATAAAACATTACTAGAACCAGTTATTGTAGCTCAAAAATGGTCCTAAGGACTATTTGTGGAGCTAACAACATTAATAGCTCAAAACCTTTGTTCGAAGTGCTTAATGTTTTTGATTTTTATCAACTTTATCTTAATTGCATTTTTACATATCTTAAGTTGCATAAAGAGTCGTTTGCTTTTCAATACAATTTTAGAAATACGAGAAGTTCAAATGAAGTAAGACTAGAAATTCCTAAACAAATGAAAGAGACGAGCAGAAACCAATTTTTTATAAATGTACTACACTTTATAATAAAAGTAATGTACATATTGACCTTGATTTTAAAATGGAATCCTTTAAAAAAAAAAAAAACTATCAAAAGTAATATAATTAAAAATTGTATATCTTTTTGACAATGTTTTTTTTTTCTTTCAAAATCTATTTATACTTATAAGGGTTTCATTGAGTTTAAGATTAAATAATGTAAGTGATTAAATAGTGTAATGTAGGTTTACTTTATGTTTAAGAAGACTAACGTTTTGTTACGTACTGGTGGACTTTGTTTTATTGTTTATTATAATTGAATAATCTGTGTTTTTATTAATCCACAGTTTTTATTAATGTTTTTATTAATTTTTATTGCATTATGCTCTTGGATTAACTGATAAGATGTAAAACTGTGTTTAATCTTGAAATAAAGAGTTTTTTAATTGAATTGAATTGAATTGATGCATAAATTTTTTCTGTAGCTGATGAATCGTTTGCTATGAACTGTGAAATGCAAAATGTATGTATGTAATATGCATGTTCTGATAATGTATAAAAGGTGTAACCGTTTGATTTAAAATAAATAAATTAATTAACTGTCCAAAAATAAAAATATTTTAAAAGATAATTTTAAATAATGTTTTACTGTAAAAACATCGGTTATCGCGTAACTAGTTTTATTTCTTCATACAGTTTTAATAATATCTGATATATTGTAAATTTGATGGAAATATTAAGTAATTGTTGACAAAATTAATAATTTATGATGTGTAAATAAAATAAAAGGAAATTCCAAGACATTTTTGTGCTGGAACATGTTTAAAAGAAAGTGTTCAGAGATAATGGATTTTAAAATTTGTTCCATGTTATTCTCATAGGAAAAATCTAAGTCACCGCATTATACTCTAAACCATTAGGATTATGGGTACAAATTAAAGTGTAAAGTTTCATCAAAATTACTTTTAGAATCCAAAAATGAACTAAAAACTACTGGTTTATTTTTAAAATTAGTGACTTCTGGTTTGGAAAAGTGCTTTGTAGTACACCGTGTACATTTTAATTACTGTCACTCAATAGAACGTAACCTTTTTACCTATAATGGAACAATTAGTTTTTGTTAAAAATAGATTCCGTACATTTTAAAAGGGATTTTCGGGTGTTCTGGGACACCTGGTATAAGGTAACATATGTCGCGGGTAACTCTTTTCCCGGTAACTCAACATCTAAAATAACCTAAATATTAGGCCTAGAATTTTTAGCGAATTTCCCTTTAGGGAAAACGCTTTTACGTTAGGCCTAGCAGTCACGGCAAGACCTAAGCACGGGACCATGTTTCTTTTTCATTTTAATGTCCTCAGAAACCAAAACCACCATTCGTTATTATATAAACGTGTCTTGGACACGATAACTCTTAAACAGAATCTAAGTTTTTTTATGAAATTTGGTACAGAGGTGTAGGCCAACGTTTATCAGGTTAAGTTCGAAAACTAGTGTGATCGGACCATAGGGGTTTTTTGGGGTTCGAAAATGGTAAAAACTGTTTTTTTGCTGCTTTGACCTTAATTTTTCAAATTCCTGAAATTCAACATAACAATTAATATTTGCAATTGAGGTCTATGTAAAAAGGGCTGTAGTCTGAAAACCAACAATTGAGATATGGAGTGTGCAAAACTTCATTCAAGTGTATCTTTTAACCTGAAACCTAGGCAACTTAAACTATTATTAATGAAATAATATTCAATAATCGGTGATTCGTTTTATATTTACAAGTAGGAGTGTTTATTTTAAAATATTAAAGAAATTCCTTTTGCAAAAAATGCTTACATATGCCCTTTTTCAGGAGATGGCTTGCCGCCATGTTTTTCATACGCCCTTTTTACATAGACATGTTTTTATAAGTCCTTTTTACATAGACATTACATCCTTTTTACATAGGCGGGCTAAACATCAGCTGATACAATCAGACAGTAGAAGGTGAAACAAAGAGATACAAACATGAAATTTCACAGACTTACAAATGAAAACACAAGGCATCTGAAAACGCCATCTACGCAAAAAGGGCGCTATACCGGCATACGCCCTTTTTACATAGACCTAAACATCAGCTGATACAATCAGACAGTAGAAGGTGAAACAAAGAGATACAAACATGAAATTTCACAGACTTACAAATGAAAACGCAAGGAATCTGAAAACGCCATCTCCGCAAAAAGGGCGTATACCGGCATACGCCCTTTTTACATAGACCTCCTCAATTAAAAGTTGATGTATTTCTATAATTTAATGTAATTGTAAACAAATGATATAACATATAACACTTCATACACCTTTTTCTCATATATTAGTGTTTAATAGGATTATCGAATGAAAACTTTAGAAGGTATATTATGAACAGAGTAATTGCAAATCATAATATGACAATTTTCTGTTTTATAGTCGTTAAATATTTATATTGCATTTTGCAAGTAAACAAGAGATAACATTGTATTGCGTTTGTGTCTCTTCTAATTTTTCCTTGACCAGATGAAAATTAAGAGTTTTTATAAGTTTGTGGTGTTAGCGAACGTACTTCGGTAATCCATTGAATTCATACCAGTGTTAGATGTTTTACCTAAATTTGGTATACTATAAATATTTATAATAATGTTTTGTTATTGATCAGTGTTGAATTCTTAGCTTCATCATAAAGGTCGTCAATGTTAATAGTACCTCTAATTGCTATGAAATCGATTAAAAAGACTTTATATTTATTTCATGATAATATATTCAGTTGTGAGTGTTGACTACGTCTAATGAAAATGCAGATTCATTGTTAGTGGTGAAAGCCAGCATTTAAAGTGCCCAACTTATGAATAAATCACAGTTTCCTGCTCCTAAGTGATGGATTACAAGAAAAGTATTTTTTTTCTTTTTTAAGCTTCTTTTCTATTTAAAATTGTTGATTTCAAAGTTTTTATATGAAAATTAAAACTCGGGGCTATTTTGAATAAAAACTAAGTAACTGAAAATAATCATTGTAGTATATGACTTAAAATGTTATTGAAAAATAAGTTTCTTGTCCTTCCCAAAATTCTATTTGAAGCGGGAAGAGATGCTTACCTTAGGTCAACAATTTTGTACGTAGCTTCTCTCTGGTTTAAAATTATGAGCGGTTTTGGCTCATTAGAGGATAAAGGTCCCACAAAAAAGTGCATTGCAGTTTCATTGCCTAAGCAAAGGTATACCATATCCCTTTATTTTAACCTAACATGGCCTCTTCAGGAATAGATTTCAAGTTGTGGTATGATTTAAGGATAGGTTTGACGTTGTTTGTAATGGTAGCTTTTGGTATCCAAATAGCCTAACAGTTGGGGATTTAGTTAAAGAGGTGACTGGTTAGATTTACGGAAGGGCCACCAAAATTTGATGGCTTTGGACAGCTTTACCTAAAAATCATTAAGATACTTTGTACAATCTGTAAGTAACTACACTTGCATATAAATAAAATGAAAAAGTGCCGTATGACATAAATGATGGGAGTAAAGTGAAATTTACTTAGAACTTTTATATAAGCGTGAAGGTTCTATTTTAATGTAGAATCCAGCTGTAGACCTAGAAATGTGCCATTGAGATGACTTAACTGCATTTATATATATTTATAGCAAATGTTACTAAGGCCAACCATCTGAACCAAGAATTCATTAACTGTAGATCAGCAGTCAGTCGTTGGGTGAGCCCTAAATGGGTCTTATTAAAGAATTGTTGTTTTGTGCACTATCACTTTTTAAAACGGCCTTTGCTAATTTATATGTGCACAACCGTTGTACATATATACATAATTTAAACCTACGTTAAATATAAGATAAAATGCTTTAGTCTTATAATTGTTAATAGTGGTTTGAACAGTTTATTTTGCCTTAACAAAATAATTTGTATTCTCTTTCCAAGTCATTTCATGTGACTACATCTGATTAACACAGTTTTTGTCAATATATATATATATATATATATATATATAATCTGTATTAAATTGAAAAACAATTATACAGGTTTCATATTGCTACTATTGGTTCAACGATTTATTTTGTTTCAACAATATTATTTTTATTTTTCTAAGCACACATCGTATGCATGTTATCTTATTTTAATATGATCTTGCCAGTTTATACATGCATGATTATAACTATAATTTATGTATTTTAATCTGCTTTAAATACGTAATAAATCGATACATGTTTCATATTGTGTGTGATAAGAGTGAAATGTGAAATTCATCTAAATTCAAGAAGTTTGTCAACTTTTTCTCTGAATATTTGAACATAAAAATTATTTAGTGATTTCACTGGGTGATAATGTAATGTTAGTCCAGGCTCTGAACAGGTTGAGCATGCATAAAAGTCTAACGAAATTTGACTTTTGATTATTGTTGGAAACATGTAGTAGATGTAAAAAATCGATGTTGCCACATTTCCAGAGTGGGCACAACACGGGGGACGGCCCCTAGAGGAAGTCGTAGAGGAAACTGTGTTGGCCTATGTCATGTTGTATATCATTTTAAAGGTCTTTGAATGTAGATTCGAATGCCACAAACCCGATCTCTAAAGGTCGATTATAACTTGAGTTATTGCGTTTTGAAATTTTGGCAAAATGCTTTTTATGCTAAGTTTGACTGCCTGCCATTTCTAACTCAATCGTTCATTTATGGTCGGCTTTGCGATATTCCTTTCTGTTAAACATGATCTTAAATCTTACGTTAAATATTTCACAAAAAATTTCGTGTGTTGTCCCAAATAGGACTGAAAATCATAATGTAATTATAATATTTCGGACAGCAATTGAAGACGGCAAATGAAGACTTAAAATAAAACATTTAACTTAATTTTCAGGATATTTATAAAGAGGAGATAGACATAATTTAAATAGATTTGAAAATAATGTCGCCAACTCGACCTCAAATGAACGTTGGAGCCAGAAATGGTAGGCAGTCAAATTTTGCATGAAAGGATTTTACCGAAATTTCAAAACGCAATAACTCGCGTTATATTCTACCTTTAGAGATCGGGTTTGTGGCATTTTAATCTACATTCAAAGACCTTTAAAATGATATACAACATGACATAGGCCAATTCAGTTTCCTCTACGACTTCCTCTAGGGGCCGTCCCCCGTGTTGTGCCCACTCTGGAAATGTGGCAACATCGATTTTTTACATCTACTAAATGTTCCCAACAATAATCAAAAGTCAAATTTAGTTAGACTTTTATGCATGCTCAACCTGTTCAGAGCCTGGACTATGTAGCCATTGGTTGTTTTTATAATCTATGGCCAGTATAATTCCTCGATTTTATTCGTTTGGGTTTAAGTTGATCAACGTTTTTGTTAGCTAATTGTATTGTAAAAAGATGGTTAAAAATGCATATTTATATTTTAAGATGAAGCCTCTGTATTAAAAATGTAAAAATACATCTTGATTAGAACGTCACCCAACCATTCCTTTAAAATCAGCAAATCACATTTATACTGTTTACATAACATTTTCAAAAATAAAATTGTCATTGGTGTATTTGTTACTGGTCACACTTAGTGCACTTAAATTTTATCTTTTTCAGTTCATTTTGGAGCTGTTTCAATTTTAAACTTAACTTTGTAATATTTGGATCTTTTTACAATTCTTTCTCTAATTTTACACTATTTCCCGGGATATTATGCCTAAAGTGTGTCTTATTCCATTTTACTTGGAGCAGTTTGTTATTGTCATTTTATTTTAAATTTCAAACACCTCCTCCAATCTAGATTGTGTTTATGACATGTTAACATAGTTATTTTAAAACTAAAATAATATTTTTAAATTGCATGAGATAGTTGTCTTTTGATACCTCTAGCCCGGACACCCCGTATAACGATTAAAATTTGTTTCTAAGCAAAATTGTGTTCTAACATCAAATTTGTATACTGGAGTGTTATGTGAGTTGTAGAAATTGTGCCTGAAATGTGGCGACAGTCGAATGAGTGAAAATTGTGAAAACTTAGAGATAAAAATTCATATCTCAAATCTGATTGCAGAGGGCAACGGAATTATGCAATTTATATGTAGTTGTATACAAATTCCGAACAATTTCCCACAAGGAATACAAATAGTATACAGTATAAGATGTTTTGCATGGTACTGCAATGTTTCTGAGTGCTTGGATCTTGAGCTACTCACTAGGGAAATTCTATCGCTAGTGTGAATTAAGAATTTGTAAAAAGTCAAGGGTCAAAGAACATATGAACTTTTATCCGTGGTGTGCCTATATAAACTGTGCCTGTATAAATTGAGCATCATTAAAACTTATGAAAATTAATAAAAAAATAATAATAAATGTAAAATTATACTTAATTTTTCATGATCTTACATACCAATTAAAGTTTACTTTATTTACTTTTATTGTCTTACAAATTGTTTTATGTCTATTTCACCCTAATTCAATAAATTGCATATGAAAATTATTTTAGTGAATATAGTATCTAATGATAATTTAAATAGCTTTTATTATCATTTTGATGAGAGAATTTGGTTTGCAATGATGTGATTTGTCGTGAGAGAGATATTACTGCAATACAAGATATAATTTACAACTTTAAACCATTTCATCCTCATTATTTTAATCTCAATAATATTGTAAGAAGGTCGTCAATAAGTACTGTAAACGGGTTAAATCATAGTGATAACTTGTTCTAGTTTGAGCGCTAGTTTTTGGAAAGAAAGATTTTGTTGGGCCTAGATTGTGCTTTATGTCCAAAATAGGTTTTTGTAATACAACGTTTGAAGTCCATGCTAACCCCCTTTCGTCAGGAGTGAAAACGCTATTTGCTGATGCTAAACTAGATGCTGAAACAATTTTACAAACAGTAATTGCACCGATTGGCAAATATTAAGAAATTTTATTAATATAAACATAATTTAACCTTATTTCCAAATATCAGGTGAAAATCAGCATGATACCACGGTACAATTGAAATTTTTTTAATGTTTGTTTGGCCGCTCAAAGTCAAATAAAGAAGATAATTTCTGGAGTGATCCTGATAAGCCACCTTTGTATAGCTGTGAGGATATTGCGGCTTACGAGGGAAAATATCAATGTGTCGCACTTTCCTGGAATTACACCAATCGAAAAGAAATTTTTCATTGTGGAATTGCTACAGGTCTGACTTCCGCTAATAAGTTTTTACAAAAGTTATGTTATGGATTTAATAAAAATGTAGGATCGCTTTACTTATTTATGTTCCGTTGGTATGAGAACACCATAAAACTTAAAACTAAGGGAAATTATTTAAGTTGTCAAGTGATTAGTTCACCAATAAATAAATTTTGAAATGGGAATTATGTTTTTTTATTAAATCTACACTAATACCCTATAATTAAGCTACTTACCTGTTAAGAACGTAATAGTATAAAATATTTGTTTTAATTTATTGTACGAATTGGATTTTGAATAATTCGTTAATGTTTTTGATAACATAAAAAACAAGTGCAAAAAATAAGACTGGAAGTGGACGGTTGGTTTTGAAAATGGTGTAAGATGATTTTTACTAATTAACTCAATATATTTGGATATTGACCACATGTGTGGAATATACCAAATGAAAAACAGTTTTTAGACAGTATATACTCTGGAGGTAATGTAATGTATACATATTTGTCGGTTTACTGGTCAACCAAAAAAAAAAAAAAACATTTAAAAAACAATAGTTTTTATTAGCGCAATATAGTTTCAGAAAAGAGAAGTCAACTATTTTCGCTGTTATAAACTGTTTTAACACTATCATAAAAGATTAAGATAAAGCTTCACTCATTGTTGGAGCATTCTTTGGCTTGACTAAGGCTTTTGACACTTGGTGAAATAAAACTTTATTAAAATGTGTTGAAAAATATGGAATAAAAGGTAAAGACCTGATGTGGCTTAGGCCTTGCCATGAGGGACTATAACAGTATTGGGGATATCTAGTAAAAGTTAAAATGGAAACGCTCATAAAATTCAAGTCCTTTAACGAAGCTTAATAAATACGATTTCCGGTGGCCCGGAAATCTATATTAGGGCCTTTTTATTTACATGTTACAGGTACTTGATAACTTGCCTAATTTTGTACACTAAACTTTAAATATAAACAATGATGTTTGTATGTATGCAGACGATATAATTCTATTTATTTCATTGCAATGTGAAGCACCCCGACAGAATCTTAAGTACAATTTACTATTTTCTTCCTAAACTTACAAGCTTTCTTGGTTTAAAATATTTGCTCTTGAATAAAGAAAAACTAAATTTGTAGCGTTTTCATCTATCACGCCTTCGAATAAATTTATAGTCTGGTAAAATTATAATTAGACCAAGGGAAAATTGCTTCACAAGCGATTTAAGTGGTATTGAACTAAAAAATGTTGCTTTATAACATATCCAAAATCTTACCAAATCCGACAATGGGAAAGTAATAAGACATCAATCTCAAAATGGTGTCTAAATTTCAAATTCTGCTACTTTTTTAGTCCAGTCAATCGTTACTTTAACGTAAAAAAATGTTGTATGGATTTTTTTTTGTGCTGAGGCCGAATTTGAAGTTTCCATATTGTTTTAATCCGTTTCAAGGGTTTATTTTATTTTTGGGGGGTGATGCTGTTTGCGTCCGCAGCATTCCATTAAAGTTGCACGTACTCCCCGGGTGGTGCTAAACGAACAACAACTTTTGGCAGCTAAACTATTGCGCAAGTGATCTCTCAGCTATACCGGCTGCCAGACCAAATCCGAACGGCCCTTTCCAGGGCCACTTTAGAAATATAGGCTCAGTTTTAAATATTTGTCATTTTAACGTAGAGGGTCTGAGCAAATCCAAAAGTGACTGCCTCAGCATGGTGCTGCTAGAAAATAATATCGATGTCCTCGCACTACAAGACACACATGTAGAAGACTTAGAGAACAGTGTGAGGAACAACATTACAGGATATAGGCTTGTGGATGCAATAGGACACAGGGTCTATGGCGTGGCGACTTACGTTATGGAAGACATAGACGACGTGTCAGTCTCCCACAAAAGTTGTGTGAACAGCATATTTACTGTTGCTGTTAAGTTATCTGAGACCACCATTGTAAATGTCTACAAACCGCCGAACATCCAGTGGCCAGATACAGTTCTCCCAACTGTTGAACATCCTGTGGTATATGTAGGTGGCTTTAACAGTCATCACACCCAGTGGGGATACTCGTCCGATGATGACAACGGCACTCGTCTTTCAAGCTGGGCTGAAAATAACAACTTTTTCCTGGTATTTAATGCAAAAGACCCACACACTTTCCATTCAGCTCGATGGCGTCGTGGGTACTCTCCAGACTTGTGCTTTTGTTCTTGTGACCGATCAACAACACCCATACCAACTAGCAGGAGGGTCCTAGGTGTCTTTCCTCATTCTCAGCATAGGCCTGTACTAATATCAGTGGGAATCCAAATTCCTCTCGTAAGATCTTTTCCTCGGCCTAGGTGGAACTTTAACAGAGCTGAGTGGGAGGCCTTCTCCACCAGGCTTGACAAAGGCATCAGGTTCATCCCTCCTAAAATAAAAAACTTCGATCGGTTCACAAAACTTGTTCCGTCTTGCCCTAGAACGTCTATTCCAAGAGGTTTTAGGAGAGATTATATACCAGGATGGAGTCAAGAGTGCGAGGACCTTTACAGTGAGTTCACTGATACCACAGAAAAACTCCTTTTTCTGTGCTGATACTGCTGACAGAGATGTAGCGGACCAACTGCTTTACTCTCTCGGCAACACCAGGAGAGAGAAATGGGTGAAAACTGTTGAGAACATGAACTTCACCCAAAGTAGTCGCAAAGCCTGGTCTCTTCTCAGAAAGCTCTCCACTGGTAAAACAAATGATAAAAACACTGTCTCGCAACCTCTCCCTTGTGATATTGCAAAACGCCTCTCCTGTTTGTCTAAACCCGTGCGTACGTCTGCGGACAGGAAGGTGAACTTTAAGCTAAATGAAATAAAGCAAAGTCGGCAAGCACCATTGGAAGTCTCTAGACCTTTCACTATGGGTGAGCTAGATGCGGCGATTGATGCGATGCCAATTGGCAAAGCAGCAGGCTTGGATGAAATCTTCCCGGAGCTTATAAAACACTCGGGTAAAAAGGCTAGACAGTGGCTTCTTGCGGTTTTTGACACCATAATGGAAACCGGCGACTTGCCTGGTATATTTAGAAAATCCAAAATAATAGCTGTCTTGAAGCCCGGTAAAGATCCAAAACTGCCCGAAAGTTACCGACCCATAGCTCTTCTTAGTGTCTGTTTTAAGCTGCTCGAGAGGTTGATATACAACAGAATCCTCCCTGTTCTCGATTCCAGCACCCCCGTCGAACAAGCTGGGTTTAGACCTGGGCGCAACTGTTGTGACCAGGTTCTAGCTCTTACTTCTTTCATCGAGAATGGGTTTGAGCGAAGACTGAAAACCTCCTTCGCTTTCTTAGATGTTACTGCAGCTTATGACACTGTCTGGAGAAAAGGCCTCCTTATTAAATTTTACTAACTGATTCCTTGCCCTTTCCTGTTGCGTCTCCTCAACTCAATGCTCTTCAGCAGGATGATTAAAGTATATTTGGGACGAAAGGAAAGTACTTTTAGGCAACTAAAGGATGGCCTGCCACAGAGGTCAAAGCTCGCCCCACTGCTGTTTAATGTGTATACAGCCGACACTTCTGACACTCGCTCCTCAAAGTTCGTTTACGCAGATGATATAGCTCAGGCTTATCAGCACAAGGAATTCCAACTAGCTGAGGAAACACTAACAAATGACCTCACAACCCTCGGTGAATAATTTAAAGCCTGGAAGCTAAATCCAAACCCAACAAAAACCGAGGTTTCTTGCTTCCACTTGAACAATAGAATGGTCCAACAAAAGCTTAAAATTGAGCTAAAGCACAATGAAAATCCAGAGTATCTGGGGGTCACTTTAGATCGGTCCCTGACATTCAAAAGCCACCTACAAAAGACAGCAGCCAAGGTGAGAACCAGGACTAACATTGTCCATCACCTTGCTGGCTCCACATGGGGAGCTAACGCACAAGTACTGCAAACCACTGCTCTGTCATTGGTATATTCAACTGATGAGTACTGTGCTCCCGTGTGGTTGAACAGTGTGCATGTCAGGGATATCGACGTCCAGCTAAACAGGGTTATAAGAGCCATATGTGGTACACTCATGGCAACCGACGTCCCCTGGCTCCCGATCCTGTGTAATATATTTCCACCTGGAACCAGACGAAGATTAGGGAATATACTAAGATCTTATCTGCTCCACACCGACCCATCCATGATTACCTACCCCAGGAGACGGTCAGATTGAGGTCCCGAAGAGCACCACTGCGGACAGCATCCCAGTTGACGGACACAAACGTTTCAGTCCATACCAACTGGACTTCCTCCTGAGACTCTTTCCAAGGTCGGAATCACTTTTTATTGCTGACCCAACCTTAGCAGTAAGTGATATGGATCTTCCTCGGAAGCAGTGGACTGTTCTCAATCGATTCCGCACTGGAGTGGGAAGATGTAATTATTGGAAATACAAATGGGAAATGACAGAAGACCAGTAATGCGGCTGTGGAGCGAGTGCCAGACTATGACTCACATAGTCAATGAGTGCCCTTTGAGTGCTTTCCAGGAAGGGCTGATGGGCCTTCATTGTGCAAGTGAAGCTGGGCTGCAATGGCTTAGCGACCTGGATTTAGCTATATAGAGAGATCATAAATGTTTATTTTAGTTTTATTTTAAATGTATTGACGCAGGTGCTTTGCACTGCAGAACATCTTTTATTTATTTATTTATTTATTATTATTTTTATGATGGTAGCTAGCTATGACAGCCATACGATGTAAATAAGGGTTTATTTTGTCTTAAGAACATTTTTTTCCAAGCAGACATCGAATGCAGGCTATTTCATTTTACTAAATTTTAATAAAACGAAAATTAACGAAAAAAATAATTTTTCCAATTCAAAACAAACTGTACAGTACTGATATAACAATATGAAACATATATAGATTTTTTATGTTTTTAAGTAGATAAAAAATACATATAAAATGATTATAATCATGCATATAAAACTGGCAAGATTTTAATAAAATGAGATAACGTGGCATAGGCCTACTTTGTCTGCTTACAAAAATAAAAAATAATATTGTTACTACAAAATAAACCGTTGAAACTGAAAATAACCACATGAAACATTTATTATTTTTTGTAATTAAAATCAGACAACAAAAATATATTCTGTATATATTTTAAATATTTTTTCACAATATAAATTGACAAAAACTGTGTTTATCAGATGAAGTGCACATAAAATGACTTGATAAGAGAATACAAATTATATTGTAATAACAAAATAAATTGTTCAACCCATTACTAACAATACGAAACCTACACTATTTTATGGTATATGTAACGCATATTCAAATTATATGTATATATATAGCAATCATATATATAGTATATATATACATATATATGTGTGTATATATTATAAGGAACATATTATATGGTCATGAGTTTTTATGCTCATCACTGTTTATTATTGCACAAAATATACATTTGTGTGGTAGAGTAAATTTGAATTTGAAGCAATTTGGAATGTTATGAGCAACAGCGAGATTGTCTGACATGCGCAGAGGGTTGAGACTCCACGAGGAGGAATATTTTGAGTTCAGTGCGCGCCTGTCAAGCGTAGGGTGAGGTCGGGTTCGCTTACTGCTCCCACCCTTCATTTTTCAATCAGTAAGCCATATAGTTAAAATATGATTTAATGGCAAACTATGTTTTGAAAAATAATTTTGTACAGAAAATATGATTTTAAACATAAATGCATAACTATTCAATTGTGAGACATTTTCATTCGCAGCTAAAAATGGAAATCGTGTTTCGTCTGATAAGTTTTTATTTTTTCACCTGCGGAGTCAAAGCTCAATCCACGTAAGTTAATTAAAACAATTATGTGTGAAAACTATTTTTAATTGTGTTAGCAATTACATAGCCCACCAAGTGTTATGACGATACAATAATGATCTTAGCTTTTTAACACCATCAAGAATTTTGTTGTTTTGATAAAAAAAATTAATAAAAAAATAAAAAAAAATGTTTGGTAATAGTTAGTTTTAAGTGTGTGTTTGTTGGATTTTTATGGCGTGTTTTTAAGAAATTACCTACTTCTGGTTCGCTCTCATAACAGCTCATTAAAATAAAACTGAAATTATGAGCTTTACATTTTTATTTTCAGACGAAAATAGTTTATACTTTGTGTCTCACACTTAAAATAATACAAAATTATATAGTTTTTTAAGGTGATTTTATTTTGATCAAACAACACCCATAAAAAAGATTTTCATCAATATCTAAAATAAAATTTTTATTTTACCTTTTTAAATATTTATTTGTTAGAATTTGATTCACTGTGTGCATATTCTATAAGGTTATGGATCTGCTGTAGAAAATACTATTTTGAGAAAAATTAGGAAAAGCCATCTAAATTATTTAGAAGAAACATTCAGCAGGGTGTACAAGAAGGTACATATAAAGGAATATTTTTATTTCCTTCCACATGAAATATTTTAATTACTAACAATTTACACGTTAATTCCATCAATAGGAATTTAATTTCTGAAGTTTTTTAATTACAGGAGTATTAGAAATTACGTTTAGTATGTTATTGTTCAATAAAGTATTGCAGACATGGTCTATTACCGATCTGCAAAACAAAAGATCATGACGTTTTGGGATACGAAGTATGATCTTGTATTCAGGTAAAATAAATACCTAAAAGATTACAAATAGTAAAACATACCAGGCAAACCTGATTTGAAGTTGTTTATACCTCAATCCGTCTCAGTAATTTAGTATAGCTCTAAAATAATTAAATAGCCTCAATTGCTGTATATAATTAGATTTGATATTGAGGGGGTTGGGGGGCTTTATTGGAGAATTTCAAAACATCAAATTACAAAGTAATGCAATTCGAGTCATCGGCATAACGTTATATAAATAAATCTAAATTTTATCTGGTAATTTACTTCATATTTCCGATCATCTAATTTTTTGTAAAGGACTGAGGTATGTGCCTTTAGTTAGACCTTAAATTTTTTATTTCCTCTCGAGATTAAAACATTTTGGTGGCAATCGCTAGATTCCCGTTATGTCAAAAATATCATTTATAAAACGATGTAGATGTTTTCAGATTTTGCTAGTTTTTTAATAGAAAATTTAAAAGGCTTAATGGTCTTGTTTCACTATTTTTACCAACTGTAGATTGACAAGGTATTAACTGCATGGAGCTAGAAAATAAATATTGCTTTGTTAAGATAGTTGTATGTGTCTTTATATAAATGATGATAAAATATATGTTTTGAGTTTTTTCACTGCGTTGTTACAAATGAAAGCATTGTGAATGTGAGAAAATAAAGAAAAAATATAATAAGTATACCTTAAATATTTTTTTAAATATTTCAATAAAGTATTGCAGACGTAGTCTATTACCGACCAGCAAAACAAAAGATCATGACCTTTTGGGAAACGAATGTATTAAATATTTTAATAAAATACCTTAAAGAATTTATCGACATTTGTTGAAATCACTTTTGTGTGTTTGTGTGCTCGTGTAGTCATGTACTTGGTTAATTAAGGCCAGACTTCTCAAGTTTATTTTTATTTTACGATAGGAAATTGGAGTTTAAAATTTGACCTCTTAATTTCACATTCGTCTAAAAGTACTCTGAAATCTACTACTGAAAGACACTATGTACCTGATAATTCATTATACATGTACAAAGTTATTGCAAATTATGTTTAGTGTTTAAATCATTATTATAACCGTATATATTCTTTTTTACAATTCTAAATACTTTAATTGGAAATAAATTCTAACAAGTTTTGTTTTACATTCGTTAATGTAATCATAGACGCTGTATAATGTTAAAAAAATTAATGGCTCCAAACATGAATTTATAGCTAAGTTAGCTCTTAGAGTGTTAGGTTATCAAACGGATCAGTCATATAATTGAATTCTACTCAATCTATTGTCCAAACGATCTTCGCTAACAATTGTTTTTTGGGGACTTTGAGAGCTAAATATCCATTGGTAACTATCAATTTAGCTGCTCTCGTCTTCTAACTTGAACCATTCAATTATTGACAGTATAAATTGGTCAAAAATTAAGTTAATCAATATAAGCGGAACTTCTTGATTTTTTTCATGTAAAACTAATTTAAATAGTGTAGAAAAATTATTATTATATTTATTCCATGAAATATTTAACGTATCAAAGTATTAATTAGCCATGGCCTGCAAATTTATATTTAAAAAATATTAGAGAGTAAGTTGCTCAAATCGTTAGATGCAAAGGATGTATGAAACAAATCATCTAGTACAATTTATTTTAAATCTAAAACGTAAAACTGGAAATATAGTTTTAAAACTTAAAGTTATCTAAACTTTAAATCTATTTGAAACACTGGAACTTTAACATTGTACTATATATTTTCAATATATTTTTTCATGATATAGCATTAAAATATAGTCAGCTATCCTGTTTAGACTTACTACACGATTAAAACAGCTAATTTTGAATGACTGTAAACTAATTTTATCCATTAACCATTTAAAAACATAAACTTTAGATTTGCTATATTATTGTAAGAATAGCTAGTAATAACCTTTAGATTTGCTACATTATTGTAAGAATATCTAATAAAAACCTTTATTACCCCTTTTAAAATTTATATCGCAGTAGAAATTAATATCAAAATATTAATTAAAGGTTTTAAAAATGGTTTACTCATAAAAAAAACTTCTTGATGCCGTGAGAAACGACGTTTTAAAAACGTCGTTCGTAATTATTGTTAAAATGACTAATAAATTGTTAGTATTTTAAATTATCTCAAACTAGCACCATGACTCTTGTTTCCATTTTTCACCGATAGCAGTTCCAATTCATTTATCTATTACTTTAATATTACGAGTACGTGTATTTTAACCCATCTGCATGTCCATGTGCAGTATTGTCCTCCCCCCCTCCCACACTGTGCATGATTTATCATAATTGCTTTCTTGATATGTCTACTATTAATAGAATCAACATTATTGTAACCATTGATATCTGTTATCTAGCATAAAACATAATTAAGAAGTGCAAGAAGAAAAGACATGAACGTTGATATTTATATTTTTTCTTGTTTTCTGACAACTGCTCAGCATGCTCACCTCATATGACCATATCACATGCATTGTAAAAATGTCAATTGATAATATATGATGATTCTGATTCTGATTCTATAACTTTGTATTTTCAATGTTACCGTAACAATATCCTTGTAAACAAGTGAAATACGTAACTGTAAACTACCAGTTTTCGGTGTACTGGAAACTGTCATTGACTAGCAAGAAATGGTGTGGACCTCCAAATCCCTTCACTCGAAACATCGTCAAGTCAAGCCCAACATGATCCAACTCTTGTGTGGTTACCATCCCATTATACATTTACTGTTATTTTCTCACTTCCTCACTCTCGTGAAGTTAAAAATATTATTTACATTTGGTTATAGGTTACCCTCTTGTAGGAAGGTAAACAATATTTAAGTACTAGAGTTTAATCACAAAAATATGTGCATATGATTTGAGTGTAAAAGTCTGTTCAGAACATACTCTGCGTAACGGCTGTCTATAAAGTAAACTATTAACGAGAGATGTTTCAAATTTTAAATGTTTTGTTAAATATTAAATTGAGGATAAAAACTACCATAACTATATCCTCACATTTATTTATGTAAATAAAAGCATTTTAAATGTAACTACGCTGATCTGTAGCTTATTTTTTCACCTTGAAAATAAGATCATTAAAATGATTTTTAAAATACAACGATATGGTACAGTAAAAATGATAAAACATTTATTCTATATGATTATAGAACTGTTTGCTTCATCGTGAAATTTTGAACTTTTCATCAAATCGCTGAGTAAAACCCATTTCTTTTGTTGAGTTTCTCTAAAAGTGAACATAAAACATACCAAACAATCTTGTTTTGCCTAAGAAATACCACCACGATAAACAATTGCTTACAGAGTATAGTTCAATATTCCAAATGCAAATTTACTGCTACTCTTTTTAACCATTTCATAAGTAAATTTCGCGGAAATATGGAAAATATATGGTATTAGTTAATTTCATTTGTTAGTTATATTTCTTAGTAGGACTGCTATTTTGAAATGCAGTTTTAATAGAAACGACTAAGATTCTACTACATCAAGATATCTTGAGGAAACTTTCTTATTATAATTTAAGCATGCTTTCATTTTTTAGTTAAAACATGGCTTTCAGGTCTCCTTGAAGATTAATGAATACCGAGGGTAAAAAGATCCTAATTAAAGATATCCTTCTCTTTGTTTATCAAAAAGGCTTATTGATGCTCGTCTTAAAGTACACCATAATACTTCCTTCAAGCTAAAGTACAGAAAAGTATAATACAATACAGATTACTTAATAAATAAAATGCTGTAAGAGTAAGTGGACTAGTAGTTATTAAACTGAATTTCAATCGTTTTATGGTACATACAATTTTAATAGGTTTGGATTTTTTAAAGGCATATTGCATTGTAATATAGTATTGGCACGTTCGAGCTAAAAATGGCGCCTTAAATTTTTTAAAAGGAAAGCTGTTGTTCTCTTAATGCCTAAACTATGTTTAAGATTTTAAAATACTAAAACCACGAAATGGCAACTTTTTTGAGATTAGTGTAACAGCAATGCACAATAATTGAAGGATCTTTACCATTAGAATTGGAAAGGATCGACAATTAATTTGGTATGTTTAATAAGGTTCATTCGATCGACAAATATTTTTGAAAAACAAACTATACGTCCTTATACTAAAACTTATCTCAGACTATGATAACTTTTTTTCTGCTTAACAAGTAAAGTATGTCTGTGTGCAATGAATATGACGATTCTTGAAGCATAACTTTGGCATGGATTTGGCATGGATATCCATAAGCATAAGATTTGGCATGGAGATCCAGAACTATCAAAAAATTTAAATGAGTTATCGAACATCGTTAATCAGACAGACTACGCGAATTAAATACTATAAGCTTCCCAAAAGAAAAATTGGCGGTGTTCTTTTTTTTAATTATATAATTTTATAAACTCTTAAAAGAGCAAAAAGAAAACAGAATAATTTACTATTTTAGTCATACTCTTCTTTTATCTAGTTTCAAAAATGTG
Organism: Neoaliturus tenellus; assembly: GCA_030545055.2. Lineage (NCBI taxonomy): Eukaryota > Metazoa > Arthropoda > Insecta > Hemiptera > Cicadellidae > Neoaliturus > Neoaliturus tenellus. The sequence continues at coordinate 86,970,510 of CM061535.1, forward strand.
TTTAATAAGTCCTGTGGACTTACTTATGTCTTAAGTATAGTATTTTTGTCTTGCGTAGGGCATTTTGTTTCAGTCTTATAGTATTTATTGTATTTTAGAAGCTCTACTAGTTCGGTCCCGTGAAAGTTTGCCTTATCTCATCCCCTTCACCCTTAAAAAGGGTCGTTCTTTCAAAATTCTTACGCAAAGCCTTATGTCTTATGTCTCTCGACTTTGCGAGCTCATCCTGGAGTAAGCCTCCCCCTCCTCTCCCTTCCTGCTCTAGGACTCACTTTGTCCCTCTCAGACTATTATTCTCTCATAATGTAACAAGCATCGTCACTCCTCTCTAGACGATACCTCATCCTGGATTTGTAATCTTATTCCTCTCATACTGTTCCTATCTTGTTCTCTTCTTCTTCCCTAGATGTTGTTCCTCATTAAATACTCCCTCTCTCTCAGAATTGGGTTACTTGGTCCTCCCACTAGAGGGTTGGGTTTATTATAATTTTAGTTTTTCTTGATCATAATGACTGAGAGGTGAAACAATAGTGGTTTACAACGATTGTATTATAAAGGCCTTTGGTAGAACACAAGCAAAGCAGTGTTCTAAATATATCACGAGTGGCTTGAAGGCTGAATACAATCGTTGCACACTCTACTTTATCTACGACCAACTTAAATTTGGCAAGTTATTATGGTAATCGTGTCGAAATGTATGGGTTCTCAATAATAGGTTGTTAATAGGTGATCAAGAATGTTTCCACACAGAAGTCGTGGATCTTACTCACATATGATCCCACTAATATTTTGAGGTAAGGCAATAAAGATAATTAAAAATTAATCATAATGGATCAATCAGCTGATTTAAGAATTCCAATAAAATATTACTTTTGTCTAAAGCCGAGCTCTCATTGGTCTTAAACTTGTATTTTAATGTGAAACTTGTACATTTAAGACTTCATGTAACGGTTTTAAATCTGGTTTTAATCTGGGAACTGGTTTGTGCTTATTACAACGGTCGTAGATAAAGTTTCTTAGAGTGTTAAGCAAGTTGTTACACGGTAAACTATCGTAAATGTCGAGGCGTCACTTAATATACTGTTCAAAGCCTGAATGTACAGGATAAACCTTGCTCCTTCTCCACTTCTATTCTTTTCTACTTTCACTCTACTTTCCTTACTTTTTCAAAGTTCGTCACCAATATCTAGTCCTGACTGTTTAACATCCGATAATATTCAAATAAAATTTTAATTTTAATCATGTATTCAATTTTAATTTACTATTTTTGTCTCCTTTATCTGTTATTTGATATTTTAACCCTAACATAACATTAACTTTTTATTCCCCCAGTGTGGAAACTAATAAAAACTAATATTATACTTCCAAGAGAAACAGTTAATAATTTATATAACAAGTTTTTGAGAGATAATAATGTTTTATTCAAGTGATAAAGTCCAGGTAAATGTAGAATCAAAGTGCAAGGGTAAACTACAGACATAAACGTATAATAACATATTAAGGCTAAGTATTACTCCAGACATTGTTACATACGGTTCTACTGGTGTACAAGGCTGAAATAATAAAGGGACCTGTGCAGTCAGACATAAACGTAATCGTTTCGACACTGTGTTATCGCACAAATGAGCCAAACAAATGTTCGAGCTCAAACTTTTCCAGGATTAGTTTTGCTCAAACATTTATTTATTCTTCCTTGTAACTCACTTGATCAGACTAGAATATATCAAATTATTTATTTTCTATGTAAACGTATAATGATTAGAGAAATATAATCATTATTTCATGAGTGAAATTTTAATATTATTCTACTTAGTTGATCATGATAGTGTAAAGGAAGTCTCACTCATCTTATCCTTTGGAATTTGAACGAAGATATAGGTACTAGAGGATGTATACTAACAGATCTTCATCATTCATCCATTGTATTAAGTTGTATTATTTCATTATCTAATCTAAATAACTCAACAGGTTACGACTATTTTCGGTCGTACCTGTACGCGATGGGCAAGACAGCTTCACCTGACTGCATTTATTCACGGCATTCCCGACGATGCGGAGAACACCTTCTTTCGCTGCCCACATTGAGAAGGGCCCCACCTGGAGACCACACAAACTTTAGGTACATTTTCGGAGGACGCAGTCTGCCAAAAGGTCTTAGAGGACCGCTGGGATTGTTTGTCACAGTGGCTCAGACCCCCTGACCGTCCGGCTGGTCAAGGAGTGAGCGCAATGGGCTTAGGCTAATTTAGGCCTAGCCTGATAATGTGACAAACAATTCCAAGCTTGAGTCTTAAAGAGTAGAGAAGGTTTTTTAGTAGGTATACCCGTTTTTTAGGGAAGTCCCACACTACAGGCTGGGGCCCTGTGTGCGTAATGCATTTTTCCTTCCTTTCCCTCAAAAAAGTTTAATAACTCAAATGAGCTACTAACTTGAAATTTGGTATGTAGCTTTGGTAGGTAGCTTTTGTCCTGAAACCCCAGGGAAAAATATGAAAAGCCACAATATTCCAGTTCAACCCCCTAAAAGATTTAATAATGTGAATATTAATTTGAATATGTCAAGTTTTTCTATTTTTGCTCCAACTTTTGAACGAGATGTGCTACCTCAAATCTGGGGAGAAATCTTTGGTCATGAGTTAGACGCTGTACAAGTTTGGTTCTGAGAAAATATTCCTTATCTCACACCCTTTACCTTTAAAAAGGGGCGTCCTTAAAAAATTTCACAATTTTGTTACAAAAATTGTGCTTTTTGAAATTTGTTTCTTACTATTATGCCACATAGATGCCTGAAGTTTAGTACATATCATGACTTCTGTGTATAGTATACTTATTTTAGATATACTTTTATACAAGTTTTCTTAGTAGTTTTTACACACATTATTGGATTCTCTTTGTCTAACTTTACAAACTTACAGTACGGATGACATTTACAGTACTTACAGTACAGATGATATTTACAATACTTACAGTACGGATGGCATTTACAGTACTTACAGTGCGGATGACATTTACTGTACTTAAAGTACGGATAACATTTATATGGCAGACCAAAAATTGTAGTCCATGGCAACGGTGCCAATTTTGGGCGTTCTGACAAGCTGACTACATTGCCAAAGAAAGTTTTTATTTTTTATTTTTTATTTTTATTATACAGTATCGTATCAGCTTAATGAAGTTAAATTTAAAATTTGAATATTCACTTAACTCAATGGTATATGGAGGTTTAAGCGATATAAGTAACAATTAAACTGTAATATACCATATAATGTAAAAAAATCATGTAAGGTATATTACAATATTAGCAAGATTAGTCTAATACTATTATTGTGCTGATTAAAAAGATTGAGTGCAGAAAATGTACTTAGCCTGCATTCACCTAATTCATAGTTCATGATAATCTAAAGGTATAAAAACTCTTTTAATAAATACTTGTTTCAGGTCAGTACTGTTAAGTAGTACATGTTTCATATTCTAATATTTTAAATTTAAAATTTATAATAAAATTTGCATTAATGCTTCCACAGTTAATTACGTAAAATAATACTTTCATGAACAATCACTGAGGGTATTGTAGGATTTTTATTTCCCATTTTAAAATTGGAATGCTTTTCTCATACAAAAACTTATACTTCAACTGTGGTTATTTATATATTTGGAATTAATAACTTCTTAATATAGTAATAGTAAAAAAGTCGAATGATTTTTTCATCTAAGGTTTGGGTACATACACTGTATATTTACTGAGTATTTGTTATATTCCCTGCTTGCTCTGATGGGTGGAGTCTGGAAGAGCACGTTGAAAAACAAAACCTGAAGGTCTACTATGCACATTGTTTGCTAGTACATTTAAATATATTTTACAATAATTCATCCCGACTGCTAATCAAAAGCTTTTTTTGTAACGTCATGCGTTCTATTACCAAGATGGCAATGTGTGGAGAAAAATTTCCTAGTTTTACTTTTTATACCAGTTATTGAAATAACCTTTAAACATTGGTTCGATATGATAAAAATGGCACAGATTTTGATGGTTTATAAATAGGGTCAACCCAGCTGTTTGCACACTAGACTGACACAGTTCAGATTTTTATATCATTGGAGGCAATTTTTTAATCTCATCTCCTGTATAGCAAGAGAATTTACAATTTATCGCAAACGAATTATTCTGTTCCTGTCCCAATTGAGTTGGTTACAAACTGTTCCTCGTTTTAAAGGTTAAAGTTGTAAACAATTTATCACTTAAACTTTCTTTTACTTCCCATTCATGGATGGAGAGAACCAGTACACAGACGGAATAGTAGTTGGTCGTAGTTCAATATGCCGCAGCTCACAGACTATTTGAGTTCCAAATCCACCGGGGCTTTGACGACAGCAATGACTGTGACTGGACTGCGACACTATAACACACACAGCATTAAACTGAAAGCTGATTATATCAAAAGGGTAAACAGCCAGTTATTAGTAAAGTTATGATGGATTTCGACACCCCCAAGCGGTAGGGTGGCATTCAATCTGGCAATTGTGGAGTCAGTTTCAACAGAATTCATAATGGTGTACGTAAAACATGGGTGTATAAGTTATCGTAGAACATTGGTTACGGTTCGTATTTTTTATATATTAACTCAGATTGTTTAGATTGCTATTGTTTATCATATTAAAGAGGAACGGGGGGGGGGAGAGGAGATTACGAACGAAAATATGTTTTGGTATTAATTACCATGGTGGTCACCGTAGGCCTAAACTTAACTAAAAAGTTATTCCTAACCTAAAATTAAGTTATATTTGAATTTTTAATTCGGTTATTTTCCTCGGAGGAACAGTGTACTGGAAATTCTGATGCGACAGAGGTATTTGTTTATGTGTAAGATGTTGTTTGTAACCGCAATGCCGGTTTTTAAGATTTTGCCAGGAGTGATCTAAGCTGTAGTTTTATACTCTGGCTTAGAATCTAATTTAAATTTCTCTTCTATTAGACCAATGACTTATGAGATCATTGTAAAATGGAAACTAGCTCCAATTATTGTAAAATCAAATAATCAATCAGATATTCCACAGGATTGTACTGACCCTGAGTAAGCTAAATAAAAAAATTCTTATTTTAATTGTTTAGTCAAAATTAAAAATCTCTAAAAATAAATAGAAACTACAGCATTTCACAATATCACTAAATATTGTATGATTTATCGGAAGTTTTATTTCAAACTATCCCACGGCTCGATGGGGGCTCCGCTCCCTTGCTCCCTATTTGGTTCCGGCAAATTTCTTTATCATATTTACAGTTTAAATCGTTAATGGTGGGAGAAAGCTGTTTAGTACTAAAAGATTGCAATACATTATTACAATAGATGAAAGATTAATAAATAAATAAAATAAATAAAATAGTCCCCCGGACTCACAATAAGTATGTAGATAAGTATCAACAGTAATACAACCAACTCTCAATCATTAAAACAAAAATCTTAAAATCGGTTTTGAGGGTTATTGCATAGACATCCGAAAAAATGCTCGAACAACATTTTCAACCTTTAGTAAGATCTTTCTGTAATGTTAAGTAACATTTTTTAATTGAATAACAGTGTTGTCACAAGAGTGGAAAAATGAAAACTTTATTTTAAAAAAATTGGTCAGGAGGTCTAGTGGTGCAAGATACGACAAAAGTCAAAGGGCCTATAAATTGTAGTTCTTGCAATACCATATCGTTGTATTTGCCTAAGATTTTGTTATGACTAACTATTTGGCTGCTAGAGCTGAAAAACTAAATAACGATTCCTCTAGTTGGCCAGAACCAATAAAATATCACTAATTATAATTATAAAATTGGTAAAAAGTAAAAAATGTATTTTAAGAGTAAACGGGAATAGGTACGGCGAATTAGGAAAGGCCAAAAATTTTAGATATTTACAAGATATATCAATATTGTCACGTGAAATGTTTTGTAGGACAAAACGTTTACTTGAAGAAAAAAAAACAAAAAAGGCATTTTACAAAAATAAGTCTGGAAGTTTGAGGGTGAGAGGTACAGTAAAAAGTCACAGGACCAAATTTTTAGTAAATACCTTTGACTAAGATTGTCTCAGATTTTATTGGACCATCCGTTTAGCCCTTAAAGCAAAAATAAAACAAAAATCATGTTTGCAGAGTTCCGTAACTTTGATTTTTTGAGTGGTTTTAAATTAGAAATTTAACAACTTATGACGTTTCCCCTCATATAGAGCAAATGAGCTAAGTGTGTATCAAAATTTAAAGTTCCTGTCCCAAAAAGGTGCTCCAGGATTTTGTGTAAATAAATGAGTGAGTGAGTTACATCTGCGGCTGTATATTATTTGGAAGAAGATAGATTCTAAGAAATATAACTGGAACCTATACATCCTCTGCAAATTTGTAATAAATTATCAACCTCAAGATTAGCATATTCTACGGTTGCATCATTGGGCAGCAACTAATTGATAAGCAATTAAAAATTTTAATGAAATCTGTTTAAGTAATATTTTTAAGCTTTTCTTTTCAGACTAATTCTATCTAATCAAGAAAGTAAAAAGTTTTGCAATTGCTGAAAGAGCTGTCTCAATTAGAAAGACACCTCAAGTTGAAGAAGGGAGACTTTTTTCGTTTATCGAGAATATTATGTTATTAAATATTTTGACATAATTTCAACGTAATCAATTGTAAGTATTATCAAAAGTAATTCTCATGTTCGGAACACTGTGTGTACAACTCTGCATTTCTTGTGTCCCATAAATTAACAAATCACACATCTTATAATAATTAAACCATTTTTATATATGATCATATTTTAGCTTGGTCCTATGTAGCCAATGTACCACCTTCCTTTAGATAAATAAGTTATTATATTATAAGGGTTTTTTTATGGTTTCAAAAACCCGTTTGGCTTTAATCCCTTTTTAAAATAAGCAAAACGAATTTCATAAGGAAAATCAAAATTAATTTAAAACGATGAAATTTTCAGCTAAATACTGGCCAGCGGATGTTTTTAGGAATACTATTCCTAAATCGAACTCAAACAGCTTAGGTAGATTGGCTTTTACTTACACTGAATTAAAAATAAGTCTAAGGTAGTGTGGATGGATCAGTTTGATTTGGGGATATTTTCAACAATTAGTAATCAAGTTGCAGCATAACTTGTGACCTCTCGCCAAAATGTATTGAAGCGATTATAATAATTGTTTTATCAATAGGTACATTTTAGGTTAAAACATCCATTCATTAGATTTAGTGGTTATGTTAAATTATACATGTTATTTTTATCTTGATTATTGTGCATTGCTGAGTGAAATAAAATTAAATAATTATGAGAACTATATATTAATCTTATAAAATGTTAGTAGTGATGAAGCAAATAAATGAATTTTTGATTGAGATATCTCTAGGTAAAACATACAGTTTCAAGAGTTTTTGGGTGTGAATTCCTTGGGTAAATTTGCCAGATATAAAGTTTCTCATGCGAGATGCTGACTTAACGACGTTATCATAACATTCGGGAGCTCTTGAATCCACGGGTTAAGAAAATATAAATAAGTATGCTTAACTTCGTCAGTTTTTTTTTCAAGTCTATCAAATGACGAAACATAATTATTTTCCAGATGTATTGGGGGAAATTAGTGAAAGTAACAACTACCCCCATCCGCCATTAACCCAAATTCCTAACTAAAATTCCACTAAACTCTTAAACGTGGTAATCCGCGTCTTCTAATATTCCTTTTACATACAGGCTGGAAACTAAAAGTCTGGAAACGATGTAATATCTTTGAAAGTATTCAAGTAATAAAACTAAAAATTTTCGAATTGATTTAGGATTTTAAGGTCTACTTATTAACAAAAAATATTATTGACATTAAACTTTCAAGGATGGTTCACAAGGAGGTAGTATGAAATCTGAATCGTAATCATAGGTAAAGATGTACATCAAATTTAGAGTCTCTCTCTGATTAGAGAACAATGCCGCAAACCAAACCTTAAAAGAACGACCGAGTCAAAAATGGCAGGCGATCAAATATTGTATTAAAATCATTTTGCCGTAAACACACTCAACCTTCCAATGTCAGGTTTATAGAAAATTTCCCAGAACACAAAGTCCTTTAAATTCATGTATTATGTATTATGACTTGGAACAACGAAGGTTTTACTTAGACTTTTTATGGGCCGTCCCTAATGAAAGTTGTCAGGATCAAGGAAGACGCCCTTCGCCTTGGAGGTTCAAGGACAATATATGATGTAAATGTGTAAAACGTGTAAAAATATAGATGATTATAATACAGATGCTTTGGAAAGTAAACTTTATGACTCAAAATCAGTTTACAAAATTTTGTGGCTTGTTAATTATATAACTTGAAAGAAAGACATTATGCCATTTCCAGACTTTTCCACCCTCTATGTCTAAGTAGTCATTCGTTGCTTTTAGTCATCATGATCTAGGACATAACAGATACAAAATACAAATAAAAAGATTTAAAAACTAAAACACTATTATGTGTTTTATGTACTTATGTAAAGACGTCTTAACATGTAAGTCCTTAGCTCTCACACAGCTTTAAAGATCATAAATAAAACAAGTTATGTCATTTGATGTAGGTAAACAATTGTTTTAATAGTTTATAGAAAGTTTCAAACTGCCATGGGCTGTGAAAAAGGAGTTAAGTTATTGAGATGAGCAGCCTAGCCTAAGCCATATGGGGAAGAAATCATGTTTATACCACTTTTTCCCTCCACCGTTATTTCCAAACTAAATCATATATTCAAACGTGCCAGGACCAACGAATCTCTTATTCTGGTAAACCATAACCGAGCATTCGATGCTCTCATATGCAATTTAAAAGGTGTTCAACGGCCCAAAAAGTTTACTATCGTAATCACTCAATAAATTATCATTAATTGTTCACTTTTAAATACTTTTTTAATTTTATTTATTTTTTTCAATAATGTTTTAGATGATCACTTCCTCGATTTAAACTGATTATTATTTAAAATTATAGCACAAATTCTAACTACTTTTTAGTTTATTAAATAAGCTCCCTATGAAATTTTTAATAGGAAAAATCTCAAGAAATTTAAGAATTTGAAAAACGAAAAGTTAGTTGTAATTTATATTATTATATTTATTAAAAATCTTATTATTTCTCTAAATCTTCATGAAAAGTAATTGGTCTAGATACCTTAGTTACCAATTATTGTTGAAGTCTGCAATCAATGTCATCAGGCAAGAATGCAAATCTTGTCCTAAATAACTGTTTAATGACGTTTAGAAGTCAACTAAGTCTTGATATTTAAGGTTGAAATAAAATGCATAGACAGGACTGCAAGTTTCTTTCCTGGTTTTGTGATGGTTCAGTAATAATGTTGATCACAAATACAAATCACAAACTTACCTACATTTATAATTTTTGAATGCTACATTAGTGTGAAAAACCTTTGTCTTAAATTTTAAATTTAAGTTACAATAAATGTTATCAATAAATATTTCCCTCTGAGTAGAGGATTCACGGTGGACCTATGTAGGTTTCCAGTAATTTATGTACCATTGGTTTATACATTGGGCGGTGTACCGACTGCCAAAGCGTTATTTGTGTTTGGCAAGCACAGCAATCATAGGACCAAATAACGCACTGGGCCACTTCCAGCAAAAACTGGTCCCCATTTTTAACGCATATAAAATTAATGTTTACATCCACGTTTTATCAAATCATTCAATACCGCGTTACACATTCTAATAAAAATAAAGTTAAAACTACCATATCCGGTAAAAAAATTCTAATATGCAGAATAAATCTGTTTTAAGTTGTTGAAAAAATTAGATATTGTGTAAGGTAAGGATTGACTAACAGAGATAACATAAATCTGTTGACATCTTTAGATATAAGCCTTCCCGATTACTTACTTTGGGGATGTGTAGAAAGTATGAGTAGAGGTTAAGGGTAAGGTAGAGGGTAAGTAAGGTCAAGAGTAAGGTTATTAAAATAACTCAAGAAGAATATAAAAAAAATTATTGAGGACAACAACAAAATGACTTTCAAAAGGTGTTCAGAAATTTACTATAGGCTAGAGTGCAGAACAGTGTATAAATGGTGTATAAACAGTGTATAAATTGATTTTGGTCTGTTTGAGCACCAAATCCAAACTAAATCATTAAAACCATGTAAATAGCAGGGCCTAATAATAATAAAATACATCATAGATATGTGTTATATTTGTTATTTTCTATTTAAAATCGTGGTTGCATTTTAAGAGAAATGCCCTAAATATTATACATCAATTTAAATACTATAACATGATTAAAGGCAATAATCAAATTACGAGGAAATTTTTGAAGACACTACTTTGGTATGTAGAGGTATCAATGTGGGATGTGTAGTTTAGTGTAAGGTTTACATTGTTTAAGTGAAATCGAAGTAACTGAGTTTTAAGTTTGAAAGATTAGCAGACAACCATTAGTTTACTTAGTCAAAAAATATATGGTCCAGTAAGGCTTAAAAAGATTTTTGTATTTTTATATTTATTCAAACTTAAAACTGAATTGGGCATTGAACGGACTCAGGGAAATAATTTAAATGCTTTAATACCGGGCTTACGACGGAGCCCCGGGATACACCTGCAGTAATACCTTCAAAGCCACTTAAGGCATCACTATCAATAATTATCTATTGTTACCCAGGTCCTTTTGTTTCCTTTTGTTTATGAGGTATGACAAGAATGACAAGGCCAATCCTTTTATTCTAAAATACACAGGCTTTGCAATCAGGAAATAGTCGACACATCCATTTTTAAAACAACTTGGGTAAAATAGAAATAAAACAGTTAAAATAGAAATGAAAACAGCTTCAACGTTGCAGCCTTTTTCTATTCAAAATATTTAAGTTATATTTGAATACAGGCATTCTTATTAACAGAAAGGTCTAGAAACAACAACTAAGCTAGAATTAAAAAAAAAAAAAAAAAAAAAAAAAAAACTGGAGTTAAATTTAGGGCTATAACTCTATTAAATATTAAGTCTGAGTAACCAAGTCTGATGGGGTTCGTTCCCTGAAGAGTCAGTATCAAATTTTAAATGTAAGCACATATGTACATCAAATTAAAATCCAAGCTTGGTAAAAAACAATGACGCAAACCCGGCCTTAAATGTCAGGCAATCAAAGTTATCTTTAAAATCATATTGATGAACCTTAAAAACTCAATAACTTTGGACATACTTGACCTTTTAAGGTTTGTGGCATATTATTTAGAAAATATAGACCTTCAAAGCGATGTACAATATATCATTGGCAAAAACCATTTCTTTGAGACTCCCTCTAGGGGACGTACCTAAAGGAAGTCTTGAAGGAAAATTTGTCGGTTCATTTTCTACATAACTTTATATAAAGGCTACTTTCTAAATAGTATGCCTCGCACCCAACCACAAAAGTTAAGGTATGTCTGAAATATGATTTCAATGAGAACTTTGATTGAATGCCGTTTTAAGTCTCGGCCATCCATTTGAGATCGGATTTGTGACATTGTACTCTACTGATACCTTTAATTTGATGTACATATCAACCTATCTTACATTAAAGACTTTATACTGACTCCTGATTGGCCAATCCCCATCAGACTTGGATAATCAGCAATAACATAAAAAATAGGTTAGAGCTTAAATCAAATTCTGAGTTTTAAAATTTTAGCTCAGTTATTAATGAAAATATCAAACCGTTTCCAGCCTTATTTATCACTCCTGTATATTTTAACACAGCTATCAACTATGCTTGGTTAAGAGCTTACATAAAAACATTAAAAAGTTAACACATTAGTAGTTGCCTTGATCTAGTTAATTTGGTAAACAGTTTTCATTAGTTGTAAACTTGATGTCATTAAATAAAACTACAGGTCCCTTCAAATTAAATCCATGTTATGTTTGCAAAAATCGCAAAACAAAACGCAAATAACACTTATTGACTGCATATTTTAAAATTGTATGCAGGTTTTAGTTCTCTAAAGTTGTGTAGATTTTACTTACGAATAACATTTTACAGGAGAGGGGCGAAAATGGATCACCTACAAATACTAGATAGTCTCTTAAAAAAAGACTATGACAGAAGAGCTACACCAACGAATCATTTAAGTAAGTAAAGCAATTGTTACCTACAGATGTTAATCAGTTTTCAGTGATAAAATACATAAATTACAATAGTTAAATTGTACATTATATGGGAAAATAATTCACTGGTTATAATTTCAACCCTTAATCATCATAAAAATTTGTAAAATTGGTCAATGCGTCAAATAACTCATAGTACTTTAAGTAAGTACTTCGAATTATAAAAAAAAAAATCAAAACCAACTTATCAACCATATAAAAGAGCTACTTTACAACAATATTCGACAAATATTAGTCTACTAGATGAAAGAAGATCTCAAAAAGTGTGTACGTTATCTATGTTTATGTGCAAATTAAATTAACGTATTTTATAATTAGGATGTTTCACAATATATCTAGCTGATGTCTATAGAAAAATAGTAAAAGGAATTAGTGTTTACATTTTCATGTAGGAAAATAATTGTGAGTTTCATTCACATTAAGTTAAAATTATGTGTTAGTTTCACATGAAGTAAATTAAATTATACATCAAATACGACAAAAAGGTAAAAAAGAGACAAAAGAGTTTATATTTTTAATTGAGGGAACCACCAAGAAAACCAGTTCTCTTTTGCAGCTACAAATGAGCTCCAGGCAGAATGCCCTGGTAGAAGTAACTCTTCAAAAAATCTGGATTTTACCTATAAGGTTTAAAAATGCTTAACTGATAGTTTTGGCTTTAAGGAAAAATAAATACTTGCACACGTGCGTTTTATATGATATTTAACAGTAAAGTTTATGTATTAAAATAAAATAAACTAACTAACATTACACCTTATTCTAATTTTAATTCATACTGTGAGGTTCCCAATTCAGCAGCGTAAGTTTTGGTCTAGAGTTTGAACATTTACGTTTAACGACAGGTTAACCAAGTAAAGCGCTGTTTTGTGACCGAAACTCGGACTAACAATAATGGCTACGTGATCGCCAGTCGCAACTTGTTTTTGTCTGGCCAATCGTGTTTAAACTGATGTGTGTTGTGTTCTAAATGGGTATTTGGTTTTGTAATGTTTTGTCCCCGTAATGTCTGTATAATAAAATCCCGAAAACAACAAAACTACGTTATACTTTCCCTAACCCTATTGATAGTAAGTTTTACAGTTTATTTGTCTAGAAACTAGAAAAAGTAGATTGTTACATAAACTTTTATAAATTGCATTCTTTTTTTAAATAGTCTGAAGTTTTCAATTATCAGTCTATTTAGGTCTGTGGTTTTATTCAGAAGTCAAATTACCATGAATAAGATATAACCATGTAATAAGTTTTATTCAGTTTCGTATTGCTATACGAGAAAAATGCTGTTTCATTATCTCTAAGTTCTGTGACAAATATTTTAGTAGAGAAATTACCAGTAGCTATGCGAGATTCTTTATAATCTTATACAGGATGTCAAAAAACGTCTCATTTGAGTTTTGGGAGATAATTATTTATGCAAATAAAGGAAATGCTTACATAAACATATGTCCTTAAATGCGTCGTGTAGACGCTAGCTACTATTTTGGGTTTTACATTTAATAATTTTTATTTTTTAACGAACGTATAGTCGTGTTGAGTTTATATTTGGCATGAACCTTTTGATACTAATTTTCATTTTCGGAAAAATTACTTTTCCTTTGTGTATTTTTTAGATAATTTTAAAAGCGGTAAATTTGATCAAAACTTTACAAGTAACAAAATAATTGAAAAATAGAATTATTTAAAAGGTATGAAGTTTGTAAGGATATATAAACTTATATCGGATTTATTGTGATTTTCTGCAGAAAATCATTAATTTTGCATTATAATTAAAGCAAATCAAGGCTATTAATAACAATAAAAAACATCAATAATTCCAGTATTTGTTTGTCAGCTCTTAGTAAAACTTAGTAATATTGGTTTTAGGCAATTCAATTTGGCAACTTTTTTGTTCCATTTTAAATTTTGAAACAATTTACCGCTTTTGAGATATTGAGTTTAAATCTTTAAAATTAAGTCCATATTTTATATACACATCGGGAAAAATATATTTTCTTGAAAACAATCAATGGTGTGATAAAAGTTCATGTCAAATATAAACTTAATACAACTGTCCATAACGGAAATAAAAGTTTCTGTATTAGCTGTAAAAAAATAAGTTGCGGCTAACGGCATACGAAGCATTTTAACACATTAAAACTTCTTTCATTTTGAAAGATTGATTAGCCTCCGGATTACTGTTCAAAACTTAAAGTGGTGTAAATACCTGCATTTAAGTAATCCAAAAGTTGCAAAAATGGCAACTAGTTTCGACCCTTCATTATGGGGTCATCTTCAGGCCGTACAAGGATTAAAAACTGCTCTTCATATGAAGGTTGTCGAATAATTTAAAACTTTACACATACACACACGAACACGACACGAACAACGGACATTAAAAACACTGAAAAACATTGAGGACGGATGCGGCGACGTAACCCGGCGGAAGCGTAGTCTAGACTGCCGGTGAAGAGTTCGTTGTCAATGGCATCGCTCCTTATCTCTGTTCACCTGGGGTCGCATTCCTTCCACCCTCCCCCTCCAGTATCTTAATCGCAGTGTCATATATAAAATTAGACCTTAATGAAAGTTTATCGTTTAGTAAGTTTTGTTTATCGGACTTCACTGATCTATATATTTCGAATTCTTCTAGCGTAGTTCTGTGAGAATATTCTCGTGAAAAATGAAGGATATCCATATTATTTTCTATACTAGTGTAATTATGATTGCTTGTAACTAAATGTTCAGCGAAGTTTGAGGACTGGGGCAAAGTTGTTTTTCTTGGCAGATGTTCTTTAAAGCGTTTTTTAAATGATCTGGATGTCTGGCCAATATAATATTTCTGACAATCGTCACAGCTGAGTTTATAAACACCATTTTTATTGTAGACATGTGGACTCTGTTGGGGACGTTCCTTCAATAAAGAATTTAGTTTGTTGTTGGTTTTAAATGAAACATTGACGTTATTTTTTGCCATTAAATTATTAAATCTATTACTTAGGGCCTTGCCGTTAATTGTGGAAATATTCCTTTCTATTGCTCAGTAAGAAAAATTTTGCAAATATAGTTTTTGAAGCTCTGTAGGGCTCTGCCCCACATGACTTCAAAATATTCTAAGGCCTACGGTTTTGAAATTTGATATGGACGTTATTCTTTGCTCATAAATACTCACTCAAAAACGGTTTTGCAAATATAGTTTTTGAAGTCCGTTAGGGGCCGCCTCACAGCTAGGACCATGACAATAGAACATTGTGTGTATGGGGGGGGGGGGGTTGAAATTTAACATTATCATTCCTCTTTGCCCTAAAGTGTTCATTAAGAAAAGGTTTTGCAAAATTCCTTCAGTGTTTCGGGCTTCGCCTTCTACTACCTCAATGGTTCAATATTATTCTTATAAGATATATAAGATATATTATTAAGATATTATAAGATATATTATTCTTATAAGATATATTATTCTTATTATTCTATAAGAGCGAAGCCGTGATGGGCAACAGCTAGTTAAGAATAAAATGAAGATTAAATTTTAATAAAAATATCTTGAGTGGTTTTAAGCAATGAATTCATTGGAGGCAAATAAATAAACAATAAATAAACTAATAAATAAACAATAAACAAGGAAATTAGAATCAATCGTAAGAAAAAGGTCACTTGTAAGTAGTTAGATTTGGCCACTTCTGGCTCAGGTCAGCTGCCCCGGAAGCCACGTGCCGGGGCACATAGCTTCCGGTCGTATATTAAATGAGGGGTGAGGAGGTGGGGTGAGCGTTTGAAGTAGATTTGCGCATAAATTAAAAGTTAGTTCAAGACCGAAATTCAACAATTTGGGGTTGAACAAAATGTGCGCATAAAATAACCGGGTTCAACTAAAACTTCGCATAAATTAAAAGTTAGTTCAAAACTGAAATTCAACAGTTGAACAAAAGTAGAAGTTAGTTGAAAAGGAGAGGGGATAATTGCTTCAAGGTCATCCGGAGGAAGTTTTAAAAAAGACTGAACTCCTAAGAGTTCAGTTTAACGGCGATCGTCGTACAGGTCAGTCGAAACCGACGAGCGACCGAAGAATAGCTTCAAGATCATTCCTCGCCGTCGAAGACACATCCGAAACTTGGACAGGGTCCTGTGGATTCGGTGAAGGCGAAGTTCTCGGAGGATTCTCCCTCGGGTGGGTAGTAGACGATATTTCGTGAACTTGTACTTGTACTTGGTCTGTATCCATCTTCTTGTAGTGTGTAATTTAGAGCGGAGTAGTTGTCGGTCGAAGAGCGTATAGAAGAATGAAACAGGAATTGTCGTGAGCGCACTTATATAAAGAATGGTGGGGATGAAATAGAAAAACCTGTTGAACACAGTCGATAGGTGTAACAAGTTCGAAGTTGTGGAAACATAACATCGAACGCAAAATGTTGTGAATAACATTATCATCAACGTGAACCTGCGAAGTTCTAACAGAGTATAACGGGTTAAAACTTAATTTCTTCCTCACTTTTGTTAAACTTGTTTTAGTCTTTGAAACCGAAGGTTTGGAATTATTTCGTAATATATGTTGTGTCCGCAAAAGTTTCAATTTCAAACATTGCGTATCCATCACAAGAAGTATGTCAGACGTGTAGAAGTGAGAACAAGACTGATGAATGAGATATAACGTCGAACACGCGAAGGTGATTCAAACAGGACGACATGTGCTAATGTAAATGAAATTTCAGGTTAGTAGCAATTAGACTTGTATAATGAAGTTGGCGAAACGTATATATAATGAGTAGGAAGGATGCGAACAACACAAATGCGAGTTAATTAATGGTCGCGGCGCGATGAACAATCTCCTTTTTATAACGGCTATCGCGTGGGAAGATCAGTTCCGCATGAGCGCTCAAGTGGAACCTCCCGTGTTCACTCAAGCGGAACCCCCCCCCCCCGTGACTAATCAAGCGGAACCCCCCCCCCCCCCCGGTGTTCACTCAAGCGGAACCCCGCCGGGTCGATGACCGGTCAATGGCTGGTCACGACCGGTTGCTAACCCCATCTAATTACCACACTTCACATCCCATGCCAGCCATCAACTACTATTGTTTCAATGAAACAGAATTAAACATGGCAGCCACCATGGAAAGTTCTAACCTCAAACCTTGGTTTTACGTCACTGCGCATGCGCCGCTCCCACTCCTTCGTTTCATTTTTATGCTGCTATAACTTGTACTGGAGTGAGCCAACTTCACGCTACGGCGCCTAGTCCTGTATTACTCACTTTAGCGCTACTGCGAATGCGTCTAGTCTGTATTACTTACTTTAGCGCTGCAACGAGTTCTCCGGATCGGAATCACTCCTCGCTATTGCGCATGCGCCTAGTCCTGTATTACTCAATTTAGCTCTACTGTGCACGGAAAGTTCTAACCTCAAACCTTGGAATTTACGTCGCTGCGCATGCGCCACCCCCACTCCTTCGTTTCATTTTTACACTGCTGCGAACTGGAGTGGATTGAAGACCGTACTGGAGTAAAACATTTCCCCACCACTGCATTAATTACCCCCACCACTCGAAAACCCGAGGAGCGATACGAGCCCGATTTTCGCGTCAGTCGTCAACGAGTTTTCATAGCGAAAAGTCGTTGGCGACTCGGTAAGAGGTTCAAATATATAGTAGGCCTATATATATTTGAACTTCTTATACTACGTTGCGTTCTTTAATGCAATGTGGTATGTGTGTGTGTGTGTGTGTAAATATTAGTTGTAAGTTGCACTTAATTTAAGAATTAATTTGCGCATTGCGATGTTAGTTATAAGTTGTGTTTAGCGTTAAGGTTTATTAATTTTAAGAATAATGATGGTATTTGGTTGTGTTGAATTATTTGATATTTAATAATGATGTGTTGTTAGTTTTAAGTGTTGGTATTAATAATTAATGTTGTTGTTTTGCCTTTCAGCTAGATGATAGGGGGTAGATTAACTGTAAATTCAGAAGTTCTGTTGAACTTCACTTAGAAGGGGTGGGACATCCGCACTAGCGGACTAGGTTTTTGCATTTTGTTTAGGAATATGATGGGTGGGATTAGTTGGGTGGGTGTTAGAGTTGCGTTTCTGCATTAGGTGTTCCAGTTTCCCTTCGAATTCACGGTTACGGTAGACCCGGACCGGACCGTTACGGTAGACCCGGACGGTCCAAACAAAATTGCGTCGATGTCCCTTGCAGAACGTAACTAGTGGGTTGGGAGTGGGAACCGTTAGGCAAACAGGGTGGTGGGAACAGTTACTACTGTTCCCATCACCTTGGTTCTTTATAAGTCTTAAATGACCTTGACCCACTTTCGGAAGGGTCAATGACCGACCCCCCCCCCCCGAAAATTAAAATGCCTATAACTCGATAATGGATTGACGGATTAGGACAAGCGATACATCATTGAAAAGGTCTATGTAAGATGAACATTTTAGTAAAAGAAGAATTTAGCTATCTTATTTTAGTCAAAAGTTATGCGAATTATTTGAAATAAATACCCCCTCTCTTTCCTTCCCTCCCACCTTCCCCCACTTAACGGCTGTTAACCCTTCTCATTAGCATACCGTTATAAAAGACGCATCGACCACGGCTAACATTTCATTCTGATTCCAGACGTTACGCTGCGAACTGCGAATAGAACTACCACGATGTCATCCCTTCCGACTACAACTTCCACTACAGCCTGCTCTTCTATCACAAGTTCAACTTCTACTTCTACTACGGCTTCAACTCCAGTCAAAAAAACTCTTCGCTTGAAAAATGCTCCCGATTGGTATAAGAAGCAACTAGACTCGAAACCTTCAACTTCTGGAGCTCCTCTTCCCCCGACCAACAATAGCATACGTCGCAGCATATTTTCACCGCCTTCGTCTTCAAATGACTCCACACCGCCTTCAACTAACATGCCGCCACCGCAGAAGCCAGCTCCTCGTCCTACTACCCCTTCATTTGAAACCTTGCTTCATTGTCTTAGTACACCTGTCATTCCACTGTCACCATTGCCTCCTACCCCACCACTTACTATTCCTAAAGATCACGCCTATCCTAAAAATAAATCTCCTAAGTCTGCTCCTTCAGAGCGTTTCCAATTATTAAAAGAAGAGCGTCGTAGGGCATTTAGCCGTCCCACTACTTGCCCTGAAATGCTCGCTAGGGGAATTAAGAAAGGATCAGCTTGTGGTAGGAAATGTGTTAAGAACGAACGTTTCTGCCGTGTACATATCGTAAAACATCTTTCCGAACCACAACTGACAGAAATCCCCACTGTTGAAGACGATCCTGAAATAATATCCGTCAGAGGAGAGAGGCTTAAGAAAGGTTTGAGATATTTTTTTCTAAGTGTTGTTGACCACCAACACATATTGGCAAAATGTAACGGCAATAAATATAAAATTAGAGTTTGTAAGAATTTGTGTAAAGAGAAGAGACTTATCAATTTAAGTTCTGAAGACTTTCTCCTCAGGGATAAAAAGGATCGTATTACAAGGTGGGGACGTAAACAGTAAATTCACATAGTTTTTCCAAATTTTGCTAAAAAAATAATGGGGGAGAAACACAATGCGTTATAGCGTTGTGTTTCTCCCCCATTATTTTTTAACACTCTAAGTCTCGTGACCTACTTTTCTAAGGTCGTTGTACAGTTATATGACCTGTCTGACTTGCATTGTTTGCTGGTGTAGCTTCATATAGCGTGCAAAGAATGGTTCCTAATGAAATCTCATCAACATTCAAAGACAGAGACTGTTGTTTTGCAAGTTAATTAGTCTTGAAATAATGAAGTAGGAAACGTATATGTAATGAGTAGGAAAGATGTGAACACCGTAAATGCGAGTTAATTAGTGGTCGCGGCGTGATGAACATTTGTCTTCATTATCACACAACGACTATCTCGTGAGAAGATCAGTTCCGCATGAGCACCCAAGCGGAACCCCCCCCCCCCCGTGTTCACTCAAGCGGAACCCCCCCCCCCCCATAAAAAATGGAGATTAAATCCCCCCCCCCTTCCGAAAATTTAAATGGCTATAACTCGATAATGGTTTGATCGATTACGACAAGCGATACATCATTGAAAAGGTCTATGTAAGACGAACATTTTAGTAAAAGAAGAATTTGGTTATCTTATTTTAGTCAAAAGTTATGCGAATTATTTAAAATAAATATCCCCTCTCCTTCCTTTTTCCCCACCTCCCGGGTCACCTCTTACCCCTCTCATTAGCATATCGTTATAAAAGCGAAGCAAGCATTGTTCACTCCTTCATTCTGCTTTCACGCGCCACACTTGTTGTTTCGTCTCTGCCGTTATTATTTGCTTTAAAATGCTTCCTCACCATAGTGAAAACTTCAATCCTTCCGAAATTGCTGATGTTTTCCAACAGCCTGAAGAAGATATGATAGATTATTATGATAGTAGCAGTGACAATGAAAATGATAGTAGCAGTGACAATGATAGTAGCAGTGACAGTGAAGATGAAGATGTAATTGAACTTGATGAACAAATGAGACCAATCTACATCGATGAACAATTTCCTTTTGATACAATAGAAAGATTTATTACGGAAGCACACAAATGGCTAAATTTAGGATTCAATGTTATAATTGGTTCAGCTATTGTGTATAATGACAGTAGGTTCTTCTGTGTAACACCAAATACTAGAGAACGTATGTTGACTTGGCAGGATGATGTTATGAAGTGTTATGAGCTCGAAGTTAGCATTGGTGGCTACTTTGTCGCACAAGTGGTCTAATAACCACATTACCCTTCCCTCACCCCCACCCTATCCCCTCCCAATCCTTATTCCTTCCCCTTCCCCATTTTTAAAACTCATAAAAGGCGGACTATGAACCTCCAGGTTTTTAGTCTGTACTTGCACCGTCAAGATGAGTACTAGACTTGATGGTTTTATAGCCAATGATATTAATATATGGAGTTTGATAACAAACTTGCGTATTAAAATTGAAGAAACAATTATGGCAAACAATGGGATAGGAGTTATTGTTATTGTTTCATTACTAAGACATATTGATTTTTTGTATGATATAAAAGTAACAATCAACAATATTAATGAACTATTTCCCTGGACAATCTTTATTCGTGATGAAGTTGAAAAGCAGAAAATTATAGTAGATGTGCTAGCAATGAAATATAACCTAGATAGAGAAGAATAGCTACAAAATCTTCTCCCCACCTTCCTTCACGTTGTGCAAAAAAGTGGGGGTAGAAGTATATAAGACTAAGTAAGCGATACATAGTTTGTTATTCGAGGTAAAAGAAGTGGTGAACAAATATGTTGTCTAAAGATACTCCATTTGTTAATTATTTTGAAGTTAAAAATGTTTATATTAATACAAATGAAATGGAAGAAGACAATATAGAAGAAAATTATAATGAAACTGATAATGATTCCACGATGGAAGAAGAAATGGTACAGTTTGAACAAGAACTTTTTGAAGAAATGATAAACGATAGTGACGAAGATATAGTTAAGGAAGCTATTGATACATTTATATTAGATTCATCGTTGGATTCACCCATATCACCTTTATTGTCTTCTGAATCCGAATCCGAATTGGACTAAGGTAGTTCCCCCACTTTATTATTCAAACAAGTCTTATAAATTGAGAGTTTTGTCATTAGTAAGTCAGCATTTGTTGGAGCTACATGTATGGTTAATAATGTCTCCTAGAGATAATTCTTTTATACAATTAATTGAAATTGTGAGACAACGAAATATTACGTTAGTTCAAGAAGAAGATGAAGTTGAAACAACCGACACAATACAAAATCCTGTAGAAGAAGCGATGGAAGTAACAGAAATTGATCAAGAACCTTCAATGATGGAAATGGTTGAAACACAAAATGAATCTCAAGATGTGGAAGAAACTGTTTCATATTCAGTTTTTTGGGAATTTGCGTCAAATATATTTGTTGTAATTCAAATTGAAGCTATTAATTCTGAAGAAGTGGTGGGGGAAAATTCTCCCCACCACTAGCTTAAAGTTGGTGGGGGAATGTTCATAAATGTGTTGGTTATTTGCGTAGAAGCTTATTCGTCAGGAAACTGTCGACTAAAAATGTTCAATCCTAACGCACCTACAGAACCTTCTTCGAGTAACTGTCTAGTAAAAACGTTTCGTGCTGTACCTTTTGAACCTTCGTACTATAAAATGATAGGTATTCATGAGATTGCAATCAATGATCAAAAACTGTTCAAAATATTCTGTTCTCGACTTGATAGAACCTTACGTTTACCACCAAATACGTTCACCTACAGGCTACCTCTGATAGACAAAGATGATGTAAGCAAAATACCAATGATTCAAGTGAAATTCCTGGAAGATGGAATTCTTGTTAATTTAAGAGAAGTATATCATAATGACTATTCGAAAAGAATAGCTTTCAACTTTCTTAAGGAAAATATAGGACGTGAAATATATCAGTATCCAGAACCATTTTACAGATACCTTTTTGAAAATGGAGCAAGTGTAACGGTGGAAATAAGTATTAAATTAATGTAATTCTCCCCACCACTAGCCTAAAGTTGGAGGGGGGAGTGCATAAATGTGTTGGTTTTCTGCGTAGAAGCTTATTCTTCGAGATATCGTTGACCAAAATGTTTCGTCATATTCCTTGTGATCCAACTTCTTCGTTAAGGGAGAATCAAAGATTGAAAAGACTAGAAAAGGAAAAACAAGACCGACAAGATATGAACATGGAGTTCAATCGACTACAATTTCAAATACCTGGAATTGCAATGGGAGCACCAAAATTGAAAACCCTACACTGGGCTGGAAGTTACATCAAGTATTTAAAACTACAAATCGAAGCAAGAGATTTAAAATTGAAGAAAGTGGAAATGGAAAATCGAGAAATGAAGAAACTAATATCACATATGTCTGGTAATACTACAGTTCAAAAAGGTGAAGAAGAAGGAAAAGAAATATTAGGAATCTAAATTATCAACAATCTTCTTAGAGAATGGGGAATAGATCACTTTGTGGTAATATAATAACATGCCACTTAGTGATCTATTCCCAGTTCTCGCTTGATATCCAATGACCTTGACCTATATAAAAGTGGTGGGGGGAAAATCATATAAGAAAAAGGTTTTAGATGTAACTATCAGTATAAGTCGAACACGATGGATAGGTTGTTGGTTCTGTGTTTACAAGTAATTATCAATAATGGGTTTCTTTACCATTACATTATGAGATCAAATGAGTGTCAAATACCTAAAGCAATTCGTGAAATGCTCATTGAATTTAAGAAAGACAATTATGGATTTGCTATCTATCTTGCTTATACTTTTAAAGATGGTACAAAAATGTGTCATGATTGTGGAAAAGCGTCTGTTTTAGATTTTGAACAATTCCAAGATGATGGAGGTAGGTTAGTTCATCTTGTAAAAGGTCAAATAATGAAATTCGAAACGTGTAATAACACTTGCGACATTTGTGCACAGTGTTTGTTTGAATTTATTAAGTATCGTGCATTCAAACCATAATACCCCTTCCACATATAAAGGAGAGGGGGGAAAAGAGTGGGGGTTATAATTAGGTGGGGGAACGTGTATAAATGCAGGTTGTTTGAAGAGAGTTTTATTATTGTTGCGGCATTAGAAGAAACATAATGGAATTCGAAGTGCGTCATTTCAAGATTAAATATGAAGAGTGGACCTCTGTTGCAAATTTCATATCATCGAAAGAGGAAGAAAACAAGTTGATGCAAGTGTATTGTTATATAGAAAATGAGGAAAGCCATCACAAGGTGATGAGCTATCTAAACAGACCGAATGTATCGTCGAGGAGTCCTGAATTTGTCAAATACTTGAAAGAGGAAGACGCAGATGTCACATTGGAAGTATGGTATAAAATTTGAAATGTGGAAAAACAAGTATAAATAATTATGGTGGGGGGAAGAATTTATAAGTCGGTGGTGGGGGAAATGTGATAAAAGAAGTAAAACTTAAAAAAAGAGTTCACTCTGTACGACAACAGTGAAAGATGACTGATCCTTCTGCAACACCAGTACTTTCAACTACAGATTGCCACCAAAACTTAGAACCGAAGATGTATTGCAATACTCCAACAACAAATTATTATCAAGCTCAACGGCCGCAAGTATCTCATTGTACTTCAACATCAGTGTTAAAAATGTCAAAACCATATCCAGATTGTATGTACGAGCCTATAACACCATCTTCGGCAAGACTAAGGAAAAACCTAAAAATGAGAGAAAGGTGCAAGAAAGAAAAGATAGAATTTGCAAAATTGCAACTAATAGTGCCTTCCATTCAAGTTGGATGTAGCAGACTGAAAACTTTAGAAAAAACTAACGCATATTTGTTACAATTGTTGGAAACTATTGAAGATTTGAAGAAGAAAAATGGACATTCTACCAAGTAATATTCAAACACTCATTCCCCCAGAAAAACCAAAAAAAAAAAAGATAAAAATAACAAAAACCCAAAAAAATTAGATGTAGAATAGAGAGCGAGGAATAGATCACTTTGTGGTAATGGACTAACATGCCACTTAGTGCTCTATTCCTCGTTCTCGCGTTAATACCATATGACCTTGACCTATATTAGTAGGGTGGGGGAAATTGAAAGTGGTGGGGGAAAGTGTATAAAAGACGAGTGTACTATAGTCGAATTATTCTGAAAGCGAACTTGTCACGAGTATGGACTTGACTACAAGTAAAGACAATAAGAAACAAAGGCTTCGGGAAATGGCTAAGGCAAGAGAGTCTAGAATAAAGTTTAAGTTTTACAGACTACAGAGATTGATTCCTGGTGTTATGTTAGGTGAAATACGAACAAGAACGGTGGATAAAGCAGCTGATTACATTAATGAGTTACATACAGAACTAATGATAAAACAAGCAAAAATAGAAGAATTGGAACAAATAATAAGACGACACATTGAAATTTCAAACAGTCAACCAATAAACTATGTAACAAAAGATTCAAATTAAACAAAAAAAAGGAAATGGATTTGGACTTTGGTTATTGATTGAACACTTCTTAGAGAATGGGGAATAGATCACTTTGTGGTAATGAAATAACATGCCGCTTAGTGATCTATTCCCAGTTCTCGCTTAATCTAAAATGACCTTGGCATACTTATCAAAATATCATATAAGCCGAATCACAAAGAGTTATTCCTCATTTACTTGAAATGGCTCCTGTGGACAACACCGATTATCCAAGGAAACCTCTTATTGAAATATTGTATAAAATTCAACTAGACGATTTTAATATGGAAGAAGATGATAATAACAGTGAAACATCAGAAGTAGAAAGTGTAAATGATATGGATGTAGATCTAACAACATCAGAAGTAGGAAGTGTAAATGATGTGGAGAATGAAAATTTGGATATGGATGTAGTAATGTCAGAATCTTCATCATCGTTTGAATATGAAGAAGTACATACTGAAACCCCAACTGGAATAGAGAACACAAATGAACAATCAGTTAGTAGAAGATTAATGTTTCGTCCAAGACGTTTGTTTTCCTCGGATAGTGAAGAAGAAGAAGAGGATGATGATGATGAAATAGTGGTGGGGGAACCGTTATAAAAGCGGGACCGTCAGAGCCCATTTCATTTCTCGGCGAAATTTCGAAGAGTAAACATCGTCAACATGTATCATTGCGATAAATGTTCGGAATCGTTTCACGATGAAATTCTACTAGATATACATAAAGAACTAATTCACAACAACACAGAAGAAGATCAAGAACAACAAGAAGAACAAGAAGAACAAGAAGAAATAACAGCAACATCTTCAACTACTTTACCGAATCTACAAGTATTTGCTTTACCCGGTAAAGTAGTAATGCATCATAAGATTCAAAATGAAAACTTTAACTTAGAAGAATTTATTAGAGAAGCAAAACCAATCGTAAGTAAAACTTTAAAAGAAGAATTGAAAAGATTGAACTTTCTTAAATTTGGTTTACTACTAGAAGCTATGTTTATAAATGCACAAGAAGAATTATCACCAAGAGGATTCATAACAAAAAACCGAACTATCATGGAAAGTTCAAACATTGATTCAATAGTCGAGAATTGTATAGAAGAAATATTAACTAAACTTCAGGAACACGAAGGAAGAGGATCCGGATGGAGTCTTACAAGTATTGAAGTATTAGATATAAGAGTTCACAAACACGGATATGGACTAATGGGATCTAGTTACATTCCTTTGCCAAAAATAATTGAAAATACAAAATCTTGTATTAATGTTCAAAATGAAGATAATGAATGTTTTCGCTATGCTATGACGACAAAGTTTGTATCACAAAATCCATGTAGACCCAACCAAGAATATGAAGACGCAAGACACAGGTACAATTTTCAAGGAATAACATATCCCGTTTCTACGAAAGATATATCAAGATTTGAAAAGAAAAATCCCGGCACGTCTATTAATGTTTTTGCATTAGATAGTTCAAACAAAGTGTATCCTTTACGTATTGCAAAAGAAGAGCTACCAGATCATACGGATTTACTACTACTAACGCGAGGAGATGTGTCTCACTATGTGTACATAAAGCAATTCGATCGTCTTGTTAACAAGCAACTTTCTAAAGATCGACACAGAAAGATAATTTGCAAGAGATGTTTTAATTTTCAACGAGAAGGAAGACAAGGAAGAGAATGGTTACAAGAACACAAAAGATTATGTAACAATAATTATGAAGCAAAGATTAATTTACCTTCGGAAAACAGAGCATTCGTTACATTTGAAAAGGTTCATCATCAATACCGTATCCCTTTAGTTGTGTATGCGGATTTTGAATCAACACTTGTTCCAGTTGAAGATGAAAATTGTGAAGCAAGAAAAAGTGTAAAGTATCAAATGCACAAACCAAACAGTTTTTGTTTAATGGTCAAATCAACATTATCAGAAGAACATTTAAACAGATATGGATTAACTTCAGAACCTCTAGTATATCGTGGTGAAAATGCGGAAAAAATATTTCTTGATCACCTATATTCAATAGCTGGAAATACACAAAGATTATATACAAATATTGTACCAATGAAACCGATGGACGAAGAAGAAGAAATTCAACATGAAAATGCGACTCACTGTTTCTTGTGCAAAAATGATTTTACTATTGAGAATTATAAAGTTAAAGATCACGACCACCTCACAGGATATTACAGGGGTGCTGCTTGTAATAAATGCAACTTGAGCTATCGTTTACCACTATTTATCCCTGTGGTTCTGCATAATCTTAGTGGGTACGACGCTCATTTTATAATACCTGAATTAGGAAGAGACGACGGTAAAATCGATGTGTTAGCTGAAACTTCAGAGAAGTTCATAAGTTTTTCCAAAGAAGTTGGAAATGTCAAACTAAGATTCTTGGACTCCTACCGATTTTTGCCGTCGAGTTTGTCTAAACTTTCTGAAAACCTAAGGAAACAAGATTTAATCGAAACAAAGAAGATTGTAAATAGCGACAAACTGGATCTGGTACTTCGGAAAGGTGTGTTTCCATATGATTACATAGACAGTTTAGAAAGATTTAATGAAACATCACTTCCGGCTAAAGAAGAATTCAAAAGTAAACTTTATGACATGGACATATCTCAAGAGGACTATGATCATGCATGTAAAGTATGGAACGATTTAGGATTTAGAACATTGGGAGAATATTCAGATTTTTATGTTAAATTGGATGTAACTTTACTATGTGATATAATGGAAGAATTTAGAAATACATGTTTTGCAGCATATGGATTGGACCCTCTTCATTCGTACACTTCACCTGGATTAGCATGGCAAGCTATGTTGAAAGAAACAAATTGTAAAATACAACTTCTTACTGATATAGATATGGTTATGATGTTAGAATCAGGAGTTCGAGGAGGATTGACGCAAAGTGTAACACGTCATGTCAAGGCGAACAATAAATATTTGCCCGATTATGATGCATCAAAACCAACAACATTCCTGGGTTATTTTGATGCAAATAACTTGTACGGATGGGCAATGTCGAATCCCCTTCCATATGATAATTTCAAATGGATAGACCCAGAATCAATTGGAAACATAATGGATATACCGAAATATGGAGAAACTGGTTACATATTCGACGTCGATTTTGAATATCCCGAACATCTTCACGACGAACATTATGATTTACCACTTCTTCCGAAGACTGAAATTTCTCCAACTGGAAGATGGCCAAAATTATTGATGACTTTAACTAACAAGTCTCGGTATGTTGGACACTACTGGATGATACAACAGGCCTTAGACTTGGGATTGAGAATTACAAAAATTAATCGAGTACTACAATTCTCTCAATCTTGTTGGTTAAAACCGTACATTGACAACAACACAAGAAGAAGAGCCGCCGCTACATCAAGTTTTCAAAAAGATTTCTTCAAACTAATGAACAACGCAATATTTGGCAAGACTTTGGAAAACAAAAGGAAACATAAGGACATCAAATTGGTAACTGATCCAGTAAAACTACAGAAATTAGTGCAACAACCAAACTTTGGTTCATCTGTAATTATTAATGAAAATCTAGTTGTTATTTCCATGAACAAGAAGTCAGTTCTAATGGATCGTCCTTTGTATCTAGGAATGTCAATCTTGGATATTTCCAAAACACACATGTACGAGTTTCATTATAAGAAGATGGTTAACTATTATGGAAGAGAGAACATTGGTATTGCATATATGGATACGGATGCTCTAATTTACTGGATTAAAACAAATGACATGTACGAAGATCTACGCACTTTTATGTATAAAGATGATTTCGACTTTTCCGATTATCCCAAGGACCATCCAAATTACGACTACGACAGAAACAAAAAAGTATTGGGAAAATTTAAAGATGAAACAAATGGTGTGCCGATGATGGAAATTGTAGCATTAATGTCCAAACTATATTCATTTCAACTGTACATAAGCGAAAGGAACGAATATCAAGTCACGAAGAAAGCCAAAGGAATAAAAACCTCTTTCCTGAAGAAGAACGTACAGTTTGAACATTATAAAAGATGTTTGTTTGAAAATGTTGAAACAACTGCAACATTTAACACCATAAGAAGCTTCAACCATCGTCTTTTCAGTGTGAAGCAAACCAAATCGGCATTGAGCTATAAGGATGACAAGAGATACATCCTTGAAGACAACATAAAAACTCTGCCATTTGGACATTACTCTCTAAACCCTATCGACCAGTAAACCTATTCTTCGTCCTCTACCTTCTTCCTTTTTTCCTTTCCGTAAAGAAGAGGGGACATGGCAAGCCCAATGCCATGTTCCCTCTTTTTTACACTAATATGAAATGGCCTTGACCTATATTCAAACTATATAAAAGAGAAAGAACTGTTGTACGGATCAGTATTTTTACAAGCGATGTGCAAGCAACACCTGAAGATGGAAAGTGTGAAGGACAAGATTGTAAATGAACTACATAAACCAGCAAGAAGAAGATTTCCAAGAAGAAGTACAATTATTAAGGGAATGAATGATCTGTATCAAGCTGATCTCATTGAAATGATACCGCACAGTAAATTAAACAAAGGTTTCAAATATATTTTAACAATTATAGACTGTTTTACTAAAATAGCTGACGCTTTACCATTGAAGGATAAGACTGGTAAAAGTGTTACAAAAGCTATGGAAACAACGATACAAAGAAATAAATTCAAAATCAAACATCTACAGACCGATGATGGAAAAGAATATTTTAATAAAGACTTTGGAGCTTTAATGAAGAAATATCAAATAAATCATTATTCTACAAATTCTGAAGTTAAAGCTTCAATAATTGAAAGATTCAATAGAACATTAAAAGGAGCGATGTACAAACAATTTTCAAAACGAGGATCATACGTGTGGTATGACATATTACCACAACTTATAAAAGAGTATAACAACAAATATCATCGTACCATCGGAATGAAACCTATCCAGGTAAACAGCGCTAATGCTAAGGTTGTATTACAACGCATCAGAAATAATACAACACCTAAATTGGAAAAGTTACAACCAAAAAAGTTTAAAGTCAACGATAAAGTTCGTATAAGCAAATACAAAGGTGTATTTAGTAAAAGATATCTACCAAATTGGACTAATGAAGTATTTACAGTTTATAAAGTGCAACCAACTATACCTGAAACCTACTTATTAAAGGATAACAAGGGTGAATTACTTCAAGGTGGATTCTACGGACATGAATTGTTGAAATCAACAGTCGGTGATGTATATCTTGTTGAGAAGGTTTTACAAAGGAAAAAGGATATGGTTAAAGTCCGGTGGTTAGGATTCGATAAAAGTGAAGACTCTTGGATTCCTTCAAAAGACCTGGTATAGTAACTTAATAGCTCATTGTGTGTTTAACCTTGACACAAGATGGAGATTGTACAACAAAAAGATCGATTTAATATCAATAATATTGATGAATTGACGGTTGACAATGATAAGTTAAATCATGGTAAACATGGTGAATTACTACCAAATACAATAAGATGTTTAATAACTGGTCCTTCAAATTGTGGAAAAACAAATGTTGTTTTTAACCTTATAACTAATCCTAAAGGATTGCGCTTTAACAATATATACATTTTTTCAAAATCATTGCAACAACCAAAATATCAATTATTGGATAAAGTACTTGCAAGTGTACCTGAGGTGCATTTCTACAAGTTTAATGCCAGTGAAACAATTATGCAACCAAATGAAGCAAAACCATTTTCTATTTTTATTTTTGACGATGTTTCTTGTGAAAATCACGACACTATAAGGAATTACTTCGCTATGGGAAGACATCATAATATCGATAGCATTTATATTGGTCAAACATACAGTAAGATTCCAAAACAACTCATAAGAGACAATGCAAATATGTTGATCATCTTCAAGCAAGATGAAACAAATTTAAAGCATATATACAATGATCATGTAAATGCGGATATGCCATTTGAGAAATTTAAAGAAATGTGTGGCAAAGCATGGAATGAGAAATATGGCTTTCTCGTTATTATGAAGGAAGAAGATATTAAAAATGGTAGATATCGTATAGGGTTGGATAAATTTGTATTTATGCGTTGAACTACCGATGCTACATCTAGTTACACGTTGAACTTCACAGTGTAAACATGGTGAATCAAGAAAAACTATTAAAAGAAATAAAATCACTCAGTGATTCTATTAGGATGAAGAATCGTGCATTGAGGATGGGTTTAAGTGAAAGAGAAGAATTTCTAGAGACTACATTTAAACCTATTACGGAACCTTTAAAACAGATATCAGAAACTATTGGTAAACCTCGTTATGAAGGAGATGTTTTACTACCAGTTTCTAAACAAGAAGTACAAGCATTAAAAAAAGAAGAAGATGATGATTCATATACCAGTGCTAGTGAGCAAGAAGAAACAAAAGAAGAAGAAGAACCAATTGTTGAAAAGGAAGAAGAACAGCCAATACCTGAAGCTGAACAATCTATTCCAAATTTAACTCAATTGAGTAGCGATATATTACAACATGGACCTCTTGGAAGAAAATATATAATGAAAATGCTACATGACATGAAATCAAACCCGAATTTGAGTAGATCACACGTATACGGAGCAAGAATTGATGGGAATGAATTAAAGATCGGCGATTCAAAGCTTGAAATAACACAAGACGATTACATCATTATTGGTGAGCATAAATATAAAGGAACAAAAGGACTTTATGAATTAATTTTTAAAAACATACCATTAAGATATTCATCCAAAGATTTAAGTGTTTTTAAGGAAATTCTACAAAATACTAACGCTCATAAAAGAAACTACTTAAAGGATGCAATGATTAATCGTTCACGTGCAACAAAATATAACATTGTTATAAAAAAGTTGTTTCCTCCACGAAAATTGCCAACATTACGTACTGCACCAGCGGTGAGACAACCACTGAAAAGAAAATCTTTATCACTTATGGATTTATCACTTCTTGAACAACATGGTAAAAAGAGTAAAGGAGATACTTCAACATCTGGCAAAGGATTGATGAAAAATCTATACAATACGAATGTGATTTACTACAACGACATCAATAAATTGGTTGATAGAATGAGACTATTGCATGAAGCCATGGAAGCCGGTCATACAGGTTTAAATAATGAATGGGTAGCTCTGATTGACGAACTCAGGAATCGCGGCATAATCGTATAATTGTCCGCGGATATATAAGAGTTGCAGGCGTATAATGTGTCAGTTCTAACATGAGCGTCGACAAGTTCGGACGATACTCCGCGTTAGGAGTGCAAGTTGGAGAAAACAGAAAAAGAAGTGGATTACCGCAAACACCCGAAGGTGACTATAACATAAATAATAAACGTTTAAAGTTTGTTAAGGATCCAGAAGAAGATGGAGATGCAACAAATTTAAAAACAGTAAAGGAGGAAACATCTACAAGTTTAAAACTCGACAACAACCAACTGTATGATGCAAAATCTCACAGGGTTATTAATGTTGCAAAACCAGTCAACAATGGAGATGTTGTTAATAAAGGTTATTTTCTATCTGCGATGGAATACGCTTTACTGTTGGAAAAGACTAAAAGTGGAAAAAAGTACAATGCTTTAAATTATAAAATAACTAATGTTGCAGATCCAACCGAGGATACAGATACAATCAATAAGCGTTATTTGCATTCTGTAATACCAGAAAAGAAAAAAGATGGATTTTCCTTCTATAAATATACTATAAACGATATTGGATATCCTAAAGAAGAAAGTGATGGTGTTAATATTAAATACATTAAAGATAATTGTATTTTATATAATGGTGCTGTTATTGATTGTCATGGAAAAGTGTTGTCCAATCTGAAAGATGGTTCAACTCCATCGGATGCTGCTACTGTGAGACAAATGAATGAAAGCTTGAAGAAAGGAACATCCGCTTTTGTTAAACAAAATCAGGTGGTGTCAAAGAAAGGTGATGAGTTTGTGCAAGGAAGTGAAAAGTTTACCTTACTACAACTACAAAATAACAAGTGGGATGGAAAAAATAAAAGATTGTCAAATATAAGTTTAGGCACGGAAGAACATGATGCTGTTATTTTAACACAAGTGCCACAACTATCAGCTACTGGTGTTAACTTTATATGTGGAGGCAGACGATTAACCGAAGTTAAATCTGGTAAAGATGATCAGGATTGTGTTGTTGTAAAACAAACTATAGTTAGAGATAAAATAAATAACGTATATGATGGAAAAAATAAAAGAATATCTAACATATCAGCAGGAATAGCTCCGAATGATGTTGCTACTATTAATCAAGTTATAGCAACCTCTAATAACGATCCATCTGTGTATACATGTAATGGTAAACGTATCACAAATCTTGATAATCCTACACGTAACAAAGATGCTACTAATGTAGAGTATGTAATGAATCTTGTAGGTAATGTAGTTATTGATATGCATAATCATTTGATTAATGCATCGATGAAACACAATAAAATCGAAGATTCTCAGAGAAACCAATGGATTAAAGATGAAATCATTGATAGATACTAGTAAAACTTATGAATATTTAAGTATGGAATACACAAAAAAAGGATTCATTATCATAAAGTATTTCATAGAGTGAAGACGTTGGTTACATAAAACAGCATAATGAAGACCGTATCGCTCAGTCGTCGTCAAGACAGCGGCAAGAGAGGACGTGGTTTAACATCAGCTGCATTATCCCTGCTCAGACGGATTCCAATTGGTGCTGTTGTGAATCGAGCGATAGACGCTTTACCATACGAATTACATCTGCCCGGAGGTTATCAATATTGTGGACCTGGAACTAAGTTGTCAAAACGTTTAGCAAGAGGAGATCCTGGAATTAATAAATTAGATCAAGCTTGCAAAGAACACGATATAGCATATTCAAAGTATAAAGATTCAACAAATAGATCAATAGCGGATAAAATTCTAGCGGAAAGAGCTTGGCAAAGAGTAAAATCAAGTGACGCAAGTATTGCAGAAAAAGCAGCGGCTTGGGCAGTAACTACAGCCATGAAGACGAAAGCTAAATTTGGTGCTGGAAGACGACGTCGCAGAGGAAGACCTGCAAAGAGAAGAGCTCCCAAAAGAGGTGGAAACATTAAGAAGAGACGTCGTAGAACTCGTAAAGCAACAGTAAAGAAAGCTTCTATTTGGTCAATGGTAAAAAACGGAGCAGGTTTATACCTAAGACCGTACCGTGTGTACTAAATAAGAAGAATCAATTGATAATTCCAAATAAAGCCTTAACAAATCATCAGTTAAATGATTATGTAAAATGTTTGAAAATACCATTTTTTCGAGGAGTTTTTATGAAAGATGCATTACCAACTAAAATATGGGAAAATGAAACTGGAATAGTAAATTTGGATTCCACCTATGGTCCAGGCACTCATTGGGTATGCTATAAAAAGCTCGGACAAACCGTTTACTACTTTGACAGTTTTGGCAATCTACCACCGCCGAAAGAACTGCAACATTATTTTCGAAACTCCAAAAACATTTTTTACAATTACAAAAGAGAACAACCTAACAATACTGAAATATGTGGGCATTTATGTTTGGAGTTTCTAGCGAAGAGTGTCAGTCAGCTTTAAGATGTCATCGTATACAGTGTCACTGAGTGGAAATTCATCCACATTGAAAAGTACGCTGTTCCCAGCATTGCGTCTATCCAAGGAAAGATTATGGGAAGCGGCATTACTTGATTTAACTACCTACAACTCAATTCCCAATGTTACGGAAGGAAAGAACAATTTACTACATTATTATGAAACTAAGGATGCTTCAGGAAAATACTCAGAATTGAAAATAATTTCATTTCCTACTGGAGCTTATGAAATCGATGATATAAACCAATTACTACAAAAACAACTCGGAGAAGAAAATATCACCGTTAAAGGAAACAATAATACTTTAAAAGCAGAAATAACTTCAAAATATTATATCGATGTCAGTTTCAAAAACTCCATTGGCAGTTTACTTGGATTTACAGATACAAAAAAGAATATATTAACTCCTGGAACTACTCATTCAGGTGATACAACTGTCACAATATTGAAAGTCAATAGCATCGATGTAACGTGTAATATTATACACGGATCGTATAGAGAAGGAGTGAATCAGCATATTTTACATACATTTTATCCAACAGTGGCTCCTGGTTTTAAAATTGTTGAGAAGCCACAAAACTTGATATACCTACCGTTAAACACCAGTTTCATTTCAGACATCGTACTGAACATATTGGATCAAGACGGTGTTAGTGTTGACTTTAGAGGAGAAACGATAACTATACGGATACACATCAGAGCGGCAACATAAAGGTCAACATGGGATTATCATTTAAACCGCAACGGAAGAGTCGGGAGCTCAGTAGCTCCTCGACATTGGAAGAGTTAACATCGGACAACATTCGTTTTCTACAGAAGATTGGATTGAAACTTAACAACGATGGATATCCTGGATATATCTCAAGGACCGACATTCGACGAAACACTATGGGAGAAGGAATATCACACGCACAACCCTTACACTTCATCAAAATTAAACAATAACGATGAAATAAGGATTCCCATTCAACAACAAGATATTTACACATTACCGTGTGAAAGTTATTTGTACATTGAAGGACGGGTATTAAAATTGGATGGAAAAACTGCTTCAACAGTTCCTTTTATAAATAACCCGATGGCATATCTTTTTGATGAAATAAGATATGAGATATCAGGGGTGACAGTTGATTCGACAAAAAAGGTTGGTATAACAACGACATTGAAAGGATTAACATCATTAACACCGCATGAGAAGAATTCAATAGTCACCGCCGGATGGGTTGCCCCTGATAAAGACACTATAACACCGGATTCCAACGGTCACTTTGATTTTCATGTACCCTTACGACTGCTTTTGGGATTCGCTGAAGATTACAAACGAATAATAATAAATGTCAAACAAGAATTGGTATTACTCAGATCTTCAACTAACAAGGACTTGATACTTGCAGACCCTGCAACTACGGAAGATAAACTGGAATGGCAACTACAATTGGATAAAGTTGTTTGGAGAGTACCTCATGTAAGATTGGCCGATGAACATAGAATCGTATTATTGAGAAAGTTAAAGTCTGACCGTGATATTGTGATGCCATTCCGAAGTTGGGAATTCCATGAATATCCTACACTACCTCAGACAGAACGACAAACATGGACCGTCAAGACATCAACTTATTTGGAACGGGCAAGGTACATAATACTCGGTTTTCAAACTAAGCGAAAAGATGTTATCACTGCAAATGCCGGTCAATTTGATCACTGTAAAATAAAGAATTGTAAAGTTTTCTTAAACTCTCAATTCTTTCCGTATGACAATTTGAATGTCATGTTCAGCAAAAAACGTTTTTCCATTTTATACGATATGTATGCAAGATTTCAATCGTCATATTATGGAAAGACTAATACACCACTATTATCGCCTGACCAGTATTATTCCAAGGCTCCGATAATTGTAATCGATTGTTCAAAACAAAATGAATCGGTAAAATCATCAAGTGTGGATATAAAAATTGAAATGGAATTTGAAGAACCAGTAGCAGATGGAACTTCAGCATACTGTCTAATTCTACATGATAAAATAGTTACTTACACACCGCTGACCGGAATTGTGAAGAATGTACTTTAAAAAAGAATTAGTACAACGACTGCAGATTTTTGAGGTTAGAATTATCTGCTTCAATTTTTGAGGTTAGAATTTCGTTTGTGAAAAACAAGTTGAAAACAAACATTTATGTGATTGTATAAATTTCAAGGATTTCACGAAAAACATAAAAGAGAGAAAATCATGAGTGGAAAGTTCATTTTATATTCGACCGTCGTATGGGAAACATCGTTCGCAAGATGAGTTCTACTAACGGAGAAGAAAATACACCTCTAATGGATGAGAATAGTTCAGATATAGAAAAACAAGTTGAACGAGAAATGGACGAGTTCCTCAAGTTTAACAAACATAAGAAGAGAGAAGAAGAAAAAGAAGAAGGAGAAGCTGAAAAAGAAGTAAAAAGAAAAAAGGTTGAAGTTAACATTACAACTAATATTTTAACAGAAGTATTTCTTCGGATTTTCTACCCCATTTCATCATGCATGACGAAAAGTATTTCAGTTGGAATTTTAAAATCATTGGATTATTCACCGATTGTTATTTTAAATCATGGAAATAAAATGGTTACATTCACTGAAACTTCTTGGGAATCATTTATGAAACATTTACATCTTTTGGAATGTTATTTGAGTAACAACACATTTGGAAGAAGAACAAGATTAAATTTATTGGAATCAAATATTGAAGTTGATATAGTGAAACATCGTGGGGGACAAATGGTTCGCTTCAGAGATTTAACTAGACATGATGTAAAATTACATTTGACTAAAGAAGAATTTTACACTTTAAGTTGTACTACCGGTCCCGTCACCAGATATTTGAAACAACTAATATTTTCAAGTGCAATAATCAAAGACTATCTAATCGATACATTGGACAGACAACCTTTCGTTCCAATTTTATACGGTCCCGTGGATACTTCAATTTTTAATCGAATACCTCAAGAAGTGGATATGTGGAGACAATTGAACAACTATCACACCAACTTTAATATCGACGAAGAAGCGCAAGAAGTTAAAGAAGAACAATCGTGTTTGTAATACAAGTCAGTTGCTGACGAGACTTCATCATGAACAAACGGGTTTCGTTTTCTAATGCGCCACATATAATGGAAGTTAAAAAAGGTATAATTGAATTTCAAGCTTTTCGAGGAAATGATGGAAATTTTATTATAAAAGAATTAGTAATTTTGGATATGAACACATCTGTAGTTTATCATTACTTATTCAAACCTCCATTACCATTCAATAGACTAACAACTAAAGCGAAAGTTACAAACAAATGGTTGTACAAACATTTTCACAACTTAAGATGGGATGAAGGTTTTATTAATTATAACATGATACCGCACATTATGAATCATTACTGCAAAGAGTTCAAAACTATCTACACAAGAGGATTGGAAAAAGCTAATTGGATACAATCATTTACAAGCAACGAAGTGATAAATGCAATAATAGATAGAGATTTCCAATGCTATTTCAATGAACTTTGTATTTCATCAAAGAGTTTTAAACATCGAAGGTCACAGTGCGCTTTGAAGAATGCCTACCGCTTGAATAATTTCCTTCAACAGAATGGTGGGGGTAATGTCGGTAATAAAAGTGAGAGCGCTACCATGACGCAGCATGAGTATTACTCGAACCTCCGAAGAGACAACATCTCCGACGGACATTATTATTAACAAGAAGATTAACAATAACATCAAGATGGCATCGCAGAACTTTCTTCAAAATTTGGTTGATCAATTCAACGCTCATTCAAAATCAACAATCCTACCGACGAAGAGATGTTCTGAACTAAAAGAAGAAAAACATTACATCATACATACAATCAAGAAGATGGACACTTCAGTTGGTGATGCTATTAATTGCACATTGAGCGAGGCGCCGTATACAGTTGGTGACGAACCGAAGTTTCAGATATTCCTACCGAAACGATTTGTACAACTTTTACAGAATGAAGATCTTCGTGTTATTCAACCCGGCGCACTCTATTTGGTTTCACACGGACCGAGTGGAAACAACTCAACTGAACTAACTATTCATGTAACACCTTCTACTAACTAGTTTGTACATAGCATTGTAAATATATGTGTTTGTAATGGTTTCTCAATAAAGATGATATAAAACAAAAAAAAAAGATAAAAGAAGCAACATATTGTTATGTCTTTGTACATAGCAATATGTTGCTTTTTTTAAAAATTCCACGGGATGACCTTGACCCAATTTTGTGTGATAATAAAAGTGAAAATCAACTTGTGAAATTCATCAGTCTACGACTAGCTTTCGTACCGTACACATCTCGCTCTCTATAACTAAATACAAAACTTCAACATGTCCCTAAAGGTCAAGTGTGCATCTTACGATACCAACACCATTACGAGTTTTGAACAACTTGAAGATTTAACCAACGAAATGCGAGTTTTACTTACCGGTGGTTATCACTTAACTGTTGATGTTAGTGCTACTAATATAAGGATGTTTACTAAAACAAAATACTGCGATGATGAAGTATTTCTTTCTACACAACCTACAACATCTTCATCGCCGACTGGTCAACATAACATCAAGTTTCACAAGTATTACCAATGTTAAATAACTTTTAACAAGTAAAATTAAAGAATCACGTGATCAATGTCAAGTTGATAAAAAGGGAATGATACTTGTATAAATAATCATTCGCTTCCCGACTCTCGCTGCGTGAACACCTAATTTTAAAGATGTTATACAGAATGATGATTGAACTTGATGGAAAGATCTATGGAAAAGATTACAACACTGTTGAACAAATGACCGAAGATTTAAATATATTAACTAAAGAAGGATATCAAGCTAAATTAATTTTAAAATTTCCTGAAGTACATCCACTATCGACTGAAGAACTTATCGCTATGGCTAAAGCGGAGAGAGAGAAAAAGGCTGAAGAAAACAAACAGAAACAGACAAAGTCTGAAGAAGATAAACAGAAATGAACTTCTTAAGTATAAACATTCCTTACATTAGTAAGGTATAATTTTTTAAAACTTCGTTTGGATGACCTTGAAATTACCCCCACCACTTTTTGTAATACATAAAACTGACTATTCAACACTATACACTCTTATTCTTTCACTGGACTCAGCAGCGTCAACATGGAAGAACAAAAGTACAAGTACGAACCTCGTTACTGTTGTGAACAACAATGTACAGATTTAGGACCAATGATGGTGGACGGGTTAGCTTGCACTAAATGTGAATTTTTTGGATCTTGTTACTGCAAGTGCAAAACAAAACAACTACCGCCGCCGGAATTGCGAACTTTCAAATTTTACAAATCAAGATATTTTCATACATGCTGTCCTCAAAGATGTTTCAAATTTCATCCTCTCGATTTAGCTCATTGTCAACGCACCAAGTCTCATCAAGATGATTTTTGTACACATATGATAAAAAGATGTAAATACAGGTCAGATTGGTATTCCGATCCTGTAGAACAATCGAATGTGTAATTTTAGTTTTACACTCTTTTTTAAAACTTCAATTGGATGACCTTGAGATTTCCCCCACCATTGGTTTTTAGACTTCCCCCCACCATTAATTTAAGTTTTGTATCTTATTGAATCCGCCTTTGTATTATTTCACTTCCAACACTCTAACTAACAACATGGGATCGCCTTTCGTCAAGTTTCAACATATAATAACTGACAGAGAAGAATTGGAGGAAATATTTCAAAATTTGCTCTCTGTCATGGATAGATATCCTATGAGATGGATCAGACTTGATGTTCACTATTTACGTCCTCGTGATTCTTCATCATCTAGTGAAGACGAAACAACGACTACTACTTCAGCTAGGATATTTCAATTTTCTTCATCATCGAGTGAAGACGAAACAACGCCTACTACTTCAGCTAAAATATTTGAATTGAAAGACGAAGAAGAGGAACTTGGCTATTTATTTAATAACAAGCTCATGCTCACCGACAAATAAGCCTCCTTCCTATGCACCGATCTTCATTCAATCACCGACTCTCGCACGATGAACAACTCTCCGTTGGCACGAATGAATTCTAGTTTCGAAGTAAATTCTAAAGAAGATTTGCAAGAAATATTTAATACTTTACACGAAATTGTTAGTAAATTCAACACTGTTAAAATGAATCTGGAAATAACTTACGCCTGTCCTATTTGTGATAAGGTTGACAGTTCTGATGAAGATAGTTTGCTTAATCTTACTCCACTTACACCTCTACAATCAGACACGACAACAACAAGTACGGAAGCAAATGGTGAGCAACCTCCTTCCCCCACCACTTCATTGTGATTCAACTTCCCCCCACCACCTCTTTGTAATTCAACTTCCCCCCACCACTTCTTCGTTTAACTAACGTTCCTCGCTTTCACTTCTCATTCCGTCTCCAACATTTGAACTATCAACATCACTTGTTTCAAAATTTCAAACACCAAAAAACAACACTAAAGATGGATATGATGGATGAAGTTTCCTTCGTCACAAGGATGGAAGAGGAAAAGATGAAAGAAGAAAAATTGAAATTGGAAATTAAACGTTTGCAATTGGAACGGGAAAACCAACTCGAAATATTACGTTTCTTCAAACTTGTCAAGTATGTCATCTGGGGACTCTGCCTGTACCTTATCCTCGTCGTCGGCGTTTGCTTTTACAACTCCGTATTTCATCACAAAAATTCAACTTGTATTGCACATTGATTGTATTTGTTTTTGCACATTGATTGTATTTGTTTTTACGAATAAAGTTCAAAACTTAAATCTACCTATCCCGCTATCACCGGATAGTTCAACTCTCAGAACTATTTCCTGTGGTAGCGGGATAGGCTTTTTTAAAACTTACTCGGGATGACCTTGACATACTTTCCGTAACCCAATTATCAAGTTGAATTTCAGTTTTGAACTAACTTTTAATTTATGCGAAGTTTTAGTTGAACCCGGTTATTTTATGCGCACATTTTGTTCAACCCCGAATTGTTGAATTTCAGTCTTGAACTAACTTTTAATTTATGCGCAAATCTACTTCAAACGCTCACCCCACCTCCTCACCCCTCATTTAATATACGACCGGAAGCTATGTGCCCCGGCACGTGGCTTCCGGGGCAGCTGGCCTGAGCCAGAAGTGGCCAAATCTAACTACTCTTGTAGAACCCATTAATACATTATTAAATTTACCATCTTAATGTTTTCATATCAAACTATAACAAACATCTAATATGTTCCCAAATGAGTGTTCGCAGAACGTTCCTTCTGTGGCGGTGATAGCTCATAGAAAGCCGGGGTAAATCTTTAAAAATTTATACCTTGTGGAAAGTTTGCCACAAGTCCAAACCCAAAAAATCGATTGCTAAGATAATTTAAACATTTTAGATTATATAACACGCTACGGATGTTTTTGTCTCAATAACATCAATAACATGTCTTAAGACAATAAAAAAGAACCAAAAACCTATATTTCCACAATTTACGGCAAGGCCCTAAGTAATAAATTTAATAATTTAATGGCAAAAAAATAACGTCAATGTTTCATTTAAAACCAACAACAAACTAAATTCTTTATTGAAGGAACGTCCCCAACAGAGTCCACATGTCTACAATAAAAATGGTGTTTATAAACTCAGCTGTAACGATTGTCAGAAATACTATATTGGCCAGACATCCAGATCATTTAAAAAACGCTTTAAAGAACATCTGCCAAGAAAAACAACTTTGCCCCAGTCCTCAAACTTCGCTGAACATTTAGTTACAAGCAATCATAATTACACTAGTATAGAAAATAATATGGATATCCTTCATTTTTCACGAGAATATTCTCACAGAACTACGCTAGAAGAATTCGAAATATATAGATCAGTGAAGTCCGATAAACAAAACTTACTAAACGATAAACTTTCATTCAGGTCTAATTTTATATATGGCACTGCGATTAAGATACTGGAGGGGGAGGGTGGAAGGAATGCGACCCCAGGTGAACAGAGATAAGGAGCGATGCCATTGACAACGAACTCTTCACCGGCAGTCTAGACTACGCTTCCGCCGGGTTACGTCGCCGCATCCGTCCTCAATGTTTTTCAGTGTTTTTAATGTCCGTTGTTCGTGTCGTGTTCGTGTGTGTATGTGTAAAGTTTTAAATTATTCGACAACCTTCATATGAAGAGCAGTTTTTAATCCTTGTACGGCCTGAAGATGACCCCATAATGAAGGGTCGAAACTAGTTGCCATTTTTGCAACTTTTGGATTACTTAAATGCAGGTATTTACACCACTTTAAGGATTAAAACTTCCCCTTATTTTTTGTACAAGTAATCATTCACCAAAATCCTGAACCTTTTTACCTATATATTACATTTGATGACAAGTGTGTCTGTTACAGACAATGCCACAACAGTCTACTGTGAGCTCTACATTCGTAGCTTTGGCTCCATCAGTCCAGTGACTATGGTAATTGCATCATTAATCTTCTGTAGAATGGATATACAATGAATTAAACTCTATAGAATGATAAGATACTAAGAGTAAATGACATTTTCAATCATA
Source organism: Neoaliturus tenellus (assembly GCA_030545055.2). Lineage (NCBI taxonomy): Eukaryota > Metazoa > Arthropoda > Insecta > Hemiptera > Cicadellidae > Neoaliturus > Neoaliturus tenellus. The sequence continues at coordinate 87,013,837 of CM061535.1, forward strand.
ATATTTATGAATTAATATTAAAGTAGTGCTTATAAGGTTACGGAGTTTAAAGAATCAAGTACAGTAATGATTGTTGAGTACAATAGTCGTTAGCTAAGGATGAGGCAATACGTTCCAGAACATTCTTGCTTTCAGACATTTGATAATGGCTGAAGCCACATATGGATGTTGGAATTTATAAACTAACATTAATGACCTTCCACTCCATTGGTTTTGGCACGTAAATACACAATGTGAATACACAATTAATGGTTTTAGTTGCATCAATGAACAAATCGTGGTAAATACCAAGAGAAACTACTTCACTAGGAAAGGTTCTATGATCAAATATTTGGAAACTGTCGCCAGTGAAAGTAGATAAAATATTAATGACAAACTACTGGAATACTCGGAGCTCTAAATCAAACACTTCCTGAACCAGGTCCTGTCTTATCATTGCAGCTGAAGTTGAAGATGATACAGAAATACGAGTAAATACCATTCGTGTAAGAAAATCATAACTGATGTGATGTACAAGGGTGTCTGAAAAAAGCGTTTCAGGACCGCAGGAAAAGGTTACTTGTACAAAAATAAGAAAAAGGTGAACATATGTCCTAAAATGCCTTGCTAAGCCTCTAGCCACCATTTTTTTTTTTTTTTTTTTTTTTTTTTTGCTATGTACTTTATCTCAACAGTGTTCATATTAAAAACAATAACAATTCTTTCAAATGTATATTTTCAAAGCCATTTTAAAATTTCAAATGCAAATATCCTAAAAACAGTAAGTTTAATCCAAATTTTAATTGAAACAAAAAGCTGGTTTTATTAAACTGAAGTTATTAAACTATGATACCAAAGCTGTAAAGATTATATGACGATAATTAATTGAGTTATTGCGTTTTTGTTACTATAAAAATTTATAAATATGTGATGATTATGTAGAAAAAATTCAACTACTTAAATAGAAAATGCGCAATAACTCCACTTTTGTGGTCCAATTTTACAATCTAGGTATCATTGTGTAGATAATAAAACATACTTAATAATCATAATAATAAGTTAATAATAATCAACTTTTTTATGACTTGTAACATTTTGATAAAATTTACCACTTTTAAGATTACTATAAAGGCTTCATGCCTTTGAAATTTTAATTAGAAAACAATTATTTTAAATGAACATTGTTAGCATGAAGGTTCATGCCAAATATGAATTTAATATAACATTACAGACCCATTACAGAAAGAAAAAAGTATATACGTAAAAAACAAACTGGCGTAGTGGCTTAACGAAGTACTTTAGGAGATATGGTGATTCATAGGCCTAGTATTTTTTCTTTATTTTGGTACTAGTAATCATCTCCCAAAATCCTGAAATGTTTTTTCTGACACTCTGTAGGCCTGCATATTAAAAAAGATGTTATTGAGACAAAAACATCCGTAGCGTGTTATATAATCTAAAATGTTTAAATTATCTTAGCAATCGATTTTTTGGGTTTGGACTTGTGGCAAACTTTCCACAAGGTATAAATTTTTAAAGATTTACCCCGGCTTTCTATGAGCTATCACCGCCACAGAAGGAACGTTCTGCGAACACTCATTTGGGAACATATTAGATGTTTGTTATAGTTTGATATGAAAACATTAAGATGGTAAATTTAATAATGTATTAATGGGTTCTACAAGTGACCTTTTTCTTACGATTGATTCTAATTTCCTTGTTTATTGTTTATTTATTAGTTTATTTATTGTTTATTTATTTGCCTCCAATGAATTCATTGCTTAAAACCACTCAAGATATTTTTATTAAAATTTAATCTTCATTTTATTCTTAACTAGCTGTTGCCCATCACGGCTTCGCTCTTATAGAATAATAAGAATAATATATCTTATAATATCTTAATAATATATCTTATATATCTTATAAGAATAATATTGAACCATTGAGGTAGTAGAAGGCGAAGCCCGAAACACTGAAGGAATTTTGCAAAACCTTTTCTTAATGAACACTTTAGGGCAAAGAGGAATGATAATGTTAAATTTCAACCCCCCCCCCCCCCCCATACACACAATGTTCTATTGTCATGGTCCTAGCTGTGAGGCGGCCCCTAACGGACTTCAAAAACTATATTTGCAAAACCGTTTTTGAGTGAGTATTTATGAGCAAAGAATAACGTCCATATCAAATTTCAAAACCGTAGGCCCTAGAATATTTTGAAGTCATGTGGGGCAGAGCCCTACAGAGCTTCAAAAACTATATTTGCAAAATTTTTCTTACTGAGCAATAGAAAGGAACATTCACGTTAAATTCTATTGTAATTTTGAGGTCCTATGGGGTGGAGCCTTAAAACCCTTTAATGACTTGTATGTGCAAAACCGTTTCTTAGTGAGTACCTATGAGCAAATAGGAAGGTCCATGTCAAATTTCAACCCTGTAAGCCCTAGAGTAATTTTATGGTCCTTTGGGGTAAATCTCTAAAGGACTTAAAAAACTATACCAAACTATGCCAAATAAGAACTGAGTTTTTTTGCTCGTTGACGTCAAAGGCTGCGTTCACATCACCCCCAATAATGATTGTACATTTTTCAATTCAGGCTTATTTATAAAATCCAATAATTTATCCAAATTACTTAGAAAAGTATCAATGCAACCATCAGGGGTGAAGAAGGAATAAAAGAAAGTTTGGATCTATAACAGCAATACTGCAAACTTCAAGGTTTATTTCAACATTCAACCACAATAAATCTAAAGAAGTACAGTGTAATTTATTTTTGACAAAAATAACGACTCTTCCGCTCTTATATACCCTGCAAGAGTGAGCGCCAATATGAAAACCCTCAGGAACATAGTAGCTAATTTCATCACTAGAGAGCCAGTGTTCCGAAATACATAAAAAGTAAAAATTGTTACCAATCTGAAACAATACACCAACCTTATGTTTTAAACTTTGAATATTAAAAAAAAGAAAATTTAAACTAACCTTATTATTTAACGATCCGTTATAGACCAAAGTCATGTGCAATAGTCCCTTCACAGGGTACTGCAGTCCTTCATTGTTGTAGAACCTAGGAATTCTTATGCCCTCTGTTGCTCAATTAATCCCGGAACTGTTATAAAATCCTTGTTGATGTCGGGCAGGTTTAGGTCTCTTCGAAGGTAACCCTTGAAAGGTACAAGTAAGCTTCCTCCAGACCATAGCTCCTCTGACAGAATCTTATCAAAGTCCGGTTCATCTACCTCCAAATGAAATTAGGAATAGCTTGTGTAAATTTGATCTTCATTTTCGTACAAGTACTGTAACTGACTTCAGGTTTAGCTCGTCAGTCAAAAACTGCACAATATTACCTCCCAACACTTCTGGGCTAGGCCTAGACAAGAACAGTGTTTTCAGTTTGGACCAAGGGATGCCAGCCACACACTTAATGAGTTTTTTTCTCTTCCCGATAAAAACTTCGTTGTTACATATGTTTGTTCTTATGTGTTCACTAGTAGCCTTTCTAGGGTTCCTGTTTGATGATAGTTAAAACTGCCCATGGTTTTCAAAAGAGAAATTGACGACCCTTGAGAAATTGACGACGACCACAGCCAGACTTGGAAGCTTTGTATTTTGTATTTTGTGTCTATCTACGCCAGAAGCATTTTTTAACGTTTTGACGGGGAACGGTCCAAACCCCAGTCTTGTTACTATCTAACATGGACCAGTTGTTAGAAAACATCATTAATTAATAGCCCAATGGCAAATAGCAACTGGGTCTGGAAACGATCCTTTCCTCAGGATCGAACCGGCAACCTTGGGATTCAAAGGCGAGCACTATAACCACTGAGCTACCCAGCTAGTTAGCCTTTGTACTCGCCTTGGCCATTTTGGTTTTGTACGTTAAACTTATCGATGTAGACATCGGCATTATCGTATTGGTTGGAACCCATAAAGGAAGTAAAATCAGTTGAATAACTTTTTTCAGGCCAAAGACCACTGGGAGACGTATTGGTACGCTGAAAACCACGGCCCTGGCCAAAACTTTTTACTTTACTCTAACTGGGATGGATTTCTCTTCCACTTTATTACCATAACCCGTTTGATTTTGGGGCATATTCGTATTACTAGTTACGCTAATCAACTTGTCCAATGTACCACTGATAGTAAAATTGTCTCTTGCCGATAAAGGAACCATTGATATTAGTTAATCACGTTTTATTGAAGCAACAACCTCCTATATATGAAGTTATATCGTCATTGCACACGGAGCAGAACGATTTAATTTTGTCCGCCATATTATTTATGGAAATATAATCATCATTAGACAAATTGACAAAAGTTATGTGATACCACTTTTGCATTCCATCACACAGCATAGCACAATTGTCTGGAACATCTTCATTGCAAATTTCATAAACTTCTGCTGCTTTATCCTATTAGTGATCAATATTGCAGCGCATCCACTATTCTTCTTTCTGTTTTTCCGAGCAGTCTTCATAGAGTTAAAGTAGTCGAATTATTATTCGATTCAATTAGTGACAGATAGATCAGGAGTCGATTCTTAATAAATTCGATGGTTATTGAGGCATAACTTACCTCTGACAACTGACACACTAGGTATTCACTTTTTAAATAGAAAAATAACTAAACTGTTTTGAAAGTAGAGTGTCTCCTAATAATCCAACTTACTTAATTACTGGATCTAAGAATAAACAGTCACAAAAATCAACGTGCTTCATGTAAAATATGAAAAATATTCTAAGTCACCGAACAGTCCACCACATGTCAGCTTGACGTCCACAGAGCAAAAAATACAGGTCCCCAAAATAGAGAAAATATTGGATCATAAGGTAAGCCTAGAATAATACAATGTTGAGTTATAATCCAGATATTTAGCTCCCAATAACGACTTTTTTATTTAACGCCGATGAAAAATCATTTCTAAATCAAATCCCCCTTAAATTAATGAAATATTATAAAATAAAATCGGAATAGGTAAAATATTTCCCTACAAGGAACATGGCATAACATTTTACTTGGACGTCCCTGTGTTGTTGACAGCCGTCAGTCAAGAGGCTTTCAAAATATTTCCTGGAACTCGTCCCCATCATCTATACTATCTTTTTTTGTACATTTTTCACAATTCATCCCATGTAATGCAATATTAAAGATCTAAATTTAGTAAACCGTTTGTGTCTTTTGACTCAACTAACGCCCATTATCGGTATAATAGTGTTGCATATAACAATATTGTTTATTGCAGTTTATTTTTACTGTTTATATAATAAAATTACTGTGATTATATTATATTATCAATTATTCATTTAATTTGATTTTTAAAACCATGACTCTATCAATATTATACTGCTGGAACTATAAAAATTAATATATTTAAAATTTGTTTTACGTTGTAAGGTAAAACTAGCCTACGGCTCGATGGGGGCTCCGCCCCCATGCCCCTACTTCGTTCCCCCTAATTCATTAAAGTCGCTAGCGTAAAAAAAATCAAAATTCAAAGTTCAAACTTGATCTTAGGGCTAAGTGGCTAGAGGTTTCGCTGATTTTTTTTTAAATTGAAATTGTGGTTGGATTCAAAATATGTTTCTTAAGATATACAGTTTCTTATATATTACCACCTGTTTGATAGTTAAAGCGTATGAAAACAATAATGAGAAATAAAGTAATTTAAATACGAAAACAATTAATTAATTCCATTTAAAATAAAAATAAAAATGTTGCAGACGGCAATTACTAGGCCTACTATTCTCTAAAAGATTCGTAGATGGGGAGGGGATCTTAAACATTTTGTAAAAAGTTCTTTAATTCGTTCATGATTTATTAAGTCTCAAGCTTTACAGTATGACAATAACAGTTCAAATGATAAAACTTGATCTTGAGCGTTGGCTTCAGATTTGTAAAAATGTCAAGTCCAAAAATGTTCTTTTTTTTCAAAATATATTTACTTAAAGACTCAGTTAATTTCTTATTACTAACAGTTTGAACGTTCAAGCTTAAAGTTGGAAAAATCATTAATAAGAATAAATTAATACGGACAAAAATAAATCAATGAAATACAAAATGTATTAACAAACTATATAGTTATAGCAATCACCTAAAAATATCTACTATTCGCAAGTAGAATCGTTTATGGGGAAGGGTTAAATTCCTCGAATTTGGGGGTTTAACTCTCTACCATTTGGGGGTTTGAGTTAGTACCAATGCAGAGACCAAGTAAAATTAATTGAGAAATTTTCAATTATTATGCTTTTTGGGGTTGAAGGGGTTGAAATACGGAAAAATTCACAGTACTGAATTTTCGGTGAATCTACGCCGGTGGCATTTTTTAGAGTTTTGACGTTGAACGGTAGAAACCCCGTTACTCTCCAACATCGACCAGTTGTTAGAAACCATCATTAATTAATAGCTCAATGACAAATGGCAAATGGGTCCGGATTCGAACTTGTATATCGAGCTGCTAACTTTTCTCAGGATCGAACCGGCAACCTTTATATTCAAAGGCGAGCACTATAACCACTCAGCACCCAGCCAGTAATTTGAAGGTTGTCTAAAAGATAATTTAATACTAGCAAAACATAAATCGATATATCAGTATATTTATCAGGTTAAACTGAATTACAAACGCTACAAGAAAAAATTTTAAGAATATCGTGGTTTAAAAAAAATGTTTTTGAACTAAACTTTGATTGAAATTAATGAATGGCTGCTGCTATAGAAAGACCTAGTTGTGGTCATAATATTTACTAAATTTCAGGAATCTCTGTGTCATAATATTAAATAAAAAAAATAAAAAAATAGCACGATTTTTGTGGGAAAAATTCCGAAATGTTGAGAGTAGGCCCTTTTTAATTGTGAAGAGGGTGATATATAGCAAACTTTCATAGATACTTTTGTAGAGTGTCTCAAATATAATATAATACGGGCAAAACATATCGATGTAACAGTATATTTATCAGAGTCAACACTATCACAAACACTATACATGACAAAATGATAAGAGTTTCGTGTTTTTACAAATTTATTTGGACTAAACTTAGATTGACATTGACCAATGGTTGCTTCTATAGTAATACTTAATTTAGGTTATGATATGTACACAATTTCAGGCATCTATGGCCATAAAAGTAAATACAAAAATTTAAATTGTCCAATTTATGTGAAAAAATTGGAATTTTGAAAGTACAGTACGCCCCTTTATAAGGGTCGTAGGGTTGAGATACTGATAAATTTTAAATTTCATAGGAACTAACGATTTTTTCTCAGATTTGAGGTTGGACTTCTTGTTCCAAAGTTAAGGTAGCATTCCTAAGCGACGACTCTAGCGACTCCAGTCGTACGGCTGTAGCCAATTGAAATATAAACATGTTTATAGGTCTATGCTGTAGCCGCGCGACTATGACTCATACTGCTTCGCATGTTTTAGCGACGGAAGCGGCTCTAGTGAGGCGGCTCGAGCCGTACGACTAAACTGCTTGCATGAGCAGTCTAGTCGTATCAGCCGCGACGACTGGAGCTATGTTTTTGTGCTATTCCTACATGCGAAGCAGTGTGAGTCATAGTCGCGCGGCTACAGCATGGAGCTGTAAACTGTTTATATTTCTATGGGCTACAGCCGTACGACTGGAGTCGCTAGAGTCGTCGCTTAGGAATGCTACCTTTACAGAAAAAATAGGAAAACCTTACATATTCTATTTATAAATTTAAACTTTTTATTTTATTTTATTTGTTTGGGGGGGGGGGGTTGAAATGGAAAATTGTCACTTTTCAGACTTCCCGGAGGTTCCATGTCAAAAGCCACCGATATAAATTTGTAGTTTATAGCTCTATTGGAAGCTGTGACCGCCGTTCAAAATTCAAACTAATTTCAAACTAAAGCAATACTAAGTCAAACCAAAGCTCACCATGGCTCATACACGTAAACACTCACTTTGCTCAACTTTCGGTTGTGCCTAAATAGTTTGATTAAAAACTGGTTGTAATGTATTAATTACATTAACCATATTTCAACTTTCCTTTGGTTACCAATATGCCAAAATAATCTGAAATTAAAAGAGGGTTTGATACATATTGTGTCCAGGTTTTACGAAATTCATTATTATTATTATATTTTTACTATTTCGATGCCTTTATTACAAAAGTGGCCCTTGTCAATCGTCAATCTGCTGAAATACAAGTCCACCATTTCAATATAATAGACACAATTTAATATATGTGATTTCTTATTTAACTTGTCCTATAATTGTCAGACATCGTTCGACAGAGAAACAGAATTGACTTTGAAACTAACAGAACACTGTACCCTACACCGTACTAAGTAGCCCATTAACTCTGACTAGCTATTGGAAAAGTGTCCTACTTTACTGAAACATACTGTAACTTACTGGATCGCATAACTGAAACTTGAGGATGTGAAACTATTTTAATGTTAAAACTATAAATATTTAATCCATACAAAATTACACCGAAAAGCCTGGCGTTGAAAAATAACCACTTTTGGTTAAACAAAATAATATTGGTTACTTGGGGGTCGTCCATAAATTACGTCATCTGAAAATAGGGGGGGAGGGTCCAGATTGAAAATGACGGTAAGGTGATGTGCAAGGGGGGGTCGGCTTTGATATGATGTCATTTTAAATATGATGTTTTATATCAACTTTAACAGTAAAACAATGATAAATTCTAACACAACTCAACTATTATAAAATAATTGTCTATAAAATACATTAGACTATTTTAAGGCGTTGTTTTGTAGTTTATTTTCCCATTGAAAATAACATTTTGGCTTTATTTCTGAAAGTAAATTCAGATTTGATTGGTCAATTTTTTTAGTTTATCATTAGCGTTTAAAAAGCATTAATTTTATACTAAAAAGGGAAGTTTGTTAAAAATGACGTCATTTTTCCGAGAGGGGGGGGTCAGACAAATTATGATGGTAGAATGATTTTAGGGAGGGGGGGGGTCCAAAAACGGCCAAAAAGCGATGACGTAATTTATGGACGGCCCCTTGTCAGTTATAGGCACTATCAATTTTAAATGTCTAGTTAGGTTAGATCAGGTTAGTATACGTAATCTTGGTTCCATTACCTTGGTATCTCTTGTTTGTCAACAGTGTGTTGTATTAAACAGGTATTAATATCATTCAAGCGAGGGGCTCATTGTAAGTCTTGCTCTGTCACAACCAAATTTATGGTGTGAGTGATTCTAGCAGTAGCAAACTATTTTGATGTAGTTGTTTTTTAAGGTAATTAAAAAAAAAAAAAAAAAAAAACAGCTGAGCTCATACCGAGTTATTAGACTGGGACGGTGGCGTCGTCCTGTAATCCAGCTACTTGGAAGTCACGAATTGTTGATAGTTATGAGCGATGGCTTGTGGATGCGATATTCCCTGGTGGGGATTAATGTCCGCACTAGTGATTACTAATTCGTATATATGATGTCGAAATTGTGGTTCGGATCCCTCGTCAAATTGTAGGTCCCTAGATACCATTGGCTGTCGGGCTATTACTTAACAGTCCTGTCTAAGGAGAAAGTCGCCTCAGTCAGTAATAAGACTTACAAGGTCGCGTCAGAATCATCCTACACTCATCTCTCATTCATATTCAGGTTAAAATACCCATTATGTGAGGTTCCTGTCTCAAAATAGTGATAAAGTGATATCTGTACTAAACTGATCTAACCTAAGCAAGCCAAAAGGCAATTCACTCCCCACTCTCCTTGGTGACATTGCTACCTTCTGTAACTCTGAGATAAAACCCGTGGCTAAATAATTATTAAAATTTTTGCAAAAATATTAACAAAGGCAATCACTTCAAGGAAATATTTTTCATATTTCATAATTTTCACTTTGTAGCCTTAAAATAATAGGTGGTGTCCATAACTGACCTAATAGGTATTTCTTACAACCAATCAAGTGAGAATTTCACACTTTAACCTTCAAAACTGTTATAAGGTTTTTCTATAACTTTAGGACTACGAAGTGGACCTCTATTTGAGGCAAAAGTGGCAAGATGAGCGGCTGAAGCACCCAGATATCACGGAAGTCCTGGACCTCAACGATCCCAATCTGGTCAAGGCTATATGGAAACCGGAAGTGTACTTTCCGAACGCCAAACACGCAGAGTTCCAGTTCGTCACCGTCCCCAACGTCCTAATTCGGATCAATCCAGACGGAGAGATCCTTTACATGCTCAGGTAGGTTTACGAAAACTATCTTATTTTTTTCTAGTTCTAAAGAAGACTCTTTTTGATTTACTCTGCCCCGTCCACAAAGACTACTGTTCTGTGCGTGGATCTTATTAGACAAAAAGGGGAATGAGCCTTTACAATACTAAAAGTACTGATAAAAATTCTCTGGAACGAGGTTTTGAATCCACGACATCGCTGCCATGTTACCAAATCTCTACCGGTGCTAATCTCTACGCCACTGACTAAAGTAGTTATGTGATGAATGAAGTTTTGAAAGAAATTGTCAATCGAATGTTTCCAGGAGTAACAGGATCTGAAACTTCGTAAACAAGGATGGAATCGTTCTCCCATTTCGTTCTCGAAACTAACCGTCTTTCTTATCTAATCCATCACTCTTAAACCCAATATTTTTCCAAGTTTTAAATTTATCTTAAGAGTTTCAAAAAGGTTACAGTACTATTTCCAGTTGGTCAATTTGGTTCTAAACCAGAGTAACATTCATCACATTTATATGTTTTTTTATGTTGATTATAGCCACTGTAAAGCTGGAGTTTGGTCATATTTACCCAAATTACCTTATGTTTCTTGTACAAAAATAACTTACAACCTAACGTCTGACAAATTGTGGGCTATTTAGTATTTTTATCTCAGATAATTTTTACAGTATATATTTGCATATTTATAATTTTAACTTAGAACATCTTTATAATAGTCAAAGACTATTATCTTATAATTTACATATTATAAAAGAATTAAATATTTCATATATATAAAATATTGATTGATAAACACATTATTACTTTTGTAACTTTTAGGGACAAAGCTGCCATATATATAATAAGTGGGGTGGTCCATTATGTCTCACTCTTATTTACTCTTCCTTGACACCATTCCAGGAAGACAGTTATTTCAAATATTACTTTTTCCTGCATTCTAAAAGATTAGGCTTACAAACAGAACATCAATTAAAACTTGAAGTAAAATTTTAGTATTAAAAATCACCAATATGAGCTTTAACAGAACTTCCTAGTGAACAAAAGGGACAAAAGACAAAAATCAGATCATATTCTGTTAAGCACAGATATGTTTTCCATTTTGCAACTAATTCTTAGAATGATGTGTTTAACGTGAGCAAAAACTAATTTGCTTTTAAAATAAATGTTTTTATAAATGTCGCATTTATTTTAGGGATAAAAACTCCTCACAAAAAGGATGTGGCTATAGAACAATTTTGCAATTTTACTGTACGTAACATAGTGCTTATTAATAATGGATATTCATTACGAAACATAAAGTGATAGGTTTTCATTTAGAATATCCCCAAGGGAAGAGAAGATTCAACAAGCAAATTCAATTAAAGCATTAGTGTTTTGTTAACGGGGTAGACGTGTGAAGGTGTTTCTCGGTTGGTGAATTATTTATTTTTACTCTTTTCTACGTATCGATTTCTTTCGTTGCACTAACTCGGCCGACCGTTAATGAAAGAGAAATACCGCCATTGAAGTGGTATTCGACTGGTCATTTTGTTGTATATTCATAAACTGTTTTTCATTATATCTCAGGAATATATATTGAAAATATCCTTTAAGCGAATTTCCTAAAGGGAGCAAGTTATTACGGTAGTAGAACTAAGCCCAGGACCATTATACTTTTTCAAATTCATCTATGTGTTCGGACCGTGGGAAAGGGTTTCATGGGATTTTAAGAAGGTCAAAAATGTTTATTGACCTTATTGCCAGAAATTATGAAAATTTTAATTTTATAAATTTTCTCTCAAACAATATTCAAAACTTGATAAAAATATTCCAAAATATTTAAAACTGAACCATATTCAAACCAAACCTTTAAAACTGAACAATTTAGTATCTTGAATGTTTCCCACATTACTTAAGGGTAATAAAAAAACATTATCTCGCTTATTTATTCACATAATGTGGCAAAATTTGGTATGTAGACCTACCTGTACCTTCACTATGTAGGGTGTATTTACATTTGCGTACATCACCCACATGGCGGCAAACCCACATACTCAAATCCTCGGTGTTTATGGGGGAAATAAAAAGATTGATCTTACAATTTAGCATGTATTTAAATATCTAGGGATGGCCTTACACTTGTTGACAAAGCAAACTCCAATGGCAGCAATATATTAATACTCAGCTACATTTTGATTTATGCAAAATATGAAAAATATCAAGTTTCATAGGAAATTTGCTGAGAACAATTATGCTGCTGCTACCAGGGTATTTGATTATTTTTGTAACAGAACGCGATTATAGTTACTAGTGTAATCTGAGATTGGCTCGAATACAGCACAAATTAATTAGAGCAAAACATGGAAAATGTGACTATAATCGCTCTTATAAAACCAAATGTTTTATTAACTGTAACCAAAGATGTCATCAGTTTATGAACCATGCCAGTCACTGGAATCGGAATCACTATGCCGGTATGTTCTATAGATCATAACCAATAAGCCATAACTGTTAGTCGGTTCGACCTTGTCCGAACTGTTGATGGAATGTAGTATTGATCAGAAATCAATACGCTCTGGGAGTTGATCAGATACGCCGGTAATGCCTGGAATCAATCAATGGTTTATCTCTGATCAAACCATGTGTTTTTAACCTCTATTTTTTATACGTAATCATGTTCGCTGATCAGACTCACCAACCTTTGAGAATCTTAATTCTGGAGTTCAGAATCCATGAATGTTGTTTAATTACTATAAAATTCATCGGTATAAGTATATTTCAGAAACTATGACACCCCAAAATACGGAATCGGAAATTTTTAGAAGGACGATAAACAATATAAGCTCCTGACGTAGAGAAAAAGGAAAAGAATCTAAATAAAACAAAAATACTCATTTGTGTATTTCTAAGTATACAATGTGTTTTATAGTTTTAAAGCAGCACTAAAAATAATCAAACTATTAATCATGTGTATATATGATTTTTCATTGATTATGTTTGAATTTTAATTCAAACAAACCAGTTCAAAATAACTTAACAGAGGTGATGGTTCAACATGAAAACAAGGAAAGTTTTCCAATAAAAAAAATCATCGAAACTTGTTTTAGCTCAACCAGACCTTCAGAAAATTCTTAGCTTATTCCAAAATAAGTTTGATAACTTTGCAAACTCATAAACACTAATCATAGCAATTTTTCATGTGTACTTAGTGTCGTTTGTATTAGGACTTTTATAGCAATGTACACCTTATGTCCAAAGTAATACACAAACAGATTAGTTAGAGAAGTCTGAACCTCTCAAATAGAGAGGAGTATATTGGAAAGTACGTCATGGCAATGGTTTACTAGTTATTTCAGACCTTCTGAATTTTTTACAACTTCAATTACAAGAAAATCGAAGAATTGCAGAGTCCACTCCTCTGCTTATTTTTAAGCGAACGTCATGTATTTTTGTAAATTTGGTAATTTACACTCAAAACTATACTAAACAAATATTTAAATCCATTTTTTAAATTGGCATCTGAAGACTACGATTCTATTTACCGTGTCTAAAGAAAATGATTTCATTTTAAGATAAAAAATGGTCTTGGTACTGTATTAACATAATCTGCATAATCTGTTGTAGCTAGGTAAATGTTAAATCACTATGAGCTGAAGATTATATTATAGTGATAAGATTGTAACACATAACAATGAATAGATAATATCCGGATTTTGAGTTGTTTATAGTGACATATTAGATTAGAGAACAAATTATTTTCAAGTTTATAATGCCAATGTTATTCTTACTACATATTATATAGCACAGAGATAAGACTTCATTTTCCTAAAGTTGTTCATCTATTTTTTAACTCGTTTTGATAATTTTCTTAGAATTTATAGTTTTGGATTTGATTAATGGAAATTAAATCAAGCAGAATAAGGCAATAATATCAATTTATTAATAAATGGGTATTTTACTCAAATTTATATCTGTAGAAGGAATGCAGGATAGTTTAAAATTGCTCAAGGAAATAGAAGCAGAAAACGTCGGTGTAACACATTATCGCTCACTGCTAACGCCATCTGAGTTTCCGACCCGGCCAATCCAGCCTCATGAATTACAACCGCCATGATCCGGGCCTCGCACCTGCAATTCACATGAGCTCTCCGACATGACGATCGCTCAGCTGATAGTTGTTTAAACATATTGCGTGGCCAGTAGACAGCGATCAGAGAATGAAATTCAATGTATTCTTATTGTTCAACATCAATGTATAATGTATTATTTGACTATCAAGGAATTTAGTACACTAATTGTTTAGAAAGTGTGATAAAAAAAATTCTTAAATGACAAATGCACAAGCAATGGTTTGATTCACGACGAGTTTTACGAAAAAATCAATTTCCAAGAACAAAAATAGTTTTAAAATATTCAAGAGCTTTATAGAATTTACTTAATAGAAATGTTGGAAATGAAGGAAACTGATCAAATTTGTAGTTAAGGAATAAGGACACCATAAGAATCAAAGTGGCACCAAATAAGTTATAAAATTGTTATTTATGTTTCCTTAAAATGGCTTTTCCCTTCTTCCATAAAACGTTTGAAATTATTTCAATCCCTGTTATAGCACCAACACTTAAAATGCTAATTAAAAAGTGATGTATGTCCAATAAATAAGGTTATGTGTACAGGTAAGAAAAAATTCACAAACATTCATTTAATATTTTTAATCATTGTTGAGAAAGTTTTCTGAACAAGCCATTTATATTTTATTTGAACACACCGATGACGAATTTGTTTCCAGGCTAAAGCTGACATTTTCCTGCATGATGGATCTCTCCAAGTTCCCCCTTGACAACCAAATTTGCACCATGGAAGTTGCATCCTGTAAGTACGTTATCTTTATCAAAATGGTAATGTTACACTGATTTAAATATTTATAATGTGTGTAACCCAAGCCACCATTTCAAAGTTTCTTTTCTAAGTAGTGAGTGACTTCATAAAAAAAGTTTATCTGTTTGGGGTAAAGTATGGTTTACATGAGGATCTGTTAGAAAGAGTAAGTTAGATTGCAGAGAATTTCCTAAAAATACACATATAAAAAAGTATAAAAAGACTTATTTATTACAAGCTAAAACTGGGTTTTAAACTCTCATTTCAGTCTTTGTAGTTAAATATATTTGCTTTTTAGCTTTTCTTACCCTTAGCTACCTTGTCAATTTAATTAAGCCTATTTTCTTTTTAATGCCGAGTACATCCATTGCATAATCCGTTACCATTAAAATAAATTAAATTAACCACTCAACATGGCGAATGCCTGGGCGAGCGGTGCAGGGTAAATCAATAAATACCCCCGTCACAGTAGACCTGCATACTCAGCAAATTTCCAAAGGAATTTGCTATATTTTTCCCATATGAATGAGTGTGTAGGTTTACTGTCATGGGATGTGTTAAAAAATGTTGGTTGTTGAAAATGCAATGCTCAGGTAAGGTAAAAAAATTAATTGTATCAATATTTAGCACTCTATCATTTTCCCCGTAAACCCCATGGGGATGAGTATGTAGGTTTGCCGCCACATGGGTGTTGTAAGTAAATACCAGTTAAACCCTACCGAGTGAATGTACATACCAAATTTTACCAAGTTATATCAATAAATAAACCATGTATAAATCTTATACATGGTTTTGTTGATTTCCCATAAGATCAACAAGGGAAACCTATTTTTTCTCAGTAATCTATTAAGCCAAGTTAAAAAATTCAAAATACTAATTTGTTTCATTTTTAGGCTATTTTAAATGGTTTCAGTTGGCTGAACCTGATTTTAGCGAATTTCCCATAGGGAATAAGCTATTACCGTAGGTCTCATGGAAAGACCTAAGCCCGGGACCATGTTACTTTTTCGTTTTGAGGTGCCCAGAGACCAAAAATAATAGTCATTAAAATTTTTATATATATATATGTATATATATTTATATATATATATGTATATATATATATATATATATATATATATATATATGTATGTGTCCCTAGACACGATAACTCTCGTAAAAATGGTCCGATCGACACCAAATTTGGTAGAGATGTGTAATCCTACGTTTATTCGGATGAGTTCGAAAACCAGACATATCGACCTACCGGAAGGGGTAGTTTTGGGGGGCTTTGTACCCCAAAAATGGGTTTTTTGCATTTTTCATATGTAAATTTTAAAAATTTTAAATTTTTATTTTGACCATTGGATTTAGCTCAAAAAAACACACAATTTAGTATTTTGAAGCTTTGCTCTATCTCCATTGGTTACCGAGATATTACAAAGTCTAAAGACAGTACATTGTCTTTTGGGGCTCCAATGTTAATCTTATGGAGAATAAGGATGTGTTAATATTTCACTTATAAACCAATATTTTTGGATGAAACTTAGTATTTAGCTTAATTTGATTGAGATTCATCCATTTAAGGTAAAAAATCTTGGTTTTTGTACTTATCATGGCAGCAAACCTGCATACTCTTTTCCCATGTTAATCATATGGAGAATAGGCAAACTCTTTTATTTATGGACAGATATTGATGAAACTTACTATATGGCTTTATATGGTCGAAATAAATTTTTTCTATGCTAAAAACCTACTTTTAGTGTCCCCCGTGGCAGCATACCTGCATACTCTTTCCCTATATCTTAAGGAGAATAGACATTTATTTCCCTATTTATGAGCACGTGATGAAATTTTGTTTACAAGTTTAGCTGGTCAAAATTAATATTACTAATTTGGAAATTCGCTGAGTACGCAGGTCTGCTGTGACGGGGGGTATTTTTTATTATTTATTATACCTAAAAACTCTATGTGTCACTGCCGTCATTAGTTTTTACAAAGTTTTCACATTTTTGAAACAAAATATAAAAGTATAAACTAATAAAGAACTAATAAAAGATAAACTATACCTAGTTTCAAAAGTTGCAAAATTTCATTATTTAACCAGAAATCTGAAGATTTAAAGATCGAACGGCAAACCTCAGTAATAAGTTAATACAGATTTGCAAAGGAGTGTTTTTTTATTAAGAAAGTAATAATTTCTCAGTTGTCAATCGTTCAATCTTAAGAGGTGTAGTATTTACACAGGATGATTAGTTAACAGCTGTTTTGTTTGTGGTAAAGTTTTCATAAAATATGTAATTTTTTAGATATTTATTTTATAAAACCTATAGTGGCCGCTATTTTAAATCGTAAATTAGAAAACGCAACATTCATTTGCCTTAGGCACCACTAACACGGTACAGATGTATTAAGTCACTGTTTCATACCTTGAAAAGTTTTTTATAATATCACGGACTGGTTGAAACTAAATGCAGTAAGATGGAGATCATCAATTACACATGTTGCATTAAATTTACTTGTATTAACTTCTGAGTAACCAGGTTAAATTCAAAGAAATAGTTGTAGGACAATAATATTTTGTTCTTTTCTAATTATACACCAAAAGAGTGTGTTCTCTCTCACACCTTTTGGTGTGAGGTGTAGTGTGAGAAGTGTATAAGGTTTGAATCTTAGGTATAATGAGACTATCAGAGAACTGGAAAATGCACTAACGGCATGGTTACTACATTTGTTTGCTAGTTTTGTACAGCAGAATTAATTTCAAACACAACAAAGTTCAATCTGTCCACAACTGTAACAGTCTGAGATTGAACTGTTTGGTTGGTAGTCCGCCACAAATGACTGGCTATGTAGCCTCTGTCAAGTGTCAAGTATACAACTTGGAACTATAACAGGCATTCCGTTCCGTTTTACATGCGCAGTAATCCAGTAAAGCCTAAACAGTGGTTCAGATCTACTGCACAGACTAAGAGACTGTGACACTGTCATTTATCTCTCTCACACATAATCTTAGTGTGTCTTTTTCATTACAGATCAAATTACCAGTAATTAATATTGTGATTATTGGCAACCAGGAATTGTTAATAAATTAGAAAAAACTTACCGTCTAACAGTAATCTTTTTTGTTCAAATGCGAAATTTCTTTCGCCCCTTTGTCATAGATACATCATCAGCGGGTATCGCCAAGAGGTTAAACATAGCGAACGTAAATTTCTTGTCAAAGTTAATATTAAAAACAGATTTAACACGTACACGACATTTAATCAAACACGAAAGTTTACATTTACGGCTACCTGTACTTCACGTCTCGAGTGGCCACCTAACCTCACATTCCACGAACACGCACCGGCCTGCGCTGGAACTGGATTATCATTTGGCTGGACATTGTCACTGCTATCTCGATGACGTGTCGTCGGTGCTTTTCACTAGCTGATCTTAGATCGTGTTTGCAGCGAAGTTTTTTTGCACATTCATGAGGAGGCGGGGGTGGTGTTTACTGGCACTATAAATTTCCATTTCTTCCAACATATCTAATCTATTTGATTTTTAAGTTCGTGGAGGACTTCCAAACCTTCGTTAATTGATTTATATTCGTGGCATGTTTCACGGTGCATGTTCGGGAAAGTGAGGTTAGGTGGTCACTCGAGACGTGAAGTACGGGTAGCCGTAAATGTAAACTTTCGTGTTTGATGAAATGTCGTGTACGTGTTAAATGTGTTTTAATGTTAGTAAAAACTTTACGTTCGTTATGTTTTAACCTGGTGGCGGTACGCGCTTATGATGCCCCTCGGAGTGAAACAATTGTTCACATTTGAACAAAAAGGATTGCTGTTAGACGGTGAGTTTTTACCAATTAATTAGTGTAAATGGATGATTGACGTCATGTTAATTAGTTAACCGAAATCACATACGTGGGGATTAATAAAGTTATATTATTTATCTCAAATTTTAAATGAAAGTAATACTTAATCGCTTGCAGATTGCCAAGTGAAAATCAAAGAAACTAAATTAAAGATTTAACATTAATTTAAAAATATATGTTTATATTTTGCTGTCATATTTGAAACAATTTGAATTGTCAATTTTTAAGTCTTTGAAAAGTCCCGGAATCAGCTTAAAATTTATAAACCAAGAATTTGTGCTTGTAAATTAAGAATAGAAAATTTTAGAAACGATGCTACAGTTCAACTACATTGGAACATGAATGTAATATCACATTGTTTCACAAACATCTTCAACGCTACATTGTGTCTATTGGGGTAATTCATATTTTTAGCCACTCGACTCCATACAATTGTAGTTCTAGGCGCAATAACCAACTGACAAATTTTCAAATTTTTTGTTTATTTTTTGGTCGCAATCTAAGATTTTCATTGAATTTAATTGAATTTTTTATAAACTCGTATAGCAATTCTCGTTAATTGTTTAGTTTCCAAGACGATAGAGGAGCTGCGTCTAGAGTGGAAGACCATGAACCCCGTCATCATGGGCAAAGGCCTCAAGATGCCGCAGTTTGAGATTGTGGAGATCATCGCCTCCGACTGTCAGGAGTCCTTCCAGATTGGTACTCACTCCCTTGAATGCTTGTAGATCAAAACTTTAACATACGGTGGATCTATTTCGCCTCATCACATTTCCCAGCATTCCATATTCCATGGAAACATGGAATAAACATTCCATCCCTCATCACATTTGGACTCAAAAACACGGCTCTCCATGGAATTATTAATCGTGTACTTGAAGCATTTTATTTTTTATTAATTTTTTATTTTCATGCTGAAAGGAATCGTGTAACTAAGTATTATTCTATTATGTTTTAACTTTGTTTCTAAAAAGTTTAAAAGTGCGTTCAAAATCCAACTAGACATAAAATATTAGATAATTTCCTTTTTTATTATAACCATCCATCCACTGTTTGTAAAGATGTGTTCCTGTAGATCAACTAGGAACCCCCTGATGAATAACAGGTCCAACATGTTATAGGCCTAAGGACGATTAATATTGGGTGGCTTGGGATATTTAAGTGGTCAAATTTTAATTTAATGTGATATTAAACACATAATGTGATATTAACACGTAATATTTACATGTTGGTTAGCCACAAGAAAGCATAACAAATCGTTGACAAATTTTAAAAATTGATCACGCCCAAAACATTTTGCACCATTACCTGTACAGGCTAAGGTTATGTTTTGGTAGTAAGTTTCGTCACAGACGCCAAATATAGTCGACATACTGAAGAAAGTATTTTTTATAAATAAATACCGGTAATACACAACTTTTATTAACAAATTTTAAACTATATAGACAGTTTCACATAAAAAATTATAAATTAACAATCCCAGTTGATTTATGCCTTACTTACGGTTCAATAAAAAGCACTCAAAACGACAGAGAGCAACATTTATTTTTTGAGCCAAACAATCTAATGTCTCATTTATAACACTTTTTCGATATTTAAAATTTAGCCTACTAATGATATTAGGAAAGGGAGATGAACGGTGGAATGTAGGATATATAAGTGATGTGAAAAATTAAACCCGTTTGTAGCTCAGCCGTAATGGCTACCTGTCACAATCGCTAATAGGAATATTGTAATTTCCTTGGGTCAATTTATCATTTAACTCTTTCTGAGTCTAGATTTTAAGTTTTTTGCTTCTGTATTTCTTTTAATTTGCCATATACCAATTTATTATTAATAATTCTTTTGCTTTCATGCTTATTTTCATCCCTCCATTCAATCACAACATGTTTATCTGCAAGGCCATAACTTGAGGCCATCAACTTCTCTAGAATCATCACAGACATGACGTCATTAGCATGTTGATTGCCTAGTAAATGTTGAATGGACATGTATGTCTGCTCTACTGACAGTATGGATAGCACATTCTGTATGTAAATTACTACATTTAATTAACTGAGTGATCTGCACAATGACGTAAAACCTATCGTATGTACAAGGGTGTTTCAAAAGGTACTATACAACTATTTAAAACTCATAACTTTCATTAAGAGAACATTCATAAGAAGAGTGGTAGTTGTTCCCCAATTTGTAAGAGCATACTCCAAATATTTTGAACATAGTTCACTATTTCTAAAATCAATTATACGATTGCCAGTAGCAATTAATTGCGTTAAAAACAACACCCTCGGTTAAATCGAGCGTTCTAGCTGTGTATTTTGGTTTGAAGAATCGAATTTCGAAACACATTTTATGCCAATGACAAAATGTAGATATTTTTTTCTTACCTGAAGAAGCAAAATTCGATTGTCTAACTACACACAATGCTAGCATTCCTGTGTGCAATGAAAGTTGATGTCCTAACTAACTTATACTAGTGCTCGTCTCGGTGAGTTTTTTTAAAGAGTTAACTATGTGTCAAACACTCGGAGCCTCTACAAATTGACACTACAGCCACCACTGTAGGTTCTCTCCCAATATAGGGTCATTGACATTGTATGTTGTACATGTACATTGACACTACAGCCACCATTGTAGTTTCTCTCCCAATATAGGGTCATTGACATTGTATGTTGTACATGTACATTGACACTACAGTCACCACTGTAGGTTCTCTCCCAATGTAGGGTCATTGACGTTGTATGTTGTACATGTACATTGACACTACAGCCACCATTGTAGGTTCTCTCCCAATGTAATATCATTGACATTGTATGTTGTACATGTACATTGATACTCCAGCCACACACTGTAGGTTCTCTCCCAATGTAGGGTCATTGACATTGTATGTTGTACATGTACATTGACACTACAGCCACCATTGTAGGTTCTCTCCCAATGTAATATCATTGACATTGTATGTTGTACATGTACATTGCTACTCCAGCCACCACTGTAGGTTCTCTCCCAATGTAGGGGCATTGACATTGTATGTTATACATGTATATTGACACTACAGGCACCACTCTAGGTTTTCTCCCAATCTAGGGTCATTGACATTGTATGTTGTACATGTACATTGACACTCCAGCCACCATTGTAGGTTCTCTCCCAATGTAGGGGCATTGACATTGTATGTTATACATGTATATTGACACTACAGGCACCACTCTAGGTTTTCTCCCAATCTAGGGTCATTGAAATTGTATGTTGTACATGTATATTGGCACTCCAGCCACTACTGTAGGTTCTCTCAATGAATTCAATTTCAGAGTGTTAAAGTCCTTATTAAACACCAGGTATTTCAAATCATAACATTTATAAGTTCTAAATTTGACTTATGTTGTGCTATGGAAGCCCCTCAATGTATTTGTTTTAAGTAAAAATGGTTTTTGTTATATTTTTATGAATATTTAAAAATATTATTTTGATCTGTCTAAATCATGAATGAAATTCTAAATTGAGGTCCTACTTAATATTGGTAAAACAACACTTAATAACCACCATAGTTTTTACACCATACACCATAATTTTTAACTACCCTTCAAATGGTCACTTCGGGTTTTAAGCTAAGCGAATTAAAATAGCGTACCCTCTTTATAAAATAACTAGCCCACCCATTTCAAGTTGCCCCGCCTGAAATAAAGGATTACAAAAAATATTGCAAACGAAACACATTGTATGATTTTTTCTGTTTAATAATTTATTGAATAATGGTGAAAATTATTTACTTTTTTTACAATCGTGTGGTAAAAAATGGTCTCTTGGAATAGGCTTAAAACCAATTAACATACTTAAATATTCTTGAAAAGTCTTAAAATTCTGGAGGAAGTAAAAAAAATCATGGAAAAACCATTAACTTATCAAGCTTTCCTAGACTTTTTTTGGGGACGTTCCTTAGAGGATGTCGTGGATAAACCCTACTTGGGATGACGTCATCCTCAGCATTCAGAGCAGTTTGCCTCAAACCTGACCTGAAACGGGCAGAAGTTGTTGCATTTTAAAGTTACGTTAATAGAATTTTAATGATAACTTTGATCGCATGCCATTTGTGAATCCATTTTTGGTCGGGTTTGAGACATTGTTCTCTAGTAATTGTCTTCTCCTCGTGAGCCGTCCCACAGAAAAGATAATAAGTCACTGAGAGTGTATTTAATCGTGTTTTATTTCCTATAACTATGCTTTAAGTTTCGTTGGTATTATCTTGGTTAATAATAACTAGATATAAATCTGCCCAGAGAGTTTTTGATCACCTGGTATATGATTTTACCATACATAATATTTGTGGGTTATTTTATTTATTTTTTTAAGGCGGCTTAGGCTAGTTGGATACATAGTTTTCTAATTTGGTACCTATAGTGTCATATTACGTCACCATTTTTCTGACGCAGAAGTTGGCACATCCAATTGATTATGTAAGATAACCTACATTGACTCTGCAAATATAATTTTTGCCCGTAGAACTCTATATATTTGCACCTGGAACGCTCACGCCGTTGTCAGAACCCGCAACCTGAGGGAAAATAAGCAGGCAAGAACGATCAAATAATTCTGTCACTGCGCGCGCTTTCATTCATACGCTTGTAACTCATACATACAAAAAATAACAAGAATGAACCTTATACATTTGTCATCTGCATTAGCTACTTATTCCAATGGTATACAAATATTTAGCATTTTTTATATTAGGAAAGTATAATAATTTTTAAAACAATTATTTTTTGTAAACGTGACATCAAAAAATTACTAAGCGAGAAAGTTTTTTTTTTTATTTTTGGGCTAGGAACAAATTTTTAGCGGCAGAGTTTCAGATTATAGTTGATCTAAAAGGTTTACATTTAACATTTCTACCCAACAGTTTTAGTTTCGGATTTAATTGAGCGCAAAGCAAGCATTAGATGATATTGACGAGCTGCCGCTTAGTGGCATTGCGACTCGTCGTCGGTCGTCTCGAAACATCCTCTGTGAATGCCTCTTCAGTGAATTCAAATTGAACTGTGGATTATTTACTTATTTTCAAAGTTAGTTTTTTTTCAAGTTTTTGTACTATTTATATATAAATTCTTTGTTGGACATTGTGTAGCTTATGTAAAATAAACTAATTAAAATCAACAGTAAAATCTACAGTTTTCTATATACTAACAACATTTAAAATCAAGACGTTAGAAGTTTGAAAATATTCATAAAATAATTTTTGAATTCAGTTCTTTACAATTTTATTAATAGGCCTATTTATGTTTTAATTTTTCTTATGACAAATTTCTTTAAAGACAAAATACCATTAAATATCCATTTACATGAAAGTATAGAATTGACTTAAATAAATACAAGAACCAGTTCAACCATATTTGATTAAAACACAACAAATAAAAAAAAGTAATTAAGCTTCATACTTCTTAACAAACTTAAGTATATACTTAGGCCTAATTTTAATAATAAACACGAGCACCATCAGAAATTAATTTTCAATGCACTGTCACGTGATTAAGACTTCAATGCCTAGATCTAAATTTGGATTACATCATAGCCTTCCTGCGTGTTAGTTAGGAAAAATTCATGAAATAAGACGTGTTCTGTATATTTTCTCTAAATTAATTGTTTTAACTTCAATTCTTTTTACATTCATATCTTTTCATAAGTAAATAAAAATATTCCATATATGAGAAAAATTGGACTACTAAATCGGAAGAGATAATCTGAACACCGTTCGCGATTTTCCGAAGTCTTCAGCGACGGGCGAATTTTGTTAAATGTAAAGATTTAAATTTATCTCATTACCTACAACTTTGTCGCTTGAAGTTTTTTCCTGACCAACAAATAAAAGATTGTTACGCTTAGTAACTTTTTAATGTTCTCGTTGTGTATTGACATTTGTTTTTATATTATAAGATTTTCTAGTTAAACATAATGGCTAAGATATTAACATCGTTATGACCAGTAACTATTTTTCTTTAAAACCGTATTTGTTTCAATGAATTTGGATTGTTAGCGACCGGTAAAGAAGTGTAAGTGAGCGAGCGCACTAAAGCTTTGGTGGCTCATTTTGAGTTCTTGCCTGCTTACCAAAACATGGGGTTGCGGTTTTTTGTTCGAGTTTTGCTTTGCGTAAACGTTCCAGGTGTATATATATAGTGTTCTATGTTTTTGCCCCACCCCGAAAATTGCATTTAACACTTTGCATTTCTTTATAGTTAAATTCATTTGAACCATATGGCAAGGTTTTGAAATTTTTGCGATTAATAAAAGTTAATATGACACTGACACTTGGGATTTTTGGGGTATATGAGAAAATTTTGGCTAACGCTGTGCTTAATAACAAAAATATTAGAACGACTCGAGTAGTTTGAGTTATTTCAAAGGTGCCTCGGACAGCCTAACACGATTTGAATTTGGTGCTAGGTAACTACAGTTGCCTGGTGGCGGAGTTCTACCTGAGTCGCTCCGTCGGTTTCCATCTAGTCCAGAGCTACTTGCCCACTATCCTGATAGTGGTGATCTCCTGGGTCAGCTTCTGGATGGACGTCGACTCCGTCCCTGGCAGGACAACCCTTGGAGTCACTACTTTGCTAGCCGTTTCATCTCAAAGCTCAGGTTGGGCATTTGTGAATATAAGTATTTTGTGTTTTAAAGGGAATGGCTTGGCTGTTAACAATTTAGTGAACATGTCCTACATTTTCATGGTAAAATCTCTAAATTATAGGTAGTAAATGATAGGTTACATAAGCCATATTAAAGATATGATCCTTTCCACACCCTTATAGTTTCAAAAATCTAAAAGCTATTTTAGGCTATTATCATTGACTATGAATACACTTGTGTATTCATAGTCAATGTTTTATGGAAATATTTTACGGTGCTGATAACTAAATCTTATAATTTGATAAACTTATGAAATGTTCAATCTCATTTCTTAGGTGTTATAAAATCCCTGATTCATAAACTAAATATTAACTACGACTTCAGTCTGCATGAAGGCTTTTCATCATAATTATTAGATTATTTTATTAAACTTACTCTTAAAAATCTGAATTCAATATTTAAATCTTCGACATTATGTCTAAAGTCCAAATTGATTGATATTTATATTATACATTTTAGATATTTTCTTTGTATTTATTATACTTGATCTTCCTTAAGGAAATAGTTTAAAGTGAAATATTAGATGAAATCTCAGATTCCAGTAAAAGAAAACTGATAAATAATAAAAAGATTATAGACAACACTATTTATTAAAAATTTAATCGTATAGGATGCTACAAAAATGCCGTGCCCAGTACATGGGGATTACATCTGAAACGTCCTATCTGCAATTAATACTGGAATTCGCAATGTTTTTAAAAAATGCAGAATGTATCATCAGCTAATAGACAGTATCAAATAATTGTACAACTTAGTATAAAATCATCTACATTTATAGGGGAAAAAGTTAATTTAGAGATAATTTCAATGAGAGAGTACCAGTGTTCTTAAAAATTTTAATATAAATGTAAAAATATATCTACACTTCTCTCATAAAGATTTTGTGAATGCAATATTATTGCCACAAAGTAAAGTAGGCCTATTTAGTCTTGTAAACATAGGTAATAATCCAATTATTATGTAATCGTTGATTCATTGTAAGCAAATGTTTTGTGATATCCTTGTCCGTTACATAGATTATACTCAACAACCGGCTGAATATAATTTCATAGCTGGTTGGATATATTTTCATCCAGATATTGATACTCTTGGCTCAGTTACAACATTTGAGAGTGCAATAATATAAATTGGCAGGGTTTTAAAAATGGGATGGTTTGGTTGCCAACTCCACGCAATCTTGATAAAATATACTGAATAAAACATTTGTCAAAACTAAGGTTATACTTATTGCTAATTTCAACACACTTTCTGGAAAAAACTATAGGTTTTATTTATGTAATATGCTCTTAAAGCAAAAGCTATGTCAAATTTGGTATATGTATGAATATTTGAAAAAAAGATCTATTCATCAATAATAATAAATCGCTGTTAAGTTTCGTTCCAAACTATAAAATAAATAATACAGAGCAACAAAGAGAGTTACATTAACATAATAATAATAATTCCTAACACTGTCCCATAAAATATTTAAATTAATACTTAAAGATTTTTTTGAAATCTGTTAGTATCAATTTACAGATTAATACTGTTTGTTTTAATAATCAACACAATTGAATACAATGTCCGTGATCTGAATTAATTTTTAATAGTTTTTACAAGCGCAAAAATGAAATGCACAAAATACAACAAAAAATACCACAACAGCTTTAATGATTTCAACGTAAAACATGCGAACTAGAAAATAAGATAAAAAGTGAGAGTAATTAATGTATACTTTTTAAAAGATGGATTGATATGAATAAATATATACATTAGTATTTACAAGGTAATCTATGATGTTATCGTCTGGTAGGAAGTAATTGCCTTTTCATGGGTCTATGCCGTGTTTGAATATTTATTTAGTTATTATTTTTTGGGCACAAAATAGTAAATAAATCTTAAATTTCTTCAGTAGATATTCATGTTTGTAGTATTATGTTTGATATAGTATGTACTTTGTTTGAAAAGGTTTTACATTATAAAAACTATTTACAAAAGTTGAGCACCACGAAATGCCTACATTACGTCTGATTCCGAGTCCAGGATCACTTCCACTTGGCAAAGCCAATGTTATTTGCGAATCCGTTGACTCCGATAAATCTAGTGAAAAATTGGTTTACAGGTCTTTGGGTTTCAACTAAGGATGGTTAAAGAAAACTTGTTTGCCCCATCTTCGGTGCAACAAAAAGCAAGAGTACTAGTGTCTTGTGCAGGTTAATTCTTAAAAGTTCTGTTTCACTACAATGTTAAGATAGTGAACCGATCTTCATACCAAATTTGATAGTGTTTGCTTCAGGCGAACCTACAGAAGGAAGAATATCCAGTTCGATGTGCGGATGTGTAAAGAAGTCCGGATCCATGCGATTAGCCAGTTCCTTTCTGATCCGAATATCACCCTTCGTATTACACCGAACCTTACATAATGGCGCCTTTTATGTTGAATATTCGATCTGAATATCCCATATAGAACTAGGTCCACTGTGGTCTCTTTTATATATTTAAAATACGACTGTAGAAAATAATTTCATATTATGTAGTTTTGTAGCCAAGCAATGTTTGCATGCCGGTTGTCTATTAATTATTAATTTATTAATCTCTGCCCCATACCATATGTAGTATATGGGGAAAATATTGCTTTTTTCAACATTTTTTAATTTGAATTGTTAGATTTATCCGTTTAGATGACCCATGAATCCAAAAAAAATGTGGTTTTCTGAGTGATGTGTGTCTGTGTGTGTGTAGTATGTGTTAGTGTAATAAAATTAAGCCAAAATGTGGCTGGAAAATGAAAAAATTTTGGACAGCGAATTTTTGCAGAAATGTGTTCTATGTCATATCCTGACCTCCTTCAGAAAAGTCCCCTAAAATCCCCAGTGGGCAGCATGCCTAACAATGATGGGATGGCCCACGTGGAGTCAGAAATAAATCTTTCGTCGACTAATGGGTTTATTTACATCAATTTAAAGCTCTTAAATAGTAGAATTTAATGCCGCAAACCCCATTTCAAAAGGCTGCCTGAGTAGAAAACGGTAGCCTGTCAAACATTGAAAAAAGCAAATTTTAACCTAAACTTATAAAAATGTAATAATTTTAGAAATTCTTGACCTTTTGAGGTGCGGTTTGCTGCAAACGTTTGCTTTTACAATTAATTGAAAATTGAAAATTCGGATAGCTTGTCATGTGCTTGTCATATTACCCTTGAACCATCCTCTACATGAACGTCCCAAAGAGGAAGTTAAAAAAAATTCTTTGTCCATAGCCTTGCTATACATAATTTTAAAGGCCTTAGTAAGGAGGGTACATAGCCGAAAACTAGACCTCAAAAGGTCAAATATGTCGGAAATTATTACATTTCAAAGTTTAGGTAATATTATTATATTCTAAACTTTGAACTCCTGCTATTTTACTCCCAACAGTTATATTGAGGTCGGGTTTCCGGCATTGTAATCTGCATTAATTTTGACCTTAAATTTGATATACATAAACCTTCTGGATGTATTTAAATTTAGTATGCTTAGTATCAAATTTAATGTAACTCCTTATGGGCCAACCCTTCATTTTTAAACGTGATCCCCAATTAGGATTTCTGGGGACTTTTCGGAGGAAGGTCAGGGGATGCCATAGAACACATTTCAAAAGAAATTGGCTTTCCAAAAATTATTTAATTTTTCCCGACTAATTTTACTACACTATGTGTGGATGTTAATAGACCTAGAGATGGCCCAAATGAGCAAATTTCGATGAAATTTAGTACGTAGGTTGCAGTCAACAATAGTTCCAGGAGTCCTTTCATTTTTACATTCTTTATTTTTAAGGGCTCTTCACCCCCAATAGCCCCCCAAAAACTTGAAAAATGCAAATTTATCGAAAACTGCTCCGACGATTTTGATTAAAAGTTTGTTGTTTATCAAAAATAACACGACAAAATTACGTCACCCGCATCTCCGAGAAAACTAGCGTTCAAAGGTTATAGGGTTTTAAGTGTTTTAAAAATCAGTTTTTAGGGTTAAAAAACTTTAAATTGAAAAAAATTTGACTCAGTATTTTAAATTATTGCCCTACGCTAGTGATTGTGAAGAAAATTCAATCTTTCGTTTAGCGGGAAACGCAGTAGCCTAAGATGCAAAAAATGCAAAACGCCGCGTAGAATCAAACTCGTGCTGCTCAACTGGTAGCTATCCAACTAAGCCATGTTCTGTAAAGGTTTTTAACACCTTTTTTTACTGTTGGGAGAAAGTATGTGCCAACTATTTGATACCGTTTATTCGTTTTTGTGACAGGAATCCAGAGCGGACTGCCTCAAGTGAGCTACGTTAAAGCAATTGACGTTTGGATGGGAACGTGCACAGGTAAGATTTAAGATTTTAAAATATTAAAAATTTAAGATTTTAAAAATATTAATTACAATAAGAGTTAAAATTGATGTTATTACTAAAATTATGGTAATACAGTTTTTTATTTTAAAAATAATTGTTTTATTCTTAATTATAACATTTACAAGTATAACAATCGCAGTTAAGAAGCCCTGACATTTGCATAAAGAACTTAACAGTGGCAATTAACCATTTTCATCAGCAATAATAGCAATTTAATAAAAAAAAGGTGCGCGGCAAGAGTTCGGTATAGAATGTTTGTGGTAAAAATAGTGACGCGAACATCATGAAATCAAAAGCGTTACTTAAGAGCTTGACCAAACCCGTATTCTGAAAATAATAATGTGAAACACATGACGAAAAATAATTAACTAAAACCTAAGTCTACGTAAGTAACGGAAAATGTGACGTAAAACTCGTGAAAACCCTTTATTAAAGCACCAGTTAACTATTCCGCAATGTTAACCGCAATGTAAATCTATGTTCTGTTGCTAAAAAATAAAAACCAATCAAAAAGACTAATTTAAATTATATTTTATTTAATGCTTTAAAAGATCCTCATTGTATTCCGTCATAAAAAATAGTGCCCTCATATCTACCTTCAAGTATGAAAGTATCTAATAGTAGTGGCAAAGTGGGGCTGCTGGCTCAGGTCAATGACCCCTGAGGAATGCTGACGTCACCAAGGTCACTGACGTCACGAATGACGTCATCGGTGACGTCATCAATGACGTCATTTCTATGACGTCATAGGTATGACGTAATAGAAATGACGTCATGACGACGTCATTACCGCTGACGTCACCATAATGACGTCATTGACGTAATTAAGGTCAAGGTCACGCGGAAAGACAAAAAAATTTTTCTTTGCACTCTTGTGGTTCCTAGTATTCGGCTGTGGAGTGAAAATCCACGAGAAACCACAAAAGTGCAAAGAAAAATTTATTTTCCCAGCGACCAGACCGAAAAACCTACCAAATGTGACGTAAGGCATTCCTCAGAGGCCATTGACCTGAACCCTAGCAACCCCACTCTTAAAACTAAAAAAATAAATAATTTTTATTTCCACTTACCCACTGGAGAAACCAGAAGCCCAACTGGGAACAAAATTGCGAACAGCCGACGGTGGTGGTGTCATCACCGCGCGGGAGCCGGACGCCGACTGACCGGACAGCACCGCGCCGTCCGGGTACCAGGCCGCGTGGTGGGGGTAAAGTGGTCAGATGCGAAAAAATAAAAAAAATTATTTTTTTTCCAACAACTCATCCGAGTTTGTTCTTTTGCTGGACCTCCGTTACTTGGAGTGGAAATATTTGTTAAGAGAATAAAAGTTTTTTATTAATTTCTAAGTGACCTTGACACTTAGTCTGGAATTGGAGTCACCAGCGTTATTTTACTGGCAAAAGTTAGCTCGTCTAAAAGTTTTTGAAACATTTTATCATCCATAGTGATCTTGGTGTCCCTTGAGTAAAATTTTGGATTATTCCTAAGGCAGCGTTTCATTTTTGTCAAAGTGGAAGTCTTGGACACCCTAACAGAATTATTTTGCTTTGCCAGCAAAAATTTTACCCTTAATAATTTTTCTCGCAAAGTTTCAGCCATAGCTGTGTCTCACAGTAAGGTTAGTATAAAACTGAAAAACTCAGTCAATTGTAGCACCTAAGCTGGAAGTAGTGGGGGAACAGGGCTGTAGTGGTGGGGGTAATGCGGTCTGGTGTTGCTATGTTTAGAAACAGTTTGTTGCGAACTGTCCAAGTATTAACACGTACTGTGTAGAAAAAATAACAGCGAGACTAGTATAAAATTTAAGTCCGAGAAAATACTTATTGTTAGGTTAATAAAGAGGTAGAGCTAAATGAAAAAAATTATTGTACAAGATGTGCATGGTTCAATTTTGCAGCTAAGTTCAAAATCCACCAGTGTGGAACAAAATTTAATCATGAGGTTAAATATTTAAACACATCTGCGAAAATATTAGGAGGCTTGTAGAGCTAAATAAAAATTAATTTTGTAGCAAACAGGCAGCGATATATTTTTGCCAAGTCATATAATAAGAGGGAATGATGTAAAAATTGAAATTTTACTCACAGAAAGTCTGGTAGCGTTAAGGCGCAGCGTATACCATGCGTCGTGGGAGAAGGCTGCCGAGTAACTGACTTGTTTTTAGAGGCAAGATGGCAGACATGGGTTGGTTATATAAGTGTTATGTAATCCGCAAGCGATACCGGAGACAAAATTAAATTTGTTCCCAACCAACACTGACTGTAGGCTGAGCTGAGAGAGACAAAATAAAATGAAATGAAATATTATTCTATACTGCAACTGTCTTGGACCGAAAAATATTCTAAGTCCCAAGACCCCCCCCCCCCCCCCCCCCCCCCCTCGGCTCCGGACGAAAAGTGCGCCCCCCCCCCCCCCCCCCCCCCCCTCCGGGGGAGGAGGAGGTGGCATAGCCCGAGGCGTTGCCATACCTTGATACGTGTTGCATAATGAGATCCGGTTAGTAATGTATTCAGGTGTGGCTCTTGGAGATTGTCCAATGCCGCAAACAAGTACGTGTCGAGGTCTGCCTGTTTACGTAACCAGGTCCGGTTCCCCCACTCCTGACCGGCTCAGCTTCGGTTCTCTGAGGCTTAGCTTCCTTGCAGTTGCTTTCAAACACTTCAGCTGAGTGGTTGAAGCTCTGCCCTACAGGATTCGCAATGTAATGTTGGCGCCGCATTATATTGGGAATTCTTTTCTAGTCTAAGGCATGGCATGTGTAGTGTTAGGAAATAATTTTATTTTGTGCTTGCTGCTTGGTGCTCGGTGTTGGTTGTGATTTAGTGAAAGTGTTGTGCAGTGAAAAATATTTGTGTGTGCTAATATTTCCACAGGTTGGTGTTAGTCTAAGTCTTGTGTTTAGAAAAATAATTCTTTGTATTAATCTTCCACAGGTTGTCCCTAAAATTAGTTTTTATAAATTTTTGGCTTCCTTAGCCTATGTAAATAGTTATACTGTTAGGTTTGAGGCTTTGAAGCCTCCGTAAAATTAAATTTTTTTTCGAGGCTTAGCATGCCTCAAGAATTATTTTTTACCAACAATAGTATGACACTTAACGAGCCTGGGGGTTGGCCCCTGGGGATCCACCGTTAGGCCTTGTGCCAGCGGCGCTGCTGGACCTCATCACTCGTCACTGGCAACATACGGGTGGTTGGCATCCTTCAGCACGAAGTGTCGGCCCTGACACTGACCGGTACATTAGGCTTTATGTCAGTGCATTGCATTAGGCTTTATGTCAGTGTACTGGTTAAGATGGGGCCCAGGTCATGATTAGCATGACCTTATGATTCCCATTGGGAACCAAAATTATTTAGCATGTTTCCCTTGTGGAAACTCAAAATTAAGTAAAAATTTCTTATTTTTTGTAACATGAATCCCCCTATGTTTAAGTTTTGTGTTGTAAAATATTTCTTTGTACTAATCTTCCACAGGTTGTCCCTAAGAAAAAATATTTTCTAAATTCGTATATTGGAGGATTAGCCTCTGTAAATTGGCAGTTAAAGTGTTAGGTTTGAGGCTTAGAAGCCTCCGTAAAATAATTTCTTTTGGAGGCTTAGCATGCCTCAATAATTATTTTTTAACAACAGTAGTATGGTGCTTAACGAGCCTGGGGGTAGGCCCCTGGGGATCCACCCTTAGGTTTTCGGACCAAGGGCGCTGCTGGGCCTCATCACTCGTCACTGGAAACATACGGGTGGTTGGCATCCTTCAGCACGAAGCACCGGGTCCTGACACTGTCCGGTACGTTAGGCTTTATGTCAGTTTATCGGTTAAGATGGGGCCCAGGTCATGATTAGCATGACCTTATGATTCCCGTTAGGGGAACCAAAATTATTGTAGCATGTTTCCCTTATGGAAACTCAAAATTAAGTAAAATTATTTTTTTATTTTTCACCTCCCCCTAAGTTGTGAGATTCCCCCGAGGCCTTTGACCGCCGGCGGTCTTAGGCCTCGGGGGAATTTCTTTTTAATTCTTGGATGACCTTGACCTATATTTGTGTGTGAATAAAAAAATAAAATAATTTTTGTTCCACATGTAGTCACAGTCAGCCAACACTTGGCGGATTTTTGCCAAAGTCCTGAGAGCTCGCAGGACTTAGAGCGATATGCGTTAAAGTGTTGGTTGTCTGGGCAGTGGTAAAATATTTTATTTGATATTCACACATAAGTAAGGGTAGCAGCCATCCAAGAGTTAAAGTCCTAGGGGTAGGTGACCCCCCCCCCCCCCCCCCCCCCCCCCCCCCGACTCCAGACGGGAAATGAGCCCCCCCCCCCCCCCCCCCCCCCCCCCCCCCCGAAATTTTTTTTTTTGGATTTTGACCTTGACCAAAAATTTTTTGCTCCGGACGAAAACTGCGCCCCCCCCCCCCCCCCCCCCCCCCCCCCCCCCGAAATTTTTTTTTTTTGGATTTTGACCTTGACCAAAAATTTTTTGCTCCGGACGAAAACTGCGCCCCCCCCCCCCCCCCCCCCCCCCCCCCCCCCCCGAAATTTTTTTTTGGATTTTGACCTTGACCAAAAATTTTTTGCTCCGAACGAAAACTGCGCCCCCCCCCCCCCCCCCCCCCCCCCCCCCCCCCCCCCGAGGGGGAGGTGGAGGCCTCAGGTACTTTTCCATTGGCACGTTTGGCCACTTGGTTGTAGATCCGGGTATTACGTAACAGACTTGTTTGCCCCCACCACATAGTGTGCTGGAATATTCCAATGGGTCGCGAGCTGCTTCATTCTGCTTTCAGACTTGCAGCCTGCTAGCCGACTCTACACCGCTCTCGTGACCATGGGTGTTCGCATCAAGAATTATCCAACTGCCTCGCCTGCTGTGACCTCCGCTCCAATGCCGACCACTTCGCCTGCTGTGACCTCCGCTCCAATGCCTACCGCCTCGTCCCTTTCAATGCCGATTCTTGATGTTTCGCAGATTCCACTGCCGCCAACCACGACTGCTTCGCCTCAAAAAATTATTGTGGACCTGAGACCCGGCGCTTCCTCTACCATCACTGCCAGCACTATGCTTCGCACAATTTTGACCACGGTGACAGCTATGTGTACTGTGACAACACCAACAGTCACAACCGTGGCAAGTGGAAGTAGTGTGGATCCCGGCCTGGTAACCATCAATTTGGACTCGGACGAGGAAATCTTCGAGAAGCCGAAGGAACGGAGGTCACCTTCCAAGCCATCTACTCCTATCAAAAATTATTTTTCCACCTTTGATCCTATCTCTCCCGTCCATAGCCCTTCCAAACCCGAACTAAATTTAACTTCTTTCCCTTCCACTTCCAATGACCTTCAAGTGGAGCAACCCACAAACAATAAAGTAAGTAAAATTAATTCTGGTCTGAAAAAAACAGTAAAGAAGGCAGCGGCACCGAAACGCCAATGTAATTATGTTTGGATAACTGGAGCGAAAGTAAATCAAAAATGCACCAGGTGGGCTGTGAGCGGCGAGGAGTTGTGCCGCTATCACTTCGACCGCAAAACAGCATCCAATCGGAGCACTCTTGATTCATGTTTGCTTAACATTGCCCCTAAGAAAACCACACAGATTCCCAAGGTACGTTATCAAAGACTCTATGCTGGTGAAAAATATTTCTTTCGAGCACACGTTTGTGTGAAACCTCACCTGTTTTTGATGAGGCATAAAGACCAGAACGTTCATGTAAGGGTTGCTAAAAAATTCATTGTTCCTAGATTTATGACCAACAGAGGGTACTTGATACGTGTTAAAGTTTTAAACAAGCTGAGGACTGTGTGGCGTTTGCAGGAGTAATGCAATCAGTAAGACTGTTTGTTTAATTTTCTAAATTTTGTTTTCCAAACATTTCCTTTTTCCAAATTAAAGTTTATTAAATTTTGTTTTTCCAAATTATTTCTTCACCCTCTTGAAATAAGGGAGGGGGGTATTATATAAATGAGCTATTAAAAAAAAAAAAAAAAAAAATAGTTCATTTATATAATATCTTAACCTGGGGATAATGTTTTTTTTCTTAAAAAAAAAACATTATTCAGACACGTCCCAAACCAGTGTCCTGGATGGTGAAGAAAAAGTTATAGCAAAAAACCTTTTTGTATTAAACTGATGTTTAGCTTCAAGGTAAACCAGTCAATGATCATGTGACAACAGGGTTCCCCCACCATTACTGAACTCTTATACCCACTCACTAAGCTCATTCTGCCTTGAACGTTTCAATTTGTCAGACGTAATGTGCAGTATCAATCCGTTTGTTGGAGACCTGGAATTGCAGCGTTTACCATCGGGGCATGTATATGCTCCGATGCTGGTGGAATATAAAAATTATTGTTCACCTGAACAACAGGTGTCCCCAGAACCTGGACCTTCTAATGATGGTGAAGAAAACAGTATTTTGAGGAGTGAGTTGGTCAGAAATGTGTCCCCAGAACCTGGACCTTCCAATGATGGTGAAGAAACTAGTATTTTGAGGAGTGAGTTGGTCAAGGGTGAATTGGACAGAAATTTAAAAAGTAAATATATGAAACGGTTGGCGGATCAAAAGCGTAACTACAAGGAGCGAGCGGCAATGTTCCGTTTGCAGTTGTTAGTGCCTAAAATCAGCAAACGTTCCAGCAAGCTCGACACCCTGACAGCCGCTTCTGATTACATCTGCTTGTTGGAATCAAAAATTAAATTTCTTGAAAGACAACTGCAAAATAAAAATAATAATTCTGAATATCTAGTGATTCGAAGTCCTGAGCAGGTTGATGATGGTAATGAACAAATTTTAGGAATGTAAGTAATAAAATCTTTTATTTTGTGTGAATTGGACTTGAACACGGATTAGCTGTTTGGTATGTGGAAAAAACAGAACGGGGGATAGAGCACTCTGTGATACTGGAATAACATATCACTTAGTGCTCTATCCCCCGCTCACAGGGTAATTTTATTTGACCTTGACCCACTAAAAAAGTGGTGGGGGTAATTTTAACCAAGCATTGGGTTTTGAGGAGGTTGCTCAGTCTCAGTTTAGCGTAGCCAGGAGACACACACTTCGAGATGACTCCTTCCAGTCTTCAACAATTGTGTTTGGAAAAAATTTCCGATGAAACTGAATTGTTCCGTTATGTGGTGCATCAGTCTGGTGCACCACCAAAAATTAAAATTTTAATTAAGGAGTTTGATTTTGAAAGAAATGGTTACACCAATTATTTTGCGTATGTTTTTAGAAATGAAAATCTTAAGTTTTGCAAAGACTGTGGTTTTTTTGCGTGTGAGGACATGACAGAATTTGTAGAAAGCGGTGGCTACATGGTGATGACTGGAATTTCTAACCTAAAAAGAAATGAAATACCGCAAGAAAGGTGTGATATTTGTGCAGCTTATTTACACGACTGGCATACGTATAGCAGAAACCAGGTTGAGCCAAAAAGAAGTTTATTATTTCGTTGGCCAGGGGTAGCGCCTAGGTTTTAGGTGTAAAAACAAAATTTTACTTATGGTATTTAATGTATTACCTTGAAAAGTGGTGGGGGTAAGTTAATATATACGTAGTGGAAAGCATCTGTTGGATTTATTCTTTGCAGAGCACTTCAGCCAGCATCATCATGGTAAGCCATTGTGTGGAGTTTGTTCTGTTGGAGGAGGACCTGGTGGAGATAGTGGAGCTGATTGAAGATACAACCAGGAAAGGAACAATAGAAAATGTAAGATGTGAACCTCAGGACGAGAGGTCACAACAAATTGTACAAAAATTTATTTCCAATCAGTTAACTGACAAAACTACAAACTTTGAGTTCGTAAAGTATTTATTTGATAACAAAGTAAATGCAAAAATGGCAATATTTTTTAAGAAATGAAAAACTTATTAGTTATTGTTATACGAGCTGGACTTGGACTTGGACTATGATATTTTTGGTTAACGGATAACTTGGTGGTGGGGATAGTTTTTGTGTATATAATAGGGTTGTGAACAGCAAAGGTGAATATTCAATCACGATGCCTCCGAGGGACAACACCGTAGCAGCACACAAGAATATTTTACTTATTTTGCCAGAAATTCCAATAGAAGTAGTTAACCAGGAGGAAGAGGAAGAAGAAGAAGATGTAATGGAAGAAGAATTATCCGAAGATGAAGAGATGGAAGCAGGTGAAAATAATTTTGCAAACACTGATGGTGACAGCTTTGACATTGATTTGTATGCTGATGAAACATTGGAATCATCCGAAGAAGAGGACAATAAGGAAAACATCACTCCTCAAATAAGAGCAGTATTGGATAAAATGTCATTGTGCAAAAGACTTGTTATGTGTAGCAGAAAATTATTTTTTGATTGTAGTGACGAGGAGGACAGTAGTGATGAATATTCACCTTTGTAAAAAAAATATTATTTAGCATTTAAAAACCCAAAAAAATATAAAATGTTAAAAAGAAAAAAAAAATAGAGCGGGGGATAGAGCAGCAGATGCTCTATCCTCCGCTCAAAATAATAATGTCCGATGACCTTGACCTACTTTTGTGAATTAATTGTGGTGGGGGAGAGCATTAGTGGTGGGGGAAACGTCATATATACGGGTAGTCAAGCCTCAGTCTCATTTGGTAAGAAAGAGGGAACGCTGGATCGGAGGTGATGGTAAGATTGACTTTATAGCAAATACTTTAACACTGCAATATGTTAACAGGTTGTCAATGGTTAGGAAATATTTTTATTTTTAGACTCGCTAGTTTGTTTAATCTTAAAACTTTTAATATATTTTCTTTTGGTCAAATGCTTTTGCCATACTTCCTACACGCTAACACTCATATAAAGTACAGGATTAAGCTGATCTCTCGGGGAAATACTATGTAGCCACCTCACATTGGTTGTCCGACTCGCATAGTATTGGTGATTTATACAACATAAAATTTTTTTCAATATGTTATATATCACCAATTCTTATTCGAGTCAGATAACCAATGTTAGGTGTCACATAAGTATTTCCCCGCGAGATCAGTCTTAATTCTGTACATTTTTTGAGTTTTGGCGTGTGGTAAGTGTGCCAAAAGCATTTGCTCAAAGAAATATATTTAAAAGTTTTAATTTTGAACAAGTTGGTATGTAAAAAATAAAAATATTTAACTTTTGCACCTGTTAATACATTATTGAAAGTATTTGTTAGAAAGTTGATCTTACTACCATCTCTTATCCAGTGTTCCCTCTTTTTTACCATAACAAAGGTGGCCTTGACCTATATATTAGTCCTGAATAAAAATTTTATAAAGAATTTATAACATTTTGTTCTGCGCATGCGCAGAAGGGTTTTTTCTAAGGTCACCCCCCACCACCCGTTATAAAAGGAGGTCGGATAACCCAGCCTCTCATTATTGGATGAACCTTTGTGGAGTAAACATCTAAACGCTCTTGTGGTAAAAATGCTTCTTTGCCACATTTGTGGGGAATTTTTCCCTGATGAACATATTTTGCAAATCCATCTGGAATTGCATAAAGAAGAGGACAATGTGCAAGTAAGTGAAGACTATTTGGACTCTATTGAAAAATTTTTATCAGAACATCACAGAAGACTGGACGATTGGGAAAGCGAGCTGCAGTTGCTGCAAAGGAGGAGGCCAACCGTCATTCAGTTTGGAGGCGCCGGAACATCAGGACTTGGAAGGAGACCTACAGCGGACATGGACACGGACACGGACTCGTCGGACTCGGACTCGGACATAAACATGGATTTGGATTCAGAATCTGAAGGTAATGGCATAACACAACTACGCACTATAGCATTGGAAGGACCTGTTGTCACACACTTTACAATAAATAATGTTCAATTGGAATTACAAAATTTTATTGACAGTGCAAAACTTTTAGTGAGTAAAACACTAAAGGAAGAGCTTAGAAGATTAAATTTTTTAAAATTTGGACTGGTATTAGACGCTATGTTCACAAACACTAATGGAGAAACATCACCAAGAGGATTTGTAACTAAAAACCGTACTTTAACTTTTGCATCCAATATTGATGATATAATTGTGGAGTGTTTGGAAGAGTTATTGACGAAGCTTCAAGAGCATGAAGGGAGGGGATCTGGCTGGACGCTAACATCAGTGGAAGGTATGGATTTAAGAATTCAAAAGCATGGGTATGGTATGAGGGGGAGTAGTTTCATCCCCCTACCAAAAAAGATCCAAGAAACCAAAGCGTGTATAAATGTAAAAAATTTTGACACGGAATGTTTTAAATATTCAATGCTAGCCAAATATGTTGTAAATAATACTTGTAGACCCGGTGTTGAATATCAAAATGTACAAAATAGATATAATTTTTGTGGTATGGTTTATCCTGTAAATATTAAAGATGTATGTAAATTTGAGAAGCAAAACCCCGGAGTCAGTGTAAATATTTTTGGGCTTGATGATAGCAATAATGTGTACCCACTACGGGTTGTAAAGAGAGAACTTCGAAACCATACAGATTTATTGTTGATTACAAAAGGTGAAATATCTCACTATGTATATATTAAAAGTTTTGATGCTTTAGTCAACAAACAGCTGTCTCGTAGGAAATGTAAAAAAACTTTTTGCAAAAGATGCTTTTGTTTTGTAAATAAGGATATAAGGAGAGGTGGTGCCCAGTGGTTGTTGGAACATCAAAGGCTATGCAATGAAAATTACGAGTGTAAAATTAGTTTACCACCACCAACCCGATCTGTTGTACAGTTTAATCATATTAACCACCAGTATAGGATACCAATTGTTGTTTATGCAGACTTTGAGTCTACACTTGTACCGCTGGAAAACCCTGACGGTGAAATTACTAGAAGAACCAAGTACCAGATGCATAAACCAAATAGTTTTTGTTTGTTGGTTAAGTCTACACTATCTGACCAACACTTGCAAAATTTCGGACTAACCACAACACCGGTATTGTACAGAGGTGAAAATCCTGCTAAATATTTTGTAGATACGTTGTATGATATAGCTAGTAAGGTGGATCAACTGTATGATAAAAATAATATTGTTCCTATGTTACCCCTTGAAGAAGAGGAGGAAATTCAATTTTTGAATGCTACATCTTGTTATATATGTAATAAAGAATTTACAGTGGACAATTATAAAGTTCACGATCATGACCATCTGACCGGATATTACAGAGGACCAGCTTGCAATGCATGTAATTAATTTAAATTTAAAACTTCCAAATTTCATTCCAGTTGTGTTGCACAACCTTAGCGGGTATGATTCCCATTTTATAATACCGGAATTGGGAAGAGACACAGGCAAGATTGATGTGATAGCTCAAACTTTAGAACATTATATTAGTTTTTCTAAGAAAATTGGCAAAATAAAATTAAGATTTGTTGACTCATATAGGTTTATGCCATCAAGCCTTGCCAAACTAACTGACAATTTAAGACGACAGGATTTAAAGGAAACAAAGAAAATCGTACCTGCAGACAAATTGGATTTAGCATTAAGAAAAGGAGTGTTTCCTTATGACTATATTACAGGAATTGAAAAATTTGAAGAAACCAGACTACCACCCATTGAAGCTTTCAAAAGTAAACTGACAGACACGGAAATTTCAATTGAAGATTATAATCATGCGTGTAACGTCTGGAATGAATTAGGTATGCAAAATCTTGGTGAATATTCAGATTTTTATGTAAAATTGGATGTAACACTATTGTGTGATGTTATGGAACAATTTAGGAACACTTGCTTTGACGCCTATGGACTGGACCCCCTTCATTCGTTTACATCCCCCGGCTTAGCATGGCAGGCCATGCTAAAATCTACCGAGTGCAAGTTGG
Organism: Neoaliturus tenellus; assembly: GCA_030545055.2. Classification (NCBI taxonomy): domain Eukaryota; kingdom Metazoa; phylum Arthropoda; class Insecta; order Hemiptera; family Cicadellidae; genus Neoaliturus; species Neoaliturus tenellus. Next base: position 87,055,515 of record CM061535.1, read on the forward strand.
AACTGCTAAACGACATCGATATGGTTTTGATGATTGAATCAGGTGTACGCGGTGGATTAACACAGGCCGTTACAAGACATGTGAAAGCTAACAATAAATTTCTACCAAATTATGATGAGACTAAAGATTCAATTTTTCTTGGATATTTTGATGCCAATAATTTATACGGTTGGGCGATGTCCAAACCCCTTCCGTATGGCGACTTCCAGTGGGTAGAACCGGACAGCATCGGGGACATTATGCAGATCCCACAAGATGGACCGACCGGCTACATTTTCGACTGCGACTTCGAGTATCCAGAACACCTACACGATCATCATTACGACTTGCCACTGTTGGCTAAAACTGAAGTATCACCGACAGGAAGATGGCCCAAATTAATGATGACATTAAACAACAAAAACCGTTATGTGGCGCACTATTGGGTTGTACAACAAGCGTTGGAGTTAGGACTGAAAATAACAAAAATTCACCGAGTATTACAATTTTCTCAATCTTGTTACTTGAAACCCTACATAGACTCCAACACCGTGAGGAGAGCAGCAGCCACATCAGCTTTTGAAAAAGATTTTTATAAACTGATGAACAACTCAATCTTTGGAAAAACTTTAGAAAATAAGAGGAAACACAAAATTGTAAAATTAGTAAGTGATCCAAGAGCATTAGAAAAACTTGTACAAAAACCAAATTTCGGAACCACTATGATAATTAATGAAAATTTAGTAGCGGTAAGCATGAACAAAACCAAGATTGTTATGGATAGACCGTTGTACATAGGGATGTCAATATTGGATATAAGTAAAACGCATATGTATGATTTTCATTACAACAAAATGGTACAATATTATGGACGAGAAAATATCGGAGTAGCCTACATGGATACGGACGCACTAATTTATTGGATCAAGACGCAAGATATGTATGAAGATCTTCGAACGTTCATACACAAAAATGATTTTGATTTTTCCGACTACCCAAGAAACCATCCAAACTTCAATGAAGAAAACAAAAAGGTGCTTGGAAAATTTAAAGACGAATGCAATGGAGCTAGCATGGAAGAAATTATTGCACTAATGTCAAAATTGTATTCTTTCAAAGTGTATAAGGGAGAACAAGAAGAAACATCGACCACCAAGAAAGCAAAAGGTGTGAAGACAGGTTATTTAAAGAAAAATATAAACTTTGAACATTACAAAAACTGTTTATTTAACGACACCACCTTAACAGCAAAATTCAACGCCATAAGAAGTGAAAAACACAAACTATACAGTGTTACAGAAGTAAAAAAAGCACTATCGGCAAATGATGACAAAAGGCATATCATGGATGATAAAATTAACACTCTTCCTTTTGGCCACTACTCTCTTAATCCTATCAACGACTAACCTATTCTTCGTCCCTCTTCGACCCCTCTACGACCTAAATTCCTTTTCCTTCCGTAAAAAAATGGGGAACACGGCAAGCCCAACGCCGTGTTCCCCATTTTTTTACATCAATTTGAATGACCTTGACCCAGTTAAATAAGGGTATAATAGAATAAAAAAAATATTTTTACTTCATCTACCGAAGAGGAAGGATAAAATTATGGATTTAAAACAAAAAATTGTTAATGAGCTTCATAAACCGGCTAGAAGAAAATTTCCCCGAAGAAATACTGTTATAAAAGGAATGAATGATCTATATCAAGCTGATTTAATCGAAATGATTCCTTATAGCAAACAAAATAAAGGATTTAAATATATATTGACTATTATCAATTGTTTTACAAAGATGGCAGATGCTTTACCGCTAAAAGATAAAACCGGCAAGAGTGTAACAAAAGCCATGGAAACTGCGATACAGAGAGACAAAAATACCATAAAACATTTACAAACCGATGATGGTAAAGAATATTTTAATAAAGAATTTTCAAATTTAATGAAAAAATACGGCATAAACCACTATTCGACTAATTCAGAGGTAAAAGCATCAATCATAGAAAGATTTAATCGAACTTTAAAAGGTGCGATGTACAAGATGTTTTCAAACAGAGGATCGCACGTATGGATTGATATGTTACCAAAACTAATAAAAGATTACAATAACAAGTTCCATAGAACAATTGGTATGAAACCGAACCAAGTGACTAGTAAAAATGAAAAACTCGTATTAAAACGTATAAAAATGAATACTAAACCAAAAGTTGAAAAACTAAAGCCTAAAACGTTTAACGTTGGTGATAAAGTGCGAATAAGCAAATACAAAGGTGTATTCAGTAAAAGATATCTACCAAATTGGACAAATGAGGTTTTTACCGTATTTAAGGTACAACCTACAGTGCCGGAAACTTACATTTTAAAAGATAATAAAGGACAATTGCTCGAAGGAGGGTTTTATGGACATGAAATGTTAAAATCCACAGTAGGTGATGTATATCTCGTTGAAAAGGTGTTACAACGGAAAAAAGATAAAGTTAAAGTGCGATGGTTAGGATTTAATAAGAGTGAAGATTCTTGGATACCTAAAAAGGATCTTATATAATGATGGAGCATCATTTTAGGTTGAACCTTTACAAAGGATGGAGATAATACCGCAAAAGGATAGTTTTCCTATTAATAATATTGATGAACTCACGGTGGACAATTCAGAATTAAACACTGGCAAACATGGTGTTTTATTACCAAACACGGTGCGTTGTCTTGTAACCGGTCCATCAAATTGTGGTAAAACAAATGTAGTATTCAATTTGATTACAAACCCAAAAGGATTGCGTTTCAATAACTTGTATGTCTTTTCCAAATCATTACAACAACCCAAATACCAATTTTTAGAAAAAATATTTAATAATGTGCCAGAAGTGAAATATTACAAGTTTGATGCAAGTGAAAGCGTAATGCAACCGCATGAAGCTAAACCATTTTCAGTTTTTATATTTGATGATGTATCCTGTGAAAACCAAAACACTATCAGGAGTTATTTCGCTATGGGGCGACATAACAATATAGATAGCATTTACATAGGTCAGACTTATAGTAAAATACCAAAACAACTGATAAGAGACAACGCAAATGTGTTAATTGTATTCAAACAGGATGAAACTAACTTAAAACACATATATTACGATCATGTCAATGCGGATATGTCATATGAACGGTTTAAAGACATATGTGGTAAGGCTTGGGCTGAAAATTATGGATTTTTAACAATTATGAAGGAACAACCACTAAATAACGGTCGATACAGGATCGGTTTTGATAAATTTATATTAATTCACTAACCATTATATCACACAATCATTCTTGTACAGCACGTCTTGCTACAAACATGGTTAACCAAGAAAAGTTAGTAAAGGAAATTAAATCACTTAGTGATTCTATTCGGGCTAAAAACAGAGCGTTAAAGTTAGGTATCAGCGAAAGGGAGAAATTTCTCGAATCTACTTTTAAACCTATTACAGAGCCTTTGAAACAATTGAACAAAAAATTGACTAAACCTTCTTTTCAAGGTGATATTATTGCTCCAATAACAGAATATGAAAGGGAAAGTGTAATATCAGAAGATATTAGCGATGAGGACCCGGAAGCCTCCATATTTAGTGATACAACGGCAGAAAGAGAAGATGTATATGCTGGTAGTGAAGAAGAAGTGGTATCTATAGCCGGTGAAGAAGAAAAAACAGAAGGAGAACCATCAAACATAAGCTTATTGGGTGAAACTATTCATACAAAAGGACCGTTAGGAAGGAAATACTTGTTAAAACTGTTAATTGGAACTGATTCTACTAAAAAATACCACAGTTATGGAGCAAGAATGTCCAAAGAAGGTGTAATGATTGGTAATAGCAAATTAGATGTCGATAAACATGATAATATTCACATAGGTGATCAAATATATAAGGGAACAAGGGGGCTATTTGAATTATTATTTGAAAATAAACCTTTAAAAGCATTGGTAAAAGATGATGATTTGGAAGTGTATAGCAAAATTTTGGATCAAACTAATGCATATAAAAGAAATTATTTACCTGAAGCACCCATATATAGAAATAAATCTGTAAAATATAAAGATTTTGTTTCCAAATTAATACCGATTATAAGAAGAAAACCTGTAAAAAGAAGATTAGTAGCATCCACTTTAGATTTAAGTTCTCCAGAACCGAGAAAAAGAAGCAAATCAGTCACCGGTAAAGGATTGATGAAGAAACTATACAATACAAACGTAATTTATTACAATAATATCAATAAATTGGTGGATAGAATGAAACTAATACATGAAGCCAAAGAGGCGGGTCATACTGGATTGGAAAACGAATGGGTGGCTTTAGTGGATGAACTTAGAAACCGAGGGGTAATCTCATAAAAATGCGTTACTCCCTAAAATGCTATTCAGTTGCACCATGAGTGTCGACAAGTTCGGACGGTATTCCTCGGATGGATTATATTACGCGAATAACTTAAAAAGAGGTGCTGGTTTACCACAAACACCTGAAGGAGATTATGATATTAGTAATAAAAGGTTAAAAAACATAAAAGATCCCACAGACGAAAACGATGCAATAAACTTAAAAATATTAAAGGAAAAGATATCGCCAACATTAAGACTACAAAATAACACATATGACGCAGAAGATCATAGAATTATCAACGTTGGTAAACCAAATCAAAACGGTGATGCAATAAACAAAGGTTATTTATCATCTGAATTAAAAAATACGTTAAAATTCAATGGGAAAACGTATAGTGCTAACAATAAACGTATATCCAACGTAGATGACCCTAAAGATGCAAAAGACAGCGTAAATAGACGCTATTTACATTCCTTGATACCTGAAAAGACAAAAGATGGATTTTCTTTTTATAAATTTGTTATTAATGATATAGGCTATCCAAAAACTGAAAACGATGCTGTAAATCTAAAATATATTAAAGATCATTGCATCATACGTGATGTAGGGGTTATAGATTGTTTTAATAATTGTTTAGCAAATGTTAAAGATGGTTCGGCGCCATCAGATGGTGCAACAGTGGGTCAAATGATGGAAACCTTAAAACAAGAAACAACCTCTTTTGTAAAACAAGATCAAGTAGTATCGAAGCAAGGGGATGAATTTGTTCAAGGTAATGAAAAATTTAATTTATTAACATACAAAAATGATGCTTGGGATTGCATGGATAAAAAGTTATCAAATATGGGATGGGGTTATGAAAAACATGATGCAGCTGCTTTATCACAAACCGTACATCTAGATCCAGATCGATATTTTAGATGGTTTACATGTAATAATAGAGTGATAAGAGACTTGGCACAAGGAAGAGAAGCAAATGATGCTGCAACTGTAGGACAGACCATTACAACATCATTAAAGGATAGTAAAGTGTATAATTGTAATAATAAACGTATAACAAACCTTAAAGACCCTGAACATGTAGATAATGCTGTCACTGTTAATTTTCTTGTAAAAGTTTTAGGTAATGCGATATTTGATTTACACAATCATTTTACACCAGATATTCTTCAAGGAAAATCGGGTCATAATACTTATGCTGAATCCGCGAGAGGTGATTATATTAAACGAGAAATTTATAATAAATACTTTATTAACCCTAATACGCAAAAGTTTAGATCATCAGATTGGGGTGATATTGATATTTAATTAAATAACTCAATAAATGACTTCATTTATGTGCAACCTGTCATAGAGGTAACACATAGGTTACGCTTTTCGAATATAAAAGACAATCATGACGTTTCATTACACCAGTCCATATCGAGACACTATACGGAAAGGAGGTGGTATCACATCCACAGCGGTTTCTCTGTTAAGTAAAGCTTTAAATCGAATTCCAGTAGGATCTGTTGTAAATAGAGCAATAGACGCTTTACCATACGAATTTCACATACCGGGAGGTTATCAGTATTGCGGACCAGGAACTAAATTGAAAAAACGACTGGAAAGAGGTGATCTAGGCATAAATAAGTTAGATCAGGCTTGTAAAGAACACGATATAGCATATTCCACATTTAGCGATACAAAAAATAGATCAATAGCTGATAAAAAGCTCGCGGATATAGCTTGGCAACGAGTAAAGTCTAGTGACGCTAGTATTGCAGAGAAAGCAGCAGCTTTAGCGGTAACAGCAGGTATGAAGGCTAAAACAGCAGTAGGAGGTGGAAAAAGGAGGAGAAGAGTGAAAAGGAGATCGGCAAAGACGAAACATGGAGGGAATATTAGAAGAAAACGACGTTCCACCAGAAAGGGTAGCAAAAAACCAACAGTATGGTCAATGGTAAAAAACGGGGCAGGTCTATACCTAAGACCGTATCGTGCATATTAAATAAAAGAAATCAATTAGTAATACCACATAAAGCATTAACAAATATTGAATTATTTAAATACATTTCATGTTTAAAAATACCATTTTTTCGCGGTGTCTTTATGAAAGATGATTTACCAGTTAAAATGTGGAAAAACGAAACCGGTATTGTAAATTTAGACAATTCTGAAGGTCCTGGCACTCATTGGGTTTGTTATAAGAAATTAGGTGAAAATATATATTACTTTGATAGTTTCGGCAATTTACCACCACCTAAAGAACTTGAGCATTACTTTAAATCTGCTAAAAACATATATTACAACTATAAAAGAGAACAACCTGATAACACTTTAATATGCGGCCATTTATGTTTGGAATTCCTAGCTAAAAGTATCAGTCACAATTGAGATGTCTTCCTATACGGTATCATTAACAGGAAAATCGTCCACTTTACGAAGTATCCTTTTTCCAGCGTTACGCTTGCAAAAAGGAAGATTTTGGGAAGCGGCACTGTTGGATTTTACAACTTACAACTCTATTCCCAATGTTACGGAAGATAAAAATAACTTATTGCATTACTATAAAGGAAAAGATGCCAGTGGAAAGTTTACAGACTTAGAAGTTTGCAGTTTACCCACAGGTTCTTATGAAATTGATCATATTAATGAATTTTTGCAAAATAAAATGGGAAAAGACAATATAACATTAAAAGGTAATAACAATACGATGAAAGCTGAAATTAACTCCAAATATTACATAGATTTTACTCAGGAACACTCAATCGGTGAATTGTTAGGATTTCCCAAAGATGGGCCAATTTTAGAACCAAATCAAACACATTCCGGTAAACAAACTGTAACTATACTAAAAGTCAATAGTATAGATATAACTTGTAACATTATACAGGGAGCTTACAGAGATGGAGCAAATACTCATATAATACATACTTTTTACCCAAGTGTACCTCCAGGATTTAAAATAGTTGAAAAGCCACAAAACCTAGTATATCTGCCGTTGAACACCACTTTCATTTCAGACATCGTGTTGAACGTATTGGATCAAGACGGTAACTTGATAGATTTCCGAGAAGAGCCAATTACAGTTAGATTACATTTAAAATCGACACTTTAATACAAAAATCATGGGTTTATCATTTAAAAGTGGACAACCTACGGGAAACCGCATTAGTAGCTCTTCAGCTGTGGAGGAGTTAACACGCGAAAACATTCGTTTCTTAGAAAAGATTGGTTTAAAATTAACCGATTATGGATATACTGGATATAGCGCAGGGTCCGACATTCGACGAAACCCTATGGGAAAAAGAATATCACACCCACAACCCTTACACTTCATCAAAATTGAACAATAACGACGAAATTCGTATTCCTATACAACATCAGGACATTTACACACTACCATGTGAAAGTTACTTGTATATCGAAGGAAAAGTAACAAAAAAGGACGGTACTACTACTGGTACAACAGTTCCATTTATAAATAATCCTATGGCTTTCCTGTTTGATGAAATTAGATATGAAATATCAGGTGTAACAGTTGATTCCACTAAAAAAGTAGGTATTGCAACAACTTTAAAGGGGGTAACATCTATATCACCTAATGAAACCAATTTACTTCAACCGGCCGGATGGGTTTTACCTGAACATGACATAATCACTCCGAATACAAAGGGATATTTTGATTTTCATATTCCATTACGTTTGTTGCTTGGATTTGCTGAAGATTATAGAAAAATAATATTAAATGTTAAACAAGAATTAGTTTTGTTGAGATCTTCTAACGATAAAGACATTATTAAAGCTCCAGACGGTACAACAGATGCAACTTTAGAATGGAAATTAACATTAGACAAAATTGTATGGAGAGTTCCACATGTTAAATTAGCTGACGAGCATAGAATGCTACTATTAAGGAAATTAAAGGCTGATCGTGATATTGTAATTCCTTTTAGAAGTTGGGAATTCCATGAACATCCAAGCTTGCCAACTACAGATCGTCACACTTGGACTGTTAAAACATCTAATTACGTAGAACGAGCCAGGTATATTATATTTGGTTTACAAACAGATAGGAGAGACAGCATCACAAAACATGCAGGCAAATTTGATCATTGCAACTTAAAAAATATTAAAGTTTATTTGAATTCACAATTTTTCCCCTACGACAATTTAAATGTGTCATTCGCTAATAAAAAGTACAGTATATTATACGATATGTATGCGAGATTCCAAAATTCATATTACGGTAAAACAAATACACCTTTACTATCACCAGAAGAATACTTAGATGGTTACACAATAGTTGTAATTGATTGTTCTAAACAAAATGAATCAGTAAAATCATCAAGTGTTGACATAAAGATTGAAATGGAGTTTAATGCAGCTATACCTGCAAATACAACTGCATACTGTTTAATTCTACATGATAAAATTGTAACATACACACCTCTAACTGGAATTGTTAAAAATGTATTATAAAAAACCGGTTTTGTTACATTCCGCGAGTATAAAAGCGGAGCGTGCAGGCCGCTCCTGATCAGTTTGTTGCCTGACGTCGTATGGGTAGCATCATCTTCAATATGGCTTCTACAAGTGGTACAACGGAATGCAATATAGAAAAGGAAATTTCAGAATTTTTGGATATGAATCAACAGCAACACGTCACAAATCAAGAAGAAGAAGAAAAAGGTAAAAAGAAAAAATATTTGTCCAAGAGGAAAAGAAATGTGGAAGAAAATATTTCACCAAATATTTTGATGGAAGTATTTTTAAGAATTTTTTATCCAATCTCTTCAAGTTTGGATAAAAGTGTTTTAATTGGAGTTATGAAATCAACCGACTATTCACCTACAGTAATTTTAACTCACGGAACAAAAATGATTTTGTTTACAGCCAATGCTTGGGAATCTTTTATGAAACACCTCCATTTATTGGAATGTTACTTTAATAGCAACATGTTTGGCAGGAAAACAAAAGTAGGACTATTGGATTCAGACTTGGAAATTGATATTATTAAACACCGAGGTGAACATCAAATGAGATTCAGAGATACAACCAAACATGACATAAAAATTCAACTTAACAGAGAAGAATTTTTTATTTTGACATGTGCAACGGAACCCATAACAAGATATTTAAGACAACTAGTATTTTCCAGTTCAATTATTAAAGATTATTTAACAGACACTTTGGACAAACAACCGGACGCACCAATTTTGTATGGACCTGTGGACACTTCAATATTCAACAGAATTCCTCATGAAGTTCAAATGTGGAGACAATTGGAACAATATGTGCAAGAAAAAAATAATTTTGTAAAATCGGATGAAGAAACACATTTTAGTGATGAAAAGGATCAAAGTGATGAAAATGACTACAACAAAAATGACCAGATGGAAAGTTAAATAAATTTTTAAAATTTTTCACAACACTTTACACTTGAATTGGCAAATTTTCAATAAAAAATTCAAAATTTTGTGGGGTTAGGCCTACCGGGGATGGTGCCCACGTTAAATATACACCAACGCGCCTTTAACTGTACGGCCTGGCATAAATACGTGCCTACCGTGGTGTGGAAAACAGTTGACCTTCCGACACCGTGATGGATAGACTGGTGACCTTTCAAATGGACATGGAAGAAGAAATCAAGTCCAAACCGGGTATTATTGAATTTCAGGCGTTTCGTGGTAACGATGATCGGTTCATTATTAAAGAACTAGTATTTTATGATATAGATAAAAATATTCCTTATACATTTTTATTCAAACCACCATGCTCTTTTTCTTCACTAACCACCAAAGCCGCAACAACAAACCGATGGACTTGGAAATATTTTCATCACATCGATTGGTATGACGGTTTTACCAGTTATTCAGACTTGTATCATATTATGCATCAATTTTTAAATAAATTTACTAATATTTACACAAAGGGACTTGAAAAGAAAAGATGGATAGAACAATATACATCAAATCCAGTCAAAGACGTGCAAATTCATAAAAATTTTAAATTTATTTCTGAAAACGTTTGTATTTGCACACAAAGCGTAGAACATGAAAGGGACAGGCACTGTGCATTAAAAAACGCTTTAAAATTAGCTACTTACCTGCAAGATGGAGAAATCGGTGGTGGTGGTGGGGGTAACGTCGATTATAAAAGCGAGGAGCAGACCGAGACTTGGCACGAGTATTACTCGAGACTCCGAGACGACAACATCTCAGAGCTAGAAGACAGCGAGGACCTCTAGAACAACCATGGCATCCAACCAGTTTCTGCAGTCTTTGGTGGAACAATTCAACGCCCACTCCAAGTCTACAATTTTGCCGGTAAAAAAATGTTCAGAGCTGAAAGATGAAAAACATTACATCATACATGCTATGAAGAAGATGGAAACTACAGTCGGCGAGGCAATCTGCTGCAGCTTGAGCGAAGCTCCATATACACCGGGAGATGAAGCAAAATTTCAAATTTATTTGCCAAAAAGATTCGTCCATCTGCTACAAAACGAAGACCTGCGCTCCATTCAACCGGGATGCCTCTACTTGGTGTCCCACGGATCCAGCGGCAGCAACTCCACCGAGCTGACCATCCACATGGCCGAGAAGCAGCAGTGTTAAATAAAATTTAAATTTTTCTTGTATCTGTTTGTATTCACTATATAATTTTTCTCATGTAATCTTGTTTGTACTGTATTAAATAAACATTACCAAAAAAAAAAAACAAAAAAAATAAAAAAAATAAAAAGGCAATATATCAATATGTGAAACAAATAACAAAAGGTTTCACATATTGATATGTTGCCTTTTTTTTAAAAAGCTCTGGGGTGACCTTGACCTTTGACCTTTGCATAAATTAAACAAAATAAAAATATTTTTCAAACAGCAATGTGTGTATGTGTGTGTATGTGTGTGTGTGTGTGTGTGTGTGTGTGTGTGTGTGTGTGTGTGTGTGTGTGTGTGTGTGTGTGTGTGTGTGTGTGTGTGTTTTCCCCCACCATTTTGGGTTACCAGCATACAGACTGCAAAGAAGTCCAGTTTAATTGCAACTGTCAAACCATGAGCACCCTATTTGAGCTTTGTGTAAGAAATATTATTCAAGATCAACAGCTATTTAGCCATACTTTACGTTCCAACGCTCCTCAGCAAATTAAAATTTTTATCAAACAGTACAAGCTAGACAACAGAGGTTACAACACTTTTGGGTGGTACAAGTTTGGTGATGGTACAAAATTTTGTCAAAATTGTGGAAGGGCTGCTGTATCTAACCCAGCACAATTCCTACAAGATGATGGATGTTTACAATCAGGCCATGTAGCTCCAGTTATGAGTTACGAAACACCCAAAGAACTTTGCACAATTTGTTCAATCAATATGTTTAGTTGGAAAAAATTTAACCACCTCCCATCAGACAGCATATAAAGTCCTTCCCCCACCACTATTTCATACTACCTTCAAACAACCATGCTAATATTCATTCCGCCTTTGGACATCACACGGAAAACATCAAGATGGCTCTCACTGTAAAATGCGCAAATTATGAAGAAGTATTTGTAAGAAATCTGCAAGAATTAAACGAAATTGTTGAAGAATTTAAATCACTAATCGAACAGGGATACCGACTAAACATGCAAATTTTTGCATGCAACACAAAATGCACCCATGGCTTCAGGGATGACGAGCCGCCAAGGTCACCATCATCATCAACTTCCTCGGCCTACTCCTCCAGATCGTCCATGAAGACTCAAGCCAGTCCAAACTTGGAATATTTCTCCTGACTAATATTTATATTTTGTTTCCTTACTTTACTTCAATATGCTTATTATTGTATTGTAATAAAAGAATAAAAAAATAAAAAAAACCTATCTTGCTACAGTTTTGTAGCAAGATAGGATTTTTTAAAACACAAATTGGATGACCTTGAACAGGTTCTAACATGTACAGGTGTAAACGTAACCACAAATTTAAACATTTTTTTTATTTCCTAATGGTTAACCTTGAAACTTCCCCCACCATTTTTTTTCCTCTTGGAGACCTGAGAAACAACACCAATGTGTTTCATTACATCTTGATCTTTCAAGCTGCAAACATGGATGTCCCACCACCAATATATGAGGCTGATGTGGCAGGAGGACAGAGGAGGAGATGCCAGCATTTGGATCTAGTGGAGTTGATGGAAAGGAGAATTGAAGAAAGGCAGATCAGGAAGGATACCATCCTAACACAAAAAATTTTAAAATTGGATCTTGTCATGCTTCTGGCCTTACTCATTGCAGTCTTCGTCTACTTGGTCTACGCAGTCATATACTGTCTAAGGTGCACGGAGTGTGCTGACAAGGGAGCCAACTTGCCAGTTTTCAACGCTACTCTTTAAATAAAATTTTCTTTTTTAAAACTCCAAATGGTTGACCTTGAACATGTCTCAACCTGTCTAGTTGTATCATGAAACAGAAAAAAATTTCCTCTAAGCAACCCAACCCAACCCCCACCACCACGATTCCAAAAGAGCAATCCTACATGCAAGTCTGACTTCATTTCCAGCTCAGCTACGCTAGCGGTTACACGATACAATGAAGTGGGAATTACTTGTTGACAGCCTTGAACACCTCAAAGACATTTATCAAAAACTGCACATGTTATTACTTCAACATCCAGGGATGGTAATTAAAATGGATTTGGAATACGACTGTCCAACCATCGACAGTATGGATATACCCGAAGGAGTGGTCCACAATACAGAAGAAGAAACTTGTTGCTGTGAAAGTAGCACTTCAACAACAACAAGCACAAGTCCATCCAGCGCATATGAGGATGAAGGCGGATTTTTGTAAATAAAAATTTAAATTTTTTTTTTAAAACTTCAAATGGTTGACCTTGAACAGGTTTCAACATGTTGAAGAATGTGGATGAAAAATAAGAAAAAATTTTTTTCTATCTGATCACATAACCCCCACCAAATAACTGGGTACCTAGGATGCACGGAGTGACTTGGTCAGTCGCTATTCAACTCTTGCAGTGTGCACATCACACTTTTTCCACTTAATTTCCATAACTGGAGTTCTAAATGAAATATTTAGCTAAAACTTACATATTTGACAAGTTTTAAGCAAAACTAAAAATCGCAAAAAAATTTTTTTTTTTTATTTTCAAATGGTTCAAAATTTTACAAGTCCCAAGCTCACCTAAGAAAAAAATTTAAAAAATTATTTTTTTTCATTTAGCTCAAAATTTCACAAGTCCCAAGTTCACCTGAGAAAAAAAAATATTTTTTTTTTATAATGTTTCCAACAAGGACAAACTCGAATGAGTTGTTGGAAAAAAAAATAATTTTTTTTATTTTTTCGCATCTGACCACTTTACCCCCACCACGCGGTCTGGTACCCGGACGGCGCGGTGCTGTCCGGTCAGTCGGCGTCCGGCTCCCGCGCGGTGATGACACCACCACCGTCGGCTGTTCGCAATTTTGTTCCCAGTTGGGCTTCTGGTTTCTCCAGTGGGTAAGTGGAAATAAAAATTATTTATTTTTTTAGTTTTAAGAGTGGGGTTGCTAGGGTTCAGGTCAATGGCCTCTGAGGAATGCCTTACGTCACATTTGGTAGGTTTTTCGGTCTGGTCGCTGGGAAAATAAATTTTTCTTTGCACTTTTGTGGTTTCTCGTGGATTTTCACTCCACAGCCGAATACTAGGAACCACAAGAGTGCAAAGAAAAATTTTTTTGTCTTTCCGCGTGACCTTGACCTTAATTACGTCAATGACGTCATTATGGTGACGTCAGCGGTAATGACGTCGTCATGACGTCATTTCTATTACGTCATACCTATGACGTCATAGAAATGACGTCATTGATGACGTCACCGATGACGTCATTCGTGACGTCAGTGACCTTGGTGACGTCAGCATTCCTCAGGGGTCATTGACCTGAGCCAGCAGCCCCACTTTGCCACTACTTCTAATAAATATTCATTGAGTTATATGGTTTTAATTTGGCGAGAAAGATCTTTACCATCAAAATATTTTCCTCTTAACTGGGATAATTCTTTGCGATGGGAATTGTAATACTGTGTTAAAAAAATAATAATAATAATTAAAAGTGAGATATGGCATATACTTTATTTATTTATTTATGAAAATATATTTATTTACTTCTAATCACCGAATCATCGCTGAAATACTTCTAGAAATAGAAAACGAAAAAACACAGTATCATTAAATTATCGCCAATAATCTAAAGATTGTACTTATAGAAAGTCTCATAGTATGTTATAGGACTTACTATAAACATACATTGTGTTTTATGATCACCTCTTTTGCATCGACCCAACTTACGGTTTACGTATGGGATTCAAAGTATTTGCAGCGAATGAAACGGATCAAAAGTCACAGATTCCACCAGCCTTGTTAAATATTCCAAATATTCGTTATTTAGCGAATTTACACCTAAACATTGATTCGATTGTTTGTCAGCGTTCGTGTTCTGCGCCCTGTTGGAGTTCACGTTCGTCAACTACATGTGGCGCAAGCTGGTGCCGGAGGTATTGAAACGAACCACCACCTTGCCGGAGTCCATGAACGGCAAGGGCATGGACGCCGACACCGCCTCACAGGCTGTCGCCGTCACTGTGGTACGTGACCAATAACCTAGCTAAGCATCGGCATTACGGTAGTAGCCATGGTGAGACTGAAGTCCGAGACAATGTTACTTTTTCATTTTGAGGTCCCCAGAAGCCAAAAACACCATTCGTTCATTTTTATATACATATTTCTATCTATCTGATAACTTTTGAAGGGGACCTCCTATTATGATGAAATTTAGTATAACGGTGTAAGACCACGTCTATTTTCATGTGTTCGCGAACCAGCACTGTCGGGTTATGGGAACGAGGTTTTATGGGGTTTTAAAGGGGTCAAAAAGGGGTTTTTGGCAATTTTTGATCTCAATTTAAAAAATTCAAGAATTTTTACTAAAACCATTTATAAGAGCTTAAAAAAAATTAACAACCAAGTATTTTGAATTTTATACTTAGCTTAACAGATTCCGGAGAAAAACTAAAAATAAGGTTTCCGTGTTAATATTACGGGGAATCAATAGCAATCAATAGGAATCAATAGGAATTGCGGGGAGCGGAAGCTCAGTGCAGAGCTCTGGTCTCACAAGCCAGCGGTCCACGGTTCGATCCCGGGCGACGACATTACACGCACAAACATGAGCGGTCACCTCTAGCTAGGCTATGTGACTTAATGCCGTGACCATACCTTGCTGTCTTTAGATCACCGCACAGGCCTATTGGCCCATGGTGACTTGCAGTGGAAGTTAAAGAAAATAATACAAAATAAAACTCTGTATATTGCTTATTTATTGACATAGCTTGGTAAAATTTGTTATGTACATTCACTAGACAGAGTTTCACTGATATTTGCTTACAACATCCATATGGCGGATAACCTACACACTCACCCCCATGGTTTTTATGGGGAAAATTAAAAAGTTACGAATATTGATACGATTTGATATTTACCTTACCTTACCATTACTTCCTAACAACTAACATTTGTTAACAACATCCCATGGCAGCAAACCCACATACTTATTCTCATTGTGTTAATGGGGTAAATACAAAATCTCAAATTTCTATGGAAATTCGCTGAGTACGCAGGTATGCTGAGACGGGGGTATATTTAGGGTTTTCATTTCATAAACTCGTTGGCAAGATTAGTTTCTAGCCTGGTGTAGGTTCTTCTAGTCTCTTGACATCTGTATGGTTGCAGGTGAGGAAGGTAGTGGTGACCGAGAACGTCAGTGGCAGTGGTCTCTGTTCCAACAACAACATGGTGATGGCCAGGAGGATAGACGAATACTCCAGACTGTTCTTCCCTCTGGCCTTCGCCGTGTTCAACTTGCTCTACTGGTCGTACTACCTAGGATAGCCAACATTCGGATATCAAGACTCATAAAGTCTTATATATTCGAAAACCTTTCCGTCTAACTATATATAAAATCCATGGATATAAAACTCACTTCAGTTGTGCAGCACATCATATGGATGTAACATTTTTTGTGGTGGACATATATAATTTCAATGTTCCAACCGTCTTGTACTATTCCAGAAAGTGTTGTAATGGACGCAAGATGATCAATATTTTTCTAACCACCCAGTAGCCTGATAAATTTTTTTAATGATATAGTATAATATAGCACTGACCTTAATGTTGATAAGTAGTGATGATCGTAGCGCTATATTTAAGCAGTTTAGTTATCTCTACGTATGATTTTTTTTCAGAGCTTCGTTTAGCGAGCTACAGTAAACAAAACAGCATACATTCTTTTCCGAAAAATACTGAAAGGATATATTTTGGTATCTCATTAAGATCTTATGATTCAAATTCTGACGAAAAAGTTTGTTAGTACGCCTCTTGTAAAAATGTATATTTCTTTTACATAAAACTTTTATCTAGGCACCGATTCTACTTAAAATAAGTATTTATGTTTTAAGTTATGTTTATGTTTAACTTATGCTTAAAACTTATGTTTAACGAGTACTTATGTTCTGCAATAATATTGTATCCCGTACTACATAAAATGATCGTTAAGAAACGTCTCTGCTTAAATACATTAACAATAAATTTGTACCGAACATGAAAATCTGGGCATGTTAACCCTGTATACATCATCATTTCTATCTTGAATAAAAATGTACAGTAAATAATGTCATGTGTAACGTAACATCAATATTTTTCAGACATATTACCGTTTTTTGCTATAAAACATCCGTAAATTCGGTTTATCATAGGAATGAATAATTTACTGTCGTTTAGTTAGTCTAATCTTAAATATATAAATTAAAACTAAGAAAGTGTAAATTTATAATTGTAATATTACTTTCTTATACAATATTTGATATGGCTGTCTTGTTATGGTTGTACTTATTTTGTACACCCCACAACTATTTCATTTCTAAACCGGTTTCTCTCCTGGTCTTTTCAATCATTCTTGAGCTGGAAAATCCATTTATCAACAAACCATTTCCTATAACAAGAGCATATTAAAATATTTACTATCATTGCAATAATGCTATTTATTTATCACGTCCATATTATTTGTAACAAATAAATTTAAGTTATATGTCTGATGAAAATAGCAAAGCTTCAGTAGTATGTTTCATTCAGTAGCAATTATTGGGCCTTTCATCCACTCTGTGATTTTCCCTTTGGAGTATATGAAATTCTTTTATTTATAGTGCTCTGGGATAAGAAGATTGTATAAGTTACCAAGTATCAACCTTAAGATCTTGATATAAATTTTAAATTAAATGTATTAAATACATCGAATTATACATTTTATTTAAAATTTACTATTATTAGTTTTAAACTTGCACTTTTGAATGTTGCACATACATTTTAATAATTTAGTAAATCTATGCAAAAATGTTACTAAATATACAGTTTATGATAATTGGATGTTTATAAAAAGTTTTCATCATCGATAAGATAAACGTAAACTTCTACTCTTGTTTACTTTTATATTAAATAAGGCTCAGAAAGTATTAACAATATACCCTCATACCCCTAGGTTGTAGACATGTAAGCGAGTCTGTGATATAAGAAAATATTTATTTAAACATTTTATTTGCGCAGTTACGACTAAATATTTACAATTTAAAACTATGTATATCACCTTAATCTCTCGATATGTCATTAAGAATTATGTGTTTGTTTATATGACGATTTAAGTTTGAAACTTATTATTAGACAAGTTCACTTTACTGTTTGAATACGCAATTATTATCTGTGTTGTTGTAATAGTTTTTATTTATAAAACTTTCAACAGTAAAATTAGTAAAGTTTAATCAATGTCGAAGGTAATGATGATTAAATTAATATAATTTACAATCACATAACGGTTTAAAAGGAATTATTACTGTATATAAAGTAACTGGACCAAATGTGTGTTGATGGAAATAAGCACCCGTCAAAATGAAAAGTGTCGTATCACCGTAAATAAATATTAAATATATATCCGGTTATTTTAGTACCCTGTCTGCTTTCCATATCAGCATAAGGTTTTACCTTTAGTACATTTCTGACCACTACGTACATATTATTCGTATACTCTGCATGGGACCGTTTTAGTTTTATTCTATCTTGCTGACAAGGACCATGATTTTTTTAAAATGCCAACCTTATTTGCCTTACCCCTTATTAAAAAGACCAAACACCTTATTTCTAAGGGCTAATTCGTTAGACTTAAGTTTAAAGACCCAAGGCCTTAGACCTATTGATGGAGATCAATATCCGCCTGGACACCCTTGAGCAGCAGATGTAAAAACTAGTGGCGAAACCCAATTGATAGCCTCATCACAAGGGTGATTACTTTAATTAAACAGATTCATCCCGGGACTCTTATATTTATCAAGAATAATTACATACAATAGTCCCATCACAAGAACTACCCTATTTATTAAACACTCGTATCTTGGGGCTATTGCATTTATTTGACCTCAATCCTTAGACCTTAGATGTATGACCTAAGACCAAAGGCATTACATAAAAAATGAAACACTTAAGGTGTTAGACCTGAGGCCTTGGACCTAACATCTAAGACCTTAACACGATAGGCCTAAGATCTAACACACTGGATCTAAACCATAACGACTTAAACCTAAACCCTTTGACCTAGTAATTAAGGCTTTAAACCGATCACCTAAGACCAAAGAAATTAAACCTAAAAAAAGTTCTTAGATTGTAGACTTAGAAATTATTGAATAATTACACCTGTAACCTAAGACCCAAGAAATTGGACCAATGACCTAAAACCTTAGACAAATGACATAAGACCCAAGCATTAAACAAAAGAAACAAGATGTAATACCTAGATGTGGGTTTAGACCTAATCCCTTAGACTCAATGCTTTAGAAATAAGCCCTAGACATAAGGATATGAAAAACCTGAAAATGTAAATCAACAAACACGTTAGGCAAAAACATGAGATGACGCATGAAAAGTATCGTAGGGTGTCGCGATTTGCGGCTCCCCTTCAAAATTAGCATAAAACACGCTCTTTTCATCAGAGAACCATGTATTTTTTATTAAAGACATGGTATGAGAGAATGATCAGCTACTGCTATATCAGTTAAAGATTGGGTATTAAAAACATCCTTCCAATACCTTACACTAATACCTCCCAAGTCATTTGAAGTCAGAAAAAATACCTAAAGCCTTAGACCTACACTTAAGATTAAATGCCTTCTCCCTATGACCTCAGGACTAAGGGCGTAGATCTCAGACCTAAATCTCAGATGTAAGCCATAGATATGAGCCGTAAATGCTCCTCGTAAACGGTTATTAATTGAGCCACCGACATGGCTTTTAACCTTTCTTAAAACATCCTTCGCAAATAATTTTGGTAAAATTGCACGCATAAAGATGTACACATGTATTATTTTATGCCCTCCGCACATGTACGGCTGAATTCACTGTTGGATATTTCGAAAATGTCACAGAAATACTGTCTAAATCGGTCTTTTTTAAATTGGAGGACTTCCTGGACGAAGAGCGACAAGCAACCGCAACTGTCCTGACCCTCCAGCATGTTCATGCAGACCAAATCCACCGACAGCACTCGAAGATATCGTGTGGCTTCCAAGTGTAGCCGTTCCCAGTGTGGAAAACAGAAGAATGTGACTTCCGCACCGTCAGGAACGCCTAAACCAATCATAAATACCTCTTTTATTAAATGATCAAATACGTCCTTTTAAGTACACACAATAGAATGAACTAAATTATTTGATAGGTTTGAGATTTCTAGTGGAACAAGGGGTCGTGATAGGGGTGCTAGGGGACGACTTGGAGTGTCAGGATGGAGAAGCTCTGGACGTTGAATTGGTGGTGGAAGGTAGATAAATGTTTTTTTAAGGGTTCAAGCTTTTCATCTGTGGAGGGGGTAGATTTCCAGGGGAAATTGAAAGAGTTTTGGGATTTCAAGTGGATGTTTTGGAAACGTAATTAAGGAGGAAGCTTAGGAGCTTGGCTCAGTGATAGTTGCTAGTTGTTCTGTATAAAAAAAGGCTTAATTTTTAGAGTGGAAAAATAAGGTGATAGAGCCCTTCTGTATGTTGTTAAAAAACAAAACCAAAACTTTTACAAAGTTTTATTTATAATTTGATTTAAATCCCTCAATGTAAAATTTAATTATCTCAATGCTCAGCTCACGAGTGAAGCCAAACTTTGCATTTCTGCACTATCACTCACCTCTGATTATTACGATATTGCCATCTCAATGCTAAAGGACATAAGTTTGTTGATAACCAACTTATCATAAACTATCATGAAAGTCAAAAAGTCTGTATATAGTTTGAATGATTGTCTTTATCATGGTCTAGTGATTCTCGAGGATTTTTGTGGTATGATGTTAAGGTTTTAGTTAAATTCTATTGGTATTGTAGCGGACATTGAAAAGGCGTTCCATTAACTAAACTTACTTGAACCTGAAATTAATTTCACTAGATATCTGTGGTTAAAGGACACATTTTTGCCAGCTGAACAAAATAACAATGAAGAATTTAGATTTTGGAGGGTGCCTTTTGGTATAATTTCAAGCCCATTATTGTTAAGTGCTACCATAAAATACCATTTGTGAGAAACACAAAGGATGAGACTACAAAGCTTAGATCTTCCTTTTATGTTGACAACTTGGTAACTGGAGTTGAGTACGACCATGAGGCTGTCAACTTTTTCAACTTCGCCACAGACTTATTTTTCAAGCAGGTATGAAACTTCAAGGTAGTGTACAAACTCTCACACTCTTATGGCATCATAACCCTAGGACATTTTCTGAACTTTCATAGGAAAAATGTCATCGAAAGAAAAGGAACAGATATGAATATTTTTTGAACAGGAAACTCCGCAAGAAAGGACTTACTAAAACTTTGGAAGAAGGGTGAAAATTGGATGGGCTCATTTTGGAAAATATGGCAAACTGACTACTTGATGACTTAACGAGGAAGAAAAGAAAATGAAATCAAACAATAAAAGGGTGCTTACAAAGTCACACCAAAGATTGGCAAACTCTTGCTGATTCTTGAAGAACAACCCCGTGGAAGGTGGAAGATGGGAAAGATTTCGGAAGTACGCCAAAGATACGGCAAAAAACAGAAGCGCCACTGTTGTCCTCAACAACAATAAAAGACTGATCCGTCCATAAGTATACTATACCCACTGGAAGTAAATGACCACTCATAAAGGACACTTTTTTCAGGCAGACCTTCATCCTCTTTTGAAGTGTGGTGTAACCAAGAAATTCTAATTTTAATACTTTTAATTTAAATGTAATTTACGTTTGACTAATGTTTTATTATAAAAAATAAAATGAAAATATTAAAATTATAAAGAAAGTGTTTGTAAGAAGTAAAAATAATTTATATCACTGTGAACTAAACTCCTTTTACTTTGCAAAAAAAATTTCTGTTTTGCACACATAGTTCTTATTTGAATAGTTGATACTCGTCGGTTGTGGACACCACTTATTTTAAATTTTGTTTACGTTATTTAGATTAGTATAGATGAGACAATCTTGTTTCTGTTATCCTCGTTATAGCTTTTTCACATAAGTGCCTCTGATTTATAGGTACAAAATTCGTCCAAGGCCAAGCACTCAATATCGCTCCGTCGTTACCAGACGTGTTTATGTGTAATTAACTAGTTTACGCTGTAGAATATGTTTTGATGTATTTGTACTTTTAAAGTTATTGAACAAAGGAAACGGAACCAATATCGATTTATCTATGCTAACCTGACCAAGCCTAAACAAACCAAACCGGCAATCCCCACTGGATTGACGCCCTATGAAACGTTGTTTTAAGAACTGCTTTAACCAACAAAATACCAGTCATTTTTTGCAAATATGTTAACAAAGGTCAGTAAATTAAGGTAATCTCCTCATATTCTATTGTTTTTTTTTCTTCTTTAATATAACTTGAAAATGATGAGTACAACAAAAAAATCTTAGTTTTCAAAACCCGTTAAATACCAACCAATTTGAATTCCTACTGAACAAAATAAGTTATGTTGAGAATTTGAAAATAACACAACAATGCTAGGTAGTGAGACGTCATCCTTCATCCATTCTCCAGTCGTAACGCTATTCCAGAGTAGAATTAAACTTTGTAAATAAAAAAAGTCATAGTGAATCCTTTAAAGAGTTCGTCAACCTTGCAGTCTTTCTTTAACCTGATATATGGCCGATACGGTACATCTTTCTTATTTATGAACGGAAAGGTACTGATGTAAGGGAGTTAATAAGTTTGATTTTGTACATTGTAGTAAATTCAGCCCATCTTTGTGTCTACTGATACAATTTTAATATTGCTATTGTTAAATGTATGTCATGCTTTCAAGTATTATAGTGTTAGAAAAGTATTATTTTAATGTTTTAAGTTTACTTGACAACGTTTTAAACGGAAACCAATAATCATAAAAAATTGGGAGGTAGAAACTTATAAACCAATTATTTGTCATTTGGAATAATTTGAGTTTGGAAAACGCAATAATTACTGGTTACTGTTTTATTCGCATGGAAGTCGAGTTTAATGTTTACACATTTATGAAGCTGAGTACAGCCGTACAAGATTCAATTTGATTTTGAACACCAAAAGGGGTAAGAACAAATATTAGATTTTATAGATGATCTTAGAAGTTACCAAAATTTCAAGTAAACTGGTTGGAAACTCTACTGAAAATTACATATAAAATTGTGTCTACACTTAAAAAGCTGAATTATAAATATCTAATAACAAATATGACCATTATAGAGACAAAAATACAAGCAAGGTAACAGACTACAGACTTATAAAATTTATAGTTGGATTTTATTCTAAGTATTTTTGTTATATTCATTGCTGGTTCTAAATAAACTATGGGGTTGGAAATGTAGGTATACTGCTATGGGGCTTCGTAGGCAAAGTATGTTAACATATATGTAATTTCACAATGCTAATAATACCTTATTCTTTCTTTTATTTGATTATTAAATAAAAAAGTACAGTGTTTCTATAATTTATAAAGTTAACAAACGAAAAGCACATTTCAATCGTTACAAATTATATTCATAAATGAACTTTACTCATCAACCAATGGTAATATACTAGGCTATATATCTATACAATTTGGAACTTATTTATTAATGCAGTAGTTTAATTTGAAGTGTTTTGTTATGAACGGAATATGCTGTTACTTATTATCTAAATGTATAAAACATTAAAATTTATAATTAAATTAATAACAATTTATCGGTGGAAGATATAGAGTGGCCGGTGTCCAAGCCAGATTTCTGTCATTCCGAATAACCCGCAGACGCGTGACCGTCCCAGGAGACCGGAGTCAATTCATGGTGTCGCAGCGAGCCGGACACTTGGCACACCCGAGGGAGGTTGGTGAGTGGCAGCGAGACTTGACCGTCCCAGGAGACCGGAGTCAAATCATGGTGTTGCATCGAGCCGGACACTTGGCACACCCGAGGGAGGTTGGTGAGTGGCAGCGAGACTTGACCGTCCCAGGAGACCGGAGTCAATTCATCGTGTCGCAGCGAGCCGGACACTTGGCACACCCGAGGGAGGTTGTGAGTGGCAGCGAGTCTTGACCGTTCCAGGAGACCGGAGTCAATTAATGGTGTCGCATCGAGACGGACACTTGGCACACCCGAGGGAGTATGGTGAGTGGCAGCGAGACTTGACCGTCCCAGAAGACCGGAGTCAATTCATGGTGTCGCAGCGAGCCGGACACTTGGCACACCTGAGGGAGGTTGTGAGTTTCAGCGAGTCTTGACCGTCCCAGGAGACCGGAGTCAATTCATGGTGTCGCAGCGAGCCGGACACTTGGCACACCCGAGGGAGGTTGGTGAGTGGCAGCGAGACTTGACCGTCCCAGGAGACCGGAGTCAAATCATGGTGTTGCATCGAGCCGGACACTTGGCACACCCGAGGGAGGTTGGTGAGTGGCAGCGAGACTTGACCGTCCCAGGAGACCGGAGTCAAATCATGGTGTTGCATCGAGCCGGTCACTTGGCACACCCGAGGGAGGTTGGTGAGTGGCAGCGAGACTTGACCGTCCCAGGAGACCGGAGTCAAATCATGGTGTTGCAGCGAGCCGGACACTTGGCACACCCGAGGGAGGTTGTGAGTGGCAGCGAGTCTTGACCGTTCCAGGAGACCGGAGTCAATTCATGGTGTCGCATCGAGACGGACACTTGGCACACCCGAGGGAATATGGTGAGTGGCAGCGAGTCTTGACCGTCCCAGGAGACCGGAGTCAATTCATGGTGTCGCAGCGAGCCGGACACCTGGCACACCCGAGGGAGGTTGGTGAGTGGCAGCGAGTCTTGACCGTCCCAGGAGACCGGAGTCAATTCATGGTGTCGCATCGAGCCGGACACTTGGCACACCCGAGGGAATATGGTGAGTGGCAGCGAGACTTGACCGTCCCAGGAGACGGGAGTCAATTCATGGTGTCGCAGCGAGCCGGACACTTGGCACACCCAAGTTACTTTGCCATTCTATAGTTAAGCATAATTGAAGTTTGGAAGAATAACACATAACAACTGAGTTACCCTTGTTGTGAGCCATGAAACTGGTTGATTTAACTCACTATTATGGTTCAGGTTGAAACAATAAAACTTCTTCCAACACAACTCGATATATTTACACTTATACTGCAATTGTTTACAAGACGGTAAATATATATAAAAAATATTATAATGGCGATCGATTTCGACACACCGGTCATCATCAGGCCCAATCTGAGACTGGATTGACCGGTGGATTGATAAGGTGTGACTGGTCGAAATCGATGGCCATTATAATATCTTATATATATATATACCGTCTTGAAAACAACTAGAGTATATGTGTAAATAAATGGAGTAGGGTTGGAAGACGTTTTATTGTTTCAACTTAAACATGAGTACCAGCACGTACAATGCTAATCAAGAAGTTATTCACTATTGTTGTCTCAGTTACTCCCATAATTTTAATGAGGCTTGGAACTGGATGGACTAACTCATACCAAAGTTACATCTTCTCATAATACCATGAATCTGTTGACTATGAGTTAGTGATTTATCACAGTCAGTTTCAAACAAATTACATAATGATTCAGAACAACTCACTTACAGACAGAGTTAGTCTAAATAATTTTACCAAGTTGAGTTACCGTACCTCTTCTTACGATACCATGAGTCTGTTCACTGGCTTTTGACCATGAACCAGTATTAATCAACTTAAATCATTGTTATACAGGGTGTTCGTAAAACGCGTTTCAGGAATTCAGGAAGTTATTGCCCACATCAAAATAAGCAAAAAGGTTACTATAAACATATGTCCTAAGATGCTTCGCTTTTTATTTTAAAGTGGGCAATAACCTCCTGAATTCCTTAAACGTTTTTCCAAACACCCTGTATGTCTATGGCAAGCCCAATCATACCGACTTAATCCTAATCATTCTAATCCTCATTTATTGGTCCTCATCATCATTAGTCATAATCAATATGTTACATGTCTGGAAATAGTTTTGAATATCTCACTCTGACACTTTGTAATGGTTGTAAGTTTTCGAGGGGTTCAGTTTCAGTAGAACGACTCGAGGAGGCAAAGATAGGCGACTTCGGCGGAACAAAGTTCAGCCGCCGGGCGAGCGAAAAGCTTCCAGCGCTCGCCGCTGGAGCTCGCCCGGCAGGATATTAATTACAGTGACGGCCGCATAGACGCGCTGCGCCATGAACCAACAAAACCGCGAGCCTTTGTTGACCTCGGTCATTCGTCATTCCGTACCTGAACAAACCAAACAGTTATAGGATTTAAAGACCGGCGAGTTAGCCTGGCACCGTATATCGTTGATTACTTATACCGTATTATTAAACAAAAGACCGGCGAATTAGCCTGGCACCGTTTACCGTTTATTACATAACGTATATTAAACAAAAGACCGGCGAATTAGTTTGGCACCGATTACCGTTTATTACATAACGTTGCGTATATCAAACCAAAGACCGGCGAATTAGCCTGGCACAGTTTTCCATTTATTACATAACGTTCCGTATATAAAACCAAAGACCGGCGAATCAGCCTGGCCTAATTTGATTTTATTTTACGAGTTTATAATTTTATTTTATTTGTAATTATTTCTTCATCCTGAGACAAGGAAGTGTATTCTTGAAAGACCGGTGAGTTAGCCCGGCATAGTAGTGTTTAAAGTAAGTGGTTTATCTTGACACATTCTAATATTATTAAGTGTTAATAATTTTTATTTCCTTTGATTAAAGACCGGCGAGTTAGCCTGGCATAGTTACGTACGTTGCGCTTTTATTTTATTTCAGCAGTCATAGTATGATTTGTTCTTATTATAGAATAATTTTTCCTAGATTGTTGGATAATTCAATCGAATACCGTTTAGTTGCCGGTATAGCAGAACAGGTAGTATTTTGTTTTACCAGCTTATAGATTTATTGTAATTTGGATTTTAGATTTGTATGTTGTAAATCAAAGACCGGCGCATTAGCCTGGCACGCTTATCGTTAATAACGGACCACAATAGCTGATAAATACCGGATCATTGGAATTGCGAAATTATAAATTTTACTACCGTACCAAACTTAGAAACAATTATTACAATTAAAATCGAAGCGATGATGAGTCTCGACATTGTTGGTCCGTATGGTGAGATGTCGCTCTGAGCTTACTCGTTAAACCGAAATATCCGTTGGCTATAACGAGCCCTGGAGATACCCAGCTGGACTGGAGCTATCCGAAATTATTGTGACGGACGGTCACTCAGAGGGTGTTGCCCTGATCCGTTACCCGTTAATATTTTCACACTCCTGAAACCGCACGTTACAACTTTACTCGTGTGTATCATGTCTAAGTTTGGCAAACTCCAGGTTATCTTAATTATTTCCTTAACAGAACTAAGGACATAACTAACACTTATTTCCATTAATACGAGTTATTCATTATACTGAATAACTCGTATTAATATGTATGCGGTTGTTAACCACCTGATACAGACTTCACTCATAGAAACAGAGTTACTTAAATTTATCAGTTAGCCTAGACAAAGATTGACAACAATAAATTAATATTAATTCATGACACTGCATAACATTACATGGCATTGCAATCGGCCACAGTTTATTATAAGATAATTATCTTCATTTCAACAAGAGTTAGTCTGTTATAATATATTTCATGTGTATTTTTTACTAACGTAAATGTTTTGACGAAGAGAATTGTTACAAATACAGTACAAGTTACGATTTACAAGATACGAACCGATACGTCAACCGTGGACCGTAGCCAGAAACCATCAAACAGTAATGGTGAAATATATGGTGGCCGGGATTGAAGGAGTGTTTCAATATAACTTGGACAAACTCAACTTTATCTCTCTCGGGCATGAGGCAATCGACTTTCAAGGCTTGGTAGATTAGGAAATATATTGCTTTTCCGAGGAGAATTACCCAAATAAATATTGGAATATTTTGAAATTGGGACAATACTGAACCTATATAAAGGAAAGTATTAATAAATAGGTTCCTATAAACTGAATTTCCATGATTAAATTTTCAAGGAGTACATACATACATAGTAATAGTTAAGCTGCAATCACTGTAACAATTCAAATAGTAAATGTTAATTAAAAAATTAATATATTACCCATTGTTTATTGTAAGATTTTGGTTTATTTTCATTTTAAATGATAAAACAGTCTATAATAGGTTGGCTAAATTTTTATTACAACCCAATGATCAAAGAGAAATCAATTTCAATCTGTCATTGCGGCCGAAACTCTAGCAATCAACGCGGGTGATCGTCTAAACTCGTTTGACACTTACTTATTTCAATGGGTTAATCTTTTTAAGGTATTTACGAAAATAAAAACTTTCACATTGACTAATTAATTTTCAACTATTGAATACACTGATTAGTTAGTTATTTCTATCCGTTCTGATAAAAAATTATTTACTCCATTTGTGTATAACCACATGGACGATTCTTCCAAGAAAGCACTATCTTATATCTGATACCAATGTCTTTAGCTCTCTGATGTACCAAAAATCGTATTTATAACGAATTCCTCTTCGTACACCAATGACAACCGAATTAAAACTTCGAAAATTTCATTTTTGAAGTGAATAAAGTCCTTTCAACCTCATCTTGAATCATATCGGAAGTGCATCTAGTGTTAATCAGAAGTACAACATACAGCAGTGATGAGTTACTAATAAAAAACTCCCCTCCCATGGCAGCAAACCTACACACTAAATCCTATGGCATTTTAATGGAAAATAATGTAGGGTGAGCAACTTAACTGTGCTACCATTGACATATCCTAAACTAGGATATTTAGAAAAAAATTTAAACCGAGAACATCACCTATTTTTAATACATTATAAAATACAAATAACATTTTTTTGTTAATGCTTACCATTTTCCAATAAGGCGGCCATTTCTTTTTATTTCTTATGAAACACACTATATTTCATTATGTTTTTGAAATTTCCCTGTAATTTTAAGACATTTTTATTTTTTGTCATATTTTCTTAAACCTGTTTTTTAAACAGTTAGAGAGCTAGAGACAATTAAAGTTCAATTTTAGTACCTTAATAATAACATTAGACATATTTAACTGCCAATATCTCCGAAACCATTTAATAAAATAGTCTATAAATATCCTCACACTGGAAAACTCATTTAAAACTAGATGTTCTTGTTCCAATTTCTTAGTTTTTTCATAACTATTAGTCAGGTGGTTAAACTATTACGGTATTAAATTAATAAATTAGCTTCCAAACTTATACAATGAAAATTTTTATGAATAATTTAAATTCAAAGTAAATTAAATTTAAAAATTAAAAATTTAATAGTCGGTTCGAGATTAAAAATTTATTCAAACAATTTGATTGGCTAAAGGAATATCCGACGGTATAAAAATTTATTCAACTGTTGGTGACAGCTCTCTCTTGGAGCCAAAATTTAGCCAACTGCTAGATATTAAATTGAACCACATTAAATGTAACTTTATAAAAATGCTTACAAACTTCATTCAAATTACATCATTGCTCATAATATGAATTCACGATGAATAAATGCTATGTTCTGTTTAAAAATGTTTAACAAAATGTTAATATATTGCATAACATTATTTTATAGATGTGATATGAATCCTATTTGTGGATAATATTTTGATCTTGCTAATTGTACGGTCGTATGTCGGTAGGAATCGAAATAGTTCTTCGTTTTAACTTTGTATTCATATATATGTAATTGTTTAATAAGGATTTACTTTATAAATTATATGTATTTTAGATTAGTCTCATTGAGTCTGCTAAAAGAAATGTCAAGAATTTTGGTAAAATGGAGTGGGGGAATTTTATTCTCATATCGACAAAAAAAACATAATATTTCTGAGTATAGAAGTACGCATTGACGGACTTGCTCGATTGTTCAAGATTACTATTACATGACTCAAATATATAGGCATTTGCGTTTCTTGGAATAATAAAAATGCATGGTTGCCAATCGTGCCGTAAATGGCAACAACGCCCGAGAGAGGTTTCCTGTGTACGTCTGTGAGTCGCGTATTTTCTTTGATTTATTTAGAAGCAACCGGATGAGGGGGAAATCTCTTTCCGCTTTGATTAAGGAATGCGATCAAAGTTCCATCATAAAGTCGCCAGTGTGTTGGTCCATAAACATGATTTTTAGCTTCTCACATTTAGATCACCAATGGATTAATTTTTCTATGAGTTCTGCCATATATTCTTAATATGCATATCTGTTAATAGAAAACTCTATACAGCATCTTACCGTGATTACTACTGTAATAGCGTGTTCTCTATAACACGAAGGTGAAGTAGGAGTGATTTGCATCAGATAAATATTTATATTCAGGTAAAAAATCAGGTAAAATAAATATTTGTTCAAACTTAGAGATTATAATTTTTATAGCTTGATTAAAAATATCATACGTTCACTCGTCCAGAAGGTGTTTTGCCGGACTATGACAATCCCGTACTCGCGACTTCGTCCTGCGCGGGTACTATCATATCTCGCTCGGTAAACACCTATTTACCGGAATTGTAACTTAACATTATCAACTTATAAAAAAACAAATGTTTGATGGTTCATGAAGATAAAGTTAGCTTGGAACAAAGTAGTGGCAAATGGGAGGAGCTTGGCCAGATCAAGGTCACCCGAGCGATAACCTCTTTGATGACGTCACCCTATGACGTCACTCAAATGACGTCACCGGAGTGACATGGCTATGACATCATCACCACTGATGTCACCATGATGACGTCACTGACATCATGTAGGTCAAGGTCACGCTGAAATTTTTAGCACTTTTATGCCATTTCTCTGACTCCGCTCCGAGTTTCAGAGTTCAATTATTGGCCTTGAGGACTTGGAGTAAAATTTGACGAGAAATGGCAAAATTGCAGATGAAATCTCAAGTTTGCAGCGTGACTCTGTATAAAACGTGAGACTTCCCTAAAAAAAGGGTGGAACAACTAAAAAAAACACCTCTACTCTTTAGGAATCTAGCCTGGAATTGTTTCTCACACTACATCAGGCTATGCCTTAATTATTCTAAGCCCATTAGGCTCACCCCTTGACCAGCCACACGATCAGGTGGTCTGAGCCGCTTAGCAGACCAGAACATTATTTCTTTCTAAGGAGGATGCCACGGACGCACTGTGACAAACAATCGAAACAGCTCTCATCCTCCAAGATCTTTAGGAAGACCAAGTCCACTGAAAATGCCACAAAAGTTTGTGTGGCCTTCAGGCGGGGCTCTTCAAAACGGAGTGAGAGAAAAGAGGTGTGCTCCGCATCGTCGAGAACACCCGGGCAATAAATGCAGTCCGGTGAACCGGTTTTGCCCATTACGTACAGGTACGACCGAAAATAGCCGTGAACAGTCAGAAATTGTGTCAGTCAGTAGTCCACCTCCCATGCCGCCGCTCTACCCATGGTTGGACCTGCTTGATAAGTTGCGCAGTCCATCCCACTTGCCACTGCTGGAAGGTTCGGAAGCGCTCTTCTGTTCTGTTCTTGCCATGTCCTTGCCGATCTTGCTTTTATTATGATAAATCGTCTTCCTCTCTAATGCCAAGAGCTTGACAGATATGACTCCGGTGACCACCAGGACGGCAGGCTCAGATACTGTCCGGTAGGTGGAACTCACACCGCTTGACGCTTAACCCAGGCGAGTCGCAGCCTGTAAAGCTCATTATGTAGAGCGTCTGCTCACACATCTGCTCCATGGACTAGACCGAGGACATCAATAGACGTCTTCTACTGGATCGGAAAACCTCCAACATTGGCCTGCAGCCTACGAAGGTACGTGATTACCTTAGTGGCTTTGTCCTCCGTACGGAATTTCTGATACCTCCAGCTTAGCTTGGTGTCCACCATAACCTCGAGGTACTTGGCAGCACGGGTTGATTGGACCACCACCCTTCCCACTCGGAACGGGACGACGCTGTCGATTCTCATATTCGTGAGGATCATTATCACAGTTTTACTGAGAGCAAGCTAGAGACCGTGATAGGACATCCAGCGGTTGACCGCACACGTGACATAGTTCAACTTGGGGTAGCACAACGTTACGTTAAGCAATGAGAGCTGTGACGTCATCGGTGTACCGGTGTACCCAAACAAAGTGGTCTCCTCAGGCATCTCGGACCTCAGTAGGCTGTCATACTCAACGTTCCAGAGATCCAGGCCGAGTACTGAACCTTGCGGGGCACCAGAAGTGACTTCCATCGTCCGCGTTCCATTCCTTGTGTCGTAAATCAGGATTTGAGAGCGGAGGTAATCCTCAATGAGCCGTAACAGATATGCAGGAACGCAAAATGTGTTGCAAAGCGCATTTAACATGACGACCCAATTCGCCAATTTAAAGGCATTCCTGACATCAAGCGTAACAAGAAGCATTATTAATCGGGAGAAATGGTTGTGGCTCTTGGCTCCCTCCACAGCTCCACAGTACTTCGGTGATAGCGTCGATCGTTGATAGGCCCTTTCAGAAGCCGTACTGACGGGGGCATAAGTCCCCGGCATTTCCACTGCATAAGTCAGGCAGCTTCTCGAACAGCATCCCAGTCGTGCCCATCATGCAAAGAGGCCTGCGGTCGACGGCAGCTCGGGATTATCTTTGCCCTTGCTGACCAATACAAGCCTGGCGGTTTTCCATGGAGCAGGAAACACCCCTTCTAACAAACAGGCGTTGTACATTCTCAACAACAAGCCATGGTTAATTTTAAAGACTTTCTTTAAAGCCTCGCTAGGGATTCCGTCCGGGAGAGGAGCCTTATTGTCTTTCAGGGAGAGAACAGAGGTTCCCAGCTCCTCGATTGTAAAGAGAGGGACGTTCTTTACCCGTACGAAGCCGACCGGTGGTCGCCGTAGATGTTCAGCCAACAACGCAGTGACAATCCTCTCTATGGTGGTGCCCTTTATGTTGGAAGGTGGAAAACGGGCACCTGATACTGTTCGCTGACAAGGAGCATGTCATTGCCGAGTTCTGCGGTTAGCTGATCGAGAAAGTAATCAGTTCCCCAGGATCTATGAAGATTTTCCTGGAGGATGCGAATTACCGTCCTTTGCCTGTTCAAGTGCCGTTCTGAACGCACCGCAATGATCAGACCCGGGTAAGTGACCGAGGGCACTAGAGTCTGAATCCTTGCAGAGGAAGCAGGAACAACAGGGGGTCGAGGATCCTTGCAGGAGGGTCGAGGAACAGTCCTTGCGTTTGTGGCCCTGGCTTCCGCACTGGAGGTAGTTGGCGCTGGTGTCGGGCCCTTTACAGTTTCGGTAGGAGTGGCCGAAACCAAGATAACGGAAGCATCTCGATACTACCACCCTCTATATGAGCCTGTAACTGACCCAACCGATTCTGAGGTGCTGAAGGCTAAGCAGCTTTGGCATACCTTTCACCCATCTCAACTACAGCAATCCGGAGTTGGCTTCGGGCAGGCTTTGTCAGCCACATCCTTTAGTCCATCAGCCGGTATCTCCGGGAAGTGCCACCTGGATCGCAAGGATCACCTCCTCTTCATTGGAGAGGGCATCAAGGTCCCGAATCTCGACCGAGCATTTCGGTTCTAGGGCCCTTATGGAGTCTTTGTCCCCAAGCGCAGTCTTGAAGGAAGCGGCAAAACCAATCTTATCCTTCGACTTCCCCAGTTCGAGGAGGACATCCCCGTTCTGGGTCCACTGGATGGACTTGATAATGGGGTCGGTCTCTTCCGGTTTGGCCTGCGATCTGATCTGACCCAGAACCTCGGCAAGAGATAGCCCCCGATAATGGCTTGATGAAGATTGGCCCGATAAAGATTTGATAATGGCTTGATCAAAATCGCCTTTGTACTCGGCATCTTAGGCCTGGGTTGTTTAGGCTTTCTGGCAGACTTATCAGTGACCTTCCCAACCGGGTTTGAGACTTTCATCCACTCCACTCTCGGCCCATTTGTCGAAGATGCCTCCACTCGCTTCAGCCTCCTCCTTTCCTTCTTAGACAGGTGTGTCTACCAGCTCCCCAAAGGTGTTGAGGCAGCGGTCGCTGCCGGGGCGGGATAAGTCACGGAGCAGGAGACTCTGCAGGGGTGGGGATAGCCACTGGACTAATAACAGGGCATGGGGCGGATAAAGCAGCTGGGATAGGAGTTGTCTGGGACTATACAGAGACAAAAACCGGTATCGGCGTCATGTCCTCCTCCCTAAGCTCGGGGCTGCCAAACAAAGAACCCCTCTGTCTCTTCGCCCTCTTCCACGATTTTGTTTCGGACTCGTCCTGCATAGCCTGAGGATGGTTGGAGAGGATCCTGTTTGTGATCTCTCGTTCACGCCTCACAGCCTGCAGCCCCGTCCTGTAGCATTGTTGTACCTCACCGAGGAAGTCCTCGAGCTGTGGAAATCCGCTCTTGATGGGGCTGTTCACATTCTTCTGAGATTGGCAGGTTTTCGCCATCTGTTTCAGTAGAAGTGTCATCTTACTCAACAAAGAATTCTCCTCCTCACTTGCGTCCTCCTGCTGCTGCCGAAGTAGCTGCACTAAAAACACAGGTCGGTGATAGCTCTTTTTCGGAGGGATTCCTTGAATTGGTAGGTTGCCCCACCATTGGCTGATGATAGAGACGAGGTCTCTACCTCTATGTCGCTGACCTCCATGCTGGTCTAGGCCAACTGGGGTTTTTCAAGAAGTGGAAAGTCCTCCACACTCCTGAAAGGTGCCGGTGGAGGGAAGGTTTTAAGTACCCTCGTCGGCATCAAAGTTGTAGACTCGTCCGCGTGCGCCGTACGTGATCATGTTTTTAGTTTTTCGTCTAAAGGGCCTGTTTGTTGAGCGTTATCGTGTTGTGTGTCTTTTATTTATTTTCGTGTCCGTGTGAATGTGCTGTGTTGTTGTTTTAATAATTTATGACGGAGACTTCGGGTAAACCTCTTCACTTTTTAACCAGCGGATAGTGACGCCGTTGCGTCGAAACATGTCCTGATTTGGATACTTCTAAAATTAATCTGTTGACGGTTCACAGTAAGTAATAATTCTTATATTAAAACCACAGCTCAGGTGATACAACAATGGATTTTAAAGAAATTTCTAACACGGACAACAGTCTCACCTAAGTCATCAGCCATATCCTCCTTGCAGAAAGACCCGTACACAACTGTCAGGCATTAGTGAGGCAGCTAACGTATTAGTGGGGGGTAACATGAGGAGAGGGGGGAGGTCACGGTAGTGGGGGGCAGCTGAGACCAGCGACCACAGAATTAAATAGACAGACCGAAGCGAACGCAAAGGTGTTACCGACGTCTGAGCCAGAAACTCCACCAATATGGCGGACGCGGCGATGAA
Organism: Neoaliturus tenellus; assembly: GCA_030545055.2. Lineage (NCBI taxonomy): Eukaryota > Metazoa > Arthropoda > Insecta > Hemiptera > Cicadellidae > Neoaliturus > Neoaliturus tenellus. Next base: position 87,090,723 of record CM061535.1, read on the forward strand.
TCACCCTAGTGCCGCCCGCTCCCGGGGCAGCCACAACCTAGCCAGAACCCTCGGCGGGTTGTTTTCCGCTTAAACTGGTGTGATATGCCGACAGGTTGTGTGGCTTATGGATGTTTCAATAAAGGTCGGCTGGAGGTACAACCCAATAAAGTAGGTAAATTTGAACTCATATCAGTGACTGGGTTAAGTTTCAATGCTAGCTTTGTTGTTATAATTCCATACGACATCAAGAAATAAACCAAATTATTACTTTTATAATCTAAATATTAATAGCCAAGCGCGTTTCATTTCCTCCTTTTTTCTCAGCTCGTGTGCATTGTAGGAGAAATCCGATCATACCGTTTGAAAGGTATCGTTCTGTAGGTGAGCATAATCACATTATAGTTCAAATCCGTCCCCAAGGCTACGCCCTACAGGCTATCAAAGTTTCGATGTTAATCTTATGGAAGAAGGGTAATTGATTGAATCACTAGACAGCTGTTGTAATAACAAATATTAGCAAATCAGGAAAAACAGATGAATACAAAATGTTTTTTAAACTAATCGGGTCCTAATCAACTGAATCTTTGGTCAAATTTCGAGTAGGAGGCGATCACTAGTAGTCTTAATTACTCGTACTAACTAAAGCCTATTCAACTAATGTTTCCGTTTTATATACTGTATATAAAAATATAACAAATAATGTTAAAAATACTTCTGAATGGCTCTTAGTGATATTCCTGCATAAAACAACGTCAGGATTGAGAATGGATGTTTGAATTTTCAATCTTTGTTAAACTTAAAAATCTTTTAAAATCACTCGGTTTTATGAATTAGTATTTAAATTTCGTTTACTTTGAAACTGTGTAAAAAAAAGGTTTTGAGTATCGTTATAGTTATCTATATCTGTATTTTATTTGGATCTAATTGTCCTACTTAGGCCTAAACTTTCTTGACAACATTTGAAAAAATGTCTCGTGCTTTAATGATTAAGTGAAATTTAACATTTAGGTCTAACAAGATTATTATTATTAACTCGTTTATATTTAGTTATAGTTTTCTTATAGGCTATTTACTCGTACTGTTCACTTTATAATTTCTAACTTCCCTCTAGTGTCTAGAGTTCCCAAGTGTATACATAATGGTATTTGATTAATATATTTCAACGTCTTAACAACCCATTCTTGAGTTTATGTTCTCAAACATTATAGGCTATATGCGTTATTGTGACATAATTAGGGTACTAAAATAAAATACTAATTTTTTTTTGTTATTTTTTATTATAGAAAATGCAAGACATTTACAATAAGGTAATAGCTTTTTATCAATGATAGGCTACAGTACTATAAAGTAAACATGATAATCGTTAGGATAATGTATGTAAGACTTACTGGCGATTTGGTACTTTGTCATCAAATTAAATAAAGCATGCATAATACACTGTTGCCCACAAACATTCTACAATTATATTATGTGTAGGTATTTAAACTGTCTTTGTATTTTAGCAATTTTTAGATTGTCAATGGCTTATATATAAATAAATAGATTCCATAAAATAAGATAAAATAATGGAGATTTTTTAAGATTTCATATTATGGTTGATTTTATTTGTTTCTTAATAACTTTCTGATGTTTAGGCCTATTAAATATTTCACTTAAACAGTTTGTAGTTGTCAATCAGTCAGTAATTTTATGCACAACTTTGTTTTATTTATTGTAAATTAGATTTTATGTTAAATAAATAGGTGTAATGATTATGATTGTTGTTTGTATTTCATATCTAATCTGGTCTACAATACGTAGTTATATTTATGATTCAAATTATAAGTAGAAGAATGCGGCTAATAAATAAAATTTTATTTACAAACATGCAATGCCTAATTTTGTAAACATATAACATGTAACATTTAAAATTATATTCCAGAAGCTAAGCTTAACACGGAAGTTGTCTCTGTTCATAGCGGGCCGCCGGGCGCCGCGCAGCTTAGAGACTGGGCATAACCCAGCTTGTGAAGCTTGTGTTCAACCTGTTGTAGGATAAAAAATACAATAGCTATTTTTTTCAAAAATTAATTTTCGAAAAATATAACTTTTTGACTACATTTCTCTTGCTTACATCACGAACCTGCCCTTAAAAAAAATCTTCCTCGCAATGCAACTTTTTGACAAGTATAAAAATGCTTGGACTTTATTTTATTTTTTAAGTATCGCAGAGTTTTAATTTTCAAATAAAAACCACATTATTATCGTCACACACTATTAACCTATAAGTGTGTGTGAAATTTCAAAGCAGCAAGAGTATTTTAAGCTACTTAAACTGCGGTGTAAATGATAAGAGCGCATTTAGAATTTCTCGCCTTTCCAGCTTCGCTCTACGTTTCTGTACTCAGTTAAGATGGCCGACTTTAGCTTCACATCCGACAACGTACAGGCTTATGGGATAGCCATGCAGTCTAATTAATTCTGTGGTCGCTGGCTGAGACCGCTCTCACGAATCTCGAATCACAAGCTTGAAGCTGAAGATCGATTAGAAATACGGTTGGTCGGAGGTCAGGATGCAGCAAGACGAAGTGGGCGAAGGATAGGATAGCAGCGGAGGTCAAGAGGTGGATCATCGTCCGGAGTTCCAACAATCACCCTAGCACTCACCGCAGTATTCGCCACCTTCACCGCAGTATTTGCCAATGTCGCACATATATCCTAGGACGAGTCAGGAGAAGAAGAATATTACGACGGGGCTTAGGGTTCCTTCTTTTTTAACTCAATTTGAATGACCTTGAAATTTCCCCCTCCACTTGCTTCTAGTTCATATAAGACCCTTTCTCAGCTTCTGTACATTCATTTGGTTACGAGACTTCACTGTGGCAACACCAAACATGGATAACAAGGACTGGTAATGTTTTTAAGAGACGTGTTTACCATTTCATCGCACCACAACCAAGATGGCCTGTAGAACCTGTGAAAGTTTTGGGATTTTCAGGTGTAGGTGTAAGACATGGGAGAGACCGAAAGGACAATTGCTGCCCTTCAAAGTGTATAAAGTTGGATGTTTCCACATGTTACCGACAACTTTGCATGGAATTTCAACTGTAAAACCACACCGGTTGTAGGCATTACAATTCCTATTTTGCAGGGTTTTGCAAACACTATATCGACGCATGCCGCTACAGGATGGATTGGTTTCCCGAACCTTTGTGGATAAATGAAGTTCCCTGAGTAAACGAGTAGCCTTTGTATATTTTACTTTTTTAAACTTTATTTGGATGACCTTGGAACACATTTTCAAACTCCCAAAGGTCATTGCAATTCCCCCCACCACTTCTTATATACCTAAGATCCGCGGAACCGGACAGTCAGTCGCTCGGTGACTGTTGTAGGGTGCACATCAAGATCGCAGTAATGACAAAGGGTGGCGTTGTGTCTGTTCAAATTCGTCCGAGCGTTGTTAGATGACGGTTTAGGCAGAGTCACGTAACTTTAGATTTCCTTGGCACTTTTTCTGTTTTTCGTTGGATTTCGCTCCAAATCCTCAAAGTCAAGGGGACTCTGATTGAAACTCGGAGCGGAGTGCACATAACATCAGTGAACTCATCATGATGACGTCAGGGGTGATGACATCATCGCCTTGTCACTTCTGTGACGACATTTGAGTGACGTCATCGGGTGACTTTACTGGTGATGACGTCATCAGTGACATAATCTCTCGGGTGACCTTGTACTGGCCCAGCTCCACCCATTTGCCACTACTGAACAACTTATACATAAGCACTGTGTCATTAGCGACTACCATCTACTCGTACATCAAATACCGGTACCTCATATTGAACCTTTTCATAATGCGCCGAAAATTTGAGTTTATAGTTCATGGGTCTTGATTGAAGGTTCAGTCTGTACAAATCAATCAACATCATTCGGAAAAATTACTCTGTCAAGAATTAAAAATGCATATAAATAAGATATGTTATACAATTTATTAGTGATTTATCATTCAAATGTTTGGTCCTAAACAACCATTTAATATTTAAAACTACTAACTCATTTATAATAAGTCATAATCTTATTTTCAAATAAATCCTTTGAAAATTCAGTCAAAAAGAAAGTTTTACAATGGTAAAGTTTCATATTACATTTCCTCCACATTATTACAAATTTTTAATATAACCACCACCTCGGCCATATGCACTGTAAAATTGTTATATATCAATGAAAGAGAACGGTTTTATTGAGAATGACTACGAATTTACATTTACTTGTTTAGTTAACAGTTTTTCTATTTATTATATTAACAATGTTTTTTTGCAATTGCATTATAATAAATTAAATAAAACTGCTTTACTGGTTTTATGATGTGTCGAAAATATTTGACTCTAAATAAAAATATTTTTCCATTTAATTGCTGGACGTTTAGTATTAAAAGATACTTCTAAATAATATTTTTCTACTATAAAATTCTTTAATTCTGATATTTGTCAGGTTTCTTGTACGTTAAATATATTTTGACCCTTCAGTAACTATCTTTGTACTGTAAATTTTTAGTAACTAAAGAAATTGGTCCGAAAAACGTTATATACCAAATTAAGTTTAAGTAAATACGATAAATAATTCAAAATAACCATGGCAATCAAACAAAATTATAGGCCTAATATCTCGGTTGATTATATCTTTAAAAGAATTTTTTTTAATTTTGTACATTTATTACGGTACGTGCTTTGCACGTCCTTGACCTAATATCATCTTTGATGAATACAGGATGTGTGTTGAAGATACAAAGTTGGCGTTCGATTGACAACTATCGTTTAATTCTGCGTAAAACGAGTTCGAAAGTGGTAAGCTTTAAATAGGTGGAATTTTTTCAAACACTCTTTGAAGTAAATTAAATGTTTTACCAAAACGTATTTCCTCTAATTAGTGAAACATATAAGTCCCCTTTAAATGCAGCTTTTTTACAAAGTTTTAAACAAAGAGTTCTGTTACACTCTTTCGTGCAAAATAATTTTACCCTGGTTGAAAAAATTCTTATTTTTCACATAACTGATATGTGTAAAATACATATTCCTCAGTTGTTAATGAAAACATAACGTTTTAAGAAAAAGTATAAGGTGTAATTTTAATTAATTATTAAAACGTTTTACTGTTCTGAATATTCATTAAGAAACATTGTTGTCAAGCGTGCTTATAAAAATGGGTTTAAGTTATTATATTAATATTTTAATAATTAAAGCAACATTTTCAAAAGGAAGTGGTAAATTGAAATTAACCATGTAAAAGCAATAAAACTTTATAAGTAGTCCAACAACAATATAAAATTTACCGAACAAAAATTGTTTCACTTTATTTCTGAGCAAAGTAAACTATTCTTTATAAATAAGTTCATTGTTGGTGATAGTGAGTTTATGTTATTATCTAGAAAATTATTGAGGACATTTTCCATCACTAATTAGTAAAACAGATTATAACATACAATAAACAAGTTACAAAAACCTATTTTTATAATTATTATTATTATTTAATAAAGTGAGTAATACAACGACAAATTTAGTTGATAACATAGGCCTAGGGTTGTTTTTCGTAAGTCGGACATTTTACTGCCTCGATCTCAAAACTCGGTATCGTACGAAAAGTGTCACTTTACGCATTAGTGATGGAATATAATATAAATGAGACCTCATGTAGACTAAAATTTTCCAACCAATAAAACAAACAAATGTTTTCAAAAAATCTGTTAAAAAAAAAAAAAAAAAAAAAAAAAAACAAAATAGTATGCACGGTTTAACCAGATGAAGTTGTCTACTCTTACAAATAAGTTGACAACACTGGCCTTAAATATATAGACTGATCTTTGGCCTTATAGCTGCAAAACTTTATTTTCTATATTAATATTAAGCTACAAACTCATGGTTGCTGAGTAGAATGGTGAAATAGATAGTGACACACATAACCTATGATCTATTGGTTATGTGATTCACAACCTGTTTCACCATTCTACGCTGCAAGCAATTTAGCTAAACGTGCTTACCTATATAGATATAATTAATAATTCTTAATTTTCATACAAATAATATGATTTAAAACACTAGGTGAAGGTGGGGCAAGACGGGGTACTGAAGCACTCAATATTTTTGTGACGTTATGAAAACCTCAATGAACATACCTATATTTAATATAAAACTACAGATCTATAGAGTCAATAAAAAAATTGAACAAAAATATATAAAGTATTAACATTAATAAAAAAATTAAAAAAAAACTGTTTACCAAGTACCCCATCTTGCCCTACAGTGAGGGCAAAATGGGGTAGGAAGTTGGGGCAAGATGGGGTAGCTCAATACTATGATATGGAAAAGGGTTTGGTTATTAAATGAAAAGTGATTTATATATTGAAAAATATTTATTGTCTATTCCTATAAATAGGTACTGTCTCAACACTGAATACTATAATAATAAATTTACCTTAAAAAAATTAATGAAACCTAAATGTTGATAATCAAAGATTAATCAAAGATCAGTATGATCCTGAGCTTACTAAAAAAACTAAATTCAAATAAGAGTCTTGTTAACTTAACCGTTTTGGTAATATAGTTCATTGAATGATTTTCATACTAAATACCAAAGTCAACAACATTCAAATTGAACTAAAATCATTTAAAAACTTTACACCTTAAACGTACACCCTAACGGGCTGCTCAAAACGGCTAGTAGCACTGTCAGACACTCACATGGCGACAGCCTATTATTTAAACTATTTCGCTAGACTGCGACATCTGCGGGAGCAACAAATGTAATACCCCGTCTTGCCCTTAACCCCGTCTTACCCCGCTCTCCCCTATGTGTTTAAAATCATAAATAATTTGAGCAGTTTAATTAAGAAAAAATATTCTAATTAACTGACATGGAAAACTATGGAAGTAAACAGACTATGCTTTAAACAAGGAATTATTTAGGATATAAAATCACCATTATTATTATTTTTAGGCCTATTATTTTTACCCCTACTTGGATTTTATTTTTCGAACCATTTTCTGTTTCTAGTAATCATTTTTTACACGTGTTTAGTGGCCTGTCCAGCCTAGTTTACAAGAACCTGTGACACGGACACGGGACTTGTACCATGAACAATAGGCTACCTATAGTACCGGGCTGGCTTTGTCCGGTTGTCCGGTGTTGCCTATACTGAGCATCACACGGAAACTATGGACACAGGTGCAACAAAACAACAAATCGAACAATGGCAATTGCCTGTACACTAATATAATTAGAAATAACTATAAAATGTTCATTAAATTTAGTAATGGTACACACGACTGAAAATCTTTGCTGGGAAACTTTGAGTTTAAGGTTTAACTGGCCTTGGTACCTTGGCAGACCCTTTGTAGACTATAAAACAAAGCCAAAAACATTTTATAACTTGCTCTGAGGATTTCTAACTGTAAGTGATCCAACCAATAAAATTCATGAGTTTGCGTTTGGAACTTTATTAAAGACATCTTGACATCTTAATCTTATGGAAAATATTTTTAAAGATATTTTAAGTATATACGAAAAAACCTAGATTTAAATATTTATTTTTTTCATTTTATTCAAAGGTTAAGTAGCACACTACTGGCATTTAGCATAGGTTTACGTTAAAAACACCTTATCACTCTTCACCAGAAATTTAAATTCTATAATAGCCAAACTCAAGCTCATTTTGGCTATCAGCTAACATATGCTTGAATGTCTTTCCCGTGAATATTTTAGTCGATGGAGGATTAAATTTCAACTATCATATAAGAGTGAGCTATTCGTTTTAGTTACCTGTGGGAACATCTCGTTCGATAAAAACATGTAAGTCAATGTATCATGATTATTTTTTTTCTGCAGTGTGCGCTATATAATTGCTTAACCATCCCTATGTATAGAAATTTTTTCGGATAGATTACAAAAAATCAATTACATTGAAGATCTTACCAGACCTGTCAGGTATACGTAAATACTTTATGTAGTGCTTTTCATTCGCCGTCTAAAACTTCATTGACAACGGGAAGTATTAAATTTATCTTAAAACTATTTTAAAGTAAAGAAAATACCCCCTCCGCAGCAGACCTGCGTACTCAGCGAATTCCCAAAAGCTATTTCATCAACAAAGATATTTATGAATATATCATTATTAATCTTCACTAAAATAAAAAATATTTAATGGCATCATATCTCTGATTTGATTACTTTACTGTTATTCAAATATTGTAAGAACTAATTTTTTTAACAGTAGCCTACTGTAACAAAAGTGCATATCCAAACTGTCATGCAAAAGAAATTAACTATTTTCAATTCCTAAAACATAAACATTACAAATTTTACAAATGCAGAAGGAAGCTGATCAGCTGATTAAGATCAGACACTGTAATAAGAAGGAGCTCACTCTCCCTTAACACTTCTTTTCCATAAGAATGAGCATCCCATGGGATTTAGTATGTAGATTTGATGTCGCAAAGATTTTTCATTAAATATTAATTATTTACTCTTGACCTAGTGAAGGTTCATACAAAATATTATAAAGATATGTTGATAAATGAACGGTATATAACTTTTTAAAGATTTTTCTATTAGAAAACCATATAGGAAACTTGATTTCAATTTTCTCCGTAACCAGCCAGGCGTGATTCAAAATACTAAATTGTTGGCTTTAAAATTTATTTTAATTAATTTAAGTTAAAATTGTCTAATTAATTAAGTTAAAATTGTGTATTTTAATTGTCTAATTTAAAAAATTGAGGGAAAATACCGAAACGCCATTTTTGACCTTTTTGAAACCCCATAAAACCCCGATCCCACAATCCGATCATGCCGGTTTTGGAACTTAACCTGATGAATACACAGCCCTGCACCTCTGTATTAAATTAATTCAAAATCGGAGGATTCTTTCAAAAGTTAGTTTGTTCACAACATATATAATATCTGTACTATTAAAATATTGTACGTACAGAGTGCGGCAAAAAACCGACCTATTTTCTTTTATGCACCATTCAGCGACGGGACGTTTGAGGGTGGTGGGGGTGGGCTTATTTTAAAGCAAATTTTATGCCATTTCGGTAATCATTGAGTAGTGGTCACCTAACCTACAAGTTTACATTAAGCATGTCAAATAACACGCTTTCGTTATCGGGGCATATTTTGTTCTTCTCGTCAGTAAACATTAACATTTCTTTATCAGCATTTAAATCAATCATTTGCTTGACGAAATATTTTTGCTTTGCATTGTCAGTGGGCTTTAATTACTGAACAATAGCCAATTAATTGGTATTAATGGGGATTAAGATCGAACCACAAAATTGTCAAACCGAATGATCAGCCATGTTCAAGGGATTTCGCTAGCCTACCGGTTGGCATCTTGGACTCTGGTTCAAGATGTCACCGGTTCGATTCCCGGGGTGTCCACAACAATGTGATGGGTTTGGAATGCTATCCCTTAGTAGCATTTAGTGTACATAGCTCAATTATCTTTACAAAATTCTTCTGGCGAGCAAATCACTAGCTTGTTTTCTAACGGGCCGACGAGGACTCTTTTCCACACAGCAGCAAGGCTCCATCCATGTTCTCTGGCGTCCGCGCTGACCTTGGACGGCCTGTTGGCTTCGTTTTCAACTCAAAACAAGTTGATCTTAAAAACAAACAAAAAAAGAAGGAAAATACACTCAGACATTAAAGTGAACTAACTAATTTTTATGATATTTTTTACAACAGAATTACAATGTTAGGAGGTACGAACTTTAAAAAGCTTTTAATCCTAACTTATTAGTAACTTATTAGTCGACCATAAATGAGTATTGAAACCAGGCCTGGATGCTAAAATTTGCCCCTAATGCTGGCTCAAATAACTGCTCAAAATATACAATTATTTCCTAAAATGTTAATACTGATCTGTAAAAATGACAAAAAAGGAAGCTCCCAAAAATATCTTAGATAAAAATGTTGAAAAAATAGTTAAACTGATTCAAAATCTATTACTAACAGTTAATAATACTCTTGAATCACTACTAAATCCTGAACGTTTCCTCAAATTAATGAATGGGTTTTAAAGTTTAATTAATGAAAGATCGCACATTTTTGTCGTTTACTTTAAAATTGTTTTGACGATCCATTGATGAGTATATTTGGAGATTGCCCACAATCATCAATCAGACTATGAAGTATTGACAATCTCTGTCATCGCTTGCATTGTGTTTGTGCATCAGTTAAAGTACTTGTGACAGTAAAGGGCAATTTAGGTTAAGATTTTAACTCTTAACTTTAGTACCTGGCTACTAGTTTCACTACATTGAATAAATCAATATGTCAAATAAATTTGAAATAATTTCATTTTACTGTAAAATTATACAACCATTAAATCCTTGTAACAAGCAAATATAGAATATATTCACAAAAGTATTATAAGTAGTAACTTAAATTCCTAAAAAATAAGGAATTAAATGAATTATTTTTGATTCCTTCGGTTTCTAATAACCTTATAGTTTTGTAAATAATGTAGCAGTGGAGTGTATTTTGTTTCTGGGTTTCCTTCACGTTAATATTTAAAGTTATATGACGAAACTAAAACATTCTTTATAAACCTAATTAGTTATGAGTAGTTTTTTATCGCTCAAGTTTCTTCGTATTTCATATTTTGCTCCTTTATGTAGATGAACCGTCCCTGATGGGAAATCTGTTGCGGTACGCCCTCCAAGGCGTTGTCAGCTTACATTGCAAGGTCCGGACATGTTCTATCCTGTACGGTCTTGTACGATCCTCGCCCCGAGCAAGGGGAAGAGCTGGTGGCATTGGAAGGGATCTCGGTCGGTCGATTTTCGTCGGTCTTATAGAGAGTAAATATGCTTGTTCACTTAAACTGTTTAATTTTTTTTTAAGGTAAAAATTTCTTAAATTAACTTTGGATTTAAAAAAGGTAACAATACACCCTTTTACCATTGAATTAGATAATGCTTTAGTTGGTAAGTAGAAACACGTTACTTTAATTCAACTCAATATTTTATATTTATATTCATAATGCGTCACGATACAATTTAGGTTGATTATAAAATTTGGCTACTAAGCACCTAAAGAGTTATTTTGTAATAATGCTTTAATTAGTTAGGGTCCCTCCTCGGAGATCCAGCGATATCTCATCTCTGTCGTTGACTCTCCGACTCCTTTAGCAATAGCGACGTTGACAGCAACTCCGTTAGTCGACGACTGACTGTCAGGGTTCTCCTCTGAGATCCACTGATTTCTCATATCTGTCGTCCAATCCCCGGGTCCCTTAGCAATATTGACAGCCACTTCACTGGTCGATGACTGACCGTCAGGGGTTTTCCTTCAGATATAGATAAACAATTATTTTAAATTCAGTTGTCTAGCAAACATCACATAAAAAATTAAGTTTTACACCTGTTAATCTAACCACATTTATTTATCAATTTCTTACGACATAAACATAAAACACAAGAGAATATAAAATTTTTATAGCGATGTAGGGATAAACATCCATCCCAAGTCCATCAAACCTACGTAACTTATGAAGTGAAGAAATTCGTCATATATAGGCTACACATATTTGTCGTAAAATAAATATAATACATTTTATATTTGAAAATCAAATTGATATTCCCAAATGTAAATTCAACTTAAAACAACTGTTAATTTAGGTTCAAACGTCACTAAATATTACAAAAATAAGTTAAAAAATTTTATAAACAGCAAATATCAAAAGCAAAAAACAATTATACTACAAAAATTGTAAAATAATCGCATGATATAATTGTTTCATAAAAATATATAAACAAATATATTTGTGTTAACAAAAAAATTTAAAAATGCTAATTGGGCAAAATAGTTCATCTATGTCATGATTTAAACCATCAACATTCCACTCAATAAATAACAGTGGAAAGCATTAACCACTCGAGCCATCTCAACTGAATGTAATTACTTTCTCATTTACTACTACTAATACATTTACACCTGGAACTACACTGGTGCACCCAGGGGGAAAGAAAGTTTTGCAAGTCAAAGTAAAAAATTTGGCCCCAATTTGAAGTAACTTACAAATAAAAGTAGTGTGTTTTGGTTACTTCTGGCCCGGAAGTGACGTCACCGGAAGCCACGTGCCACGGCACGCAGCTTCCGGTGGGCCAGAAGTGGGGACAATAGATGTTGGGGTGGAGATGGTGAGAGCGTCGGCGGTCGGTTGAGCGAAGAGTGCGCATAAAATAGAAGTTAGATCAAAATTGAAATTCGACGGTGTTAATAAAAACTCTAATAGTTGAACGAAACTAGAAGTTATTGTAAAACTGAAATTCAACAATCGGGGTGTTGAACTAAATTTGCGCATAAATTAAAAGTTGGTTCAAAACTGAAATTCAACGATCGGGAGTTGAACTAAATTTGCGCATAAATTAACCGGGGTTGAAGTAAAACTTCGCATAAATTAAAAATTAGTTCAAAATTGTAATTCGACGGTGTTAATAAAAACTCTAACAGTTGAACGAAAATAAAAGTCAGTTCAAACATAGCGCAGTCATAACAAGAGAGAGAGAAGGTAAATAGAAGTGTTAAGTTCCGCGGATAGAACGAGAATGAAGAATGAAACATGACGCGTCGAAATATATGCGTGACTGTAGATGCCAGTTAATGGGGGACCTAGGGCTTCCGGCCTGTCGGATGGTGAATTAATCAATGGGGGGAGTGGAGATGGCGCTCGGTTGAACTAAAATTGCGCATAAATTAAAAGTTGCTTCAAAACTGAAATTCAACTTGATAATGTGGGGTACGGAAAGTATGTCAAGGTCATCCCGAGTAAGTTTTAAAAAAGCCTATCCCGCTACCACAGGAAATAGTTCTGAGAGTTGAACTACCCGGTGATAGCGGGATAGGTAGAAGACTCTTTTGAACTTTATTCGTAAAAACAAATACAATCAATGTGCAAAAACAAATACAATCAATGTGCAATACAGGTTGAATTTTTGTGATGAAATACGGAGTTGTAAAAGTAAACACCGACGACGAGGATAAGGTAAAGGCAGAGTCCCCAGATGACGTATTTGGCAAGTTTGAAGAAACGTAATATCTCGAGTTGGTTTTCCCGTTCCAATCGTTTAATTTCCAATTTCAATTTATCCTCTTCCATTCTAGTTACAAAGGGAACTTCATCCATCATATCCATCATGATTGTGTTAGTGTTTGAAATTTTAAAAGAAGCTATGTTGATAGTACAAAAGTTGAAGACGGAATGAGGAGTGAAAGCGAGAAATGTTAGTTAAATAAAAAAGTGGTGGGGGGAAAGATGAATTACAAAGAAGTGGTGGGGGAAAGATTTTGCTCTTCATTATTACCGTCAGTAGTGTCAGATGGTGCAGGAGTTAGATTTAGTAAACTGTCTTCGTCCGAACTTTCAACCTTATCACAAATAGGACAATCGTATGTTATTTCCAAATTCATTTTGATAGTTGTAAAATTATCTACAAGTTCTTGTAAAATATTAAAAATAGCTTGTAACTCTTCTTTAGAGTTTATTTCAAAACTAGAATTCATCCGTGCCAATGGAGAGTTGTTCATCGTTGAAGAGTCGGCGAGTAAATGAGGAACACCGCCAAGGGAGGGGGCTTATTTAACGGCGAGCTTATGATTAAATAAAAAGCTAAGTTCTTCTTCTTCGTCTTTTAATTCAAATATCTTAGCTGGAGTATTTGCCTCGTCCTCCTCACTCTGTAATGATGAAGATAATTCACCAGGACGTAAATATTGAACATCAATTCTGATCCATCTCATATAATATCTATCCATTATAGCAAGCAAGTTTTGAAACAATTCTTCCATTTCTTCCCTCTCAGTTATTATATGATGAAACCTGACGAAAGGTGTTCCCATGTTGTTAGTTAGAATGTTGGAAGTGAAATAATTCAAAGGTGGATTCAATAAGATACAAAACTTAAACTAATGGTGGGGGAAATTTAAAAGACTTATGGTGGGGGAAATCTAAAAAAAAAAAACCAATGGTGGGGGGAAATCTCAAAGTCATCCAATTGAAGTTTTAAAAAAAGAGTGTAAAACTGAAATTACACATTCGATGGTTCAACAGGATCTGAATACCAATCCGACCTGTATTTACATCTTTTTATCATATGTGTACAAAAATCATCTTGATGAGACTTGGTGCGTTGACAATAAGCTAGATCGAGAGGATGAAATTTGAAACATCTTTGAGGACAGCATGTATGAAAATATCTTGATTTGTAAAATTTGAAAGTTCGCAATTCCGGCGGCGGTAGTTGTTTTGTTTTGCATTTGCAGTAACAAGATCCGAAAAATTCACACTTAGTGCAAGCTAACCCGTCCACCATCATTGGTCCTAAATCTGTACACTGTTGTTCACAACAGTAACGAGGTTCGTACTTGTAATTTTGTTTTTCCATGTTGACGCTGCTGAGTCCAGTGAAAGAATAAGAGTGTATAGTGTTGAATAGTCAGTTTTATGTACTACAAAAAGTGGTGGGGATAATTTCAAGGTCATCCAAACGAAGTTTTAAAAAATTATACCTTACTAATGTAAGGAAAATTGATACTTAAGAAGTTTGTTTCTGTTTGTTTTCTTCAGACTTTTTCTCTCCCTCCTGTTTGTTTTCTTCAGACTTTTTCTCTCTCTCCGCTTTAGCCATAGCGATAAGTTCTTCAGTCGATAGTGGATGTACTTCAGGAAATTTTAAAATTAATTTAGCCTGATATCCTTCTCGGGTTAATATTTCTAAATCTTCTGTCATTTGTTCAACGGTGTTGTAATCTTTTCCATAGATCTTTCCATCAAGTTCAATCATCATTCTGTATAACATCTTTAAAAATAGGTGTTGACGCAGCGAGAGTTGGGAAGCGAATGATTAGTTATCCAAGTATCACACCCTTTTTATCAACTTGACATTGATCACGTGATTCCTTAGTTTTATTTGATAAAAGCTATTTAACATTGGTAGTACTTGTGGAACTTGATGTTATGTTGACCAGTTGGCGATGAAGATGTTGTAGGTTGTGTAGAAAGAAATACTTCATCATCGCAGTATTTTGTTTTAGTAAACATCCTTACATTAGTAGCACTAACATCAACAGTTAAGTGATAACCACCGGTAAGTAAAACTCGCATTTCGTTGGTTAAATCTTCAAGTTGTTCAAAACTCGTAATGGTGTTGGTATCGTAAGATGCACACTTGACCTTTAAGGACATGTTGAAGTTTCGTATTTAGTTATAGAGAGCGAGATGTGTACGGTACGAAAGGTAGTCGTAGACTGATGAATTTCACAAGTTGATTTTCACTTTTATTATCACACAAAATTGGGTCAAGGTCATTCCGTGGAATTTTAAAAAAAAGCAACATATTGCTATGTACAAAGACATAACAATATGTTGCTTCTTTTATTTTTCTTTTTTGTTTTATATCATCTTTATTGAGAAACCATTACAAACACATATATTTACAATGTTATGTACAAACTAGTTAGTAGTAGGTGTTACATGAATAGTTAGTTCAGTTGAGTTGTTTCCACTCGGTCCGTGTGAAACTAAATAGAGTGCGCCAGGTTGAATAACTCGAAGATCTTCATTTTGTAGAAAGTAGAGGGAAAAAGCCACTTCTAAACCGGAAGTGACGTCAGCTGCCAGGGCAGCTGCAGGGGTCAGATGGTGTCAGCTGCCAGGGCAGCTGCAGGGTGCAGATGGCGAGAGCATATGCCCTGAATTTGAAGTAGAATTGGGCATGAATTAAGAGTTAATTTAAAACTGAAATTTAACAGTTATAACTGGGGCTTGGAAAGTATGTCAAGGTCATCCAGAGTAAGTTTTAAAAAAGCCTATCCAACTACCACCAGAAATAGTTCAAAGTTGAACTAGTTGGTGATAGTGGGATAGGTTGAAGTAACTTTTGAATTTTATTTGTGAACATACAATTAATGTGCAACAGCAGAGTTTAAACAAGTTGAACTTTTGTGATGAACTACAGAGTTGTAAATGCAAACACCAACGACGATGAGAAGGTAAACGCAGAGTCCCCAGATGATGTATTTGAAAAGCTTGAACAAATGTAACATTTCGAGTTGGTTTTCCCGTTCCATTTCCAATCGTTTAATTTCCAATTTCAATTTATCCTCTTCCATTCTAGTTATGAAGGGAACTTCATCCATCATATCCATCATGATTTTGTAGTGTTTGAAATTTTAAAACAAGTGATGTTGATAGTTCAAAAGTTGAAGACGGAATGAGAAGTGAAAGCGAGAAATGTTAGTTAAATAAAGAAGTGGTGGGGGGAACGAAGAATTACAAAGAAGTGGTGGGGGAAATATTTTGCTGTTCATTATTACCATCAGTAGTGTCAGATGGTGCAGGAGTTAGATTTAGTAAACTGTCTTCGTCCGAACTTTCAATCTTATCACAAATAGGACAATCGTATGTTATTTCCAAATTCATTTTGATGGTTGTAAAATTATCTACAAGTTCTTGTAAAATATTAAAAATGTCTTGTAACTCTTCTTTAGAGTTTATTTCAAAACTAGAATTCATTCGGGCCAAAGGAGAGTTGTTCATCGTTGAAGAGTCGGGGATGGAATGAGGATCGGCACATAGGGAGGGGGCTTATATAATGGCGACCTTGAGCAGGCGTCTAGGGAGGGGGGCTGTCTAGCGAGGGGGCTTTTATATGGGGAACCTTGAGCTTATGATTGAATAAAATGTTTAGTTCTTCTTCTTCGTCTTTTAATTCAATTATTTGAACCGAAGTAGTTGTTTCATCCTCTTCACTCGATGAAGAAAACAATTCACCAGGATTTAAATATTGAACTACAATTCTGAACCATCTTATAGGATATTCGTCAATGATAGAAAGTAAGTTTTGAAACAATTCTTCCATCTCCTCCCTGTCAGTTATTATATGTTCAAACTTGATAAATTTGTTTTCCATGTTGTTAGTTAGAGTGTTGGAAGTGGAATGATTTAATATTATATAAAAATTAGAACTAGTGGTGGGGGAAATCTCAAGGTCATCTAAATGAAGTTTTAAAAAAGAGTGTAAAACTGAAATTACACATTTGATGGTTCTACAGGATCGGAATACCAATCTGATCTGTATTTACATCTTTTTATCATATGTGTACAAAAATCATCTTGATGAGAATTGGTGCGTTGACAATGAGCAAGATCTAGAGGGTGAAATTTGAAACATCTTTGAGGACAACATGTATGAAAATATCTTGATTTGTAAAATTTGAAAGTTCGCAATTCCGGTGGTGGTAGTTGTTTTGTTTTGCATTTGCAATAACAAGATCCGAAGAATTCACATTTAGTACAAGCTAACCCATCCACCATCATTGGTCCTAAATCTGTACACTGTTGTTCACAACAGTAACGAGGTTTGTACTTGTATTTTTGCTCTTCCATGTTGACGCTGCGGAGTCCAGTGAAAGAATAAGAGTGTATAGTGTTGAATAGTGAGTTTTATGTACTGTGAAAAGTGGTGGGGGGTAATTTCAAGGTCATCCAAATGGAGTTTTAAAAAATTATACCTTACAAGTGTAAGGATTATTAAAATTTAGGAAGTTTGTTTCTCTTTGTTTTCTTCAGACTTTTTCTCTCTCTCCGCCTTAGCCATAGCAATAAGTTCTTCTGTTGATAATGGATGTACTTCAGGAAATTTTAAAATTAATTTAGCTTGATATCCTTCTTTAGTTAATACATCTAAATCTTGGGTCATTTGTTCAACGGTGTTGTAGTCTTTTCCATAGATTTTTCCATCAAGTTGAATCATCATTCTGTACAACATTTTCTTAAATAGGTCTTGTCGTGGTGAGAGCTGAGAAGCAAATGATTATTTATACAAGTATCACATCCTTTTTATTAATTCATATTGATCATGTGATTCTTTAGTTGTAGTTTTGTCTGTCAAAAGTTATTCAACATTGGTAATACTTTTGGAACTTGATGTTATGTTGACCAGTTGGCGATGAAGAAGTTGTAGGTTGTGTAGAAATAAATATTTCATCATCGCAATATTTTGTTTTAGTGAACATCCTTGTATTAGTAGCACTAACATCAACAGTTAAGTGATAACCACCGGTAAGTAAAACTCGCATTTCGTTGGTTAAATCTTCGAGTTGTTCAAAAGTTGTAATGGTGTTGGTATCATAAGATGCACACTTGACTTTGAGAGACATCTTTTAGTTTTTATATTAAGCGATAGAGTGAGCGAGATGTGTACGGTACGAAAGGTAGTCGTAGACTGATGAATTTTACAAGTAGATTTTGGCTTTTATAATCACACAAAAGTGGGTCAAGGTCATCCAGTGGAATTTTTAAAAAAAGCAACATATTGTAATGTACAAAGACATCACAATATGTTGCTTCTTTTAATTTTTTTTTGTTTTTTCTTTATATCATATTTATTGAAAAACAATTACAAACAAATAGTTACAATGTTATGTACAAACTAATCAGTAGTAGGTGTTACATGAATAGTTAGTTCAGTTGAGTTGTTGCCACTTGGTCCGTGCGAAACCAAATAGAGTGCGCCGGGTTGAACTACACGAAGATCTTCATTTTGAAGAAGTTGTACAAAGCGTCTTGGTAGGAAGATCTGAAATTTTGGTTCATCACCAACTGTATATGGAGCCTCGCTCAATGTGCAATTAATAGCATCACCTATTGAAGTTTCCATTTTCTTAATCGTATGAATGATGTAGTGTTTTTCTTCTTTTAGTTCAGAACATTTCTTTGTAGGTAGAATTGATGATTTAGAATGAGCGTTGAACTGATCAACTAAACTTTGAAGTAAGTTCTGTGATGCCATCTTGATGTTGTTGTTAATAAGAATGTCCGTCGGAGATGTTGTCTCTTCGGAGGTTAGAGTAATACTCATGCTGCGTCATGGTAGCGCTCTCGCTTTTATAATCGACACTACCCCCACTACTGACACTACACCCACCACTTTGTTGAAGGAAATTGTTCAAGCGGTAGGCATTCTTTAAAGCGCACTGCGACCTTCGATGTTTAAAACTTTTTGATGAAATACAAAGTTCGTTGAAGTAGCATTGGAAATCTTTATCAATTATTGCATTAATCACTTCGTTGCTTGTAAATGATTGTATCCAATTTGCTTTTTCCAATCCCCTTGTGTAGATAATTTTAAACTCTTTGCAATAATGATTCATAATGTGCGGCATCATGTTATAATTAATGAAACCTTCATCCCATCTTAAGTTGTGAAAATGTTTGTTCAACCATTTGTTTGTAACTTTCGCTTTAGTTGTTAGTCTATTAAATGGTACTGGAGGTTTGAACAAATAATGATAAACTACTGATGTGTTCATGTCCAAGATTACTAATTCTTTAATAATAAAATTACCATCATTTCCTCGGAAAGCTTGAAATTCAATTATACCTCTTTTAACTTCCATTATATGTGGCGCATTAGAAAACGAAACCCGTTTATTCATGATGAAGTCTTACTAACAACTGACTTAAAAATTGAATGAGCCGATGTTTATAACAGACAGGATTGTTCTTCTTCTTTTACTTCTTGTGCCACTTCATCAATATTAAAATTGGTGTGATAGTTGTTTAATTGTCTCCACATTTCAACTTCTTGAGGTATTCTATTAAAGATTGAAGTATCCACGGGACCGTATAAAATTGGAACAAAAGGTTTTTTGTCCAATGTATCAATTAGATAGTCTTTAATTATTGCACTTGAAAATATTAGTTGTTTCAAATATCTGGTGACGGGACCGGTAGTACAACTTAAAGTGTAAAATTCTTCTTTAGTGAAATATAATTTAACATTATGTGTAGTTAAATCTCTGAAGCGAACAATTTGTCCTCCACGATGATTTACTATATCAACTTCAATATTTGATTCCAATAAACTTAATCTTGTTCTTCTTCCAAATGTGTTGTTACTTAAATAGCACTCTAAAAGATGTAAATGTTTCATGAGAGATTCCCAAGTAGTTTCACTGAAAGTAACCATTTTGTTTCCATGATTTAAAATAACAATTGGTGAATAATCCATTGATTTTAAAATTCCAACTGATATACTTTTTGTCATGCATGAAGAAATTGGGTAGATAATCCGAAGAAATACTTCTGCTAAAATATTGGTTGTAAAGTTAACTTCAACCTTCTTCCTTTTTACTTCTTTTTCAGCTTTTTCTTCTTCTCTCTTCTTATGTTTGTTGAATTTTAGGAACTCGTCCATTTCTCGTTCAACTTGTTTTTCTATATCTGAACTATTATCATCCATTAGAGGTGTATTTTCTTCTCCGTTAGTAGAATTCATCTTGCGAATGATGTTTCCCATACGACGGTTGAAGATAGAATGAAGTTTCTACTAATTATTTTCTCGCTTTTATATTTTTCGTAAAATCCTTGAAATTTATACAATTACATAATTGTTTGTTTTCAACTTGTCTTTCACAAATGAAATTCTAACCTCAAAAATTAAAGCAGATAATTCTAACCTCAAAAATTTGCAGTTGTTGTACAATTCTTCTTAAAGTACATTCTTCACAATTCCGGTCAGCGGTGTGTAAGTAACTATTTTATCATGTAGAATTAGACAGTATGCCGAAGTTCCATCCGCTACTGGTTCTTCAAATTCCATTTCAATTTTTATATCCACACTTGATGATTTTACCGATTCATTTTGTTTTGAACAATCGATTACAATTATTGGAGCCTTGGAATAATACTGCTCAGGTGATAATAGTGGTGTATTAGTCTTTCCATAATATGACGATTGAAATCTTGCATGCATATCGTATAAAATGGAAAAACGTTTTTTGCTGAACATGACATTCAAATTGTCATAGGGAAAGAATTGAGAGTTTAGGAAAACTTTACAATTCTTTATTTTACAGTGATCAAATTGACCAGCATTTGCAGTGATAACATCTTTTCGCTTAGTTTGAAAACCAAGTATTATGTACCTTGCTCGTTCCAAGTAAGTTGATGTCTTGACGGTCCATGTTTGTCGTTCTGTCTGAGGTAGTGTAGGGTATTCATGAAATTCCCAACTTCGGAATGGCATCACAATATCACGGTCAGATTTTAACTTTCTCAATAATAGGATTCTATGTTCATCGGCCAATCTTACATGGGGTACTCTCCAAACAACTTTATCCAATTGTAGTTGCCATTCCAGTTTATCTTCCGTAGTTGCAGGGTCTGCAAGTATTAAGTCCTTATTAGTTGAAGATCTGAGTAATACTTATTCTTGTTTGACATTTATTATTACCCGTTTGTAATCTTCAGCGAATCCCAAAAGCAATCGTAAAGGTAAATAAAAATCAAAGTGACCGTTGGAAGCTGGTGTTATCGTGTCTTTATCGGGGGCAACCCATCCGGCGGTGACTATTGAATTCTTCTCATGTGGTGTTAATGATGTTAATCCTTTCAATGTCGTTGTTAAACCAACCTTTTTTGTTGAATCAACCGTCACACCTGATATTTCATATCTTATTTCATCAAAAAGATATGCCATTGGGTTATTTATAAAAGGAACTGTTGAAGCAGTTTTTCCATCCAATTTTAATACCCGTCCTTCGATGTACAAGTAACTTTCACACGGTAAAGTGTAAATATCTTGTTGTTGAATGGGGATCCTTATTTCATCGTTATTGTTTAATTTTGATGAAGTGTAAGGGTTGTGCGTGTGATATTCCTTTTCCCATAGTGTTTCGTCGAACGTTGGTCCTTGAGATATATCCAGGATATCCATCGCTGTTAAGTTTCAATCCAATCTTCTGTAGAAAACGAATGTTGTCCGATGTTAACTCTTCCAATGTTGAGGAGCTACTGAGCTCCCGACTCTTCCGTTGCGGTTTAAATGATAATCCCATGTTGACTTTTATGTCGCTGCTCTAATGTGTATCCGTATAGTAATTGTTTCTCCTCTAAAGTCAACACTATGACCGTCTTGATCCAATATGTTCAGTACGATGTCTGAAATGAAACTGGTGTTTAACGGTAGGTATATCAAGTTTTGTGGCTTCTCAACAATTTTAAAACCGGGAGCCACTGTTGGATAAAATGTATGTAAAATATGTTGATTAACTCCATCTCTATACGATCCGTGTATAATGTTGCACGTGACATCAATACTATTTACTTTCAATATTGTTACAGTTGAATCACCTGAATGAGTAGTTCCAGGAGTTAAGATTTTCTTTTTTGTATCTGTAAATCCAAGTAAACTGCCAATCGACTGTTCCAAGCTGACATCAATATAATATTTTGAAGTTATTTCTGCTTTTAAAGTATTATTGTTTCCTTTAACGGTGATATTGTCTTCTCCGAGTTGTTTCTGTAATAATTGGTTTATATCATCAATTTCATAAGCTCCAGTAGGAAATGTAATTATTTTCAATTCTGAGTATTTTCCTGCAGCATCCTTAGTTTCATAATAATGTAGTAAATTGTTCTTCCCTTCCGTAACATTGGGAATTGAGTTGTAGGTAGTCAAATCAAGTAATGCCGCTTCCCATAATCGTTCCTTGGATAGACGCAATGCTGGGAACAGCGTACTTTTTAATGTGGATGAATTTCCACTCAATGACACTGTATACGATGACATCTTAAAGCTGACTGACACTTTTCGCTAGAAACTCCAAACATAAATGCCCACATATTTCAGTATTGTTAGGTTGTTCTCTTTTGTAATTGTAAAAAATGTTTTTTGAGTTTCGAAAATAATGTTGAAGTTCTTTTGGCGGTGGTAGATTGCCAAAACTGTCAAAGTAGTAAACGGTTTGTCCGAGCTTTTTATAGCATACCCAATGAGTACCTGGACCATAGGTGGAATCCAAATTTACTATTCCAGTTTCATTTTTCCATATTTTAGTTGGTAATGCATCTTTCATAAAAACTCCTCGAAAGAATGGTATTTTCAAACATTTTACATAATCATTTAACTGATGATTTGTTAAGGCTTTATTTGGAATTATTAATTGATTCTTCTTATTTAGTACACACGGTATGGTCTTAGGTATAAACCTGCTCCGTTTTTTACCATTTGCCAAACAGAAGTCTTCTTTATACTTGCTTTATGAGTTCTACGACGTCCTTTTTTAATGTTTCCACCTCTTTTGGGTGTGCCTCTCTTTGCAGGTCTTCCTCTGCGACGTTTTCCACCACCTAACTTTGCTTTCGTCTTCATGGCTGTAGTTACTGCCCAAGCCGCTGCTTTTTCTGCAATACTTGCGTCACTTGATTTTACTCTTTGCCAAGCTTTTTCTGCTAGAATTTTATCTGCTATTGATCTATTTGTTGAATCTTTATACTTTGAATATGCTATATCGTGTTCTTTGCAAGCTTGATCTAATTTATTAATTCCAGGATCTCCTCTTGCTAAACGTTTTGCCAACTTAGTTCCAGGTCCACAATATTGATAACCTCCGGGCAGATGTAATTCGTATGGTAAAGCGTCTATCGCTCGATTCACAACAGCACCAATTGGAATCCGTCTGAGCAGGGATAATGCAGCTGATGTTAAACCACGTCCTCTCTTGCCGCTGTCTTGACGACGACTGAGCGATACGGTCTTCATTATGCTGTTTTATGTAACCAACGTCTTCACTCTATGAAATACTTTATGATAATGAATCCTTTTTTGTATATTCCATACTTAAATATTCATAAGTTTTACTAGTATCTATCAATGATTTCATCTTTAATCCATTGGTTTCTCTGAGAATCTTCGATTTTATTGTGTTTCATCGATGCATTAATCAAATGATTATGCATATCAATAACTACATTACCTACAAGATTCATTACATACTCTACATTAGTAGCATCTTTGTTACGTGTAGGATTATCAAGATATGTGATACGTTTACCATTACATGTATACGCAGATGGATCGTTATTAGAGGTTGCTATAACTTGATTAATAGTAGCAACATCATTCGGAGCTATTCCTGCTGATATGTTAGATATTCTTCTATTTTTTCCATCATATACGTTATTTATTTTATCTAAAACTATAGTTTGTTTTACAACAACACAATCCTGATCATCTTTACCAGATTTAACTTGGGTTAATCGTCTACCTTTACATATAAAATTAACACCAGTAGCTGATAGTTGTGGTACTTGTGTTAAAATAACAGCATCATGTTCTTCCGTGCCTAAACTTATATTTGACAATCTTTTATTTTTTCCATCCCACTTGTCATTTTTTAGTTGTAGTAAGGTAAACTTTTCACTGCCTTGCATAAACTCATCACCTTTCTTTGACACTACCTGATTCTGTTTAACAAAAGCAGATGTTCCTTTTTTCAAGCTTTCATTCATTTGTCTCACGGTAGCAGCATCAGATGGAGTTGAACCATCTTCCAGATTGGACAACACTTTTCCATGACAATCAATAACAGCACTATTATATAAAATACAATTATCTTTAATGTATTTTATATTAACACCATCACTTTCTTCTTTAGGATATCCAATATCGTTTATAGTATATTTATAGAAGGAAAATCCATCTTTTTTCTTTTCTGGTATTACAGAGTGCAAATAACGCTTATTAATTGTATCTGTATCCTCGGTTGGATCTGCCACATTAGTTATTTTATAATTTAAAGCATTGTACTTTTTTCCACTTTTAGTCTTTTCCAACAGTAAAGCATATTCCATCGCAGATAGAAAATAGCCTTTATTAACAACATCTCCATTGTTGACTGGTTTTGCAACGTTAATAACCCTGTGAGATTTTGCATCATACAGTTGGTTGTTGTCGAGTTTTAAACTTGTAGATGTTTCCTCCTTTACTGTCTTTAAATTTGTTGCATCTCCATCTTCTTCTGGATCTTTAACAAACTTTAAACGTTTATTATTTATGTTATAGTCACCTTCGGGTGTTTGCGGTAATCCACTTCTTTTTCTGTTTTCTCCAACTTGCACTCCTCACGCGGAGTAGCGTCCGAACTTGTCGACGCTCATGTTAGAACTGACACATTATACACCTGCAACTCTTATATATCCGCGGACAATTATACAATTATGCCGCGATTCCTGAGTTCATCAATCAGAGCTACCCATTCATTATTTAAACCTGTATGACCAGCTTCTATGGCTTCATGCAATAGTCTCATTCTATCAACCAATTTATTGATGTCATTGTAGTAAATCACATTTGTATTGTATAGATTTTTCATTAATCCTTTACCAGATGTTGAAGTATCTCCTTTACTCTTTTTACCATGTTGTTCAAGAAGTGATAAATCCATAAGTGATAAAGATTTTCTTTTCAGTGGTTGTCTTACCGCTGGTGCAGTACGTAATGTTGGCAATTTTCGTGGAGGAAACAACTTTTTTATAACGATGTTATATTTTGTTGCACGTGAACGATTAATCATTCCATCCTTTAAGTAGTTTCTTTTATGAGCGTTAGTATTTTGTAGAATCTCCTTAAAAACACTTAAATCTTTGGATGAATATCTTAGTGGTATGTTTTTAAAAATTAATTCATATAATCCTTTTGTTCCTTTATATCTATGCTCACCAATAATGATGTAATCGTCTTGTGTTATTTCAAGCTTTGAATCGCCAATCTTCAATTCATTCAGATCAATTCTTGCTCCGTATACGTGTGATCTACTCAAATTCGGGTTTGATTTCATGTCATGTAGCATTTTCATTATATATTTTCTTCCAAGAGGTCCATGTTGTAATATATCGCTACTCAATTGAGTTAAATTTGGAATAGATTGTTCAGCTTCAGGTATTGGCTGTTCTTCTTCCTTTTCAACAATTGGTTCTTCTTCTTTTGTTTCTTCTTGCTCACTAGCACTTGTATATGAATCATCATCTTCTTCTTTTTTTAATGCTTGTACTTCTTGTTTAGAAACTGGTAGTAAAACATCTCCTTCATAACGAGGTTTACCAATAGTTTCTGATATCTGTTTTAAAGGTTCCGTAATAGGTTTAAATGTAGTCTCTAGAAATTCTTCTCTTTCACTTAAACCCATCCTCAATGCACGATTCTTCATCCTAATAGAATCACTGAGTGATTTTATTTCTTTCAATAGTTTTTCTTGATTCACCATGTTTACACTGTGAAGTTCAACGTGTAACTAGATGTAGCATCGGTAGTTCAACGCATAAATACAAATTTATCCAACCCTATACGATATCTACCATTTTTAATATCTTCTTCCTTCATAATAACGAGAAAGCTATATTTCTCATTCCATGCTTTGCCACACATCTCTTTAAATTTTTCAAATGGCATATCCGCATTTACATGATCATTATATATATGCTTTAAATTTGTTTCATCTTGCTTGAAGATGATCAACATATTTGCATTGTCTCTTATAAGTTGTTTTGGAATTTTACTGTATGTTTGACCAATATAAATGCTATCAATATTATGATGTCTTCCCATAGCAAAATAATTCCTTATTGTGTCATGATTTTCACAAGAAACATCGTCAAATATAAAAATAGAAAATGGTTTTGCTTCATTTGGTTGCATAATTGTTTCACTGGCATTAAACTTGTAAAAATTCACTTCAGGTACACTTGCAAGTACTTTATCCAATAATTGATATTTTGGTTGTTGCAATGATTTTGAAAAAATGTATATATTATTAAAACGCAATCCTTTAGGATTAGTTATAAGGTTAAAAACAACATTAGTTTTTCCACAATTTGAAGGACCAGTTATTAGACATCTTATCGTATTTGGTAGTAATTCACCATGTTTTCCATGATTTAGCTTATCATTGTCAACTGTCAATTCATCAATGTTATTGATATTAAATCGGTCTTTTTGTTGTACAATCTCCATCTTGTATAAAGGTTAAACACACAATGAGCTATTAAACAACTATACTAAGTCTTTTGAAGGAATCCAAGAGTCTTCACTTTTATCAAACCCTAACCACCGGACTTTAACCATATCCTTTTTCCTTTGTAAAATCTTCTCGACAAGATATAAATCACCGACTGTTGATTTCAACAATTCGTGTCCGTAAAATCCACCTTGAAGTAATTCACCCTTGTTATCCTTTAATAAATAGGTTTCAGGTATAGTTGGTTGCACTTTATAAATTGTAAATACTTCATTAGTCCAATTTGGTAGATATCTTTTACTAAATACACCTTTGTATTTGCTTATACGAACTTTATCGTTGACTTTAAACTTTTTTGGTTGTAACTTTTCCAATTTAGGTGTTGTATTATTTCTGATGCGTTGTAATACAACCTTAGCATTAGCACTATTTACCTGGATAGGTTTCATTCCAATGGTACGATGATATTTGTTGTTATACTCTTTTATAAGTTGTGGTAATATGTCATGCCACACGTATGATCCTCTTTTTGAAAATTGTTTATACATCGCACCTTTTAATGTTCTATTGAATCTTTCAATTATTGAAGCTTTAACTTCAGAATTTGTAGAATAATGATTTATTTGATATTTCTTCATCAAAGCTCCAAAGTCTTTATTAAAATATTCTTTTCCATCATCGGTCTGTAGATGTTTAATTTTAAATTTATTTCTTTGTATTGTGGTTTCCATAGCTTTTGTAACACTTTTACCAGTCTTATCCTTCATTGGTAAAGCGTCAGCTATTTTAGTAAAACAGTCTATAATTGTTAAAATATATTTAAATCCTTTATTTAATTTACTGTGCGGTATCATTTCAATGAGATCAGCTTGATAAAGATCATTCATTCCTTTAATGATTGTACTTCTTCTTGGAAATCTTCTTCTTGCTGGTTTATGTAGTTCATTTACAATCTTGTCCTTCACACTTTCCATCTTCAGATGTTGCTTGTACACTGCATGTAAAAATACTGATCCATAGAATAGTTTATTCTCATTTATATAGTTTGAATATAGGTCAAGGCCATTTCACATTAGTGTAAAAAAGAGGGAACATGGCATTGGGCTTGCCATGTCCCCTCTTCTTTACGGAAAGGAAAAAGGAAGAAGGTAGAGGACGAAGAATAGGTTTACTGGTCAATAGGGTTTAGAGAGTAGTGGCCGAATGGTAAAGTATTAATTTTATCTTCTAAAATATGGCGCTTGTCATCTTTGTAGCTTAATGCCCACTTTGTTTGTTTGACACTAAAAAGTTGATGATTATAACTTCTAATAGTGTTGAACGTTGCAGTTGTTTCAACATTTTCAAACAAACATCTTTTATAATGTTCAAACTGTACGTTCTTCTTCAGGAAAGAAGTTTTTATTCCTTTGGCCTTCTTCGTGACTTGATGTTCGTTCCTCTCGTTTATGTACAGTTGAAATGAATACAGTTTGGACATTAATGCTACAATTTCCATCATCGGCACACCATTTGTTTCATCTTTAAATTTTCCCAATACTTTCTTATTTCTGTCATAGTCGTAATTTGGATGATCCTTAGGATAATCGGAAAAGTCGAAATCATCTTTATATATAAAGGTGCGTAGATCTTCATACATGTTATTTGTTTTAATCCAGTAAATTAGTGCATCCGTGTCCATATATGCAATACCAATGTTCTCTCTTCCATAATAGTTAACCATCTTCTTATAATGAAACTCGTACATATGTGTTTTTGAAATATCCAAGATTGACATTCCAAGATACAAAGGACGATCCATTGTAACTGACTTCTTGTTCATGGAAATAACAACTAGATTTTCATTAATAATTATAGATGAACCAAAGTTTGGTTGTTGCACCAATTTCTGTAATTTTACTGGATCAGTTACCAATTTGATATCCTTATGTTTCCTTTTGTTTTCCAAAGTCTTGCCAAATATTGCGTTATTCATTAATTTGAAAAAATCTTTTTGAAAACTTGATGTAGCGGTGGCTCTTCTTCTTGTGTTGTTGTCGATGTAAGGTTTTAACCAACAAGATTGAGAAAATTGTAGTACTCGATTAATTTTTGTAATTCTCAATCCTAAGTCTAAAGCTTGTTGTATCATCCAGTAGTGTCCAACATATCGAGACTTGTCGGTTAAAGTCATCATTAATTTTGGCCATCTTCCAGTAGGGGAAATTTCAGTCTTAGGAAGAAGTGGTAAATCATAATGTTGATCATGAAGATGTTCAGGATATTCAAAATTAACATCAAAAATGTAACCAGTTTCACCATGCTTCGGTATATCCATTATGTTTCCAATCGATTCTGGATCTATCCATTTAAAATTATCATATGGAAGGGGATTCGACATTGCCCATCCGTATAAGTTATTTGCATCAAAATAACCCAGGAATGTTGTTGGTTTTGATGCATCATAATCGGGCAGATACTTGTTGTTCGCCTTGAAATGTCGTGTAACGCTTTGCGTCAATCCCCCTCGAACTCCTGACTCTAACATCATAACCATATCTATATCAGTAAGAAGTTGTATTTTACAATTTGTTTCTTTCAACATAGCTTGCCATGCTAATCCAGGTGAAGTGTACGAATGAAGAGGGTCCAATCCATATGCTGCAAAACATGTATTTCTAAATTCTTCCATTATATCACATAGTAAAGTTACATCCAATTTAACATAAAAATCTGAATATTCTCCCAATGTTCTAAATCCTAAATCGTTCCATACTTTACATGCATGATCATAGTCCTCTTGAGATATGTCCATGTCATAAAGTTTACTTTTGAATTCTTCTTTAGCCGGAAGTGATGTTTCATTAAATCTTTCTAAACTGTCTATGTAATCATATGGAAACACACCTTTCCGAAGTACCAAATCCAGTTTGTCGTTATTTACAATCTTCTTTGTTTCGATGAAATCTTGTTTCCTTAAATTTTCTGAAAGTTTGGACAAACTCGACGGCATAAATCTGTAGGAGTCCAAGAATCTTAGTTTCATGTTTCCAACTTCTTTGGAAAAACTTATGAACTTCTCTGAAGTTTCAGCTAACACATCGATTTTACCGTCGTCTCTTCCTAGTTCAGGTATTATAAAATGAGCATCGTACCCACTGAGGTTATGCAGAACCACAGGAATAAATAGTGGTAAACGATAGCTCAAGTTGCATTTATTACAAGCAGCACCCCTGTAATAACCTGTGAGGTGATCGTGATCTTTAACTTTATAATTCTCAATAGTAAAATCATTTTTGCATAAGAAACATCGAGTTGCATTTTCATGTTGAATTTCTTCTTCTTCCTCTATAGGTTTCATTGGTACAATATTTGTATATAATCTTTGTGCATTTCCAGCTATTGAATATAAGTGATCAAGAAATATTTTTTCTACATTTTCACCACGATATACTAGAGGTTCTGAAGTTAATCCATATCTGTTTAAATGTTCTTCTGATAATGTTGATTTAACCATTAAACAAAAACTGTTTGGTTTGTGCATTTGATACTTGACACTTTTTCTAGCTTCACAATTTTCATCTTCAACAGGAACAAGTGTTGATTCAAAGTCCGCATACACAACTAGAGGAATACGGTACTGATGATGAACCTTTTCAAATGTAACAAATGCTCTGCTTTCCGAAGGTAAAATAATCTTTGCTTCATAATTATTGTTACATAATATTTTGTGCTCTTGTAACCATTCTCTTGAGTGTAGCCCATCTCGTTTAAAATTGAAACATCTCTTGCAAATTAACTTTCTGTGTCGATCTTTAGAAAGCTGCTTATTAACAAGACGATCAAATTGCTTTATGTACACATAGTGAGACACATCTCCTCGCGTTAGTAGTAGTAAATCCGTATGATCTGGTAGCTCTTCTTTTGCAATACGTAAAGGATACACTTTGTTTGAACTATCTAATGCAAAAACATTGATAGACGTACCAGGATTTTTCTTCTCAAATTTTGATATATCTTTCAGTGATACAGGATAAGTGATTCCTTGAAAATTGTATCTAAATCTTTGATTTTCATATTCTTGGTTAGGTCTATTCACATGAAGTGGTGGTACAAATTTAGCTGTCATTGCATAACGAAAACATTCATTGTCTTCATTTTTAACATTAACACAAGATTTTGTATTTTCAATTCTTTTTGGTAAAGGAATGTAACTAGATCCCATTAGTCCATATCCATGTTTGTGAACTCTTATATCTAATACTTCAATACTTGTAAGACTCCATCCGGATCCTCTTCCTTCGTGTCCTGAATTTTTGTTAATATTTCTTCTATACAATTTTCTATTATTGAATCAATGTTTGAACTTTCCATAATGGTTCGGTTTTTTGTTATGAATCCTCTTGGTGATAATTCTTTCTTGTACATTTATAAACATAGCTTCTAGTAGTAAACCAAATTTAAGAAAGTTTAATCTTTTCAATTCTTCTTTAAAATTTTACTTACGATTGGTTTTGCTTCTCTAATAAATTCTTCTAGCTTCAAGTTTTCATTTTGAATCTTATGATGCATTACTACTTTACCGGGTAATGCAAATACTTGTAGATTCGGTAAAGTAGTTGAAGATGTTGCTGTTATTTCATCTTGTTCTTCTTGTTGTTCTTGTTCTTGTTCTTGTTCTTGTTCTTCTTGTTGTTCTTGTTCTTGTTGTTCTTGTTTTTCTTCTGGGTTGTTGTGAATTAGTTCTTTATGACAGTCTAATAGAATTTCATCGTGAAACGATTCCGAACATTTATCGCAACGATACATGTTGAGATGTTTACTCTTTGAAATTTTGCCAAGAAATGAAATGGGCTCTCGCGTTCCTCCTTTTATAACGGTCCCCCCACCACTATTTCATCTTCTTCACTATACAAGGAAATCAAACTTTTTAAATAAAAATATTAACCTTCTACAAACTAATTGTTCATTCGTGTTCTTTATTCCCATTGGAGTTTTAGTATATACTTCTTTATATTCAAGCTTTAACTAACTTTCCCCCACCCAACTAATTTTAGTTACTTTTAAAACCAAACACCTGCCCTCCAAACATCTATTAGGACAGATGTTATGGGACAGATGTTGAAAGAACAAATGTTAGGGTGGAAATGGCTAGAGCACAGGCACTTGGTTGAACTAAATTTGCACATAAATTAACTAGAGTTGAACTAAAAATTCGCATAAATTAAAAGTTAGTTCAAAACTAAAATTCGACAGTGTTAAGAAACTCTAAAATTTGAACAAGAATAAACATTAGTTCAAAACTGAAATTCAACAGTGTTAACCAAATTCTAACAGTCGAACAAATAGGTCAAGGTAATCCAATTTTAACGCGAGAACGAGGAATAGAGCACTAAGTGGCATGTTAGTCCATTACCACAAAGTGATCTATTCCTCGCTCTCTATTCTATATCTACTTTTTTCAGTTTACTTATTTATATTAAAATGTTCAAATTTTACTATGTAGAATGTCCATTCTTTCTCTTCAACTCTTCGATTGTTTTTAGCAATTGTAACAAATATTCGTTAGTTTTCACCAAAGTCTTTAGTTTGCTACATCCAATTTCAATGGAAGGTATTATAAGTTGTAATTTATAAGTTCAATCTTTTCTTTCTTGCGAATTTCTTTCTTTATTATATTATTCCTTATTTTTGCTGCAGATTTAAACTCCATGTTGTTTCTGCTAAAGCCACAATAATAATAAAAGTCTCTTCAAACAACCTGCATTTATACACATTCCCCCACCACTTTATAATCCCCACTCCTTTCCCCCTCTTCTTTATATGTGGAAGGAAGTATTATAATTAGATTCCTAATATTTCTTTTCCTTTTTCACTACATGGGGGGAAGGGTAATTTGTTATTACACTAGTTGTGCAAGAAAATAGCCGCCAGTGTCCACACCTTGTTCATAGCACTCCATCATAGATTGTGCCCACTGCAACATGCGGTCTCTGTCATTTCGTGTGACAAGGAAAGAATGACTATCACCATACAATATAAAAGAGTCAATTCGTACATAACATCCTAAATTTAACCATTTATTAGCTTCAACTATAAACTTTTCTATTGTATCAAATGGAAATTGTGGATCAATTGCTATAACCTTACGTTCTTCACTAAGTTCAACAGTATAATCATCATCATCCTCACTCTCACTATCTTTATTTAAAATGTCTTCAGGTTGTAGAAAAACATCGGAAATTTTGGAAGAATTAATATGGTCATTCACATGAGGAGGCATTTTGAAGTAGGTAATATTGTAAACAGCAGAGACGAACAACAAGAGCGGCGTGTAGAAGCAAAATGATGGAGTGACAACACTCGCTCCGCTTTTATAACAGTATGCAAATGAGGGGTAAGAGCTGACCTTAACCGGTCATCGACCCAAAGGAGTGGGGGAAGTACTTTTCTTACTACTCAAATGGAAGTAAGTTAGTAGGTCACGGGACTTAGAGTGTTAAAAAATAATGGGGGAGAAACACAACGCTATAACGCATTGTGTTTCTCCCCCATTATTTTTTTAGCAACAATTTGGAAAAAACTAAGTGAATTTACTGTTTACGCCCCCACCTTGTAATACGATCCTTTTTATCCCTGAGGAGAAAGTCTTGAGAATCTAAAGTGTTAAATCTCTTCTCTTTACACAAATTCTCACAAACTCTAATTTTATATTTTAAGCCGTTACATTTTGCCAAAATGTGTTGGTGGTCAACAACACTTAGAAAAAAATATTTCAAACCTTTCTTAAGCCTCTCTCCTCTGACGGATATTATTTTAGGATCGTCTTCAACGGTGGGGATTTCTGTCAGTTGTGGTTCAGAAATATGTTTCACGATATGTACACGGCAAAAACTTTCATTTTTAACACATTTCTTCCCACAAGCTGATCCTTTCTTAATTCCCCTAGTGAGCACTTCAGGGCAAGTAGTGGGACGGCTAATGCCCTATGACGCTCTTCTTGTAATAATTGAAATTGCTCTGAAGGAGCAGGCTTAGGAGCAGGTTTGGGAGTAGGCTTAGTGGATTTAGTTTTATGATAGGTGTGGTCTTCAGGCATAGTAAGTGGTGGGGTAGGAGGCAATGGTGACAGTGGAATGATAGGTGTACTAAGACTATGAAGCAAAGTTTCAAATGAAGGGGTATTAAGACGGGGAGCTGGCTTCTGTGGAGGCGGCATGATGGTTGATGGCGGTGTGGAGTCGTTTGAAAGCGAAGTAGAAGGCGAAGGCGGTGAAAAATGCTTCGAAGTTTAGAAGTCTTGATAGGCGGAAGAATAGTGCCAGAAGTTGAAGGTTGGGATCCAAGTTGCTTCTTGTACCAGTCAGGAGGATTTTTCAGACGAAGAGTTTTCTTTGGTGCAGTAACAGCCGTAGTAGAAGTTGAAGTAGAAGTTAAAGTAGAAGTTGTAGTTGGCATAGATGACATGGTTGTGGCTCCAAGTTCGCAGCGTAACGTCTGGAATCAGAATGAAATGTTAGCCGCAGTCGGTGCGTCTTTTATAACAATATGCAAATGAGAGGGGTAGCAGCTGGCCGAGACTGATTATTGACCTGGGAGGTGGGGGAAAAGGGAAAAGAGAAGGTATTTATTTAAAATAATTCGCATAACTTTTGACTAAAATAAGATAACCAAATTCTTCTTTTACCAAAATGTTTGTCTTACATAGACCTTTTCAATGATGTATCGCTTGTCCAAATCCGTCAATCCGTTATCAAGCTATAGCCATTTTAATTTTTCAGGTCATGACCGGTCGTTCACCCGGAGTAGTGGGGGAAGGAGTGGGGGAAGGAGTGGGGGAAGGGGGGGGGGAAATCGACTCCATTTTTTCGGGGAGGGAGGGGGGGAGGGGGGGAGGGGGGGGGGAATCGACTCCATTTTTTCGGGGGGGGGGAGGGGGGGGGGTCATTGACCCTTCCAAAAGTGGGTCAAGGTCATTCAAGATTTATAATGATCCAAGGTGATGGGAACAGTAATACTGTTCCTACCACCCTGTTTGCCTAACGGTTCCCACTCCCAACCCACTAGTTACGTTCTGCAAGGGACATCGACGCAATTTTGTTTGGACCGTCCGGGTCTACCGTAACGGTCCGGCCCGGGTCTACCGTAACCATGAATTCCAAGGGAAACTGGAACACCTAATGCAGAAACGCAACTCTAACCCCACCCAAACTAATCCCACCCATTATATTCCTAAACAAAAATGCAAAAACCTAGTCCGCATTTTGCGGATGTCCCACCCCTTCTAAGTGAAGTTCAACTGAACTTCTGAATTTACATTTAATCTACCCCCTAACATCTAGCTGTAAGGCAAAACAACATTAATTAGTATTACCAACACTTAAAACTAACAACACATCATTATTAAAAAACCAAATAATTCAACACAACCAAATACCATCATTATTCTTAAAATTAATACACCTTAATGCTAAATACCTCTTAAAATTAATACACCTTAATGCTAAACCCAACTTATAACTAACATCGCAATGCGCAAATTATTTCTTAAATTTAATTCTTAAATTCTTAAAACTAAACACACACACACATACTACATTGCATTAAAAAACGCAACGTAGTAGAAGAAGTTCAAATATATATAGGCCTACTATATATTTGAAACCTCTTGCTGAGTCGCCAACAACCTTTCGCTATGAAAGTTTGTTGACGACTGACGCTAAGATCAGGCTCGTATCGCTCCTCGGATTTTCGAGTAGTGGGGGAAGTTGTTTCACTACAGTACAGTGTTCAATCCAGTCCAATTCGCAGCAGTGTAAAAGAAAGGCAAAGGAGTGGGGAGCGGCGCATGCGCAACAACACAAAACCAAGGTTTGAGGTTAGAATTATCCATGTGCAGTAGCGCTAAAGTGAGTAATACAGGACTAGGCGCATGCGCATAGCATAGACTCATTCCGATCCGAAGAACTTGTTGCATGCGCAGCAGGTTTGAGGTTAGAATTATCCATGGCAGCTGCCATATTTAGTCTGGTTTCACCACATAAAGTCAACAACCGGTGGTGACCGGCCATTGACCTGGAGGAGTGGGGGAAGGAGTGGGGGAAGGAGGGGGGGGCTCCATTTTTTCGGGGGGGGAGGGGGGGGAGGGGGGGAGGGGGGGAGGGGAGGTCATTGACCTTTCCGGTCGGTCATTGACCCCAAGGAGTAGGGATAGACACAGAACCCTACTTCTCTTACTACTCAGGTGAAAGTCGGTCAACCAGTCATTTGCTTGCCATCTGCCGCCATCTGGCTGGAGTTATTGCCTCTATAAAGGTGGGTAGTTTATCGCGCTACAAACATTCATTGCCTCGCATCCGCTCGGTCATCATCTCTCGTTAGTTTTATGTTATGACTACTTCACTTACTAGGTTTGAGGTTAGAATTATCCATGGAATAGCCTTTGTAAATTCTAACCTATAAAATTACTACTCTGGCTTTCTGTTTCAATTTCTTTTACACTTCATTTTCTATCTCAGTCTTCTTTTAACTTCTGAACTTAACACATCGGTTATGATGACTGCACAATGTTTAAAATTAAAGCTTTTGCGAACACAACACATATTACGAAGTACTTCTAAACCTTCAATTTCAAAGTGTAGAACTAATTTAAATAGAGTTAGGAAGAAGTACAGTTTTAACCCATTATACTCTTCAAAGACTTCGCAGGTTAATGTTGATGATAGTGTTATTTACAACATTTTGCATTCTATGTTACAATTCAACAACTTTGAACTTGTTACACCTATCGACTGTGTTCAACAAGTTTTTTTATTTTACCCCTACTATTCCTCATATAAGCACTGTCACCACAATTCCTACTTCATGCTCCTCTATTCTCTTCAGCTAAGCTAAGGTTTGAGGTTAGAATTATCCATGGCGGCCGCCATGTTTAATTCAGTTTCACCACATAGAGTCGGCAACCGGTTATTGGTCTAAAGGAGTAGGGGAAGGGGTGGTGGGGGAAGGTTGCCGTTTTATAAACCCTCTCCCTAGGCGGCGCTTCTCATTCGATCGCCAACTTTCAAACAATAAACACCTCTCCCATGGCACAAATGAATTATCCCACTATCACCAACTAGTTCAACTTTAAACTATTTCTGGTGGTAGTTGGGTAGGCTTTTTTAAAACTTACTCTGGATGACCTTGACATACTTTCCAGGCCCCCAGTTATAACTGTTGAATTTCAGTTTTGATCTTACTCTTAATTTTTGTTCAACTTTTAGAGTTTAGTTAACACAGTTGAATTTTAATTTTCAACTAACTCTTAATTCATGCCCAATTCTACTTCAAATTCAGGGCATATGCTCTCGCCATCTGCACCCTGCAGCTGCCCTGGCAGCTGACACCATCTGACCCCTGCAGCTGCCCTGGCAGCTGACGTCACTTCCGGTTTAGAAGTGGCTTTTTCCCTCTACTGTAGAAGTTGTACAAACCGTTTCGGTAGGAAGATTTGAAACTTCGGTTCGTCACCAACTGTATACGGCGCCTCGCTCAATGTGCAATTAATAGCATCACCAATTGAAGTGTCCATCTTCTTGATTGTATGTATGATGTAATGTTTTTCTTCTTTTAGTTCAGAACATTTCTTCGTCGGTAAGATTGTTGATTTAGAATGAGCGTTAAATTGATCAACCAAATTTTGAAGAAAGTTCTGTGATGCCATCTTGATGTTATTGTTAATCTTCTTGTTAATCTTCTTGTTAATAATAATGTCCGTCGGAGATGTTGTCTCTTCGGAGGTTCGAGTAATACTCATGCTGCGTCATGGTAGCGCTCTCACTTTTATTACCGACATTACCCCCACCATTCTGTTGAAGGAAATTATTTAAGCGGTAGGCATTCTTCAAAGCGCACTGTGACCTTCGATGTTTAAAACTCTTTGATGAAATACAAAGTTCATTGAAGTAGCATTGGAAATCTCTATCTATTATTGCATTTATCACTTCGTTGCTTGTAAATGATTGTATCCAATTAGCTTTTTCCAATCCTCTTGTGTAGATAGTTTTGAACTCTTTGCAGTAATGATTCATAATGTGCGGCATCATGTTATAATTAATAAAACCTTCATCCCATCTTAAGTTGTGAAAATGTTTGTACAACCATTTGTTTGTAACTTTCGCTTTAGTTGTTAGTCTATTGAATGGTAATGGAGGTTTGAATAAGTAATGATAAACTACAGATGTGTTCATATCCAAAATTACTAATTCTTTTATAATAAAATTTCCATCATTTCCTCGAAAAGCTTGAAATTCAATTATACCTTTTTTAACTTCCATTATATGTGGCGCATTAGAAAACGAAACCCGTTTGTTCATGATGAAGTCTCGTCAGCAACTGACTTGTATTACAAACACGATTGTTCTTCTTTAACTTCTTGCGCTTCTTCGTCGATATTAAAGTTGGTGTGATAGTTGTTCAATTGTCTCCACATATCCACTTCTTGAGGTATTCGATTAAAAATTGAAGTATCCACGGGACCGTATAAAATTGGAACGAAAGGTTGTCTGTCCAATGTATCGATTAGATAGTCTTTGATTATTGCACTTGAAAATATTAGTTGTTTCAAATATCTGGTGACGGGACCGGTAGTACAACTTAA
Organism: Neoaliturus tenellus; assembly: GCA_030545055.2. Classification (NCBI taxonomy): domain Eukaryota; kingdom Metazoa; phylum Arthropoda; class Insecta; order Hemiptera; family Cicadellidae; genus Neoaliturus; species Neoaliturus tenellus. The sequence goes on from CM061535.1 coordinate 87,129,160, forward strand.
AGTGTAAAATTCTTCTTTAGTCAAATGTAATTTTACATCATGTCTAGTTAAATCTCTGAAGCGAACCATTTGTCCTCCACGATGTTTCACTATATCAACTTCAATATTTGATTCCAATAAACTTAATCTTGTTCTTCTTCCAAATGTGTTGTTACTCAAATAGCATTCCAAAAGATGTAAATGTTTCATAAATGATTCCCAAGAAGTTTCAGTGAATGTAACCATTTTATTTCCATGATTTAAAATAACAATCGGTGAATAATCCAATGATTTTAAAATTCCAACTGAAATACTTTTCGTCATGCATGAAGAAATGGGGTAGAAAATCCGAAGAAATACTTCTGTTAAAATATTAGTTGTAATGTTAACTTCAACCTTTTTTCTTTTTACTTCTTTTTCAGCTTCTCCTTCTTCTTTTTCTTCTTCTCTCTTCTTATGTTTGTTAAACTTGAGGAACTCGTCCATTTCTCGTTCAACTTGTTTTTCTATATCTGAACTATTCTCATCCATTAGAGGTGTATTTTCTTCTCCGTTAGTAGAACTCATCTTGCGAACGATGTTTCCCATACGACGGTCGAAGATATAATGAATTTTCCACTCATGATTTTCTCGCTTTTATGTTTTTCGTCGAATCCTTGAAATTTATACACTCACATAAATGTTTGTTTTTAACTTGTCTTTCACAAACGAAATTCTAACCTCAAAAATTGAGACAGATAATTCTAACCTCAAAAATCTGCAGTCGTTGTACTAATTCTTTTTAAAGTACATTCTTCACGATTCCGGTCAGCGGTGTGTAAGTAACTATTTTATCATGTAGAATAAGACAGTATGCTGAAGTTCCATCCGCTACTGGTTCTTCAAATTCCATTTCAATTTTTATATCCACACTTGATGATTTTACCGATTCATTTTGTTTTGAACAATCTATTACAATTATCGGAGCCTTGGAATAATATTGGTCAGGTGATAATAGTGGAGTATTAGTCTTTCCATAATTTGACGATTGAAATCTTGCATACATATCGTATAAAATGGAAAAACGTTTTTTGCTGAACATGACATTCAAATTGTCATACGGAAAGAATTGAGAGTTTGGGAAAACTTTACAATTCTTTATTTTACAGTTATCAAATTGACCGGTATTTGCAGTGATAACATCTTTTCGCTTAGTTTGAAAACCAAGTATTATGTACCTTGCTCGTTCCAAGTAAGTTGATGTCTTGACGGTCCATGTTTGTCGTTCGGTCTGAGGTAGTGTAGGATATTCATGGAATTCCCAACTTCGGAATGGCATCACAATATCACGGTCAGATTTTAACTTTCTCAATAATACGATTCTATGTTCATCAGCCAATCTTACATGAGGTACTCTCCAAACAATTTTATCTAATTGTAGTTGCCATTCCAGTTTATCTTCAGTAGTTGCAGGGTCTGCAAGTATCAAGTCCTTGTTAGTTGAAGATCTGAGTAATACCAATTCTTGTTTGACATTTATTATTACTCGTTTGTAATCTTCAGCGAATCCCAAAAGCAATCGTAAAGGTACATGAAAATCAAAGTGACCGTTGGAATCCGGTGTTATAGTGTCTTTATCAGGGGCAACCCATCCGGCGGTGACTATTGAATTCTTTTCATGCGGTGTTAATGATGTTAATCCTTTCAATGTCGTTGTTATACCAACCGTTTTTGTCGAATCAACTGTCACCCCTGATATCTCATATCTTATTTCATCAAAAAGATATGCCATCGGGTTATTTATAAAAGGAACTGTTGAAGCAGTTTTTCCATCCAATTTTAATACCCGTCCTTCAATGTACAAATAACTTTCACACGGTAATGTGTAAATATCTTGTTGTTGAATGGGAATCCTTATTTCATCGTTATTGTTTAATTTTGATGAAGTGTAAGGGTTGTGCGTGTGATATTCCTTCTCCCATAGTGTTTCGTCGAATGTCGGTCCTTTAGATATATCCAGGATATCCATCGTTGTTAAGTTTCAATCCAATCTTCTGTAGAAAACGAATGTTGTCCGATGTTAACTCTTCCAATGTCGAGGAGCTACTGAGCTCCCGACTCTTCCGTTGCGGTTTAAATGATAATCCCATGTTGACCTTGTTGCCGCTCTGATGTGTATCCGTATAGTTATCGTTTCTCCTCTAAAGTCAACACTAACACCGTCTTGATCCAATATGTTCAGTACGATGTCTGAAATGAAACTGGTGTTTAACGGTAGGTATATCAAGTTTTGTGGCTTCTCAACAATTTTAAAACCAGGAGCCACTGTTGGATAAAATGTATGTAAAATATGCTGATTCACTCCTTCTCTATACGATCCGTGTATAATATTACACGTTACATCGATACTATTGACTTTCAATATTGTAACAGTTGTATCACCTGAATGAGTAGTTCCAGGAGTTAAGATTTTCTTTTTTGCATCTGTAAATCCAAGTAAACTGCCAATCGACTGTTCCAAGCTGACATCAATATAATATTTTGAAGTTATTTCTGCTTTTAAAGTATTATTGTTTCCTTTAACGGTGATATTGTCTTCTCCGAGTTGTTTCTGTAATAATTGGTTTATATCATCGATTTCATAAGCTCCAGTAGGAAATGTAATTATTTTCAATTCTGAGTATTTTCCTGAAGCATCCTTAGTTTCATAATAATGTAGTAAATTGTTCTTTCCTTCCGTAACATTGGGTATTGAGTTGTAGGTAGTCAAATCAAGTAATGCCGCTTCCCATAATCTTTCCTTGGATAGACGCAATGCTGGGAACAGCGTACTTTTCAATGTGGATGAATTTCCACTCAGTGACACTGTATACGATGACATCTTAAAGCTGACTGACACTCTTCGCTAGAAACTCCAAACATAAATGCCCACATATTTCAGTATTGTTAGGTTGTTCTCTTTTGTAATTGTAAAAAATGTTTTTGGAGTTTCGAAAATAATGTTGCAGTTCTTTCCGCGGTGGTAGATTGCCAAAACTGTCAAAGTAGTAAACGGTTTGTCCGAGCTTTTTATTGCATACCCAATGAGTGCCTGGACCATAGGTGGAATCCAAATTTACTATTCCAGTTTCATTTTCCCATATTTTAGTTGGTAATGCATCTTTCATAAAAACTCCTCGAAAAAATGGTATTTTCAAACATTTTACATAATCATTTAACTGATGATTTGTTAAGGCTTTATTTGGAATTATCAATTGATTCTTTTTATTTAGTACACACGGTATGGTCTTAGGTATAAACCTGCTCCGTTTTTTACCATTTGCCAAACAGAAGTCTTCTTTACATTTGCCTTACGAGTTCTACGACGTCCTTTTTTAATGTTTCCACCTCTTTTGGGAGCGCTTCTTTTTGCAGGTCTTCCTCTGCGACGTCTTCCAGCACCTAACTTTGCTTTCGTCTTCATGGCTGTAGTTACTGCCCAAGCCGCTGCTTTTTCTGCAATACTGGCGTCACTTGATTTTACTCTTTGCCAAGCTTTTTCCGCTAGAATTTTATCCGCTATTGATCTATTTGTTGAATCTTTATACTTTGAATATGCTATATCGTGTTCTTTGCAAGCTTGATCTAATTTATTAATTCCAGGATCTCCTCTTGCTAAACGTTTTGACAACTTAGTTCCAGGTCCACAATATTGATAACCTCCGGGCAGATGTAATTCGTATGGTAAAGCGTCTATCGCTCGATTCACAACAGCACCAATTGGAATCCGTCTGAGCAGGGATAATGCAGCTGATGTTAAACCACGTCCTCTCTTGCCGCTGTCTTGACGACGACTGAGCGATACGGTCTTCATTATGCTGTTTTATGTAACCAACGTCTTCACTCTATGAAATACTTTATGATAATGAATCCTTTTTTGTGTATTCTATACTTAAATATTCATAAGTTTTACTAGTATCTATCAATGATTTCATCTTTAATCCATTGGTTTCTCTGAGAATCATCGATTTTATTGTGTTTCATCGATGCATTAATCAAATGATTATGCATATCAATAACTACATTACCTACAAGATTCATTACATACTCTACATTAGTAGCATCTTTGTAATTTGTTGGATTATCAAGATTTGTGATACGTTTACCATTACATGTATACACAGATGGATCGTTATTAGAGGTTGCTATAACTTGATTAATAGTAGCAACATCATTCTGAGCTATTCCTGCTGATATGTTAGATATTCTTCTATTTTTTCCATCATATAAGTTATTTATTTTATCTAAAACTATAGTTTGTTTCACAACAACACAATCATTATCATCTTTACCAGATTTTACATGGGTTAATCGTCTACCTCCACATATAAAGTTAACACCAGTAGCTGATAGTTGTGGCACTTGTGTTAAAATAACAGCATCATGTTCTTCCGTGCCTAAACTTATATTTGACAATCTTTTATTTTTTCCATCCCACTTGTTATTTTGTAGTTGTAGTAAGGTAAACTTTTCACTTCCTTGCACAAACTCATCACCTTTCTTTGACACCACCTGATTTTGTTTAACAAAAGCGGATGTTCCTTTCTTCAAGCTTTCATTCATTTGTCTCACGGTAGCAGCATCCGATAGAGTTGAACCATCTTTCAGATTGGACAACACTTTTCCATGACAATCAATAACAGCACCATTATATAAAATACAATTATCTTTCATGTATTTAATATTAACACCATCACTTTCTTCTTTAGGATATCCAATATCGTTTATAGTATATTTATAGAAGGAAAATCCATCTTTTTTCTTTTCTGGTATTACAGAGTGCAAATAACGCTTATTGATTGTATCTGTATCCTCGGTTGGATCTGCCACATTAGTTATTTTATAATTTAAAGCATTGTACTTTTTTCCACTTTTAGTCTTTTCCAACAGTAAAGCGTATTCCATCGCAGATAGAAAATAACCTTTATAAACAACATCTCCATTATTGACTGGTTTTGCAACGTTAATAACCCTGTGAGATTTTGCATCATACAGTTGGTTGTCGTCGAGTTTTAAACTTGTAGATGTTACCTCCTTAACTGTTTTTAAATTTGTTGCATCTCCATCTTCTTCTGGATCTCTAACAAACTTTAAACGTTTATTATTTATGTTATAGTCACCTTCAGGTGTTTGCGGTAATCCACTTCTTTTTCTGTTTTCTCCAACTTGCACTCCTAACGCGGAGTATCGTCCGAACTTGTCGACGCTCATGTTAGAACTGACACATTATACGCCTGCAATTCTTATATATCCGCGGACAATTATACGATTATCCCGCGATTCCTGAGTTCGTCAATCAGAGCTACCCATTCATTATTTAAACCTGTATGACCGGCTTCCATGGCTTCATGCAATAGTCTCATTCTATCAACCAATTTATTGATGTCGTTGTAGTAAATCACATTCGTATTGTATAGATTTTTCATCAATCCTTTGCCAGATGTTGAAGTATCTCCTTTACTCTTTTTACTATGTTGTTCAAAAAGTGATAAATCCATAAGTGATAAAGATTTTCTTTTCAGTGGTTGTCTCACCGCTGGTGCAGTACGTAATGTTGGCAATTTTCGTGGAGGAAACAACTTTTTTATAACAATGTTATATTTTGTTGCACGTGAACGATTAATCATTGCATCCTTTAAGTAGTTTCTTTTATGAGCGTTAGTATTTTGTAGAATCTCCTTAAAAACACTTAAATCTTTGGATGAATATCTTAGCGGTATGTTTTTAAAAATTAATTCATAAAGTCCTTTTGTTCCTTTATATTTATGCTCACCAATAATGATGTAATCGTCTTGTGTTATTTCAAGCTTTGAATCGCCGATCTTTAATTCATTCCCATCAATTCTTGCTCCGTATACGTGTGATCTACTCAAATTCGGGTTTGATTTCATGTCATGTAGCATTTTCATTATATATTTTCTTCCAAGAGGTCCATGTTGTAATATATCGCTACTCAATTGAGTTAAATTTGGAATAGATTGTTCAGCTTCAGGTATTGGTTGTTCTTCTTCCTTTTCAACAATTGGTTCTTCTTCTTCTTTTGTTTCTTCTTGCTCACTAGCACTTGTATATGAATCATCATCTTCTTCTTTTTTTAATGCTTGTACTTCTTGTTTAGAAACTGGTAGTAAAACATCTCCTTCATAACGAGGTTTACCAATAGTTTCTGATATCTGTTTTAAAGGTTCCGTAATAGGTTTAAATGTAGTCTCTAGAAATTCTTCTCTTTCACTTAAACCCATCCTCAATGCACGATTCTTCATCCTAATAGAATCACTGAGTGATTTTATTTCTTTCAATAGTTTTTCTTGATTCACCATGTTTACACTGTGAAGTTCAACGTGTAACTAGATGTAGCATCGGTAGTTCAACGCATAAATACAAATTTATCCAACCCTATACGATATCTACCATTTTTAATATCTTCTTCCTTCATAATAACGAGAAAGCCATATTTCTCATTCCATGCTTTGCCACACATTTCTTTAAATTTCTCAAATGGCATATCCGCATTTACATGATCATTGTATATATGCTTTAAATTTGTTTCATCTTGCTTAAAGATAATCAACATATTTGCATTATCTCTTATAAGTTGTTTTGGAATTTTGCTGTATGTTTGACCAATATAAATGCTATCGATATTATGATGTCTTCCCATAGCGAAATAATTCCTTATAGTGTCGTGATTTTCACAAGACACATCATCAAAAATAAAAATAGAAAATGGTTTTGCTTCATTTGGTTGCATAATTGTTTCACTGGCATTAAACTTGTAGAAATCCACTTCAGGTACACTTGCAAGTACTTTATCCAATAATTGATATTTCGGTTGTTGCAATGATTTTGAAAAAATGTATATATTGTTAAAGCGCAATCCTTTAGGATTAGTTATAAGGTTAAAAACAACATTTGTTTTTCCACAATTTGAAGGACCAGTTATTAAACATCTTATCGTATTTGGTAGTAATTCACCATGTTTACCATGATTTAACCTATCATTGTCAACCGTCAATTCATCAATATTATTGATATTAAATCGATCTTTTTGTTGTACAATCTCCATCTTGTATCAAGGTTAAACACACAATGAGCTATTAAATTACTATACCAAGTCTTTTGAAGGAATCCAAGAGTCTTCACTTTTATCGAATCCTAACCACCGGACTTTAACCATATCTTTTTTCCTTTGTAAAACCTTCTCAACAAGATATACATCACCGACATTTGATTTCAACAGTTCATGTCCGTAGAATCCACCTTGAAGTAATTCACCCTTGTTATCCTTTAATAAGTAAGTTTCAGGTATAGTTGGTTGCACTTTATAAACTGTAAATACTTCATTAGTCCAATTTGGTAGATACCTTTTACTAAATACACCTTTGTACTTGCTTATACGAACTTTATCGTTGACCTTAAACTTTTTTGGTTGCAACTTTTCCAATTTAGGTGTTGTATTATTTCTGATGCGTTGTAATACAACCTTAGCATTAGCGCTGTTTACTTGGATAGGTTTCATTCCAATGGTACGATGATATTTGTTGTTATACTCTTTTATAAGTTGTGGTAATATGTCATACCACACGTATGATCCTCGTTTTGAAAATTGTTTGTACATCGCTCCTTTCAATGTTCTATTGAATCTTTCAATTATTGAAGCTTTAACTTCAGAATTTGTAGAATAATGATTTATTTGATATTTTTTCATCAAAGCTCCAAAGTCTTTATTAAAATATTCTTTTCCATCATCGGTCTGTAGATGTTTGATTTTGAATTTATTTCTTTGTATCGTTGTTTCCATAGCTTTTGTAACACTTTTACCAGTCTTATCCTTTAATGGTAAAGCGTCAGCTATTTTAGTAAAACAGTCTATAATTGTTAAAATATATTTAAAACCTTTGTTTAATTTACTGTGCGGTATCATTTCAATGAGATCAGCTTGATAAAGATCATTCATTCCCTTAATAATTGTACTTCTTCTTGGAAATCTTCTTCTTGCTGGTTTATGTAGTTCATTTACAATCTTGTCCTTCACACTTTCCATCTTCAGGTGTTGCTTGCACACCGCTTGTAAAAATACTGATCCGTACAACAGTTCATTCTCTTTTATATAGTTTGAATATAGGTCAAGGCCATTTCATATTAGTGTAAAAAAGAGGGAACATGGCATTGGGCTTGCCATGTCCCCTCTTCTTTACGGAAAGGAAAAAAGGAAGAAGGTAGAGGACGAAGAATAGGTTTACTGGTCGATAGGGTTTAGAGAGTAATGTCCAAATGGCAGAGTTCTTATGTTGTCTTCAAGGATGTATCTCTTGTCATCCTTATAGCTCAATGCCGATTTGGTTTGCTTCACACTGAAAAGACGATGGTTGAAGCTTCTTATGGTGTTAAATGTTGCAGTTGTTTCAACATTTTCAAACAAACATCTTTTATAATGTTCAAACTGTACGTTCTTCTTCAGGAAAGAGGTTTTTATTCCTTTGGCTTTCTTTGTGACTTGATGTTCGTTCCTTTCGTTTATGTACAGTTGAAACGAATACAGTTTGGACATCAATGCTACAATTTCCATCATTGGCACACCATTTGTTTCATCTTTAAATTTTCCCAATACTTTCTTGTTTCTGTTGTAGTCGTAATTTGGATGGTCCTTAGGATAATCAGAAAAGTCGAAATCATCTTTATATATAAAGGTGCGTAGATCTTCGTACATGTCATTTGTTTTAATCCAGTAAATGAGTGCATCTGTATCCATATATGCAATACCAATGTTATCTCTTCCATAATAGTTAACCATCTTCTTATAATGAAACTCGTACATGTGTGTTTTAGAAATATCCAAGATTGACATTCCAAGATACAAAGGACGATCCATTGTAACTGACTTCTTGTTCATGGAAATAAGAACTAGATTTTCATTAATAATTACAGATGTACCAAAGTTTGGTTGTTGCACTAATTTCTGTAATTTTACTGGATCAGTTACCAATTTTATATCCTTATGTTTCCTTTTGTTTTCCAAAGTCTTGCCAAATATTGCGTTGTTCATTAGTTTGAAAAAATCTTTTTGAAAACTTGATGTAGCAGCAGCTCTTCTTCTTGTGTTGTTGTCAATGTACGGTTTTAACCAACAAGATTGAGAGAATTGTAATACTCGATTAATCTTTGTAATTCTCAATCCCAAGTCTAAGGCCTGTTGTATCATCCAGTAGTGTCCAACATACCGAGACTTGTCGGTTAAAGTCATCATTAATTTCGGCCATCTTCCAGTTGGAGAAATTTCGGTCTTCGGAAGCAGTGGTAAATCATAATGTTGATCGTGAAGATGTTCGGGATATTCAAAATCGACGTCAAAAATATAACCTGTTTCACCATGCTTCGGTATATCCATTATGTTTCCTATTGATTCAGGATCTATCCATTTGAAATTATCATATGGAAGGGGATTCGACATTGCCCATCCGTATAAGTTATTTGCATCGAAATAACCCAGGAATGTTGTTGGTTTTGATGCATCATAATCGGGCAAATACTTGTTGTTTGCCCTGACATGTCGTGTTACACTTTGCGTCAATCCTCCGCGAACTCCTGACTCTAACATCAAAACCATATCTATATCTGTAAGAAGTTGTATTTTACAATTTGTCTCTTTCAACATGGCTTGCCACGCTAGTCCAGGCGAAGTGTACGAATGAAGAGGGTCCAATCCATATGCTGCAAAACACGTATTTCTAAATTCTTCCATTACATCACATAATAAAGTCACATCTAGTTTAACATAAAAATCTGAATATTCTCCCAATGTTCTAAATCCTAATTCGTTCCATACTTTGCATGCGTGATTATAATCATCTTGAGATATATCCATGTCGAAAAGTTTACTTTTAAATTCTTCTTTTGGAGGTAATGATGTTTCATTAAATCTTTCTAAACTGTCTATGTAATCATATGGAAAAACACCTTTTCGAAGTACCAGATCCAGTTTGTCGTTGTTTACAATCTTCTTCGTTTCGATTAAATCTTGTTTCCTTAGGTTTTCAGAAAGTTTGGACAAACTTGACGGCATAAATCGGTAGGAGTCCAAGAATCTTAATTTGAGGTTTCCAACTTCTTTGGAAAAACTTATGAACTTTTCTGAAGTTTCAGCTAACACATCGATTTTACCGTCGTCTCTTCCTAATTCGGGTATTATAAAATGAGCGTCGTACCCACTGAGGTTATGCAGAACCACAGGAATAAATAGTGGTAAACGATAGCTCAAGTTGCATTTATTACAAGCAGCACCCCTGTAATAACCTGTGAGGTGGTCGTGATCTTTAATTTTATAATTCTCAATAGTGAAATCATTTTTGCACAAAAAACATCGAGTTGCATTTTCATGTTGAATTTCTTCTTCTTCGTCCATCGGTTTCATTGGTACAATATTTGTATATAATCTTTGTGTATTTCCAGCTATTGAATATAGGTGATCAAGAAATATTTTTTCCGCATTTTCACCACGATATACTAGAGGTTCTGAAGTTAATCCATATCTGTTTAAATGTCCTTCTGATAATGTTGATTTGACCATTAAACAAAAACTGTTTGGTTTGTGCATTTGATACACTTTTTCTTGCTTCGCAATTTTCTTCTTCAACTGGAACAAGTGTTGATTCAAAATCCGCATACACAACTAAAGGGATACGGTATTGATGATGAACTTTTTCAAATGAAACGAATGCTCTGTTTTCTGCAGGTAAATTAATCTTTGCTTCATAATTATTGTTACATAATCTTTTGTGCTCTTGTAACCATTCTCTTCCTTGTCTTCCTTCTCGTTGAAAATTAAAACATCTCTTGCAAATCAACTTTTTGTTTCTATTTTTTGAAAGTTGCTTGTTAACAAGACGATCGAATTGCTTTATGTACACATAGTGAGACACATCTCCTCGTGTTAATAGTAGTAAATCCGTATGATCTGGTAGTTCTTCTTTTGCAATACGTAAAGGATACACTTTGTTTGAACTATCTAATGCAAAAACATTGATAGAAGTACCGGGATTTTTTTTCTCAAATTTTGATATATCTTCTAGTGATACAGGATAAGTAATTCCTTGAAAATTGTACTTATTTCTTTGATTTTCATATTCCCGGTCAGGTCTATACGCATTATTTGGTACAAATTTAGCTGTCATTGCATAACGAAAACATTCATTGTCTGCATTTCTAACATTAATACAAGATTTTGTATCTTCAATACTTTTAGGCAAAGGAATGTAACTAGATCCCCTTAGTCCATATCCGTGTTTTTGAACTCTTATATCTAATCCTTAAATACTTGAAAGACTCCATCCGGATCCTCTTCCTTCATGTTCCTGAATTTTGGTTAATATTTCTTCTATACAGTTCTCTACTATTGAATCAATGTTTGAACTTTCCATGATGGTTCGGTTTTTTGTTATGAATCCTCTTGGTGATAATTCTTCTTGTACATTTATAAACATAGCTTCTAGTAGTAAACTAAATTTAAGAAAGTTCAATCTTTTCAATTCTTCTTTTAAAGTTTTACTTACGATTGGTTTTGCTTCTCTAATAAATTCTTCTAAGTTCAAGTTTTCATTTTGAATCTTATGATGCATTACTACCTTACCGGGTAAAGCAAATACTTGTAGATTCGGTAAAGTAGTTGAAGATGTTGCTGTTATTTCTTCTTGTTCTTCTTGTTCTTCTTGTTCTTCTTGTTTTTCTTCTGCGTTGTTGTGAATTATTTCTTTATGACAGTCTAATAGAATTTCATCGTGAAACGATTCCGAATATTTATCGCAATGATACATGTTGAGATGTTTACTCTTCGAAGTTTCGCAGAGAAATGAAATGGGCTCTCACATTCCTCCTTTTATAACGGTCCCCCTACCACTATTTCATCTTCTTCTTCTTCACTATCCAAGAAAATCAAACGTTTTCAACAAAATATTAACCTTCTACAAAATTGATTGTCCGTTCATATTTTTTTAATACTAGTTTGAATTTTCAATATTTTCCTTGTTTAACTATTATTTCTTTATATAACATTATTCACACTTTCTACTTCGAGCGTTTTGCTACTATCATCTCTTTATTCCATTTTAACAATTTGCATAAATACAAGTTCATTTGTCGCGCCGACTCACTATAAATCCAGCTTTCGTATAGTACACATCTCTACGACTAAATTACAACATGTATTTCAATATGAATTTTCCTTATACAAATACTATTTTAATAACTTTACAGCAAAACAAAATTCTAACTTCATAAACTTGATAGGAAGATATGTGAACTTTTAATTCAACCCCGGTTAATTTATGCGCAAATTTAGTTCGACCAACAATTGTTGAATTTCAGTTTTGAACTAACTTTTAATTTATGCGCAAATCTACTTCAAACCCTCACCCCACAAATTTGGTAGGGAGAATTACATTAATTTGATACTTATTTCTACCGTTACACTAGCTCCATTCTCAAAAAGATATAAATAAAATGGTCCTGGATACTGTTCTTTTTCACGTCCTGCATGTTCCTTAATGAATTCGTAAGCCAATCTTTTTGAATATTCATTATGATACACTTCTCTTACATAAACAAGATTTTTTTCTTCCAGAAATTTCGCTTGAACTAATGGTATTTTGCTTACATCATCCTTGTCCATCAGAGGTAGCTTGTAGGTGAAAGTATTTGGAGGTAGTTTTTGCGGTTTATCAAGTAGAGAACAAAATTTTCTATAGAATTTATGCTCAGTGCCTGTAATACTACTAAAAGACAAAGTGGTAAGCATCTTGACGGCACAAGGTGCAAGTACAGACTAGAAACCTGGAGGTTCATAGCCCGCCTTTTATGAGTTTTAAAAAATGGGGAGGGGGAAGGAATAAGGATTGGGAAGGGATAAGGTGCAGGGTGGGGGAAGGGTAATTTGGTTATTAAACCACTTGCGCTTCAAAATAGCCGCCAACATCCACACCTTGTTCGTAGCACTCCTTCATTGTTTGCGCCCACTGCTGCATGCGGTCTCTATCATTTGGTGTCACAAGGAAAGTATCACTATTATCATACAATATAAAGGAGCAAATTTGTACACAACATCCTCTGTTCAACCATTTATGAGCTTCAACCATAAACTTTTTTATTGTATGAAATGGATAATCTGGATTAATTTCTATAACTTCACATTCTTCATTAAGATTAACGGGATATTCATGATCATCATCAACATCATCAACATCATCATCTTCACTCTCACTATCATTATTTAAAATGTCTTCAGGTTGTAGAAAAACATCGGAAATTTCGGAAGAATTAAGATGGTCATTTACATGAGGAGGCATTTTGAAGCAGGTAAAATTGTAAACAGCAGAGACGAAACAACAAGAGCGGCATGTAGAAGCAAAATGAAGGAGTGACCAACGCTCGCTCCGCTTTTATAACAGTATGCAAATGAGGGGTGGGTGGGGGAAGGGTAATTTGGTTATTAAACCACTTGCGCTGTAAAATAGCCGCCAACATCCACACCTTGTTCGTAGCACTCCTTCATTTTTTGAGCCCACTGCCGCATGCGGTCTCTATCATTTGGTGTTATAAGAAAAGAATTACAATCATCATACAATATAAAAGAGCCGATTCGTACGTAAGATCCTGAATCCAACCATTTATGAGCTTCAGACATGAATTTTTCTATTGTATCGAATGGGAATTGTGGATCAATTGCTATAACTTTCAGTTCTTCACTAATTTTAACGCTATAATAATCATCTTCATCATCATCTTCACTGTCACTGTCGTTATTTAAAGTGTCTTCAGGTTGTTCAAAAACATCAGAAATTTCGGAAGAACTGAAATTTTCACTAAGACGAGGAGGCATTTTTAAAACAAGTAATATTGTAAATAGCAGAGACGAAACAACAAGAGTGGCGTGTAGAAGTGGAATGAGGAGTGAACAACGCTTGCTCCACTTTTATAACGGTATGCTAATGAGAGGGGTAACAGCTGGCCGTGACCAATTATTGATCCTGGAGGTGGGGGGAAAGGAAGAAGAGGGGGTATTTATTTTAAATAATTCGCATAACTTTTAACTCAAATAAGATAACCAAATTCTTCTTTTACTAAAATGTTCGTCTTATATAGACGTTTTCAATGATGTATCGCTTGTCGTAATCGATCAAACCATTATCGAGTTATGGCCATTTTAATTTTCGGGGGGGGGGGTTTAATCTCCATTTTTATGGGGGGGGGGTTCCGCTTGATTAGTCACGGGGGGGGGGGGGTTCCGCTTGAGTGAACACGGGGGGTTCCACTTGGGCGCTCATGCGGAACCGATCTTCTCACGAGATAGTCGTTATATGATAATGAAGGCAAATGTTCATCGCGCCGCTACCGCTAATTAACTCGCATTCGCGGTGTTCATATCTTTCCTACTCATTACATATACGTTTCCTACTTCATTATTTCAAGACTAATTAACTTGCAAAACAACAGTCTCTGTCTTTGAATGCTGATGAGATTTCATTAGGAACCATTCTTTGCACGCTATATGAAGCTACACCGGCAAACAATGCAAGTCGGAGAGGTCATATAACTGTACAACGGCCTCAGAAAAGTAGATCACGAGACTTAGAGTGTTAAAAATAATGGGGGAGAAACACAACGCTCTAGCTTGCACTTATACCAGACGGGAGCATTTTTCAAGCAAAGAGTTTTCTTGACTGGAGTTGAAGCCGTAGTAGAAGTTGAACTTGTAATAGAAGAGCAGGCTGTAGTGGAAGTTGTAGTCGGCAGGGATGACATCGTGTTAGTTCTGTTCGCAGTTCGCAGCGTAACGTCTGGAAACAGAATGAAACGTTAACCGTGGTCGATGCGTCTTTTATAACAATATGCTAATGAGAAGGGTTAACAGCCGTTAAGTGGGGGAAGGTGGGAGGGAAGGAAGGAGAGGGGGTATTTATTTCAAATAATTCGCATAACTTTCGACTAAAATAAGATAACTAAATTCTTCCTTAACTAAAATGTTCGTCTTACATAAACCTTTTCAATGATGTATCGCTCGCAAGATGAGTTCTACTAACGGAGAAGAAAATACACCTCTAATGGATGAGAATAGTTCAGATATAGAAAAACAAGTTGAACGAGAAATGGACGAGTTCCTCAAGTTTAACAAACATAAGAAGAGAGAAGAAGAAAAAGAAGAAGGAGAAGCTGAAAAAGAAGTAAAAAGAAAAAAGGTTGAAGTTAACATTACAACTAATATTTTAACAGAAGTATTTCTTCGGATTTTCTACCCCATTTCTTCATGCATGACGAAAAGTATTTCAGTTGGAATTTTAAAATCATTGGATTATTCACCGATTGTTATTTTAAATCATGGAAATAAAATGGTTACATTCACTGAAACTTCTTGGGAATCATTTATGAAACATTTACATCTTTTGGAATGCTATTTGAGTAACAACACATTTGGAAGAAGAACAAGATTAAGTTTATTGGAATCAAATATTGAAGTTGATATAGTGAAACATCGTGGAGGACAAATGGTTCGCTTCAGAGATTTAACTAGACATGATGTAAAATTACATTTGACTAAAGAAGAATTTTACACTTTAAGTTGTACTACCGGTCCCGTCACCAGATATTTGAAACAACTAATATTTTCAAGTGCAATAATCAAAGACTATCTAATCGATACATTGGACAGACAACCTTTCGTTCCAATTTTATACGGTCCCGTGGATACTTCAATTTTTAATCGAATACCTCAAGAAGTGGATATGTGGAGACAATTGAACAACTATCACACCAACTTTAATATCGACGAAGAAGCGCAAGAAGTTAAAGAAGAACAATCGTGTTTGTAATACAAGTCAGTTGCTGACGAGACTTCATCATGAACAAACGGGTTTCGTTTTCTAATGCGCCACATATAATGGAAGTTAAAAAAGGTATAATTGAATTTCAAGCTTTTCGAGGAAATGATGGAAATTTTATTATAAAAGAATTAGTAATTTTGGATATGAACACATCTGTAGTTTATCATTATTTATTCAAACCTCCATTACCATTCAATAGACTAACAACTAAAGCGAAAGTTACAAACAAATGGTTGTACAAACATTTTCACAACTTAAGATGGGATGAAGGTTTTATTAATTATAACATGATGCCGCACATTATGAATCATTACTGCAAAGAGTTCAAAACTATCTACACAAGAGGATTGGAAAAAGCTAATTGGATACAATCATTTACAAGCAACGAAGTGATAAATGCAATAATAGATAGAGATTTCCAATGCTACTTCAATGAACTTTGTATTTCATCAAAGAGTTTTAATCATCGAAGGTCACAGTGCGCTTTGAAGAATGCCTACCGCTTAAATAATTTCCTTCAACAGAATGGTGGGGGTAATGTCGGTAATAAAAGTGAGAGCGCTACCATGACGCAGCATGAGTATTACTCGAACCTCCGAAGAGACAACATCTCCGACGGACATTATTATTAACAAGAAGATTAACAAGAAGATTAACAATAACATCAAGATGGCATCACAGAACTTTCTTCAAAATTTGGTTGATCAATTCAACGCTCATTCTAAATCAACAATCTTACCGACGAAGAAATGTTCTGAACTAAAAGAAGAAAAACATTACATCATACATACAATCAAGAAGATGGACACTTCAATTGGTGATGCTATTAATTGCACATTGAGCGAGGCGCCGTATACAGTTGGTGACGAACCGAAGTTTCAAAATCTTCCTACCGAAACGGTTTGTACAACTTCTACAAAATGAAGATCTTCGAGTTATTCAACCTGGCGCACTCTATTTAGTTTCACACGGACCGAGTGGAAACAACTCAACTGAACTAACTATTCATGTAACACCTACTACTAACTAGTTTGTACATAACATTGTAAATATATGTGTTTGTAATGGTTTCTCAATAAAGATGATATAAAACAAAAAAGAAAAATAAAAGAAGCAACATATTGTTATGTCTTTGTACATAGCAATATGTTGCTTTTTTTTAAAAATTCCACGGAATGACCTTGACCCAATTTTGTGTGATAATAAAATTGAAAATCAACTTGTGAAATTCATCAGTCTACGACTACCTTTCGTACCGTACACATCTCGCTCTCTATAACTAAATACGAAACTTCAACATGTCCTTAAAGGTCAAGTGTGCATCTTACGATACCAACACCATTACGAGTTTTGAACAACTTGAAGATTTAACCAACGAAATGCGAGTTTTACTTACCGGTGGTTATCACTTAACTGTTGATGTTAGTGCTACTAATGTAAGGATGTTTACTAAAACAAAATACTGCGATGATGAAGTATTTCTTTCTACACAACCTACAACATCTTCATCGCCAACTGGTCAACATAACATCAAGTTCCACAAGTACTACCAATGTTAAATAGCTTTTATCAAATAAAACTAAGGAATCACGTGATCAATGTCAAGTTGATAAAAAGGGTGTGATACTTGGATAACTAATCATTCGCTTCCCAACTCTCGCTGCGTCAACACCTATTTTTAAAGATGTTATACAGAATGATGATTGAACTTGATGGAAAGATCTATGGAAAAGATTACAACACCGTTGAACAAATGACAGAAGATTTAGAAATATTAACCCGAGAAGGATATCAGGCTAAATTAATTTTAAAATTTCCTGAAGTACATCCACTATCGACTGAAGAACTTATCGCTATGGCTAAAGCGGAGAGAGAGAAAAAGTCTGAAGAAAACAAACAGGAGGGAGAGAAAAAGTCTGAAGAAAACAAACAGAAACAAACTTCTTAAGTATCAATTTTCCTTACATTAGTAAGGTATAATTTTTTAAAACTTCGTTTGGATGACCTTGAAATTATCCCCACCACTTTTTGTAGTACATAAAACTGACTATTCAACACTATACACTCTTATTCTTTCACTGGACTCAGCAGCGTCAACATGGAAAAACAAAATTACAAGTACGAACCTCGTTACTGTTGTGAACAACAGTGTACAGATTTAGGACCAATGATGGTGGACGGGTTAGCTTGCACTAAGTGTGAATTTTTCGGATCTTGTTACTGCAAATGCAAAACAAAACAACTAACGCCGCCGGAATTGCAAACTTTCAAATTTTACAAATCAAGATATTTTCATACCTGCTGTCCTAAATGATGTTTCAAATTTCATCCTCTCGATCTAGCTTATTGTCAACGCACCAAGTCTCATCAAGATGATTTTTGTACACATATGATAAAAAGATGTAAATACAGGTCGGATTGGTATTCAGATCCTGTTGAACCATCGAATGTGTAATTTCAGTTTTACACTCTTTTTTTAAAACTTCAATTGGATGACTTTGAGATTTCCAGCCACCATTGGTTTTTTTTTTTTTTTTTTAGATTTCCCCCACCATAAGTCTTTTAAATTTCCCCCACCATTAGTTTAAGTTTTGTATCTTATTGAATCCACCTTTGAATTATTTCACTTCCAACATTCTAACTAACAACATGGGAACACCTTTCGTCAGGTTTCATCATATAATAACTGAGAGGGAAGAAATGGAAGAATTGTTTCAAAACTTGCTTGCTATAATGGATAGATATTATATGAGATGGATCAGAATTGATGTTCAATATTTACGTCCTGGTGAATTATCTTCATCATTACAGAGTGAGGAGGACGAGGCAAATACTCCAGCTAAGATATTTGAATTAAAAGACGAAGAAGAAGAACTTAGCTTTTTATTTAATCATAAGCTCGCCGTTAAATAAGCCCCCTCCCTTGGCGGTGTTCCTCATTTACTCGCCGACTCTTCAACGATGAACAACTCTCCATTGGCACGGATGAATTCTAGTTTTGAAATAAACTCTAAAGAAGAGTTACAAGCTATTTTTAATATTTTACAAGAACTTGTAGATAATTTTACAACTATCAAAATGAATTTGGAAATAACATACGATTGTCCTATTTGTGATAAGGTTGAAAGTTCGGACGAAGACAGTTTACTAAATCTAACTCCTGCACCATCTGACACTACTGATGGTAATAATGAAGAGCAAAATCTTTCCCCCACCACTTCTTTGTAATTCATCTTTCCCCCCACCACTTTTTTATTTAACTAACATTTCTCGCTTTCACTCCTCATTCCGTCTTCAACTTTTGTACTATCAACATAGCTTCTTTTAAAATTTCAAACACTAACACAATCATGATGGATATGATGGATGAAGTTCCCTTTGTAACTAGAATGGAAGAGGATAAATTGAAATTGGAAATTAAACGATTCGATCGGGAAAACCAAGATCGAGATATTACGTTTCTTCAAACTTGCCAAATACGTCATCTGGGGACTCTGCCTTTACCTTATCCTCGTCGTCGGCGTTTACTTTTACAACTCCGTATTTCATCACAAAAATTCAACCTGTATTGCACATTGATTGTATTTGTTTTTGCACATTGATTGTATTTGTTTTTACGAATAAAGTTCAAAAGAGTCTTCTACCTATCCCGCTATCACCGGGTAGTTCAACTCTCAGAACTATTTCCTGTGGTAGCGGGATAGGCTTTTTTAAAACTTACTCGGGATGACCTTGACATACTTTCCGTACCCCACATTATCAAGTTGAATTTCAGTTTTGAAGCAACTTTTAATTTATGCGCAATTTTAGTTCAACCGAGCGCCATCTCCACTCCCCCCATTGATTAATTCACCATCCGACAGGCCGGAAGCCCTAGGTCCCCCATTAACTGGCATCTACAGTCACGCATATATTTCGACGCGTCATGTTTCATTCTTCATTCTCGTTCTATCCGCGGAACTTAACACTTCTATTTACCTTCTCTCTCTCTTGTTATGACTGCGCTATGTTTGAACTGACTTTTATTTTCGTTCAACTGTTAGAGTTTTTATTAACACCGTCAGTAGTGTCAAATTGTTGGTGCTGGCTCAGTTCAAGGTCACCTGAGGGATGACGTCATCGAGGTCAATGACCTCACCGATGACGTCATCGATGACGTCATCGATTGCGTCATCGATGACGTCATCACCTATGACGTCATTTCGATGACGTCACACCCATGACGTCACAGAAATGACGTGCTGATGACGTCATCACCCCTTACGTCATCAAAATGACGTCACCGACGCCACTGAGGTCAAGGTCACGCCGAAACTTAAAATTTTTTGGCACTTTTGCCGTTTCTCGCACTACGCTCCGAGTTTCAGTCAGAGTCCCCGTGACCTTGACCACTTGGAGCGAATTTTCGACGAGAAACGGCAAAAGTGCCAAGTTAAACTCGAGTTTCTGACATGACCCTGCCTAAATGGGCAATCGGTTATCCCTCAGGTGACCTTGAACCAGCACAACACCAACAATTTGATATTACTGTGACCTTGAAAACCTAACAACGGAGCGCCGACACCGATGCGCACCCCACGACAGCCACCGAGTGACTGACTGTCAGGCTCTGTGTACGCTAGGTATATTGGCTTGAGAGACTAAGATTCTAAACTGTCAGGAATGGGAGTAACTAACTGAATTTTGCAAGGAAAAGTCATTTCATCCAATATATTAAACAAATCTTCATCAGTAAAACTGACATTAGTCTGTTTGGTATAAAACTTAGGGTGTCCGCGCAACAGTTTGCGCCACTTAGCTAAAGTTGAAACTCTCTTAACTTTGAGTGGTGGACAGTGAGCAACTAATAAAGTCTTAACACGGCTAAGTTTCTTACCTAAAGTGTCCTGCGACATGGCTTCACCTCACAAAAGTCCGCACAATACTGAGAGACTGCTTGTAGCGCATGAGTCAAGGGAAAAGAGGTGGGGGAAACAGCAGGAGTGGGGGAAGGTCACAGTGGTGGGGGAAGGTGAGGTGGTACGCTGGAGTATCGCATCACTTCACCATGAGCTGTCCTACAGTCAACACACTGTTCTCTTGGCCCGAGTTGGCACTAGAAGAAACATTTCTGTACAGCTTAGGCTGTGAGAGCCGAGGAAGCAAAGTCAAAGTGGAAATTGTGTTAAACTCTAAGATGAAGAGTCTCCTAAATAAACTAATTGTATCCCTGCAATCTCCTATAACTTTAGAGAAATACCACTTTATTAAGCGACACCTTATACTTTGGCAAAACGAAGCGGAAATGGAAAAGATTACAGTAAAATTAATTTAACTTAAAACTTGGACTGGACACTCATGGCGATACCACGTGGCGTGCAAACGCCACCCTAAACATTACAAGTTAGGTTATTGAGCACCTCTGGTACGATAACCGATGTGCTAGAGTTAAAGTGTGATGACCTTGAGTCAAAACACTGAAATACTACAAGTCGATATCGTCCCAGAGTTAAAGTGTAGTGACCTACATTCAGAACTTGTAAAATTACTTACATATAGAGAGCTAGAGAACAGCGAGACGCACCGCATGGAAGCCGGAGACATACTGGCGAAGCGGTGTTGTGCAGCCTAGGGACCCAGTTGTGGTGGGGGGTATAGCCAACACTTAGAGTACAAGTGTTGTGGGTGACCTTGACCCACATAACTTACCTGACCCCCCCCCCCCGACAAAAGTGCGAACCCCCCCCCCCCCCCCCGACAAAAGTGCGAACCCCCCCCCCCCCCCGACAAAAGTGCGAACCCCCCCCCCCCGACAAAAGTGCGAACCCCCCCCCCCCCCCCGACAAAAGTGCGAACCCCCCCCCCCCCCCGACAAAAGTGCGAACCCCCCCCCCCCCACCCCCCACCCCCCACCCCCACCCCCACCTCCACCCCTGATATCCTGGGTGTGGCAGCCCCGGTGGGGATATAAGGGGGTCCGGCCAGAGCCAGCTCGCAGTCCGCTCCCGCGCGTTGAACGTGAACGACCGGGACGGACCGCCATAGGCATCACTAAACATTGAATGGCGCCTTCAGTGTTTAGCGAAGTCTACTCTAACTTTAAGACTTGTATTAGTTGTAAGATATTGCGCTTGCGTTTGGGTATTGCGAATTGTTTTATATGAGAGTGTTTTACTTGTACCCTATGTCTCCTGTGTCTTTTATCCTTTGTGCCTTGTTTGTTATATGTGTTTAATGTGTATGTGCTTGTTCCAGCATTGACTACGTTGAGCTCAATTGTGTGTTGTAAGTGTGTTATATGTTTCTAAAGTGTATACGCTTGTTTTAGCAATCCCCCCTTGAGCTTTTTCAATGCTCAAAGTAAATTGTAAAGTCAGGGAACGGGAGTAGGCCCCCGTGTAAAGCCACTTTTAATAATTGGTAGGCTCCTTGCCAGGCATGCAAAAGGTTGCGGATGGCATTTGGGGAGCATGTCCGTTTGTAAGCTGGCAAGCAACAGGTTGTGGCGGCCTCTGCACTCGGACCGAGGACGTAAGCCATTAGGGTGTCCTCAGTATGTTTCCCTTCTGGAAACTCAAAATTATGTAAATGAATCTTTGTTAGCTATTTGTGTTTTTAGTCCCCAAGGCCCCCGAACATCCGTGGTTCGCCATGGGTGTACGGGGGCCGAAATTTTTTTAATGTCCGTGTGGCCTTGACCTACAAAGACTTGTAAAAATTCAATGCATTTTAAATGAAAAATATTAAAGATAGGTTACGGGAGTAGGCCCCCCGTGTAAAGCCTATTTTAATTATCGGTAGGCTCCTGCCAGGCATGCAAAAGGTTGCGGATGGCATTTGGGAGCATGTCCGTTTGTACGCTGGCATGCAAAAGGTTGCGGCGGCCTCTGCACTCGGACGAGGACGTAAGCCACTAGGGTGTCCTCAGTTTGTTTCCTTCTGGAAACACAAAATTATGTAAATGTATCTTTGTTAACTACTGAAAAGACAATGCAGTAAATGTTTACAAGTCTTGCGTGGCGAAGGGTACACGACATTGGATGTTGCCTTGTTGTCATAGTTGGGTCTCTTCGGAGGCTACAGCGATGACAACCCAAGTGCCTCACACCCCCAAAGGGGGGTGTGGGGCTTAATTTTTTAAAGTTTTTTTGTGACCTTGACCTAAATATGTAAAATCTTTCAAAGTGTTTAACAGTCAGGTCTTATTAACACAGTTAATACATTAATGTCTGTTAAAAAAATATAACAGTTAGGTATTTGTAACCCACAAGTTTGGAGTTGTTAATAGTTGGGTCCCTTGGGAGGCTTCAGCTATGGTAACATAAATGCCTCAAGTAAGGCTTATTTTTTTAAAAGTGCGGACCCCCCCCCCCCCCCCCCCCGACAAAAAGTGCGAAACCCCCCCCCCCATTCCCACCCCCACCCCCACCCCCACCCCCACCCCCACCCCCACCCCCACCCCCACCCCCACCCCCACCCCCACCCCCACCCCCACCCCCCACCCCCACCCCCACCCCCACCCCTGATATCCTGGGCGTGGCAGCCCCGGTGGGGATATAAGGCGGCCGGGCTGCACGCATTTCTCATTCCGGTCCAAGCTCCCATACGGACAGGTACTCTCTCTCGCTCTTGAGACTTTTTGTTTTACAAGTTCACTTCTTTCTTTACATCTATTCTTTTCATCCATTACAATGGGTAAAATGGGTCTGAAGCTGAAAAACTACCCATCAACTTCAACCTCGACCGACGCGTCTCGACCCTCATCATCTTCGACTTCGATCCTGGAATACCTGATGACTGCGAACATCCTGAGCTGCCTGACGATGCCGCACCGCCGCCGCCGCCACCACAGCCCGCCTCAATGCCCAGCCTGTCGCCATTGCCGGCGACAGTGGAAGAGGCTGGTGCACAGCCATCGCCAGGAGAACTCGTCAAGTCGTCAGGTCGAGTCCCGGTAGCCTCTCCAGCACTCTCGCTGCTATCGGACTCAGGATCGGAGTCTGCGGCTTTTGAAGAGACGTCTAGGTCGAGGATCACCCCATATAGCAGAACCCGGAAAATCCTCTCATACACTACATCCCAATGTCCCTCACCTATATCCCCCATGCCACCTACACCAACCAAACCACCCCCGTAAATCCATCTTCTCCCCTGATCTTCCCACCATAGACCTAACACGCTCTCCTACCCCGCCCAAAATTGTTTGCTCCATCCCGCTTGAACAATCTTTGCCCCTTCTACCTCCTTCCAACCCCATCCCTTCTAGCCAGCCTAATTCAGAGAAGCTCCAAGACACTCCGCTAAAGAGTCCAACACAGAAACGTAAACGCGTTAAAGCCCCTGCTGGCAAGGGTAAGAAATGCGATTACGCTTGGATGTCTAGTAAGTTTGGGGTTTTGTGTTGCCAGAAACTTGCTTGTGCAGAAGGGGATCGCTGCCAACGACACCTCAAAAGTACAGTCAAATTTCGGCAATTCAAACCCTATACTCTGTACATTAAGCCTAAAACGTTCAAGTTCAGACATCCCCACGGTCCGCAACCGCGGGATATTAGAAGGCTAAAGGTTGATGAAAAATACTATTTCATTGGTCAGACATATGGAGCAGGTAATAAGAAAGTAGAAATCGTTGTAAAAGGTGAAGGCCGCCTTTGTACAATGCAAGTACCACCTCGTATGGTACAAAGAGAATTTTTCATACCTAAAGCCTATCTGATACGAAGGAAAGGATGTGAAACCGTGTGGGAAATGGACTAGGACATGGGCCCACCAAAAAAAAACAAAATTGTTAGGCTGTGTTGGACAATATATAAAAAGTCTTTTTCCAAATTATTTTTCCAAATTTAGTCTTAACCCTCTTAAAGTAAGGGAGAGGGGTATTATACAAGTCAACTAATAAAAAAAAAAAAAATACTTGACTTGTATAATACTTTAACCTGGCGGTGATGTAAAGTCACTGGGACAATCTCAAACCGTGTCCTTGAGGGTGAAGACTAAGTTACAAATAAATCATTAACAAATAAAAACTTACCTCCAAACACTTGTAGCTTGCTACAAGTGTTTGGAGGTAAAAATCTTTCAAAGTTTGAATGACCTTGACCCATATAAATTACTTACAACTAATGTTGTGTATCACGTGATACCCCCACTCTAACGCTCTTACTAAGCTTGTATGAGCCGTTCATTTGCTTCAGTCTGTTTCTGTGCTCCGTGGTAAACATGTCACGGTACAATTACAAAGGTGGTGACTTCTTGATAGATCAACACAATGCTTGGGAAGTGCTAAACCAGCATAGAATGGAAGTTGAGTATTGTATAAGACAAGACGGGTCTACATTTTATCTATGTATTATAAACAACCAAACTCATAAGTATGAACACTGGACAAAAATTAATTATAACAACATAGATGAGCTGTTTGCTTGGGTGTTTGAGGTGTGTAAAGTTATTGAAGAAACCAAAATAATGGGTGTGCTAAAGGTATGTAAAACTGATGACCGGGAAGACTAAGCAAAATTTCTTTAACCCCCCCCCCCCCCCAGTGTTATCCCCACCACTAAAAATGGGTATATATAGGAGTGGTGATCAACCGTCCTCTCATTCTGCTTTACACCGTTAAGCTGAACACCACCATGTCTGCTATGAACGTCCCAGCCTCTACCTCTGGCCCGGTCGCCTCCAACTCCAGCCCGAGCATTGGACCAATCCGATCGGGGCCTTCGTCAAGAAGTCGTGTCCGATTCTCCGGCTTTGGTCCTGTGAGGAAGGAGTTGCGGAGCAGCGGAGCGTCTCAACCAACCACGACGGATGCATCAACTCAGACTCCACCAAACATCATCGAGTGGTACGACGAAGTGATAGAGCAAAGGGACAGAATGCTAGAGAATACTCGCAGGGAGCTACTTTATGTCAGGAGTAAATGGGAAAAACTGATTAAGAAGTGTGAAAGCCTGTTGGACAGTGATGATAGTGAGGATGAGAGTGGATAGGTGTGTGGGTAAAGACTTGGACTGGGACTTGTGTGTATGTATGAATGTGTGCGTGAATGTGAAATACAGAGCGGGGGATAGATCACTCTGTGGCAATGGACTAACATGCCACTTAGTGATCTATCCCCCGTTCTGGTAATGTTTTTGGATGGCCTTGACCCACTTTACCAAGGCTAGCTAGTACCCCCACCACTGATAAGTGTATATATATATACGGGTATTGATGTGCAGTTTGGTTATTCTGCTTTGTATCGCTTAGCTGAATACCTCACTTCAACATGGCTTCCAACTGCAAAACTTCTCAGGCTTCCTCTTCTTCTTCAAGAAGGCGTGCTGCCAACGTCCTGCCTGCTACTCGTGGACCTGCTCGACCATTCCACAGCATAACTGTTGCTCGGGCAAATGCCTGCAAAGCTCCAATGCTACGGACCTTGCTGGAGGTGAGCCAAGACGGGCAAGGCTTGCTCAGTCCTGGTCAACGGCAGGGAGCAAGAAAGGCGTATGGCGTACTACAGGCTGCAGGGTGTAGTTCCCAGATTGAAGTTAGGCGATCCGAGAGTAGCAAGCATCAACGAGGCAGCGGACTACATATCACACCTTCACAGTGTTTTAGAAGTAAAGGACCAACAAATTGAAAACTTAAAAGAACAATTGAAACAATTTAACTTTAATCCTGTGGAGTTTGTGGAAGCAGTGATGAGTGATAGTGATGATGAAGGAACTGAATATATATTGGGTATGTAATGAAAGACTTGGACAGGGACATGTGTGTGTGTGGTGTGTGTGTGTGTGTAGAATACAGAGCGGGGGATAGACTACTTTGCGGCAATGGACTAGCATGCTGCTTAGTGGTCTATCCCCCGCTCAAAGGGTAGCATTGGATGACCTTGACCCACTTTACAGCAAGGACAACCGGTTAACTGGTATAAAAGAGGGGGGTCTGTACATCCCGACTTCATTCTGCTTTGAACCTTCCAGTGGAACGCTAGAAAATGAGTGGATCACTGATCATTGGTAAGGAGTGGGAGTATGTAACCATAAACTATTTAAACTGTAAAGGGATGTTGAAGAAGGTGTATGATAATGTTAAAAGAATGGTTGTTGAAGAAGGTAGGGTAGTGATTGTAGCGTGGAAGAAGAAGCAGTATACAGGACAACAAGTGAGAGCAAGTGACTTTGGGGGGAATAGTGTGTTTCAAATTGGACGAGCGAACTTGGTTAATTTGGACATTGTGTTTTGGGACTTGGAAAGGTTAATTGAAAATAGTGGCAAACATGGGGAACTCTTAATTGGCAGGGAGGACAGAGTATATGAGTAAGTGTAAAAGACTGGGGGCTTATGTGTGTGTAAAGACTAGGACTTGTGTGGAATACAGAGCGGGGGATAGATCACTTTGCGGCAATGGACTAGCATGCTGCTTAGTGGTCTATCCCCCGCTCAAAGGGTATTATTGGATGGCCTTGACCCATATAAAGGTAGAGGGGGAATGGGTAATAGGAGGGGGAAATTGGTATATATGTAGGACTGATGAATAAAGCATTTAGTCAAGCATTTGTCTAGGACACTATCAACAACAATGGAGAGCTTCAGTGTTGAGTTCATCCTCTTGGAAGAAGACATCAACGAAGTGGTGGAACTTATAGAGGAGAAGACCAGCCAGGGCACATTGGAACTTGTGAATTGCGAACCGTTGGACAATGCCGCAATCGATAAGATTGCATATTTCATGATGCATTTGTATAACGAACAAACAACCAATATGGAGTTTGTGCAGTACCTTTATCAAAACCAAGTAAATGTGCGAGTGACAATTACTTGGTGGCAGTAATAATAAAGTGTAACATATGGATGTGGACTTGGATGTGGACTTGGACTTGAGTGTGGTCTGCGGAATAGAGCGGGGGATAGATCACTTTGCGGCAATGGACTAGCATGCTGCTTAGTGGTCTATCCCCCGCTCAAAGGGTATCTTTACGTGACCTTGACCCACATAAATTGTATAGTTGGTGGGGGTATAAAAAGGGTAAGCAAATTGGATGGATACAACACTTCCATACCATGGCTCCACTTGACAACACCGTGTTCCATCGCAACAGAATTGTCTCTATTCTGGAGGTAATACCTCTAGAAATTATAGAAGTAGAGGACCAACTACCTGCGGTTGATCAAGAAGAGGAGGAGGAAGAGATAATGGATATTGAAACGGACTCTGACGAAGCTGGTTCAACGGACAATGAGGTGGACTTGCATGCCTACGAAACATTAGAGTCGTCATCTGAGTCGGAAATGGAATTCCAATTGGAAATCGAAGAAGAAGAAGAACAAGAACAAGACACTCCCCATCGTCCAATGGATAGGATGTTAGTTGCCAGAAGAATTATGTATTGTCATCGCTACCTATTCCGTGATGAGGATGATTCCGACTCTGATGGTGATGTTTCACCCTTGTAAAAAGTTTAAACAAAAAGTTAAAAAAGAATGTGAGCGGGGGATAGAGCACTTTGTAGTAAATGATGCTGCTTAGTGCTCTATCCCCCGCTCAAAATAATAATTCCAAATGACCTTGACCTACATAAACTTGCTCAAACAGACATCTTTGAAAAAACTTGTACAAATTATTGAATCTAGACCAAATATCATCAATTTATCAAGCCTACTGATAAATGTATTACAAACGGTTGTGTAAAGGCTAAATTTAGCACATGAGTGATAACCTGTTTCCATATGACGTCACTTTCCCCACCTATCTGCCTCGGATATAAAGGGTCCCGGTGGAGTGCGCTGCTCATTATTGCGTGGACATTCACAGAGTGTGCATTCAAAGCCAAACTGTTTGAAATGGCTCTTTGCGACATTTGTGGGGAAATCTTTCAAGACGAAGATCTTTTCACCATACACAGAGAATTACATGAAGACGAAGATAGAAAAGAAGATATTACCATGGATGAAATAGACTTAGACTCAATTGACCGGTTTTTGGAAGAGCACCAGAAGCAGACGGACTACTGGGACAGCTATCTACAGCAAATGCAAAGAAGAAGACCTAGTGTGATCCAATTTGCTGGTGCTGGACCATCTACTGCTACAAGACCTATTGAAGAAGAGGACACCGAAGAAGAGGACACCGAAGAAGAGGATATGGAAGAAGAAGAACTGGAAGATGTAAGACAACTGCGCACCACAGCCTTGCCAGGACGAGTTGTAACACATTTCAAAATTAATAACGTTCAATTGGAATTGGAAACATTCATAACCCAGGCTAAGGAACTTGTTGGTCAAACGTTGAGGGAAGAATTACAAAGGCTAAATTTTATTAAATTTGGAATGGTGTTAGAGGCTATGTTTAACAATACTGATGGTGAAACAGCATTGAGAGCATTCATTACCAAAAACCGAACCCTTACCTTCACCTCCGACATTGATGATATTATTGAAGAATGCTTGGAGGAACTTATAACCAAACTCCAAGAACATGAAGGAAGAGGATCTGGATGGACTTTGTCATCAATCGAAGGTATGGATGTTAGGGTTCATAAACATGGATATGGTTTAAGAGGTAGTAGTTTTATCCCTCTACCAAAGAAAATCCAAAACACTAACTCGTGTAGAAATGTTCAAAATGAGGGTAATGAATGTTTCAAGTATGCAATGTTAACCAAGTATGTTAAAAACAATCCTTGTAGAGTTGGTAGAGAATACTACGAAAATGAACACCGCTACAACTCTCAAGGTCTTACTTACCCAGTTACTTTAAAAGATATTGACAAATTTGAAAAGAAAAATCCTGGCGTTTCAGTTAATGTTTTTGGTCTGGATGATTCCAACAACGTTTATCCTTTGCGGGTAGTAAAGGTTGAGCAAAGAAACCATACGGATTTGCTATTGATAACCAAGGGTGAAATTTCCCATTATGTATGGATAAAAGACTTTGAAGCGTTAGTTGTAAAACAATTGACCAAAAGAGTAAATAGGATTACAGTTTGCAAGAGATGTTTCTGCTTTTCTTGGAAAGATTCAAGACGTGGAGGATTGGACTGGTTATTGGAACATAAAAGACTTTGCAACGAGAACTATGAAGTAAAGATAAGTCTTCCACCGCCTACCCGAGTTTCAATACAATTTAACAAGACAGTTCACCAATACCGAATTCCAATAGTGGTCTATGCAGATTTTGAATCAACGTTAGTACCACAGGAGCTGCCGGACGGTGAAGTGACTAGAAGAACAAAATATCAGTTGCATCAGCCCAACAGTTTTTGTTTACTAGTTAAATCAACCTTGTCTGAAAACCAATTGCAAGACTATGGTTTAACATCCACTCCAATACTCTACCGTGGTGAAGAAGCCGCTAAGTATTTTGTAGACCAACTGTACGATATTGCTGGAAAGGTTCAACGCTTGTTCGGTAATATTGTACCTATGGAACCTTTAAACCAAAATCAACAAGAAGAATACAACTTAGCGACAAGATGCTATTTATGCAAGAAGATGTTCAGTGAAAAAAATCCAAAAGTAAGAGATCACGATCACCTGACAGGGTTATACAGAGGAGCTGCTTGTAATTCATGCAATATAAATTACAAACTGCCAAACTTTATTCCTGTCGTTTTACACAATCTTAGCGGCTACGACTCCCACTTTATTATCCCGGAGTTAGGAAGAGATGACGGTAAAATTGATGTTCTTGCTACAACATTGGAAAAGTACATCAGCTTTTCAAAAACAGTAGGTAAAATTAAACTTCGCTTCGTAGACTCTTACAGATTTATGGCATCTAGTTTAGCCAAATTGTCAGAGAACCTAAGAAGAGAAGACCTAAAAGAAACCAGAAAAATTGTACCTGAAGATAAATTAGACCTAGTATTACGGAAAGGAGTGTTCCCCTACGATTACATAACTTCTACAGAAAAATTTGAAGAAACCAGTCTACCGCCGATTGAAGCCTTCAACAGCAAATTAAACGAAAGTGAAATCTCCGTTGAAGACTACAATCATGCATGTAATGTTTGGAACCAACTAAACATTCAAACCTTAGGGGAATATTCTGACTTTTATATAAAATTGGACGTAACTCTGCTGTGCGATGTGATGGAAGAATTCAGAAACACCTGCTTCTCCGCCTATGGACTGGACCCTCTACACTCGTACACATCTCCAGGATTAGCATGGCAAGCTATGCTAAAGTCAACCAACTGTCGACTGGAACTTCTAACGGATATTGATATGGTGCTCATGATGGAATCTGGTGTACGGGGCGGTTTGACACAAGCTGTAACACGTCATGTCAAAGCCAACAACAAGTACATCCCCGGCTTCGACGAGCAACAACCATCGGTCTACCTTGGCTATTTTGATGCAAACAACCTTTATGGTTGGGCAATGTCAAATCCGCTTCCCTACGCTGACTTCAAGTGGATCGACCCGGCCACCATCGGAGACATCTCACAGATTCCAAAGGATGGTCCAAAAGGCTATATTTTGGACTGTGATTTTGAATACCCGGAGCACCTTCATGACCATCACTACGACTTGCCTCTCCTAGCCAAGACTGAAGTTTCACCGACAGGAAGATGGCCAAAATTGATGATGACCTTGGAGAATAAGGATCGCTATGTGGCTCACTACTGGGTAGTTCAACAGGCTCTTGAATTGGGTCTACGTATAGTGAGAATTCATAGAGCAATTGAATTCACCCAGTCTTGTTGGTTGAAACCATATATTGATTCCAACACTGCAAGAAGAGCTGCAGCGACAACAGCATTTGAAAAGGACTTCTATAAATTAATGAACAATGCCATCTTTGGGAAGACCTTGGAGAACAAAAGAAAACACAAAAATGTAAAATTAGTGAGTGATCCTAGGAAATTGGAAAAATTAGTGCAAAAACCAAATTTCGGAACATCCATGATTATAAACGAAAATCTAGTCGCTGTCAGTATGAAGAAAACAACAATAGTCATGGACCGTCCGTTATACATAGGTATGTCGATTTTGGATATAAGTAAAACCCTGATGTATGATTTCCATTATAACAAAATGGTTAAACATTACGGAAGGGAAAACATTGGAGTCGCATACATGGATACGGACGCGTTTATCTACTGGATAAAGACTTTGGACATGTATGAAGACCTAAGGACTTTTCCATACAAAGAAGATTTCGATTTTTCTGACTATCCGAAAAACCATCCAAATTTTAATGAAAAATATAAAAAAGTAATTGGAAAATTCAAAGATGAAGCAAATGGAATGCCTTTAGAAGAAATAGTGGCGCTGATGGCGAAATTGTATTCATTTAAGATGTACCACGAGAACAACACACCGACAGTGAAGAAAGCAAAAGGAGTGAAGACATCTTATTTGAAAAAACACGTGACATTTGACCACTACAAGACTTGTTTGTTTGAAGATACTACGATATCAGCAACATTCAACAATATCCGAAGCTTCAAGCATCAAGTCTACAGTGTCACCGAAATTAAAAAAGCGTTGTCAGCTCGGGATGATAAAAGATACATTATGCCCGACAAAATCCACACTCTTCCTTTTGGCCACTACTCTCTAAACCCTATCAACTAGTAACCTATTCTTCGTCCTTCTACAACTACGACCTTATTCCTTTCTCCTTCCGTAAAAAAATGGGGAACACGGCAAGTCCAACGCCGTGTTCCCCATTTTTTTACACAAGTTTGGATGACCTTGACCCATATAAATGATGTGAATATTTAAAACAACATTCATTGTGATTATACATGTGATACAACAAACATTGAAACCTGCAATATGAAGGACTTAAAGCAACAAATTGTCAACGAACTTCATAAACCTGCAAGAAGAAAGTTTCCACGAAGAAATACGGTGATAAAAGGAATTAATGATTTATATCAAGCGGATTTAATCGAAATGATTCCTTATAGCAAACAAAATAAAGGATATAAATACATATTGACTGTTATTAACTGTTTTTCAAAAATGGCAGATGCTTTACCACTAAAAGATAAAAGTGGCAAAAGTGTTACAAAAGCAATGGAAACAGCTATACAAAGAGACAAACATACTATTAAACATTTACAAACAGATGATGGAAAAGAATATTTTAATAAGGAATTTGCAAATTTAATGAAAAAACACAATATAAACCATTATTCAACCAATTCAGAAGTAAAAGCCTCAATAATAGAAAGATTCAACAGAACTTTAAAAAGTGCAATGTATAAAATGTTTTCCAACAGAGGATCGCACATATGGATTGATATGTTACCAAAACTTATAAACGATTACAATAACAAATTTCATAGGACTATCGGGATGAAACCAAACCAAGTAACTAGTAAAAATGAAAACCTTGTATTAAAACGTATAAAAACGAATACTAAACCAAAAGTTGAAAAACTAAAGCCTAAAAAATTTAATGTGGGTGATAAAGTGCGAATAAGTAAATATAAAGGTGTATTCAGTAAAAGATACCTGCCAAATTGGACCAATGAGGTTTTTACTGTATTCAAAGTACAACCTACAGTACCTGAGACATATATTTTAAAAGATAATAAAGGACAATTGCTTGAAGGAGGGTTTTATGGACATGAAATGTTAAAATCAACAGTAGGCGATGTATATTTAGTTGAAAAGGTGTTGCAACGGAAAAAAGATAAGGTCAAAGTACGATGGTTAGGATTTAATAAGACGGAAGATTCTTGGATACCTAAAAAGGATTTGATATAATGATAGAGAATCATTTTAGGTTGAACCATTACAAAGGATGGAGATAGTACCACAAAAAGAGAGTTTTACTATTAATAATATAGATGAACTCACAGTGGATAATTCAGAATTCAATAGTGGGAAGCATGGCAATTTGTTACCAAACACCGTTCGTTGTCTGGTTACCGGACCTTCCAACTGTGGAAAAACTAATGTAGTATTCAATTTGATTACAAACCCTAAAGGATTACGATTTAACAATCTATATGTATTTTCAAAATCACTACAACAACCAAAGTATCAATTATTGGAAAAAATACTGACTAATGTGCCTGAAGTTAAATATTTAAAGTTTAATGCAAGCGAGAGTGTCATGCAGCCACAAGAAGCTAAACCATTCTCCGTGTTTATATTCGACGATGTATCTTGTGAAAACCAAAACACAATAAGGAATTACTTCGCTATGGGTCGACATAACAACATAGATAGCATTTATATTGGCCAAACTTACAGCAAAATACCTAAACAACTCATTAGAGACAATGCAAACATGTTAATTGTATTTAAACAGGACGAAACCAACCTAAAACATATATATTTTGATCATGTAAATGCGGATATGACATTTGAACGATTTAAAGAGTTGTGTGGAAAGGCTTGGGCTGAAAAGTATGGGTTCCTAACAATTATGAAGGAACAACCGCTAAACAATGGTCGATACAGGATAGGATTTGATAAATTTATATTAATACATTAAACGTGGTATAACACATTCATTGTTGTACAACACGTCTTGCTACAAACATGGTTAACCAAGAAAAATTAGTAAAAGAAATAAAATCACTTAGTGATTCTATTCGGGCTAAAAACAGAGCATTGAAACTAGGTATTAGCGAGAGGGAGAAATTCCTTGAATCTACTTTTAAACCTATTACTGAACCCTTGAAACAATTAAACAAAAAATTTGCTAAACCTGTATTGGAAGGAGATGCGATTGCACCTATTACGAAGTTTGAAAGAGAAAATGTAAAATCAGAAGATTTTAGTGATGAAGACCTGGAATCCTCTACGTATAGTGGTTTTACCGGTGGAGAACCCGAAAGAGAGCTAGAATCACCGGACTATAGTGGAATAAAAGATTTATATGAAGTAAAAGCCAAAAGAGGACATGAAGTTGTATCAACTGCTAGTGAAGAGGAAAAAGAAGAAGAGACAAGGGAAGGTCCGTCAAACATAAGCTTATTGGGTGAAAACATTCATAACAAAGGACCTTTAGGAAGGAAATACATGGTAAAAATGTTACTCGGAACAATTCCTAATAAGAATTACCATAGTTATGGAGCGAGATTAACAGAAGACGGTTTAATGATAGGTAATAGCCCGTTAAACGTTGACGAACATGATAATATTGTCATTGGTGATCAAAGGTATAAGGGCACAAAAGGATTATTTGAATTATTATTTGAAAATAAGCCTTCAGTATCGGTAGTGAAAGAAAAAGACATGGAAGCATATAAAAATATTTTGGAACAGACAAATGCATATAGGAGAAAGTATTTACCTGACCAGCCTCCTTTTAGATCTAAGTCTTTAAAATATAAAGAATTTGTATCCAAGTTAATACCAACTAGAAGACAAACAATGCCGTTAACACAAAGAAAACCTGTAAAACGAAGATTTATGGCATCCACTTTGGATGTAAGTGCTCAGGAACGAAGAAAAAGAAGTAAGTCCGTTACGGGTACAGGTTTAATGAAGAAACTATATAACACAAATGTGATTTATTACAATAATATCAATAAATTGGTGGATAGAATGAAACTAATACATGAAGCTAAAGAAGCGGGTCATACTGGATTGGAAAACGAATGGGTGGCTTTAGTGGATGAACTCCGAAACCGTGGGGTAATCTCATAAAAATGCGTTACTCCCTAGAATACTATTCAGTTGCACTATGAGTGTCGACAAGTTCGGACGTTACTCCTCGGATGGGTTATATTATGCCAATAGTTTAAAAAGAAGTGCTGGTTTACCACAAACACCTGATGGAGATTATGATATGAGTAATAAAAGGTTAAAAAACATAAAAGATCCTACGGATGAAAACGATGCAATAAATCTAAAAATATTAAAGGAAAAGATATCGCCAACATTAAAACTACAAAGTAACACATATGACGCAGAAGATCATAGAATTATCAACGTTGGTAAACCAAATCAAAACGGTGATGCGATAAACAAAGGTTATTTGTCATCTGAATTAAAAAATACGTTAAAATTCAATGGGAAAACGTATAGTGCCAACAATAAACGTATATCCAACGTAGATGACCCTAAAGATGCAAAAGACAGTGTAAATAGACGCTATTTACATTCTTTGATACCTGAAAAGACAAAAGATGGATTTTCTTTTTATAAATTTGTTATTAACGATATAGGTTATCCAAAAAATGAAAATGATGCTGTAAATCTCAAATATATAAAAGATCATTGTGTCATACGTGATGTGGGAGTTATCGATTGTCTTGGCAATTGTTTGGCGAATGTAAAAGATGGTTCAGCACCATCTGATGGTGCAACAGTGGGTCAAATGAAAGAGACTTTAAAACAAGAAACAACTGGATTTGCAAAACGAGATGAAGTATTATCAAAGCAAGGGGATGACTTTATTCAAGGTAATGAAAAATTTCGTTTATTGACATACAAAAACGCTTATTGGGATTGCAGGCATGGAAGGTTATCAAATGTGTCATGGGGTCATGCAGATAAAGACGCGGCTGCCTTAGGACAAACAGTACATCTAGATCCAAATAATTACTATGCGTTTTTTATATGTAGTAATAAAAAATTAACAAACATGGCGCAAGGAAGAGAAGCAAATGATGCTGCAACTGTAGGACAGGCTATCACATTATCACAAATGGATAGCAAAGTGTATACTTGTAATAATAAACGTATAACAGACCTTAAAGACCCTGAACATGTGGATAATGCTGTCACTGTTAATTTTCTTGTAAAAGTTTTAGGAAATGCATTATTTGATGTATACAATCTTATTGGTATTCATTCAGGTCGTACTCCTTTGTTGGAATCTGAGAGAGGTACTTGGATTAAACGGGAAATTGTTCAAAACTATTTTATTAACCCTCGTACAAAAAAGTTTAGATCATCGGATTGGGGTGATTTTGATATTTAATAAAAGAACACAATAAACGACTTCATTTATGTCCAACTTGTCATAGAGGTAACACATAAGTTGTACATTGCGATTATAAAAGGACAATAATGACGTTCCAGTACATCAGTCCATATAGAGACACTGTAAGGAGAGGAGGTGGGATCACGTCCACAGCGGTTTCTCTGTTAAGTAAAGCTTTAAAACGAATTCCAGTAGGATCCATAGTAAATAGAGCAATAGACGCATTACCATACGAATTTCATATACCGGGAGGTTATCAGTATTGCGGACCAGGAACTAAATTGAAAAAACGACTGGAAAGAGGCGATCCTGGCATAAACAAGTTAGATCAGGCTTGTAAAGAACACGATATCGCATATTCCACGTTTGCCGATTCAAAAAATAGATCAATAGCTGACAAAAAGCTTGCGGACATAGCTTGGCAACGAGTAAAATCAAGTGACGCTAGCATAGCAGAAAAAGCAGCAGCTTTAGCAGTAACAGCAGGTATGAAGGCTAAAACAGCAGTAGGAGGTGGAAGAAGGAGGAGAAGGAGAGTAAAAAGGAGGTCAACCACAAGAAAACATGGAGGAAATATAAAAAGAAGACGACGATCTACAAGAAAAGGCAGGAAGAAGCCCACCGTGTGGTCAATGGTAAAAAACGGGGCAGGTCTTTACCTAAGACCTTATCGTGCATATTAAATGAAAGAAATCAATTGGTCATACCACATAAAGCGTTAACCAATATTGAATTATTTAAATATATTTCCTGTTTAAAAATACCATTTTTCCGCGGTGTGTTTATGAAAGACAGTTTACCAAAGAAAATGTGGCAAAATGAGACTGGAATTGTAAATTTGGATAATACTGAAGGGCCTGGCACCCATTGGGTTTGTTATAAGAAACTAAATAACAATGTATATTATTTTGATAGTTTCGGTAATTTGCCACCACCAAAAGAACTTCAAAATTACTTTAAATCTGCTAAAAACATATATTATAACTATAAAAGAGAACAACCTGATAATACTTCAATATGCGGCCATTTATGTTTGGAATTTCTAGCTAAAAGTATCAGTCACTATTGAGATGTCTTCCTATACGGTATCATTAACAGGAAAATCTTCCACTTTACGAAGTATCCTTTTTCCAGCGTTACGCTTGCAAAAAGGAAGGTTTTGGGAGGCGGCACTATTGGATTTTACAACTTACAACTCTATCCCCAATGTTACGGAAGGTAAAAATAACGTATTGCATTATTATAAGGGAAAGGATGCCAGTGGAAAATTTACAGACTTACAAGAGTGCAGGTTACCCACAGGTTCTTATGAAATTGATCATATAAATGAATTTTTGCAAACTAAAATGGGAAAAGACAATATAACATTAAAAGGTAATAATAATACGATGAAAGCTGAAATTACTTCCAAATATTATATAGATTTCACTCAACCAAACTCAATTGGTGATTTATTAGGATTTTCCAACGATGAGCCTGTTTTAGAACCAGATGTAACACATTCCGGTAAGAAAACAGTAACAATATTAAAAGTCAATAGTATAGACATAACTTGTAACATTATACAAGGTGCTTACAGGGATGGGGCTAACACCCACATCATACATACTTTTTACCCAAGTGTACCACCTGGATTTAAAATTGTTGAAAAGCCACAAAACCTGGTATATCTACCGTTGAACACCACTTTCATTTCAGACATCGTGTTGAGCGTATTGGATCAAGACGGTAACTTGGTAGACTTCAGAGAAGAGCCTATTACGATTAGATTACATTTAAAATCGACACTTTAATACAAAACCATGGGTTTAACATTTAAAAGCGAACAACCTACGGGAAACCGCATTAGTAGCTCTTCAGCTGTGGAGGAGTTAACACGCGAGAACATTCGTTTCTTAGAGAGAATTGGATTAAAATTAACCGAGTATGGA
Organism: Neoaliturus tenellus; assembly: GCA_030545055.2. Lineage (NCBI taxonomy): Eukaryota > Metazoa > Arthropoda > Insecta > Hemiptera > Cicadellidae > Neoaliturus > Neoaliturus tenellus. The sequence goes on from CM061535.1 coordinate 87,167,825, forward strand.
TATACTGGATATAGCGCAGGGTCCAACATTCGACGAAACCCTATGGGAAAAAGAATATCACACCCACAACCCTTACACTTCATCGAAATTAAACAATAACGATGAAATTCGTATTCCCATACAAAATCAAGACATTTACACACTACCATGTGAAAGTTACTTATATATTGAAGGACAAGTTACTAAAAAGGACGGTACTACTGTTGGTACAACAGTTCCATTTATAAATAATCCTATGGCTTTCCTATTTGATGAAATTAGATATGAAATATCAGGTGTAACAGTTGATTCCACTAAAAAAGTAGGTATTACGACAACTTTAAAAGGATTAACATCTATAACACCCAATGAAACCAATTTACTTAAACCTGCCGGATGGGTATTACCTACAATTGACACGATCACTCCAAATCCAAATGGATATTTTGATTTTCATATTCCATTACGTTTGCTGCTTGGTTTTGCTGAAGATTATAGGAAAATAATATTAAACGTTAAACAAGAATTAGTTTTGTTGAGATCTTCTAACGATAAAGACATTATTAAAGCTGCAGATGCTACTACAGATGCGACTTTAGAATGGAAATTAAAATTAGACAAAATTGTATGGAGAGTTCCACATGTTAAATTGGCTGACGAGCATAGAATGCTACTTTTAAGAAAATTAAAAGCCGATCGTGATATTGTTATTCCATTTAGAAGTTGGGAATTTCATGAGCATCCCAGTTTACCTACTACGGATCGACACACTTGGACTGTTAAAACATCGAATTATGTAGAACGAGCCAGGTATATTATATTTGGTTTACAAACAGGTAGAAGAGACGACATTACTAAACATGCAGGACAATTTGATCATTGTGACTTGAAAAATATTAAAGTTTATTTAAATTCACAATTCTTTCCATACGACAATTTAAATGTGTCATTCACTAAGAAGAAATACAGTATATTGTACGATATGTACGCAAGATTCCAAAGTTCATATTACGGTAAAACAAATACACCTTTATTACCACCTGACAAATATTTCGATGCCTACCCAATAGTTGTAATCGATTGTTCTAAACAAAATGAATCAGTAAAGTCTTCAAGTGTGGATATAAAAATAGAAATGGAATTCAACGATGCTATACCGGCTAATACAACTGCATACTGTTTAATTCTACATGATAAAATCGTAACATACACACCTTTAACTGGAATTGTTAAAAATGTATTGTAAGAACCGGTTTTGTTTCATTCCGCGAGTATAAAAGCAGAGCGTACAGACCGCTCCTCGTCAGTTTGTTGCCTACTGTTGTATGGGTAGCATCGTATTCAATATGGCTTCTCCTAGTGGTACACCTGAAAATGTGGTAGATATTGAGAAGGAGATATCTGAGTTTTTAGATCCTCAAGGTCACCAGGAAGGAGGTGAACAAAACGTTTGCGGACAACTTCACGCCAGTAATAATGTTGAAGAAAAAGGTAAAAGAAGAAAGACTATACAAAAGAGAAAAAGGGATATTGAAGATAATATTTCTCCAAACATATTGAGTGAGGTATTTTTGCGAATATTTTATCCAATCTCTTCCAGTTTGGATAAAAGTGTTTTAATCGGTGTTATGAAATCTACAGATTATTCCCCTACTGTAATTTTAACTCATGGACCCAAAATGATTTTGTTTACGGACAGTGCTTGGGAATCGTTTATGAAACATTTGCATCTGCTAGAATGCTATTTAAGTAGTAACATGTTTGGAAGAAAGACAAGGGTAGGACTTTTGGATTCAAATGTGGAAATTGATATCATTAAACAACGTGGTGATCATCAGCTACGGTTTAGAGACACAACAAGACATGATAACAAAATTCAACTTAATCGAGAGGAGTTTTTCATTTTAACTTGTGCTACTGAACCTATAACAAGATACTTGAGACAACTGGTGTTTTCAAGTTCGATTATTAAAGATTATCTGGAAGACACTTTGGACAAACAACCGGACGCACCTATATTATACGGACCTGTGGATACTTCTATATTTAATAGAGTTCCTCATGAAGTACAGATGTGGAGACAATTGGAAAAGTACGCTCAACTACATAAGAAATCAGTAAAACAGGAAGAAGAGGAAGATGGAGGAGAAGAATCAAGTGTTAGTGATGAAAATGAAAATAAGGAAAATATAAAGATGGAAACTTAAATGACAATGGTTAGTTTTTAAAACAATAACCAACATTTTGTGGGGTTAGGCCTATTGGGGACGGTGCCCACGTTAAATATACACCAACGCGCCAACAACTGTACGGCCTGGTATAAAAGTAGTACCTACCGTGGTGTGGAAATCAGTTGACCTCCTGACTTCGTAATGAGCAGACGTGTGACCTTCAAAATGGACAAGGGAGAAGAACAACAAGTAAAGTCCAAGCCTGGTATTATTGAGTTTCAAGCGTTTCGTGGTAATGATGATAGATTCATTATAAAAGAACTTGTGTTTTTGGACATGAATACAAGTGTTCCTTATTCGTTTTTATTTAAACCACCATGTTCTTATTCGTCTTTAACTAGTAAAGCCGCTACTACCAACAGATGGATTTCAAAACACTTCCATCATATCGATTGGTATGATGGTTTTACAAGTTACACGGACTTGTATCACATTATGCATCACTTTTCAGACAAGTTTACCAATATTTACACAAAGGGGCTGGAAAAGAAAAGATGGATCGAAGGATTTACTCATGTTCCGGTTAATGATGTGGAATTGGATAAGAATTATCAATACATGCTGGAAACCATATGTATTTGTACAAAAAGCCCAGAACATGATAAAGATAGACATTGCGCTTTGAAAAATGCCTATAAACTCGCCTCTTACCTTCAAAGTGGGGAATTGGGGAGTGGTGGGGGTAACGGAGAGTATATAAGTGGGGAGCAGACAGGGACCTGGCATGAGTATTACTCGAGATTCCGAGACGACAACATCTCCGAGCAAGAAGACGATCTGTAACCTGACCATGGCATCTCACCAGTTCCTTCAGACTTTGGTCGAGCAGTTCAATGCTCACTCCAAGTCAACAATATTACCTGTAAAGAAGTGCTCGGAACTAAAAGACGAGAAGCACTACATAATCCATGCTATGAAGAAGATGGAGACTACAGTTGGGGAGGCCATCTGCTGCAGTCTCAGCGAGGCACCGTTTACTCCGGGGGATGAACCAAAGTTCCAGGTGTACCTGCCCAAGAGATTCGTCCATCTTCTACAAAACGAGGATCTTCGCTCTATTCAAACCGGGTGTCTATACCTGGTGTCCCACGGCTGCACGGGTAGCAATTCTACAGAGTTGACCATCCACATCGCTGACAAGCAGCAGTGTTAGATTTAAGTTTTAATGTTGTACATATGTTGTTGTAATGTTTTATAAATAAACAAATCATAAAAGACAAAAAAAATAAAAAAAAAAACAAAAAATGCAACATATCAATATGTGACAGACTTCACGTATTGATATGTTGCATTTTTTTTAAACTTCGCTGGTGACCTTGACCTTTGACCTTTGCATTTCACAATTACCCCCACTACTGTAATTACCCCCACTACCGCACTAGGATTCAAACCTGCTTGGATGCGAAAAACGGTCAGTCTGTTGCCAACTAGCAAACGATGAGCACCTTGTACGAGCTTTGCATACAACGAGTTATAACTCACAAGGACTTGTTCCCAACATGTTTACAAGACAACATCCCACTAACAATAAAAGAAGATGTCAAACGCTACAGGAGGGAAAATACAGGGTATTCGGAATACTCCTGGTATAAGTTCCACGACGGGGAAAAGTTTTGTAGGCCTTGTGGCGAGGCCGCCGTCAGAGACCTTCGGCGATTCGTACAGGATGGTGGTATAAAACAATTCGGATTTCTAGCGCCACTGTTTCGATTTGAAAATTACAAGGACACCTGCGCTATTTGTTCCATTCCATTGTATCGATGGAAAAAGTTTAGAACTGTTTAATTGGATTTTCTATACCCCCACCACTATTACCCCCACCACTTTTTCATGTACCTCCAAGCGCTGTGCCTCGGCTTCATTTCTACTCCAGCAGCCAACCTAGCAACATCAAGATGTCTCTGAACGTTAGTTGCGCAAGTTACGAGGAGGTGAGCATCAAGACTCAGCAGGAGCTAAACGACTTATACAAGGAGTTGCAGCTGATGGTGGCACGAGGCTACCGTATAAATGTGCAAGTTTACGCTTGCAATATACGGAACACCCGGCAGTCAAAGGAAGAGCCTGGACACTCCTCGACGGCTTCCTCACCAGCGTCCATGAAGACCGAGCCAGACAACTTGGACTACTTCAGCTGACTAGCAGTTGTATTTCTTGTCCTAACCATTGTAGAATATGTATATTTTTTCATTATATTAAAGAAGTAAAAGAGCAGAAACACCTATCTTGTTACTGACATATAAGCTCAGTAACAAGATAGGTTTTTTTAAAACACAATTTGGATGACCTTGAAACTTCCCCCTCCACTGCTTTGTTACCCCCACCACTTGACTATTGGTGTACATGGCACATCGCAATTGGAAACCTCATTCCATCTTCAACAGCCACACCGACAACATCAACAATGGCAAACCTACCAACAGATGAAAGGTGTCCTCACGCATGTTGTGACTTCGTCCACGAGTTGGAGAAGAGGATGCAGGAGAGGGCGATAAGAAGAAAACAGATCCACTCAGAAAATATCATGATAGTCAACGGCTATCTTTTATTGTTCGGCCTTATTATGGTTGTACTTTTCATACTGTACGGCATAGTCACATGTGTCGGCAAGGTTGCAGAAGAAAACGCTCGCCACCATCAATTGGAAAGTTTCAATGTTACTTTGTAAGTTTTCCTTTTTTTTAAAACTCCGTTTGGATGACCTTGAAAATTCCCCCACTACTCCACCACACCCCCACCACTTCACCATGTTCCTGCATGAGCATCACATCAACCGTCATTCCTTGTCCGACAAGCAACCATGGCAGACAACAACACCATCAGCCAAGCTGACTCCACTACTGATGTCGGTACAAGTACGGGTTGGACACTGTCGGTCGATAGTGTACACTATTTGGAGTCAATTTGCGAACGTATGAAGGAAATACTGCGGGACAACCCTGGAATCATAATACAAATGAATTTAAATTATGATTGGTCCCAAGTTAGAATGCAAGGGGACGACAACAACGGTCAACAATCTCCACAATATTCGCCCATGTCCCCGATCTATCCTTACGGCGAGTCTGACGTCGATGAAGATGAGGCTGATGAAGATGCAGGGGACAACGAGGCTGAAGAGGAGTAAGCTTCATTCCTTTTTTTTTAAAACCTAAATTGGATGACCTTGAGAATTCCCCCTCCACTATTTCCTTTTTTTAAAACCCAAATTAAATGACCTTGAAAATACCCCCTCTACTTTTCAATACTGTTACCACAGTCTGTAGCTCACATCATTCCTTGTTTAGCTATCATGGCGGACAGCACTCTTTCTCGAGTTGACTCCACTACGGATGAAGAATGGCCATTTTCCTGGAATGTTCATCTGCAAGACTCGGCAGAAGTGGATATGTTGCATGAGAAATTGGTGTATGTATTAAACGAAAACCCCAACATTGAATGTAGAATGACTATGGATTTCGATGCGACAGGGGTCCACACTCAACCTTCCACTTCCAGCCAGCTTGAACCTCAGCTACAGCCAAAGAACTTTACACATCTTTACACTCCAATACGGCCGGAGGATGTGGTTATCAGCGAGGCAGACTCTACTACAAGTTATATCGAACCAACGAATTGGAAGCTTGTTGTTGACACCTTACACAAGGTCGACTTAGTATGTGACAAATTAAAGGAATTGATGATGCAAGATCCTGGTCTTCGTTTTAAAATTGATTTGTTTTTCATCTGGGGAGCACCTGCACGGGGCTCTTCGTCTGACAGCTCTCTAAGTACAACGGATGAGGAGGAGGAGGACGACTAGTTATCTTTTTTAAAACTCCGTTTGGATGGCCTTGACCTTTCCCCCTCCACTGAGTTTATTTAAGGTGCACTCTCAATGACTGCAGCATCATTTCATCGCGCACCTTCACCACAGCAACATGGAGAGTCAACTCAACTACTGTTGCGAACGGAAATGTTTTTCATGGCCGAATGACATTGATGTTGCGGATGGCCTGGCGTGTAGAAAATGTGAAGCTTTTGGTCAATGCATGTGTAAGTGCAAGTCTTGGAAGAAGCCGAAACCGGAGTTGAAGACATTCCATGTGTACCAGATGAGAGGGCATAAGTACACTTGTTGCCCTGAACGTTGCATTGAATTCACATTAAAACAGCTAACTGGCTGCAAATTGTGCAACAATCATTTTGCAGGTTTTTGCAAACATTATTTAGGAGCCTGTCAGTACAGATCAACTTGGCATACAGAAGCACTCACTATCAATGAAATCGCTATAGATACACAAGAGTAGTCTTTCTACTCTTTTCTTTTTTAAAACTCCATTTGGATGACCTTGACCTTTCCCCCTCCACTCACCTTAGTTTATATAAACCCCATTCCCACTGACCACAGCATCACTTCATCGTGCTCCCTCGTCAAAGCAACATCAACTATGGAAAGTAAGCGCATCTCATGTTGCGAGCATAGGTGTTTGGAGATACAAGGCGTCACATATTGTGCAAAGAAGCGTTGGGAGGAAGAGACGGGGACAACCTATTGCTGTGAGGATAAGTGTTTCCTCTTACCAAAGTGGCAAGTGGATGGGCTGGCCTGCCGGCAATGTGAATGCTTCGGATGTTGCAGGTGTAGATGCAAGAACCAACAGCTGCCACCGCCGGTACTACAAACTTTCAAAATCTACAAATCCAAATACTTTTATACTTGTTGTCCGCAGCGGTGTATTAAATTTCACTTCTCCAATCTTACCAATTGTCGGAAATGCTACGGACAACCTGATGGGTGGTGCACCTGTTTTCTGGACTCCTGCCGCTACAGATCAGATTGGTTTACAGATCCATTAGAGATTGATGAGGTCGCCCAGGAAGCACAAGAGTAGTCTTTCTACTCTTCAACTTTTTTAAAACTCCATTTGGATGACCTTGAGATTTCCCCCTCCACTTCCCCATATACCTAGAGTACACAGAGCCTGGCAGTCAGTAACTCGGTGGCTGTCGTGGGGTGCGCATCGGTGTCGGCGCTCCGTTGTTAGGTTTTCAAGGTCACAGTAATATCAAATTGTTGGTGTTGTGCTGGTTCAAGGTCACCTGAGGGATAACCGATTGCCCATTTAGGCAGGGTCATGTCAGAAACTCGAGTTTAACTTGGCACTTTTGCCGTTTCTCGTCGAAAATTCGCTCCAAGTGGTCAAGGTCACGGGGACTCTGACTGAAACTCGGAGCGTAGTGCGAGAAACGGTAAAAGTGCCAAAAAATTTTAAGTTTCGGCGTGACCTTGACCTCAGTGGCGTCGGTGACGTCATTTTGATGACGTAAGGGGTGATGACGTCATCAGCACGTCATTTCTGTGACGTCATGGGTGTGACGTCATCGAAATGACGTCATAGGTGATGACGTCATCGATGACGCAATCGATGACGTCATCGATGACGTCATCGGTGAGGTCATTGACCTCGATGACGTCATCCCTCAGGTGACCTTGAACTGAGCCAGCACCAACAATTTGACACTACTACCGTCGAATTACAATTTTGAACTAATTTTTAATTTATGCGAAGTTTTACTTCAACCCCGGTTAATTTATGCGCAAATTTAGTTCAACTCCCGATCGTTGAATTTCAGTTTTGAACCAACTTTTAATTTATGCGCAAATTTAGTTCAACACCCCGATTGTTGAATTTCAGTTTTACACTAACTTCTAGTTTCGTTCAACTATTAGAGTTTTTATTAACACCGTCGAATTTCAATTTTGAACTAACTTCTATTTTATGCGCACTCTTCGCTCAACCGACCGCCGACGCTCTCACCATCTCCACCCCAACATCTATTGTCCCCACTTCTGGCCCACCGGAAGCTGCGTGCCGTGGCACGTGGCTTCCGGTGACGTCACTTCCGGGCCAGAAGTAACCAAAACACACTACTAATAAACCATTATCACGATTTTAAAAATTTCAATTTTTAATTGTAAAAAATGTATATAGTTTGGAATTTATCTTTTTAATTCCAAAAGTATACGAAATAAATTTGATACATTTAATAACAAATTGAATAAACTCAATACTTATTTGATTGTATATATTTCATTTAATAATTATGTTAGGTATGGTATGATTTAATTTAAATGTTCAGTTGAATTCTCGTGAAGAGGTTAACGGTTTCTTCTAACTTTGTATTTTAATAAAAAAATGTGTATAAAATAGTTCAAAATATGTTTAAGTAGATGTTCACCAGTATCAAAAGTTTTTACTTATTTGACATTAAAGTTTTTAAACGTAAAATAAGTAAAAAAATTTATGTTATTTACTTTAATATTTTGTATATCAAATAAATGTTCAGTAAATGACAAATTTTTTATTGGGGTTATCTGGCATTTTGGACATTTAGTTGACGTAAATTAAATATTGTGTGCTATGTGGGTAGTAACAGACTCATCTAAAAGAACCTAAAGCGGAATTCGACGCATCAAAGGAGACGATAGAGAAGCTAGGAAACGTTGAAGTGATTGCTTTCACGAAACTGCACTGTCAAGACTCTCTATTGTAAGCGGGTTTTTAGAAAGAGTATAGGCCTAATGCCTCTCAAAATGTAACCATAAACCAATGGACAAAGGCAAATTGAACTATTCTTAAGCTAAAATATATTGCACATAAAATGTTACCTGAATCATTAAACAACACTATGGCTTAGAATAATACTATCAGTTTTGGATAGTCAATTTCTTTAAAGTGTATTTGAGTTGGTACTTGTATTTTTATTTTTTACATTATTTGCATTTAAAATAGTTCTGTAAAAACCGTCCATATCTTTGTGAGACTCTTATCAACTATACCACTGTCAATCAAATCAGAATACAGGCCTCATATGTAGGCAAAAAAGGAAAAACTAAATTTACTAATTAATAGGTTATTAATAGGTTGTTTTGAAATAAGGTAACTAAAAGTAGTATATTTAACAATAAAAATCAATCCATTATAATTCAAAAATCTAATAATCGCTACATAAGCAATTCGATGTTTTGGGCAGTTTACAAATACGTTTTCTAACCCATTTTGAATCGTTTTGGAGTTGATTTTAAACAATAAAAAGCATTCTGGATGAGAATTAAAAAAATCATTGTTTTTTCTAAATAGTTGAGTGTTCCGAAGACTAAAACTTATTATACCAGCTTCATTATTGAACATTATTTAGTTTACAACTTATTTGTTTTCTGAAGTGAAGAATCCCTCTCGGTAGCTACTAACATGATAAAATAAATTATTTATTTTGTAAAACAATCGAGTGACTCTTTCCAACAAATAACTATTTACGTTATTTGTGTGTTTCATGTCCCATTTTTATTTAACTTTAACCATTTACTCGAAACAAATACAAAAATTGTTACTGATTTCACTTAATGCATCTTACGTTGATTTGTAACAAATAGGCAATACATTTATAATTAATTGTTAATTCTGTTCAAAGCAATAATTACACTTAAAACATAACTTAAACATAAGCTCATACTTGCTCAACTTAAGTTAGCAATCTAAATCTAAATATAAAATATACCATTAATAAATATTTAACTCATAACCTGTAATGGCTTAGAACTATTTCAAAGCACATGTTTTCTGTGACAACCTGGTGCACTTTAATAAGCAAAGGCTAGTGAGCAATTCATTTCAAATTTCCATATAAGTCTGGGATAGTTTTATATAACTGTAATAATTTATTTAGGTCTGTTTCATAACAAATAACTTTTCAATCGTAGGTACCTAATTACTTTTTAAATTAAAATAATGATTTTTCATTAAATTAATTTCTTAATAGAAACAAAAGTATGTATTTTTTTAAGTCTACACAATGTATTATTTAAATAATTGATAAGTTTATATCGATAGACTAAAGAAACAACAGCCAAACTTGGGTATGTTTTTGCAGTTTGGTTTCAACCCATTACTTGATTGTGAAACACTCTCATCAGAGTCATATGTAATATTGAGTCAAAGCAGAAAGAGATTTTTACTTCCGAGCTGTACCTAGTTCTGATGGCTTGTATATGTACAAAGAAAACAAACGATTCACAGAAAAAAGAAAACCTTTTCATCTTCTCGTTTAAGTTTATCATTTCCAATTCAATTAAGGATGAACTCGATTCATATTTCTTTGAGAAATAATATTTTATATTAATATGTGAGGGCTGTTTTTGCTAATTATATATAAGCACGCCTTATATATTTTATAGATTTTGTTGTGAAAATTGAATTTAAACTGATCAAAGAGATTAAAGTTAATAAATGAAAGTTGAGAACATATATTTACAATATTATTTTGAATAATCATGATCCATAGGTTACTCTGAAGCTACCTTTAACCAGACCTTAAAAATTACCCTCTTTGGTTTATATATTGTATGTTTTTATTATATCCACAAAAACTTATTATTGATAATTGGTTGGCTTGTATGCCACTTGACTTTTGTGTTGATAAATCTTTATTTGAAGTGAAATTTGAATGAAATTTGAATTTGAAATTTCAACTTATACAAGCTGATTATAATAGGCTTGGAATCAGGATTATGTTACCGGCTTGTATCAAGCTTGTAGATATAAGATTCTCTAAACTTAAACCTCAAAGCGTAAAACTAGTTGGGAAGGTGGAAACTATATTAGCTTAATTCTTAAGCATTCTTGAACAAGTTAAAATCAAGCTTATAAGCCTAATGATTTAAGCTTGTTTCAAGCTTTTTTTTAAGTTTGTCATGCTGTCTGGGAGTATGAAATGTTTCAGTCATCTCGGCACAGTTCAGCATTGTAATGACAAATGAGTTGGCTGCACTGCGACCCGGCTCCGTGACGACCCTAAGCATGTGTTGGACGTGTAATCAGTGTCTTGATTGTAATTGGATTGTTCCTGTGCCATCATGATATATCTATAGTCATCCCTGTATTGTTCAGCATTGTAATGACCAATGAGTTGGTGCACTGTGACTCGGCTCCATGTCGACCCTAAGCATGTGTTGGACGTGTAATCAGTGTCTTGATTGTAATTGGATTGTTCCTGTGCCATCATGATATATCTATAGTCATCCCTGTATTGTTCAGCATTGTAATGACCAATGAGTTGGTGCACTGTGACTCGGCTCCATGTCGACCCTAAGCATGTGTTGGACGTGTAATCAGTGTCTTGATTGTAATTGGATTGTTCCTGTGCCATCATGATATATCTATAGTCATCCCTGTATTGTTCAGCATTGTAATGACCAATGAGTTGGTGCACTGTGACTCGGCTCCGTGACGACCCTAAGCATGTGTTGGACGTGTAATCAGTGTCTTGATTGTAATTGGATTGTTCCTGTGCCATCATGATATATCTATAGTCATCCCTGTATTGTTCAGCATTGTAATGACCAATGAGTTGGTGCACTGTGACTCGGCTCCATGTCGACCCTAAGCATGTGTTGGACGTGTAATCAGTGTCTTGATTGTAATTGGATTGTTCCTGTGCCATCATGATATATCTATAGTCATCCCTGTATTGTTCAGCATTGTAATGACCAATGAGTTGGTGCACTGTGACTCGGCTCCATGTCGACCCTAAGCATGTGTTGGACGTGTAATCAGTGTCTTGATTGTAATTGGATTGTTCCTGTGCCATCATGATATATCTATAGTCATCCCTGTATTGTTCAGCATTGTAATGACCAATGAGTTGGTGCACTGTGACTCGGCTCCGTGACGACCCTAAGCATGTGTTGGACGTGTAATCAGTGTCTTGATTGTAATTGGATTGTTCCTGTGCCATCATGATATATCTATAGTCATCCCTGTATTGTTCAGCATTGTAATGACCAATGAGTTGGTGCACTGTGACTCGGCTCCGTGACGACCCTAAGCATGTGTTGGACGTGTAATCAGTGTCTTGATTGTAATTGGATTGTTCCTGTGCCATCATGATATATCTATAGTCATCCCTGTATTGTTCAGCATTGTAATGACCAATGAGTTGGTGCACTGTGACTCGGCTCCATGTCGACCCTAAGCATGTGTTGGACGTGTAATCAGTGTCTTGATTGTAATTGGATTGTTCCTGTGCCATCATGATATATCTATAGTCATCCCTGTATTGTTCAGCATTGTAATGACCAATGAGTTGGTGCACTGTGACTCGGCTCCATGTCGACCCTAAGCATGTGTTGGACGTGTAATCAGTGTCTTGATTGTAATTGGATTGTTCCTGTGCCATCATGATATATCTATAGTCATCCCTGTATTGTTCAGCATTGTAATGACCAATGAGTTGGTGCACTGTGACTCGGCTCCATGTCGACCCTAAGCATGTGTTGGACGTGTAATCAGTGTCTTGATTGTAATTGGATTGTTCCTGTGCCATCATGATATATCTATAGTCATCCCTGTATTGTTCAGCATTGTAATGACCAATGAGTTGGTGCACTGTGACTCGGCTCCATGTCGACCCTAAGCATGTGTTGGACGTGTAATCAGTGTCTTGATTGTAATTGGATTGTTCCTGTGCCATCATGATATATCTATAGTCATCCCTGTATTGTTCAGCATTGTAATGACCAATGAGTTGGTGCACTGTGACTCGGCTCCGTGACGACCCTAAGCATGTGTTGGACGTGTAATCAGTGTCTTGATTGTAATTGGATTGTTCCTGTGCCATCATGATATATCTATAGTCATCCCTGTATTGTTCAGCATTGTAATGACCAATGAGTTGGTGCACTGTGACTCGGCTCCATGTCGACCCTAAGCATGTGTTGGACGTGTAATCAGTGTCTTGATTGTAATTGGATTGTTCCTGTGCCATCATGATATATCTATAGTCATCCCTGTATTGTTCAGCATTGTAATGACCAATGAGTTGGTGCACTGTGACTCGGCTCCGTGACGACCCTAAGCATGTGTTGGACGTGTAATCAGTGTCTTGATTGTAATTGGATTGTTCCTGTGCCATCATGATATATCTATAGTCATCCCTGTATTGTTCAGCATTGTAATGACCAATGAGTTGGTGCACTGTGACTCGGCTCCATGTCGACCCTAAGCATGTGTTGGACGTGTAATCAGTGTCTTGATTGTAATTGGATTGTTCCTGTGCCATCATGATATATCTATAGTCATCCCTGTATTGTTCAGCATTGTAATGACCAATGAGTTGGTGCACTGTGACTCGGCTCCATGTCGACCCTAAGCATGTGTTGGACGTGTAATCAGTGTCTTGATTGTAATTGGATTGTTCCTGTGCCATCATGATATATCTATAGTCATCCCTGTATTGTTCAGCATTGTAATGACCAATGAGTTGGTGCACTGTGACTCGGCTCCGTGACGACCCTAAGCATGTGTTGGACGTGTAATCAGTGTCTTGATTGTAATTGGATTGTTCCTGTGCCATCATGATATATCTATAGTCATCCCTGTATTGTTCAGCATTGTAATGACCAATGAGTTGGTGCACTGTGACTCGGCTCCATGTCGACCCTAAGCATGTGTTGGACGTGTAATCAGTGTCTTGATTGTAATTGGATTGTTCCTGTGCCATCATGATATATCTATAGTCATCCCTGTATTGTTCAGCATTGTAATGACCAATGAGTTGGTGCACTGTGACTCGGCTCCATGTCGACCCTAAGCATGTGTTGGACGTGTAATCAGTGTCTTGATTGTAATTGGATTGTTCCTGTGCCATCATGATATATCTATAGTCATCCCTGTATTGTTCAGCATTGTAATGACCAATGAGTTGGTGCACTGTGACTCGGCTCCATGTCGACCCTAAGCATGTGTTGGACGTGTAATCAGTGTCTTGATTGTAATTGGATTGTTCCTGTGCCATCATGATATATCTATAGTCATCCCTGTATTGTTCAGCATTGTAATGACCAATGAGTTGGTGCACTGTGACTCGGCTCCATGTCGACCCTAAGCATGTGTTGGACGTGTAATCAGTGTCTTGATTGTAATTGGATTGTTCCTGTGCCATCATGATATATCTATAGTCATCCCTGTATTGTTCAGCATTGTAATGACCAATGAGTTGGTGCACTGTGACTCGGCTCCATGTCGACCCTAAGCATGTGTTGGACGTGTAATCAGTGTCTTGATTGTAATTGGATTGTTCCTGTGCCATCATGATATATCTATAGTCATCCCTGTATTGTTCAGCATTGTAATGACCAATGAGTTGGTGCACTGTGACTCGGCTCCATGTCGACCCGATTCATGTGCTCGATGTGTAATCAGTGTCTTGATTGTAATTTTATTGTTCTTGTATACCCAATGATATATCTAAAGTCATCTCGGCACAGTTCTGCATTGTAATGGCCAATAGGTTGGCTGCACTGCGACCCGGCTCCGTGACGACCCTAAGCATGTGCTCGACGTGTAATCAGTGTCTTGATTGTAATTTTATTGTTCTTGTATACCCAATGATATATCTAAAGTCATCTCGGCACAGTTCTGCATTGTAATGGCCAATAGGTTGGCTGCACTGCGACCCGGCTCCGTGACGACCCTAAGCATGTGCTCGACTTGTAATCAGTGTCTTGATTGTAATTTTATTGTTCTTGTATACCCAATGATATATCTAAAGTCATCTCGGCACAGTTCTGCATTGTAATGGCCAATAGGTTGGCTGCACTGCGACCCGGCTCCGTGACGACCCTAAGCATGTGCTCGACGTGTAATCAGTGTCTTGATTGTAATTTTATTGTTCTTGTATACCCAATGATATATCTAAAGTCATCTCGGCACAGTTCTGCATTGTAATGGCCAATAGGTTGGCTGCACTGCGACCCGGCTCCGTGACGACCCTAAGCATGTGCTCGACTTGTAATCAGTGTCTTGATTGCTTCCATTTTTTTAGCTTCTTCTTTCATAATAACAGGAAATACACAAAACCCATGTTTTGTCACACATTTCTTTAAATTTATCAAATGGTAAATTATATTATCTGCATTCGCATGATCATTAAATATGTGTTTTAAATTTGTTTCATCTCGCTTAAAAATTATTAGCAAATTTGATTTATGTGTAATAAGTTGTTTTTGAATTTTATGCACGTTTGGCCAATGTAAATGCTATCAATATTGTAATGTCTCCCCATAGCAAAATCAATTTTAGTAGTGTCATGATTTTCACAAGATACTGTACATCATTAAATAATAAAAAATGGTTTAGCTTAATTTGGCTCCATAATAGTTTCACTAGTTTTTAATTCGAAGAAATTAACTTCATGCACACTTGAAACTACCTTATCCAATAATTGGCATTTGGGTTGTTGCAAAGATTTGGAAAAGATATAAATGTTGTTAAAACGTAATCCTTTGGGATCTATTATTTGGTTAAAAACCACATTTGTCTTTCCACAATTTGAAGGTCCAGTTATTAAAAATCTTATTGTATTTGGCAGTAGCTCACCATGTTTTCAATGATTTAACTTTTCACCGTCAACTCTTAATTATTCAATATTATCAATATAAAATCGATCCTTTTGATGCACAATTTCCATCTTGTGTAAAGGCTAAACACACAATGAGTTAATATATTGTTACACCAAGTCTTTAGTAGGAATCCAAGAGTCTTCACTTTTATTAAATCCCAACCAACGTACTTTTACCGTATCCTTTTTCATTTGTAAAATATTTCAACAAGATATACATCATCAACTGATGATTTTAACAACTCGTGTCCGTAGAATCCACCTTCAAGTAATTCACCTTTGTTGTCCTTTAAGATGTAGGTTTCAGGTATCGTTGGCTGGACCTTATAAATTGTAAATACTTCATTAGCCCAGTTCGGTAGGTATCTTTTACAGAATACTCCTTTGTGTTAACTTATACGAACTTTAAGTTGTGGTAATATATCATACCACAAATTTGATTCTAGTTCGTAAAATGTTTTATACAATGTTACTTCCTTAATCTGTGCTGTTTAGATAGTTTCTATAGTTATTATCTTTGCTATTACTATAGTACTGTCTTGTCGGATATTCTAAATATTTGCTTGGCACGATACAGAGTTAAATTTTGTAATCTATCTTGTACTATAATTAATCGCTCTGTGCATTATTTGTGAATGTGGCGATTGCCGTTGATAAATAAATAAATAAATATATCCGTTAATAGTTGAAGTTAACAGTTTGTTTCTTTTAACATAGCTTAATATGCCAATCCAGGAGTTGTGTACGAGTGAATGGGTCTATTCGATATGCTGTGAAACAGGTATTTCTAAATTCCTCCATTATATCGCACAGTAAAGTCACATCCAATTTAACATAAAATTCTGAATTTTCTCCCAAATTTGTCATCCCTAATCGTACTTGAATCGTAATTTGATATTTCCAACCATTTTACTAAACTTATAAACTTTTCCGTTGTTCCCGCTTTGATATCATCAATTGCACCGTCATCTCCCCCCAATTCCGGTATAATGAAATAAGCATCGTAACCGCTAAGGTTATTCAATATTACAGGTATATTTTGAGGAATCTTGTAGTTGATGTTACATCCATTACATGCGGCGCATATATAATATACCCTGTGAGATGGTAGTGGTATTTAACTTTATAATTATCAATAGTAAACACAACTCGTGTGTCATTAACTGCTCCTAACGGTAACAGTGTTTTTTGTTGAGCGATTCTGGTTTCTGCTTCTGATTCCTCCATAAAAACCGAGTTGTATAATAACTAGTTGTACCCTATGGTGCGGAACGTTCCGAGTATATTTGTAGTATTTGTATATTTTTTTAATGATTTATAAAAAAGTCAACCTATTTAAACACATATGTCAGTCTTTTTTATGAGATTCGTATTTTTAATCTATGCTATAGGTTTATATATATCTTAGTCTAGTTGGAGTTCCTGTTCTCAACTTGTAATTAATTATGAAACATTTAATTTCTTTAAAACTATCATAATTTTTGGCAAATCTTTTTGCAAGAAAAAATTCAGTTTATATAAAAGCAGCCGACCCAGTGAACACCCAGACCTCACCGATATGTTCACACTGTTTATTGGGTAAACATTGAGCGAATGTTTGTCTGATGACTTCTCCCTCCTCCAGGCAAAACCCTTCGGTCGACAATATATCTACAAGACACAATCTACCTCACGCATCCCACGTACTGAACAATGTATGTGCTTTAAACTGTGTATAAAACCTATGTAACCCTTGAAGTGAGAAACATATCCTACATTCTAAGTTGAAGTAGAAGTACTAGTACAATTCAAAAGCTTATTTTAGTACCAACAAAAACCAATGTCAACAACTAGTACACAATACTAGACTTATTATATATATATATTTTTTAGAAGAAAGATTTTTTTCTTACAGAATATTTCGACTATGCAGCATAATGCAGGACTCATATCAACACAGTGAAACCGTCGTACTATAGTATATTAATCTACTGAGAATCAAACTCAACCTAATTATCACTTTTGTTAATTATCTTTAATTGTAGTAATTTCATTAAACTTATTTTAATAAATAAATCAAGTGAAATGTTTTTCCACATAAAAAATAACAACCAATGAAGAAGGTGAGGAGTCCAGATAAATTTAGTGATCGACTTAAAGAGAAATTAGCCTTTGTAAATTGACGTGTTGCATTATGGGAACTGATATTGGTTATACACCTATTACAGCTTTAGAAGATGGATGACATCAATCAATAAAAATACAATTTTAACAAAAAAGGTCTAACACGTATTACATACAAAATTTTTTTTTAACTTACTAGTAAAAATAACCCGTGTTTAACAGCTCACATTCCATTAAATTCAAACATTATGTGAAAGGGCTACTTCATAAAAATTTTCGATAAAATATGTACTTTTTCAATGTTGTGCAGTTTATTTTTTAATTTAAGAAACACTTTATTCTGAACTATATCCAACGCCTGGTTAAACTGAAAATGCGACTTGAACAGCTTAGGAAGTTTAGGAAGTATAAGAATAGATTCAGCCGACGAACAACTTACAGAACAATGTTAATGATAAAGGGCAAGTTAATAATCATTTGTCGAGGCAGTGTGGATCATGAAAGAATCCCATTCCATTAAATATAGTTAAACAATAAACATTAATTAAACATTAAAATTAGTTATAATAGTTAATAATATTTGTATGCAAGGAAAATAGCTCATATATAATGTGCTATCCTACAGATACTGTACCAGTAAAGTTTCTAACAACTCCCAAAAACAAATTCATATTTAAAAGATCGTTAGCAACATTATGAGTAAATCCTTTAGTGATATAATATTTCGTTTCCGCCTGTGGTTTGGAGTATCCTCTTTATTACAAGTTAGCAAATTTTTTTGTAAAAATATGAGATTAAGTTTCTTCATCTTTTACAACATGTGACTAAGTGAGTAGGTTTGAAAAATTGTTGTTTCCACACAAACTTCTTTTACCTTTATGTTTAAAGTAACAGCAAGGTATGTTTAAATTACTTTTTTTTTAATAAATACTCTTTTCCTAAACATACGAAACACGTACCTTTTATCATGTTCTTGCGTTCTTCCACGGTTGGACAATTGGAGCTCTGGTCACTCTAGTATTGCAGAATATATATATATATATATATATATACACACATTTATAGCTTCCCACAAGATATGAGTGTTATAGCTTTCATCTTCCTCATCCACACGAGACAGTGGAGAAAGTTTAGTCTTACTAGTAGTAGGAGGGAGACTTTGAATATTTAAACATACCTGCAAGGGTTTCAGACCGTTTCTTAGCTGAAATTATATTATTACATTTACATAATGCTTTAGCGTCCCTTTGTTCTGAAATAACCATTCCTTCCACTTTTAAAACTACATAGGGTAATTTACTAATTAAATATATGAAATTTATGGAAGGAATGCCTTCTCCCAGAGACTGAATTCACCTCATGTATTTTTTTATCATGTCATACCCCTCCTAAGTTTAGCCGTGTTATTTGTTTTAAAGGTGGTATAGACATGAGGGCTGTGTAATTTGAATTTATAATGATTTGCCTTTTTGCAAATCTTTCTTTCAATGGATTCACAGCTATGTCGTGAGGGAAAGCCCTTCTACACAACATATCGCTTTGCCTCTCAACTGTGCAAGCAAGTTGTTGAACCCATCGACATTACTGAGAGGCAGGTTATGAATCAATGACTAGAATGAGTCCTAAAACTCTTACCACTTTAATATATTGCTATTGAATGTGGACATTGCCAGTTTTGGGAGTTTGAGCGAAGGTTTAGGGACAGAAGAAAGTGATGTAGCAATATTTTTATGTAAATGATCTGTCACTGATGTAGAATCTGTTACAGTGTCAAGTCTCACCTCTAGTTTGGCCTTCACCTCATCTTAGTCCATCATAGTAGTAATGAAGTCGTCCTCTGCTCCCCCTAGCTCTCCATCCATGTCTGTACGCCGGTCCGTTTCATGTTTAAAGGACCTCTTATATATTCTATCCTTTAAACTAATCCTGTTAGGGATTTCGTTTTAGTCTTCAGCCTTTCCGCAGTGATATTCTTCTCCCCAAAAGTTGGGTTGCCTCTTCAGATTATTTTCCCATCTAGAAGTCATTCCTTTCGAAGTTTGGATTGTAGTCAAAGTCAGTGGATCATTGATAGCCCTGCTACCATGTAGTTGAGTTTAATCTAAATAAAGTTTTATAATTAGTTTTTTTTTTTAAATAAAGTTCAGTGTAATTTTCATTTTTGGCATAAAGAAAAAAATTTATTCGAACATATGATTATAAAACCTAAAAATATTATTTTCCTTTTGCAACAGTCGTTTAATACTGAGTGACGTCCTCCGTAAATGAAGTAACTAAAAAATTGGGTAGGTTATGATGATAAAATTCTATCGAGCTAAACTTGAATTTCTACAGACATGCATTAAACTAGAAAGTCGATGGATAAGTTGTACACAAAAGAAATGAAACAGAGAATCCTGTAACTTGAGATGTCAGACAAATCATTTTAATATTCCACAAAACAAATTTAAATACTATATTTATATATTTAAATATATAAATATATTATATATTTAAAATTCCATAAATAAATAAGGTACCTTTCTCCTAGGTACTTTAGGTATCTAAGGTACCTAGTTTAACTTTTACTTAGTTAATAAAACGTCAATGTCCTTACTCTCTACAATAGTTTTAGATTTGACGGATAATTTTAGGACTTTTTCACTCTTTAGTATATTTTCTTCTAAACTAACAGGAATGATAGACAGCTTTTTCCTAGCTGTTAAAGGAATGATCGAAGCGCAGCAAAAATTTTCCAATATAGGGAGTACATTACTAAAACTTCAACACATATTTTTTTCTAATATAATTTTATTATGAAATCTGCTTTGAATGTCATTTTACTTTAATTTTATTAAAATTATTATTTATTATTTTTACAGTTTCATAAAATTATAACTATATCGATGAAATTATTAAAATTTCCATAATTACTTTATTGGACAGTGATCATATACTTAGAATCTCTCACTTTATTTGAGTCTCAATTTTGTTGAATTATTTCCAAAAATAATAATACAGTAATAATCCTTTTAATTCCGAATAAAGTGACTAATTTAAACCACTTTAATGATGCATGTTTTGTAAATCCGGAATAGCCACGTGTTCATTTAATTAAACTCACTAACAGCAATTAAGTTGCTACCGTGATTTAACTGATTTCCTATTAAAGTAGAAAATTCCACATAACCACAGTGTTAGTTAAACAAATGTAAATAGTTTTCACTATAACTTTCCTGGTTTCATTGATACAAAACCTTGAAACCATGTACGAGGTTCCTCGTAATTTATGAATAGACTGGCGCAGAAGTTCCTAATCCGAGGAATCCGTTGCTCCTGAAATGTTGTCGAATAGATGGCTTGAAATGAAGCAAAGTTTTTGATAGGTATTTCGTGATGCCCTTAGTGTTTATATCGAATGCTTAAAGATAAAATATCAGTGAAATAAAGTTCAAACATGTCTCTATTTATTCATATTTTCTCAAATAAAATTATCAAGAACAGCTTGTACATTACAACAATACTAAAACTGATCTTTCATTTTGAAAAGCCATGGAGTAGTGATATGAGGTGGACTTTAATGACCCAGTGTTATGAGCTTTTCTAGTTTGTTTTCATCGGTGTGAGACAACCAGCTTTTAAAGATTGGCATATCCAAAAATGTTTGATATTATATTAAAAATATAAATTATTAATAAATTAAAAACTTGAATAATAATAACAATGGAGGTTAATATCATGGTTATTATCAAGTAAAACTTCAACTTCAATATTCAACAGTAAGAGACTTTTACCATTCTTGTCAACTTTAAATAGTGGCCACCTCAAAGTCCCGTTTAGGCAAATCTTAGAATATTTTCGTTATTCTGTCCTATTCCTAAATCTGACTAGTGACTAGTGGTCATGTCTTTGATAAGTGAGGTGGTGATGATTCGTTATGTTTATTTGAAATTGGTACCCATCTTTAGTACTGTGAATTGATCTCATTCGTGTAATGAATGATTATATTCACTTAATAAATATAATGATTACTCTCGTTAACAGCAAACATAGGTGAATAATTATTTAGATACAATCAGGGGCTTCAATTAGAATAATAATTTCTTCTCATCTCATTCCACCTGCAATTCATCCCAGGTCCAAATAAGGATGTTCAAGGAAACTTACAGGTCCTTTGTGCCCGTGTGAGGTTTCTATGGTTCATCCATTGCATTGTTACAAATATTGTTATAATAAATAGGCATTTTATTTGATATTGAATGACTTTTATGTATATTAGTAGTAAGGAAAAATATAAAGTCCTATTTCTAAATCGCCCCTTATAAATGACAACACAGCACCCTAGGAAAATTTCTTTTGTCTGTCTATGAGACACGTATATTCTTTTTTCTTAGATTTATCTTGAAATAGCAGGGATGAGGCAAAAATCAAATTGGTTAAGACCAACAACAGATTCTTAGTCGTAGTTCTAATTAACAATATTTAATGCACGGCAAGGTAGTGAAAATTTCGCCCCTTAACTGTAGAAATACTGTCATCATACTGTATTTTATTTTGATTTAATTCCATACATACAAACAAAGATTCAACAACCTTTTAAAAGTCAAAGAACGAAACTTATCGCCTTAGTATTCTTAGTTTTCTTTTATATGAAATATACATTTACATTAATTTAGACAATGTATTGAATTTGTTGGTGGTATAGGTCAATATGGAAAAGATTATTATATTGTAGTTAGTGTAAAATATTTGTTAATATGATGGATTTCAACTTGAAGTGGACGACACGACACGTTAAAGTTAGGTACCAAGAAGAGGGGTCAGCAATCAGTCGCGTTGATTGCTAGAGTTTCGGCCGCATTGTCAGATCGAAATTGACTTCTCTTTGATCATTGGATTGGTTCAAAATGCAGCAAACCCATTATAAAGTAGATTAATTGGAGTATATCAGCGAACATAGGGAAATTGATTTCACCAGGACAGATTACATGGATATGTGATTTATGTATTAGATGTTTTAAGTCGAATAATTAGTTGTATTGATGAAATCATGATTTCCCGATGAAACATAATAATATTTATATTGGGATTCAATTTTGGGATCATAACAGTAGCGAAATCAAATTGTTTCGTGGTCAATCTTTTGAATGAAGCAGAAGCAATTTAAATACCCCCGTCGCAGCAGACCTGCGAATTCAGCGAATTTCCAAAGGAATTGGGTATTTTGTATTTTCCCCATACACAAAATAGGAATGAATATGTGGGTTTACTGTCATGGGATGTTGTTAAAAATTGTTAGTGTTGGTAAATGTAATGGTTAGGTAAGGTAAAATCAAATTGTATCAATATTCGGCACTTTTTAATTTTCCTCATAAACCCCATGGGGGTGAATATGAAGGTTTTCCGCCATATGGGTTTATCAGTTACACCCTACCGAGTGAATATACATGCCAAATTTTACCAAGTTATATCAATAAATAAGTGAGATACATTGTTTTGTTGATTTTCCATAAGATTATAATGAGAAACCTATTTTTGGCTTTTCTCAATAACCTGTTATGCCAAAATACTAATTTGTTTTTAAGCTCTTTAAATTGTTTTAATTAAAATTGTTGAATTTTCAAAATAGAACCAACTCAAAATGCTAAAACTCATTTTTTTACCCCTTTGAAAACCCATAAGACCCCGTTCCCATTGTTCGATCATGCTGGTTCGCTAACTGATAAAAATAGACCTGGTACATCTCCATACCAAATTTAATCGAAGTCGGAGGTCCCCTTCAAAAGTTATCAGTACTATGGACACTATAGGGAAATTTACTAAAACACCTTTCACTCGCCTAAGTTTCCATAAATTTATAGTCCAGAATATTGCAAATGTTTCTTTGGGGCATTTTCTTTGGTAGAAAGCAATAAATGTTTTAATCTACCAAGCCCTTGAGGTCGATTAACTTATGCCCGAGAGAGATCAAGTTGAGTTTGCCCAACTTATATTGAAACACTCCTTCAATACCGGCCACCATATATTTCACCATTTGATGAATTCGGGCCACGGAAACCGTATTGGTTCTAATCTTACTAACGATGATCTAAGTTGAAAAATTTCCATTAACTGAAATACAGTGCTTAGGTGTTGGTTTTATGAAAATTTAAATATTTTATTAATAACTTTCTATTAAAAAAGTCCAGAGTGTCACTGGCCAATGAAATTTAATTAGCGTGAGCCAGGGCTCAAACTAACTTGATAAACAAGATGAATGCAGTCGGTATGAGTGAAGTTGGTCCTAGCTAGTTGACTGACTCATTTATGGTATGGTAAGCAAGAGTAACGTACTCGCCACGAGTGGATTGAGTCAATTCCTAGGTTCATAGCAGGATAACTGTTAGTACGACAAATCCTCATGAACACGATAAAATGGGGCGACTCGTTTATTATGAGTTGTTGGGTGTCTAGCCCAACCTTAACTTATAAAAAGATAACGCAAGTTACTCACTCGGAATGAGTGAGTTAGAAAAGCCAGTTCTCCTACTTACCTATATATGAAAGTCTTCACTGACTTTCGTGATACTTTTTTGATTCAATATAAAAAAAATATACAAATAATTGCAGATGTCATAACGGGTTTATTATAATTACTATCGAGGCTTCGTATTACTAAACTTGGAGGAAATTGGGAAAAGCCAATGATCTCATCCCGTAGTTGTTGAATGAAGGATTCTATAAGTAGGGAATGGAGCCACAGAACTCGCCTTAATTATTAGTTTAAGATTCTCTTTAAATTTCCGTGGCGAAGCAAGTTATAGACAACATCTAGAAAAGAGATAAATATGAGTTTTCACAGTCGGTATGAGTGAGTTATGAGCGGACCCCGGGCCCCCCACATACTTCCGCGTCCCCAGCTAGGCCCCGGGCACCCACACATCTCCGCGTCCCCAGCCAGGCCCCGGGCCCAACCAGCTTCAAGTCTCCAGCCAGGCCCCGGCCCAACCCACACCGCCGCGTCCAAAGAAAGGCCCCGTTCAAACACACACCTCCGCGTCCCCAACCAGACCCCAGGCCAGCCTCACCTCCAAGTCCCCAGCCAGGCCCCGGGCCCCCACGCACCTCCGCGTTCCCAGCCAGGCCCCGGGCCCCCCACACCTCCAAGTCCCCAGCCAGGCCCCGGCCCCCCACACCTTCAAGTCCCCAGCGAGGCCCCAGGCCCCCACGCACCTCCGCGTCCCCAGCCAGGCCCCGGGCCCCCACACACCTCCAAGTCCCCAGCCAGGCTCCGGGCCCCCCACACCTCCAAGTCCCCAGCCAGGCCCAGGCCCCCCACACCTTCAAGTCCCCAACCAGGCTCCGGGCCCCCACGCACCCCCAAGTCCCCAGTCAGGCCCCGGGCCCCCCCACACCGCCGCGTCCCCAGCCAGGCCCCGGGCTACCACACACCTCCAAGTCCCCAGCCAGGCCCCGGGCCCCCCACACACTTCCACGTCCCCAGTCAGGCCCCGGCCCCCCACACATCTCCGCGTCCCCAGCCAGGCCCCTTGCCCCCACGCACCTCCGCGTCCCCAGATAGGCCCCGGCCCCCACGAATCCCCAAGTCCACAGCCAGGCCCCGGGCCCTCACGCACCTCTGCGTCCCCATCCAGGACCCAGGCCCCCACACAACTCCGCGTCCCCAGCCAGGCTCCGGGCCCCCAAGCACCTTCGCGTCCCCAGCCAGGCCCCGGGCCCCCACACACCTCCGCGTCCCCAGCCAGGTCCAGGAACCCCACGCACCTCCGTGTCCAAAGCGAGGCCCCGGGCCCCCACCTACTTCCGCGACCCCAGCCAGGCCCAGGGCACCCACACACCTCCGCATCTAAAGCCAGGCCTCGTTCCCCCACGCACCTCCGGGTCCCCAGCCAGGCCCCGGGCCCCCACGCACCTCCGCGTTCCCAGCCAGGCCCCGGCCCCCCACACCTTCAAGTCCCCAGCCAGGCCCCGGGCCCCCCACACACTTCCGCGTCCCCAGTCAGGCCCCGGGCCCCCACACATCTCCGCGTCCCCAGCCAGGCCCCTTGCCCCCACGCACCTCCGCGTCCCCAGATAGGCCCCGGCCCCCACGAACCCCCAAGTCCACAGCCAGGCCCCGGGCCCTCACGCACCTCTGCGTCCCCATCCAGGACCCGGGCCCCCACACACCTCCTCCGCGTCCCCAGCCAGGCTCCGGGCCCCCAAGCACCTTCGCGTCCCCAGCCAGGCCCCGGGCCCCCACACACCTCCGCGTCCCCAGCCAGGTGTCCAGAGTCTGCACATACGCCCTTTTCTGCGAAAAATCATTTTGTGGCCTCAGCGAAAAATCATTTTCTCTGCAGGGCCTCACTCTATGTAAGGCCCAATAATACTGTAAATATGCTGCTCATTACGAATGGTCTTACATGGACAAGCTCATTAACAAACTCAATAAGATTTTAGAGGGTTTTATCTGAACGGTTACTACGCTTTTAAGAATCTACAGTAACCGCCGTCTTGAATTTGTATTTCCTTAAGACTTCTACAAAACATTGCCTTCGCCGCATTCTACAAAACATTAATACTGTCAATTGTTAAGATACTCAAAACAAAATATTAAAATGTTCAGAACTCTGTTTAATTTTAGGTAGAAAGTAATCTAATACTTTATATCAGATTTCACATTAAGCAATTTTAGGATTAATTTACTTCGTGGTTGATAGTTTCGTTAATTTTAAAGTGAGAATTACTATATAAATTGGTGTAACATAATATTTGAGCACCTCCATGGCATCAAAACTTCGTTCATGGTCTATAGAACAAATTAATAAACAGTGTCCCCCAAAACTAAATTAATTTTATTTTTAGAATTACAAAAATTACAGAGTTTTTACTTTCCTGTCAAAAAGCATGTTCACAAAACTATTAGATATTTTTTTCCAAATTACATTTAAATCACATGTAAATCAAATGTGAAGCAAAGAACATAGGTCCGAATGCACAACGCTAAAACTTTCAAATTCGAAGAAGAGTTGATATAAAAAGGCTTTTGAAAAAATGCGTATGGTCTTTGTATCAAATTTATATACGATAAAATATATATTCCCACTTGGTAAACAATATATTGTTTGATGTAGCAGGACTTTTCAATAAAAAGACCTCCAGAGTGGCGAACCCTTTGAGGTATTCATGAGAAAAGGAACTTTTCTGGTTAACGGCACAAAGTATTATTCTAGTCTGAAATAACTTTATAACTGTAGAATGGGTGAAAAATAACGTCTCACTATATAGCATTATTGTGACTTTCCTCTGTTTTAAAAAGAAATAACATACTTAGAATTACTCTCTTCTATCAAGTATATATTTTACTAAAATTGCTTTTATGGTTAAGATCATATTTTTAACAGTCGTAAAAGTTTTTAGCCTTGTCAGATTTTACATGTGGTGTTAACAAGCCTCACAACAAGGGCGAGCTCTTGCAACTACATGTTGTTCAACCTTTAACAACCTTGCTGGTTCAATATACCACTTCTAACAGACTTAACATATTTATATTCATAAGAAAGTACGGTGTACAAAATGTTGAACAGAGGCAAGAGATATGGGGGTATACAAGGTAAACGACTTAACTATGATACCATTGGATTATTGAAACTATAAGAGATTTTGATAGAAAACGTTATGGGGGATTACACTTATTTCTATGACGATAACATTGTGAAGTTAAGGTTTTAATGGCCGCCA
The DNA here is from genome assembly GCA_030545055.2 of Neoaliturus tenellus. Lineage (NCBI taxonomy): Eukaryota > Metazoa > Arthropoda > Insecta > Hemiptera > Cicadellidae > Neoaliturus > Neoaliturus tenellus. The sequence continues at coordinate 87,195,280 of CM061535.1, forward strand.
TTTTCTAATATGGTGGTATAAACAATGTAATTATTGAAAATAACAATCTGAATTTATACATTTTAGTCACAGTATAGAACTCCAAGTTAATTAAAGCAGTAATTTACATACAGGATGCGCTATTTATACTGTCAGTAGAGCAGACATACATGTCCATTCAACATTTACTAGGCAATCAACATGCTAATGACGTCATGTCTGTGATGATTCTAGAGAAGTTGATGGTTTTAAGCATGAATTAATGCAAAATAATTATTAATAAAAAATCATTTACAGCAACTCAAAGTAATACAGAAGCACAAAACTCAAAATCTCGACTCGGAAAGAGTTAAATGATAAATTGAGCCAAGGAAATTACAATATTCCTATTAGCGATTGTGATGACAGGAGCCATTACAGCTGAGCTACAAACTGGATTAATTTTTCACATCACTTATAACTTATCCTACATTCCACCATTCATCTCCCTTCTCTAATGTCAGTCGTAAATTAAAAATATCAAAAAATGTTATAAATGAGAAATTAGATTTAAACCAAATTAAATTAAATGTTAAAATTTGCATAGGCCTATTGTCGATTTCACTTTGTTGTACTACAGTAATAACTTATTTATAAATCAAATAATATCAGATTAGATTGGTCATATTTAGTTCATAAGAAATATTACTTAATCAATGTGTTAATTTCATTGGTATGTCAATTTCTTGTATGTTGTTCATTGTCAAACAATCAGAGGTACTGCCAAAAATATTATCATCTAAACTCCATATTCAAGTGCTAAAAAGTTTGTTATTTTTTGTCTTTGAAAATGTGCCTTATATTGGAGTATTAACATTAGATTATTCAAGGCTATCTCATTTTAAAAAAATACTTAAGCTGAACAAGATGAACATTTGTGTCATTAAAATCAAATTTTATCTTAAAATTTTCCGAATTTACAATATGAATCATCATAATAACATGTTAGAAATTTTTATTGTTAATGAATTTACACTAAGCACCCAAATCATAATAGTACAAAAAGTGTATGAAGAACTTTACTAAAAGAAATATAATATGCCATTCTTAAAATTTTACTTTAGATTTATTCTCAAAATGATGATAGTTAATATTAGAAAAACCTTACAGAAAACTATCATGCCACGTGTTTATATTGGGCATTGAAAGAAAACAATACACAGAACAACTTCTTACGAACATGATAAATTGTTCCTAATCATTTTGCACCCTATTCGAAAAGTGATGTGGAACAACCCAATTGTAAAACAAACTATACGCAATCCATCCTACCGTAAATGGTCAAAGTTCCGGTCTACAAGCATTCAAGGGAGTGAGTACCAATCTGGAAGGACTCCTGACAGTCGGAGGCGATGATCTCCACAATCTCCAACTGCGGTATCCTGAGCCCTTTGCCCATGATGACGGGGTTCATGGTCTTCCACTCCAGGCGCAGCTCCTCTATCGTCTTGGAAACTAAACAATTAAGGAGAATTACTATAATTTTTAATGGATCACATTTTAAATTTAATGTACGATAGTGGACACTTGTCGGTTATAGATAGACGCGATCGTTTTCGATCTGTTTGAGTTCGGCAGGTAAAAAAAAAGGTTAGGTCAGGTTATCATAGATAAGTTCCGTATCTACCATAGGTAGGTTCCGTATTCTTCGTCATCTCTTGTTTTACAACAATGCGTCATGGTTACTCCAAAGTGGTTTTTCTGTGATATTATTTTTTTTTACTATAATAGTCAAACAATTTCGCTACTAGAAGTGTAATGTGTGATTAATTATGTTATGCTGTAGATTACATATTTTAGTTATTCCGTGAGAGAGAACTAAAAAACAAAACAAATTTTGACTTATCGATGCTAAACTGACCTAACGTAAGCAAACCTAACCAGTCGCACTCTCCAATCCTCTTGCCGACATTGATGTTTGTTCTGAGACAATCTGAGACACGTTGTTGGAATTGCGAAAGATAAAATCCCAAAATTATGCAAACATTTTAAATAAGGTTAGCACTTTATGTTAATGTTTTCACGCATTGCTCGTTTCATATTTTAACCTTCAAATAATGGGTCGTGTCGTGCCTACTACCAACAAGTATCCTATTATGTCCGATGTTACCTTTGAACATTCACTGAAACCAATAAGATGAACTTTATAAAGGGTTTATTTTTGTTATAAAGACAGCATTGTAACATATATATACTTTTACCACAATCAGAGGATACCACTGTCAATTGTAACCCTGAGCACGGGTGATAGAATCAAGAATCAAGATCATTTATTGTCGTAAACTGATGTTCATACAGCATTGACAATTGTCAGTATACATTATAGAATAAAAAACACAAATCAATTTCCTAACTAAAATCATTCCTATCATTTAAAAAGTCCTATACACTGTAATATTCTTTGCTGAGAAGGAGCGCTCGCAGACGATTCTTCAATCGTTTTAGGTCGGCTTCTTTTCTTATTTCCGAAGGCAATGCATTGAATAGCTGAATTATGTTATAAAGTGATTGTTTTTTTGTTTTTTTTTTAAAGGTGGTTTTATGTTTGGGAATAGCCAATGTACAAGTATTTCTGAATTGGTAATGAGCAGTGTTCCGGGAGTTAAACATGTGTTTGTTTCTAATGAAAAAGGAGAGGCATTCGTAGATGTATGAACTAGATCAAGTGAGAAGATTAAATTTGGAAAAAATACCCCGACAAGATTCATATTTCTTGAGGCCAAAAACCAAACAAACTGCTTTTTTTGAAGACGGAAGAGTGACTTTGTTTTGGTTGACTCAGAACCCCATATTGCTATTCCATAGCTTATATGAGGATAAAAACACCCATAGTAAGCAGTTAGAAGTACATCTGTATTTGCGAAATTAGATAGTCTACGAAGAATGAAGATACTGCTGTTGAGCTTGCGTCTAACTTTAGCTACATGTTCAGAAAAATCAAGTTTGGAGTCTACAATCAAGCCGAGAAAACTGTTTTGCTGACAAGAATCAACCAAAGTTTCACCCAGGAACACACTAGTTGAACCCTCCGCTTTCCTCAGGTTAAAATCAATCAGGCTTGTCTTGTCAATATTTATGCGAAGATTGTTGTCCAGCAACCACTGTAAAAGAAGACTACTTTGAGTGAAGGATTCTATTTCGAGATTTTCTCGGGAAATGTCGCTGAGGCTAAATGAAGTTTCATCTGCAAACATACACAAATCAGCTGTAGTCACGCTCGAGCGAATGTCATTGACATACAATAGGAACAGGGGAGGTCCCAGGACGGATCCTGGATACACATTGGCGGATCCAGGGAGGGGTGGAAGGGGCGATCGCCCCCCCCCCCCCCGTAAGGAAACTTTTCGGGCAGTTTTACCTGGCCCATTTTATATCTTTCCATAACACTTTTGAAATACTAGACATTGTATTTCAATAGAAAAAAATAAACGAATTTTAAATGCATTTTAAAGGTTGTTTAATTACTGTATAACACTAATATCAAAGTATGAAGGTATTGCGCAATCTGCGTCTGCGTTGCAATCATTCAAAGGCTGCATGGATACCAGGCGAAGCCGAACTGTCGAGAAATGTCGATTAGCGCGCGGCGCAATGTTGGCGAGCCCGAAGCTACGAACAGCTATCCTCGGTTGTTCCCGCCATTCGCGCGCAATGCAATGTATAGGCCTACAACTCCAAAAATCACCGGTTTAGTACATTAACTTTGTCATCCAAAGTAGGGCCTAACTTGCATGAAATGGGATAGTGGGACTTTGCGATGGTACCGAGATCCTCAAATTTTTAAACCTTACCGACCCTCTGAATCACCGCCAAAAAGCTTAAAAACTGGCGTAATTTTTCACTCTTTCATACGATTGGCTAGTTTTGACCGTGAGGAAACGGTTTGTAACAAAAATCATTCATAATCATGTTAAAATTACGATGAATTTCTTATAAATTAAGACCATTTAAAATTAGACGTAGATGTCGTGGCGGTCCGATGTTCAACAAAGCGGCGATGTTGTCCGTTGGACTGCCAATGATTTTATTTGAGTATTTTCGCAGGAGCGCTTTCGGCGACTAGCAGTTGACTATGGCAAGTCACCGAAAGCGCTCTTGCAAAAATTAAATTGCCGCCATTTTGGAAGCGGAAGAGATATAAAAATACTTAGTGATATTTCAAATTTTAAAATGTATGCATTTTGAATGAAAATTTTTGAATACTTACGCCTATTGATATCACATTTAGACTGACAGATAGAAAAATAAGCAATATAAGACTGCATAAGATGATAAAAAAAACCTGATGAGGTTTGGATCGATAATCTTTCGACATGCTGAATAGCTTTACACACGAAAATTAGAGTCAATGGATATTTTGAGTAACTTTGAAGAGCCATATTAGAAAAACTTTAAGACCATATTGACTATGTTAAAGAACTATATTTTGTTCTTAAATTGTAAGAAAATTAATGCACTTTTAAAATGATATTGGGTGATTTTCATGAAAAACTGTTTCTTCAGGGACGAAATTAGACAAACGTAAAAAAGTGCAAAATTACGGCAGTTTTTAATCCTTTTGACGGTGATACGGACGTTCGCCGAGGTCGAAAATCTGGTTTAGCATCTCTGTACTATCGCAAACAAAGCAAAAAAGAACCTATAAATAACCATATAGGTTGTAGCATTGATTTTGTATTGGCCTACAATATAGCTGTTTTGTGGAAATAGTTCAATTATAGTTCCATCTTTAGGCCAACAAATAAATGTTACAGTGACAGCACATTAATTAGTAAGTATGGCTGGAAGATCGGTAACTACTTAGTAATCTTTTATGTCATCTATAAAAAGAAACAAAAAGTACCCAAGCAAGATATTTTTTTAGTTCTGAAAAAGAATTTTACCTTTTCGCAAATAGGTTACAGTAGGCCTACGCTTACATCTTAACGGTTTGTTACCTCTTTTTATAAATAAATTTTATGAATAGAACGGGATAGTTCAAATTTTTCATTTCCAAATACGTCAATCAGTTTTTACAATTAAAACCTAGACTGTGTTGCACTAAAACTTCTGTTATCTTGCAAAATGTAATAAAAAGTTCGTTTTAGACATAATCTTATGCTTTTACTTGAGATTAAGAGTCTAAGATTTATTTTTTACGTAAATGTTTGTCGGAATAAAAGCAGAGAATTCTCAAAATAAGTTGACAGTGGACTCATGTAAGACCATGACGTTCGCTGCCTCACCTGTTTACGCGACGTTCAAGGTCATTGCACACCCCCCCCCCCCCCCCCGAAACAATACCCCAATGTTTTGAGTTGCTATTGCCCCCTCAAGGAAACCGCCCCCTCCGTAATTCGGTCCTGGATCCGCCCTTGTGGATACATAGTGCTAATAATATCGGCCGATAATAGTTCTTCACTAAGTAATATTTCGATAAAAATTTCAATAATATAGACTACATAACTGTTCTATAGCTAGAGCTGCAATATTAAAGCAAAACCTAGAAAAATTAAAAAATTACTGTATTTGAGGTAAATACTTTAGAAGTTGCTAGAGTGAAGCAAATTTTTTAGGCTGTTGAAGAGACACACTAAGATTATGTGAGAGAAAACGACAGAGTCTCCTAGTCGATTTGGTGAATCTGAAACATCATTTAGGTGTGTAAAACGGAAGTTCTACACTGGGTCGTCATTTGACAGAGGCTACATAGCCAGTCATTTGTGACGACATTCCAACCAAACAGTTTGATCTCAGACTGTTACAGTTGGACAGATATTGCCCAGTTAAGCTTTGTTCTGTTTGCAATTATATTCTGCTGCACAAAACTCATAAACTGGTTTAATTACTGTATCACATAAACTATGACGTTAGCCTAGTTTTCAGTTATCTAGATTAATATGTAAAAAAAGTTTTATTTGTGGGTTAGAATATTATGAATAAGATTATAACGATTCGTATTGATTTTTAAAATGACTTGGATGTTATTATTCATTGTTATGCAATATTTATTTTTATACACTTTGTGTATATTGTTATGATTGTCCATCGAAATAAACTCACAAATAATAAAGTTAGCTAGAGGATTTGGCTTTAAGCATATGACCAAAATACTAATGGCAACTAACTCCATTAAGGCCTAACACAATATATAGCCTATTAAAATATTGTACTTGTTGTCATGTCAATAAAGACTCTGTTGAGGTACCAATTTTAAGTGGACGTGTTATGAAATAAAAAGTATACAAAATATTCTTTAAAATATAAACAAAAGTTCACTTTAACATATGTCCTAAAATGTTTCGTTAAGCCGCTAGCCTCCATATTGTTTATTACACCTAATAATTTTTTTGTCCTAACGGGGTTGTATTGAGTTTGGCTTATATATATTTACCACACCAATACTCATTTTAGGGGAAAAATTATTGATTCCGATGTGTATTTTCAAAATGGCGGACATTCCAAATTTTAAAACTCAAGTTGTGTTCTTGATGAGTTCTTCTGTCTATATAATATAGACCGTACGCAATACAACTACACGACGAAGTTGTGATATCATTGCAGCACACTCTTGACACTAATGTATTGGTACAGCACTGTTAGGTACAAGTTTTGTTCATCATGAATTTAGCTGTCTATCCAGTTGTCTGAACCGTATACTGTACAACTACAATACATAATTGTGATAGCATTGTAGCAGACACATTCTTTACACTTAGGTATGATACTGCATTGTCACAGCTACAATTTGTGTTCAAAATAAAAGTTCAGCTGTCTATAATGGTCTGAACCGTAGACAGTACAGCTATAATTGAGAGTTACGATAGTAATGCAGCACACATTCTTGACACTTGTGTATTGGTACAGCGCTTTCATAGCTACAATTTGTGTCTAAGATAAGTTCAGCTGACTATTCAATGTTCTGAACCGTAGACAGTCCAGCTATAAGTGAGAGTTGTAAAAACATCGCATCAGACAAATTCTTGACACTTATGTATTGGTACAGCACTGTCACAGCTACAAGTTGTTTCCATGATGGTGTTAGCTGTCTAAAGAATGTCCGTCTGAACCTTACACAGTACATTAACTTGACAGAGTTGTGATATCATTGCAGCAGACACACTCTTCACTATAATGTATTGGTACTGCACTGTCACAGCTACAAGTTGTGTCCATGATTGTATCAGTGTCCAGTGTAGTGTCAGTGTCAGTGTCAGTGTCAGTGTTGTATACTGAGCAGTTGTTCTTGTCGAGTTCTCTCGATGAACAATTACTGCAATTGGTATTACTCGTATGAAAAATCAACATTAGTATTTGATAACCATTGTCATACAACAGAAGCATCCGATTGAAAATTTTCCTTCATGCAATTTCGGTAAATGGACTTTTCACGTCACATACAATTAATAAAAAAAAAAAATACTATTTGAATACTTTACATTAAATACGCTTTTATTACACTAAAAACAAAAATTTAATTCCATATTTTGATAGTTATAGTTAATGATTTTTAATATTTTATTTTAAATCATAAAATAATTGTTGACTATATTATACGAAACATTTAAAGAGTTATATTGTAATGCTTGGTTATGAAACCTAATAAAACTCTATATAGCTTAATTATCATTACTGAACTATTAATTAGTTTGAATATTAATGGCTGAATAACCTTAATCTGTGTTGCATTGCATTAAAAAACACATAATTACTAAAAAAGATAATGAAAAACATTTTCAACGACATGAGGTTGACATGAATAGAGCTCATTAGGAAAAGGAGTAAAGATTCTGCTATTGCCTGAACTATAATATTCAAAATAAACCAAAACAAACCTAGAGATGTTAGCCAAGAAAAAAATAGTAATAACCCTATCTACCCTACCAAGAAAATTGGTTGAATAAAACCACGGAAAAATTCTAAGTAGTTGGTTTCTTTGGTAAGGCTAGAGGAACTATATCAATATTTATAAGTAACTTTTCGATAAAATGTCATTGAAATAAAGAAGAGCTGCATGGTATATCATTAATCAGCATGTCCCATCCAAGTTTTTATAAATCAATATACATAACCAATCTGAATTAAAACATTGATATTCTTCATTTTTATAGAATTGGTATTGTGTAAGAATATATTATGAATATTTTTATATAGTTTGTAATGTAATATGTCCTCATGAGAATATTTATACATATTTCACCAATGTAAGTAAATCAAAATTTAATTTTGTACAATAACTGCTCAAACAATGTATTGTTGTAGTTGAATATATTAATAAAAAGATTTAAATATGCAATTCAATAGTACAAATGTTTTCTTTATACGATGATACAATATTAAAAATATACTTCCATAATTAAATGGTATGAAGTTTTTAGTCACTAAAGCCCACACTTATTAATCTTATTGAATGGGATGAAATGTATTTTAATAAATTTACCATCCTGATCTAAAATTAATAATATTTTACAATAAAATAAGACGTGTAAAAAGCTTGTTTGCTTGTGCCCCCGTTAAGCGCTATAGCAGGCGAAATACCAGAAACAATTTCAATAATGTAACGAGTACATTTGCAAAGGCTGTTTGCTTGTGCCCCCGTTAAGCGCTATAGCAGGCGAAATACCAGAAACAATTTCAATAATGTAACGAGTACATTTGCAAAGGCTGATTGCTTGTGCCCCCGTTAAGCGCTATAGCAGGCGAAATACCAGAAACAATTTCAATAATGTAACGAGTACATTTGCAAAGGCTGATTGCTTGTGCCCCCGTTAAGCGCTATAGCAGGCGAAATACCAGAAACAATTTCAATAATGTAACGAGTACATTTGCAAAGGCTGTTTGCTTGTGCCCCCGTTAAGCGCTATAGCAGGCGAAATACCAGAAACAATTTCAATAATGTAACGAGTACATTTGCAAAGGCTGATTGCTTGTGCCCCCGTTAAGCGCTATAGCAGGCGAAATACCAGAAACAATTTCAATAATGTAACGAGTACATTTGCAAAGGCTGATTGCTTGTGCCCCCGTTAAGCGCTATAGCAGGCGAAATACCAGAAACAATTTCAATAATGTAACGAGTACATTTGCAAAGGCTGATTGCTTGTGCCCCCGTTAAGCGCTATAGCAGGCGAAATACCAGAAACAATTTCAATAATGTAACGAGTACATTTGCAAAGGCTGTTTGCTTGTGCCCCCGTTAAGCGCTATAGCAGGCGAAATACCAGAAACAATTTCAATAATGTAACGAGTACATTTGCAAAGGCTGTTTGCTTGTGCCCCCGTTAAGCGCTATAGCAGGCGAAATACCAGAAACAATTTCAATAATGTAACGAGTACATTTGCAAAGGCTGTTTGCTTGTGCCCCCGTTAAGTGCTATAGCAGGCGAAATACCAGAAACAATTTCAATAATGTAACGAGTACATTTGCAAAGGCTGTTTGCTTGTGCCCCCGTTAAGCGCTATAGCAGGCGAAATACCAGAAACAATTTCAATAATGTAACGAGTACATTTGCAAAGGCTGATTGCTTGTGCCCCCGTTAAGTGCTATAGCAGGCGAAATACCAGAAACAATTTCAATAATGTAACGAGTACATTTGCAAAGGCTGATTGCTTGTGCCCCCGTTAAGTGCTATAGCAGGCGAAATACCAGAAACAATTTCAATAATGTAACGAGTACATTTGCAAAGGCTGATTGCTTGTGCCCCCGTTAAGCGCTATAGCAGGCGAAATACCAGAAACAATTTCAATAATGTAACGAGTACATTTGCAAAGGCTGATTGCTTGTGCCCCCGTTAAGCGCTATAGCAGGCGAAATACCAGAAACAATTTCAATAATGTAACGAGTACATTTGCAAAGGCTGATTGCTTGTGCCCCCGTTAAGCGCTATAGCAGGCGAAATACCAGAAACAATTTCAATAATGTAACGAGTACATTTGCAAAGGCTGTTTGCTTGTGCCCCCGTTAAGCGCTATAGCAGGCGAAATACCAGAAACAATTTCAATAATGTAACGAGTACATTTGCAAAGGCTGTTTGCTTGTGCCCCCGTTAAGCGCTATAGCAGGCGAAATACCAGAAACAATTTCAATAATGTAACGAGTACATTTGCAAAGGCTGTTTGCTTGTGCCCCCGTTAAGCGCTATAGCAGGCGAAATACCAGAAACAATTTCAATAATGTAACGAGTACATTTGCAAAGGCTGATTGCTTGTGCCCCCGTTAAGCGCTATAGCAGGCGAAATACCAGAAACAATTTCAATAATGTAACGAGTACATTTGCAAAGGCTGATTGCTTGTGCCCCCGTTAAGCGCTATAGCAGGCGAAATACCAGAAACAATTTCAATAATGTAACGAGTACATTTGCAAAGGCTGTTTGCTTGTGCCCCCGTTAAGCGCTATAGCAGGCGAAATACCAGAAACAATTTCAATAATGTAACGAGTACATTTGCAAAGGCTGATTGCTTGTGCCCCCGTTAAGCGCTATAGCAGGCGAAATACCAGAAACAATTTCAATAATGTAACGAGTACATTTGCAAAGGCTGATTGCTTGTGCCCCCGTTAAGCGCTATAGCAGGCGAAATACCAGAAACAATTTCAATAATGTAACGAGTACATTTGCAAAGGCTGATTGCTTGTGCCCCCGTTAAGCGCTATAGCAGGCGAAATACCAGAAACAATTTCAATAATGTAACGAGTACATTTGCAAAGGCTGTTTGCTTGTGCCCCCGTTAAGCGCTATAGCAGGCGAAATACCAGAAACAATTTCAATAATGTAACGAGTACATTTGCAAAGGCTGTTTGCTTGTGCCCCCGTTAAGCGCTATAGCAGGCGAAATACCAGAAACAATTTCAATAATGTAACGAGTACATTTGCAAAGGCTGATTGCTTGTGCCCCCGTTAAGCGCTATAGCAGGCGAAATACCAGAAACAATTTCAATAATGTAACGAGTACATTTGCAAAGGCTGTTTGCTTGTGCCCCCGTTAAGCGCTATAGCAGGCGAAATACCAGAAACAATTTCAATAATGTAACGAGTACATTTGCAAAGGCTGTTTGCTTGTGCCCCCGTTAAGCGCTATAGCAGGCGAAATACCAGAAACAATTTCAATAATGTAACGAGTACATTTGCAAAGGCTGTTTGCTTGTGCCCCCGTTAAGCGCTATAGCAGGCGAAATACCAGAAACAATTTCAATAATGTAACGAGTACATTTGCAAAGGCTGATTGCTTGTGCCCCCGTTAAGCGCTATAGCAGGCGAAATACCAGAAACAATTTCAATAATGTAACGAGTACATTTGCAAAGGCTGTTTGCTTGTGCCCCCGTTAAGCGCTATAGCAGGCGAAATACCAGAAACAATTTCAATAATGTAACGAGTACATTTGCAAAGGCTGATTGCTTGTGCCCCCGTTAAGCGCTATAGCAGGCGAAATACCAGAAACAATTTCAATAATGTAACGAGTACATTTGCAAAGGCTGATTGCTTGTGCCCCCGTTAAGCGCTATAGCAGGCGAAATACCAGAAACAATTTCAATAATGTAACGAGTACATTTGCAAAGGCTGTTTGCTTGTGCCCCCGTTAAGCGCTATAGCAGGCGAAATACCAGAAACAATTTCAATAATGTAACGAGTACATTTGCAAAGGCTGTTTGCTTGTGCCCCCGTTAAGCGCTATAGCAGGCGAAATACCAGAAACAATTTCAATAATGTAACGAGTACATTTGCAAAGGCTGATTGCTTGTGCCCCCGTTAAGCGCTATAGCAGGCGAAATACCAGAAACAATTTCAATAATGTAACGAGTACATTTGCAAAGGCTGTTTGCTTGTGCCCCCGTTAAGCGCTATAGCAGGCGAAATACCAGAAACAATTTCAATAATGTAACGAGTACATTTGCAAAGGCTGATTGCTTGTGCCCCCGTTAAGCGCTATAGCAGGCGAAATACCAGAAACAATTTCAATAATGTAACGAGTACATTTGCAAAGGCTGATTGCTTGTGCCCCCGTTAAGCGCTATAGCAGGCGAAATACCAGAAACAATTTCAATAATGTAACGAGTACATTTGCAAAGGCTGTTTGCTTGTGCCCCCGTTAAGCGCTATAGCAGGCGAAATACCAGAAACAATTTCAATAATGTAACGAGTACATTTGCAAAGGCTGATTGCTTGTGCCCCCGTTAAGCGCTATAGCAGGCTAAATACCAGAAACAATTTCAATAATGTAACGAGTACATTTGCAAAGGCTGATTGCTTGTGCCCCCGTTAAGCGCTATAGCAGGCGAAATACCAGAAACAATTTCAATAATGTAACGAGTACATTTGCAAAGGCTGTTTGCTTGTGCCCCCGTTAAGCGCTATAGCAGGCGAAATACCAGAAACAATTTCAATAATGTAACGAGTACATTTGCAAAGGCTGTTTGCTTGTGCCCCCGTTAAGCGCTATAGCAGGCGAAATACCAGAAACAATTTCAATAATGTAACGAGTACATTTGCAAAGGCTGTTTGCTTGTGCCCCCGTTAAGCGCTATAGCAGGCGAAATACCAGAAACAATTTCAATAATGTAACGAGTACATTTGCAAAGGCTGTTTGCTTGTGCCCCCGTTAAGTGCTATAGCAGGCGAAATACCAGAAACAATTTCAATAATGTAACGAGTACATTTGCAAAGGCTGATTGCTTGTGCCCCCGTTAAGCGCTATAGCAGGCGAAATACCAGAAACAATTTCAATAATGTAACGAGTACATTTGCAAAGGCTGTTTGCTTGTGCCCCCGTTAAGCGCTATAGCAGGCGAAATACCAGAAACAATTTCAATAATGTAACGAGTACATTTGCAAAGGCTGATTGCTTGTGCCCCCGTTAAGCGCTATAGCAGGCGAAATACCAGAAACAATTTCAATAATGTAACGAGTACATTTGCAAAGGCTGATTGCTTGTGCCCCCGTTAAGCGCTATAGCAGGCGAAATACCAGAAACAATTTCAATAATGTAACGAGTACATTTGCAAAGGCTGATTGCTTGTGCCCCCGTTAAGCGCTATAGCAGGCGAAATACCAGAAACAATTTCAATAATGTAACGAGTACATTTGCAAAGGCTGTTTGCTTGTGCCCCCGTTAAGCGCTATAGCAGGCGAAATACCAGAAACAATTTCAATAATGTAACGAGTACATTTGCAAAGGCTGTTTGCTTGTGCCCCCGTTAAGCGCTATAGCAGGCGAAATACCAGAAACAATTTCAATAATGTAACGAGTACATTTGCAAAGGCTGATTGCTTGTGCCCCCGTTAAGCGCTATAGCAGGCGAAATACCAGAAACAATTTCAATAATGTAACGAGTACATTTGCAAAGGCTGATTGCTTGTGCCCCCGTTAAGCGCTATAGCAGGCGAAATACCAGAAACAATTTCAATAATGTAACGAGTACATTTGCAAAGGCTGTTTGCTTGTGCCCCCGTTAAGCGCTATAGCAGGCGAAATACCAGAAACAATTTCAATAATGTAACGAGTACATTTGCAAAGGCTGTTTGCTTGTGCCCCCGTTAAGCGCTATAGCAGGCGAAATACCAGAAACAATTTCAATAATGTAACGAGTACATTTGCAAAGGCTGTTTGCTTGTGCCCCCGTTAAGCGCTATAGCAGGCGAAATACCAGAAACAATTTCAATAATGTAACGAGTACATTTGCAAAGGCTGTTTGCTTGTGCCCCCGTTAAGCGCTATAGCAGGCGAAATACCAGAAACAATTTCAATAATGTAACGAGTACATTTGCAAAGGCTGATTTTTCTGGCTAATTCGATCACAAACTATATAGACGGGAGGTTCTACATTGGATTGAAACTATAAGGTTTCAATGAATCTGCATCTGAAGTTTTCTTTTTAAAATTACTATTTAACCATTTTTTGTTGTTTAAATAGTTTTGTTCTACGTTTTCAAATTTATTAATAACAGAAATAGGTGAATTTCCTCTTTCTAGAACTGTACGATAACCGTTAGAACAAATGGTAAATTAGTGGAAATCTTCAATAAAAGTTTTTGCATTGACATTTGATTAAAAAGTATGACCAATCAACTTGGCTCTAGAAAGTGTAGTCAGCATGAATTTATGGATTTACTATCCCTTAATGATTGAACTACTATGATTTTTTTGACCTAAGGCATAAATAACATTTATTTTTAAATAAGTGTATTCTTAACGGTTTTTTATTCAAATGTTGCTCATTTTCTTAAATTCACCAAACCTAATGAATAATTGTAACTCGAAGATACAAAATTTAAACGTACATTGTGAATTTTACAGCAGTTAGCATTATAATTTAAGTACGCTACCTAAATAGGACTAAACTTATTGAAAATGACAAAAAACATTTATGTTTAACTATGGTAATTTAAACAAAATGTGATTTAAATCAATTAAAGGTAAATAATGAGCAAAATATATTATATTAAGAATGAAATTAAAAAATATGTGCTGTTTATTGTAAAGTAGGCCAACCTAAACAATATTTCAATACTTATAAAATATAAGTGTTGACATTTTGAAAGATATGCCATAATAATCATGAGTAATATTAATTCACCGTAATGTGTTCCTAGCTTCACCAGGCAGTGATTGATGACTTATGCCCTGTTGACAGAGACGTTGTTGTCCTGGGACCCGCCGCCATTTACACCCCGTATGGCCCCGGGATTTCGTCGACCCCCGGACCGGGACCACCTCGATGTTCCACATTCTTGTAACCCGCAAGTCTCCAGTCTCTCTAACCAATATTTTTCCATATTTAGACCAAACAAATCGAGGTAGCGGTTCTTAACAATAACAAGTGATTTGGCATAGCTCGATAATCGCTTGTTTTGTGATGTGAGATGGTGGACAATACAAATTGGAGAAGAGCGCAAGGAAGACACCAGATCGGTGGTTTTCAATTTGTTTTGTTCGGCAGCAGCGATCCAATCTGCACGGGTAGTTTTACTGACAAATTTAACTATTATAGAAAGATGAAACGTTTCCCTTTTTGGTTTCGGAATCCGGTGCCCAATATTGAACTACTCTGGCGATCGTAGGTGATTCCGAGAGCGTTAGAAGCTAATTGTAATATAAGGTAGACATTTTCATTTTCTGTTACCGGCACGTCTTTAATTTCCACATTCCTTTCGTGCGAGTACCGTTGCAGGTCCACTATGTTAGTTTCCAGATCACGCACACTCACCATGAGCGAAGCATTGGCTCACACTCGTCCTTCAAAGATGTATTTTCGAGCCCTACGGAAGTTAGTTGTTGTAAACTTCATCAATAGAGTTCTGCATTCCTGCTAAGTATTGATTAACAGTCTCAAGCCCGGTTTTATTGGAACTCTTTTATTCAGCAATGTCAGGCTGAATCGTTCGTAACAGTACTAGAACTTAAGGTTCGTCGGGGACGGATTTAAAGGTTTGGCGCTTCACTCGAAAATTCGTCACATCTCCATGCCGCAATGGCCTGTTTCGACATAGCTGTTAGTTTGCCTAGAGATTGAATTCGGCAACACAACAAATGGTAATATTCGTTGCAACCCATACATTTAACAGTGTCTTCGCACCAATCACGTCGTGATTGCATTTCCGGCAGTTAATTCTGAAACCAGAAAAACCAACGACACTTTACTTTAAAAAAATAATTCCCAGGAAAACACTTTGATTAACAATCACTGTCCAAAAATAAATTACTCTCCGAATATACCTTGATAGGAAAAAGTAGTAACTATTACCACTAAATTAGCTGAGTTTACACATTCCAGGCACGGGCAAGTGTACCAACGTGTACACTCAGGAGCGGCTTGTCCGAGCGTTCTTCCTCATTGACGGACTGACAAGAACTGAGTCCTAGGTCTATGATTTATGATTTATAGAAGTTCTTCCAGTAGAAGAGCACTAATATACAAAGTACAATACACTAATTGATCCAACAAATTTAGGAAAAATAACAAAGGGATTGGATGGAGCATCAGCAAAAAAGTAACTGATATAACATTTTTGATTATGTGCTTGATGTACAAATCTATATTTTTCAGTTAAAATTACTATTGTTCGCATTTATTTTGGTTTTTAATGAACCTACAATACAATAACTGTATTATTTTAATGTGATAAACTTACAGTATATCAAACACAGTTTACGATAGATGAACTTAAGTCGAACAGCAACCCCTTAAAATTACTAACGCAACTGACTAATTGATAATTTATAAAAACTATTTCATAGATATAATTACTTCATATATTCAAAAAGTTCTTTGGTTCTTTTAATTGATATATATTTTAAAATTTAAACACAATGTACACTTAATTGTGTTTTTGGATATTGGTGTTGTTGATGATTGTATAAAAAATAACCCCCGTCGCAGAAGACGGGAATTTCCAATGGAATTTCAGATTTTTGCTTTCCCAGTAAAAACACCATAAAATCGAGTATGTAAGTTTGCTGTAATGGTGTGTTGTTAGAAAATGAAGGTTAATCAATAATTGGTGAAGGTAAACACAAAATTGTACCAATATCTGGCATTTTTTATTTTACCCATAAACCCCATGGAAGTGAGAATATATAGGTTTGCCGCCATATGGGTTTTGTAAGCAAGTATAGTTAAAACCTATCTTAATAGTACATACCAAATTTGATTAAGTTATGTCAACAAACAAGCAATTGAAACATAAGCAAAAATCATAGATAAATTATATAAATGATTATCAATATTGATAAATAAGGAGTTGGTGATACAGGGTTTTATTGATTTCAAATAAGGATGACATGAGACACACTTTTTTATTTTCTCCGAAACCAGTTAAAAATTCAAAATAAAAAATTGTTTTTTTCAAGCTCCTTTAAAAGGTTTCAGTAAAAATTTATGACTTAAAAAAATTAGGGTCTAAAAATGCCAAAAAATCAATTTTTTTACCCTTTTAAAAAACTATAAAACCCCGTTACCATTATCTGATCATTTTGGTTCACGATCTCATGAATATAGACTTTGGTCTTACTCCAACATACAAAATTTCATCGAAATTTGGACGTTCCTTTTAAAAGTTATCAAGACCACGGACACATATATAATATTTATAATATCATATTTATGAAATTGGACGAATGGTGTCTTTGGCTTTTGGGAAATTCAAAATGAAAAAAGTAACATGGTCCCGGGCTTAGGTCTTGGCTTGGTTACTAACGTAATAGCGTATCCCCTATATAAAAATTCGCTAAAACATATCAAAACTATATATATATATGCTTTCAAAGCTTATATATATATATATATATATATATATATATATATATATATAAACTGCAATGATTCTAGATATAATATTTCCTAACGAGCTTGGAAAAACAATTTGCTTCTTTAGGTTTAAATCTTTACAATCCTTAAGATGAATATTTTTTACATTTAATTGTTTTTTTTTTTTTAATCTTTTTTACTTTTAAACAACAGAAGACTAATTACATTTTTACAAGTAATAAAATTACCTGAGTATAGGCATCACTAGTGTAGTAGTAAAGAGATTAAGTACACTTGAGGACTGGCATAACCATGAAATATGGCCATGACATGTAGTAGTCGTAAAGCTATGAAACACACCTGAGGTTTGGTACATACTAGTAGTAAAACTTGACTAGCATCGAGTAAGTTATGACATTTGTTAAAGTCATTATACTACTACAATAAAGTTTTTAACAACAAATCTAATTTAGAATGTAGGAAATATTGCTCACTTCAAGGGTTACATAAGTTTTATATGAAGTTTTAATCACGTACGTTTATACGTTGGATGCGTGCGTTCGATTTTGTCTTGTAGAGATGGGCGTTCACTGAGTACGCTGCTTTTATATATACTGAATGTTTTATCGCAAAAATAACTTGAAATTTTACTATAGATATTTAAATAAAAATAAATATTTTATGATTCATTACAAGAATAACAGTGTGAGGCCCCCTCGCTCGGCCCCATGTACCTACCCACCTTCCATGGTCGAACCACATACAATATACACATTTCTTTGGACATTTATTTTGTATTAATGCACACAATCTGCTTTTAGTGGTTCATAATAATATTTTACTAGAATTATTGTAAAGTAAAAGTAGTAATAAATGTATTTATGAATAGGCTACAGTAGGCTCTATATGAAATATTGTATGAAACCTGCACTTTGGCTGGGTCCGAGAGTCATTATTGGAGAACAACCACGTGGTTTTGGGCCTAAGTATTTTGAAATGGCTAAGCTTATAGGGAAAATGTTAAATACAATTTATTATTAATTACCTTTGTTTTGTTTACAACTGTATTAAACCTCTAATGAAAAAAATCTTAAGAAACCCCGCTCATTTCAATCAAACGCAGAAATATTTAGGAATTGTAAAATCTTATTTTTGGATGGAAAATAGACTTCGTGAACTGATAAGGGCGCACCACAACATCGCGTCTACAGATGGACTGGTGGTGCGAGCACGTTGGTGTTGGTGTACCTCTCCAATGGCGTCTCGGGGCGACGCGCGGCGTCTGTTCACCGACAGAGCTTCAAACCGCGGAGACTCATAAATGCTGATCACTACTCAGGTCATAGGTGTAACGTGAATTTCTAACTAATAAAAATAGTGAGGGTTATACTAGGTTCACCAAAACTTAGGAAATTCAGTCACTTGTAAAAATAAAAAGGAGTTCCTTGGAATCGCTCAGCACGGTCGCTGGGATAATTCCAGGGGTCAAGTAACCCACAGCCAATTGTTTCAATAGTTCAGTTAATTATACTTACAAGGAAGAATTCAGTAATTTAGTGGTTATCAAATACTAGGCAGATCTCTAACTAACTAGAATTAACTTACTTGTCACACTAACACAGATTTTAAACTCCCTATGTTAGGTTTCTGAAAATAGGCTAGTCTAATAGGATTTAGAAATAAAAGTCAAAATATATAGCTTCACCAGAGTAGGTTACAAGTCACCTTACTGGTTGCTACACGTTTTCACCAGACCTGTGCGAACCGGTCGTGGTTAAGGAAATAACCCGTAGGAAAACCTAATAAATGTCGATATTTAAACTATTGCAACGAGGGAGTTTACACAAAATAACGTATCCAACTAGCTCGTTTAAATTTCAAATGGAATGTCAGACGTTTATTGCAGAGATATTCTCACAGCTAGGGGACGACTCAACCCTAGCCTGTTACAAAAGAACAATCAACGTCTACAAATAATATTTTAAACTATTACAATTAAATTAACTGAAACTATACCTGGAGACAGAAACGAAATCCGTCGGTTAGCTTTAACCTAGATCCAATAAAAGAAAAGTTCTTCTTCAGTACTCCGCACCACACTTTACTTAAAACTCCGACGAGCACACAATTTAAGCAGTAGCGTTTAGCACAGTAGGCAGAACAAGAATGAGAGCCGGCTCATTTTCTTGAGTTCCCAATTTCTCGTAGAATCCTGATAACGTCACCAGCTGGACACTCCAGTTATCACAACAGCTGGTCGCAGGCTACCAGGGTCAGCAAAAAAAAAAGGATCACATCGTAACGTCTGTTTTTGTGACGTAGCTTGGAGCGAGAACGTCCTGTCGTCTGGCCTCAACCGGCGTTTGAGGTTATGTTATTGTTTACATGGGGTTATAGTGACGTGAGAGTTTTATTGGGTTTTATGGGGTTTGTATCGGCATTCTAACACCAAAATACAACCTTCTTTAAAAAAATGGGGAATGAGTCTATTCCCAGGGCTGTAGATATAGCCTTTCCCAGTGTTGGACACTGTGTGAGGAATAAGGGCTCACTAGGCCTAGGTAAGCCTATCACCTCGGTCGTGAAACAAAGGTTAATAGTGACCAATAACGTAGGTAAGTGGTCAAATTTTGCCCCCTAGAAATTTGGATCGTCACACCCCCTCAACACATCGGAGTAAAAAAAAACAACAAAAAAAATTATAAAACCTTGCCTCTAAAATCTAAACATCTCAACTGCCCAAAAAAAAATACTCCCTGGCAGTTTACAAAAAAAAACCTACAACACATCAACTGGCATCGGGACGCCAGTTTACAAAGTGTAGATGAAGATAGCTCAACGGCGCTCCGATCGACGGCGATCCAACCTATGGTCCTGACGCCGACGCACCTCCAGCAAACGCTGGATCTGGGCTGGTCGCACGCGCACAAAATCCCCGTTCCCCACGAAAATGCACCACCGCTTATTCTTCCGCTGCGCCGGCGTCAATCGGTGGAATTCCTCCACCAACCTCTCAACCATGACCTCGGGGATGGGCAGTTGGTCGGCTGGGATGACCCCCACGATGTTGTTGTTTCCGACCCGGCGGTTCCTAGGTGCTAATCTTCGGGGTCTTAAGGGCTCCACTGGTCGCCTCGCAGCAGCCCTGGGGTTCTCCGGTCGGGGAGCTGCGGCTCGCGGTGGTTGGGGCTCCGGACAATTCCGCACCACCCGGACGAGTTCCCTGCCAGGCACAAGTCGTCTGGCCCCCACTGGACGAGGACGAGGTGCCGCTTCAGGTCCCGCAGCCGGCCGTCTGTGCCGGCGACTACCAGGACTGGGACAACGCGCCCTGTGTGCCCGGTCCTGTGGTGCATACGGTTGCCCTGGCAGCCGTTCTCTCCGACGCTGATTAAGGTGATCGCGCAGGTCCATCCTCGGTCGGGGATTCTCAGGGTGGCGGTCTCTTCGCTGTCGGCGGTCGTCGGCAGGCCTCCGATGTCGGTCTCCCTCCGCATCCACCACTCGATTCAGTGGTTGTGCCGCTGGCACTTCCACCGCTCTGTTCTGCGGTTGCTGCCTCCAATCAACCCTTCGGTGACGGCGATTCGGACGTTGAGTCCGTCGACGGTCCCGTCGCTCGTTCCCACGTGGGCGATCCTCGCTGGGCGCAAGGGGAGGGGCAGACGCCAGAGGTGCTGACGGAGGCTCCGTAGCAACGTTTGGGGGCTGAGGGGACAACCTCAGCTCAACGTCCGAACAGTCCAACGCCAAACAAGGTGAGATGGTCGGCCGGACGTTTAATGCTAATGGGTCGCGCGCTGTTGCTCCCACTATCCGCGGCTCGAAGCTGGTTGAAGGTGATGGTGGTTCAACCGAGGATAGCTGAACTGTCGCCATCCGAGCATTTATCTCTGCGTCTAACTCCATGTCCGAATCCATTGACTCCGGAGGAGGAGGGGTCGGCGAAGACTCAACGGGGAGGTTGAGATGACCGAAGTCTTCTCTCCCAAATCGGCCCTGCAACAGGACCCGATGGAGGGTCGACCTGGCCTCCTTGAGTCCCACCCGGACTCCTCCAAGCCCAGCATCACGCGCCAGCATGTCCCCGATTACGCAGACGTAAATCGCTGCGGAGGCTTCATCGGGTGCTCGGGGGCATTCGTCGGGGGTCTCCCGCAGAGTCCACGCTGTCCGAGTGAAGGGTGTTCCCTCGATTTTTGCCACCGCCTCCACAAAATCTAGGGCCTTCCCTAGCTCTACGGCGTGGTTGTTGGTGGCGAAAGGGTCAAAGGCCACGATCTCTAGCCGCTGGGGCTTAGCGGCAATAAGGTGCCAGGATGGGTGCGGACAAGGGAAGAAGACTATGTCCATCCCGAGCAACCCTTTGCTCGGCCGCTGCGGAGGGGCTCCGGTTGCATCCCACCGCGCCAAAAACCCGGGGTCCATGGACCAAGTCCTCGTCAGGGTCGGATAGAAGACACTTCGACGATCTATCAGCCGGAAGTACGCCTTCACCACCACGCTGTTTGCAACGCCTACCTCTAGCTCGTTTAAATCGAGTCTCGAGACTCCAACGAGCGGTCTCAAATACGCCATGATACCACCTCACACCAAGCGGTTACTAGGGTTAAAGCAGGAGCAAGCAAGCAGGGTTGAACGTGCACTAACGCCAAGCAGAGCAGGGTATTATGCAGGATCAGCAAGCTGGGACCTGAAAGGGACAATCCAACACCAACCCGGACACCACCACCAAGACCCAGGATCACCATAGTACATACTACAACCGGGGGCAATACGGTTTCAGATCCTTGACGTGCACCGTATGGGTATGGTTATCGTCCTCATCCATCACCTCATAAAGGTTAGCTCCTTTCTTACTGGTTATTGTACAGGGACCGTGAAATTTTGGGGCTAGTTTTCCCACAATGGCGTCTGCCGCGGAGGACAAGACATGAAGTCTTCGCATCACCTGATCACCAGCACAGAAACTCACCTCGCGACGACGAAGGTTATAATTTTTGGCTTGCTTCAGATAAGCGGCCTTGAGGTTTTTCTGCGCCACCTCAATCATCCGTTTGAATTCCAAGTCTCGTTTACGCTTGGTCTCGCTCAACGGAGGGTCGTCCGGGTTATCCGACGCTTCGACGGATGGTCCTCTAAGGGCATAAGGAGGTTTCAATTCGCGACCCAGACACAGCATTGCGGGAGTGAACCCCGTGGATTCATGTACCGCCGTGTTGAGGGCATATTGAAATTCACTCAGGTGGTTATCCCATGCTCGGTGATTATCTTTCACAAACTGAGTAATCATGGTCTTCACCACCCGGTATTGTCTCTCAACTGGATCGGATTGAGGACTATACGGTGCGGTCGTTTGTAAAACAACGCCCCACTCTTCTGCCAAATCGTGGAACATTTTAGAAACAAACTGCGTCCCGTTATCCGTAATAATCACATCCGGTGCCCCATGTCGCAGCAAGATTGCCTTTAGCTTTGTCACCACATTCTTAGCGGTTGCAAATCCAATAGGGGCTAGTTCGGTCCACTTGCTAAAAGTGTCTTGCACCACTAAAAGAAATCGATGCCCCTTCGCTGACCTGGGCAGTGGGCCAACTAAGTCAATAGAGACTTTGTACCAGGGGCCATGGGGTTGACGAAAATACATCTTGCCCGCGGGCTTAGCCTGGGCTACTTTATAGGCCTGACATTGCGCGCAAGACCTAACGTAGGCCTTGACATCTGCGCGCCAATTCGGCCAAAAGTACCCAGCGGAAACCCTGGCAAGAGTTTTCTTCACCCCGAGGTGACCAGCAGTAGGGGTGTCGTGATTCTCGTGAAGCACGTCCCGAATCTTATCTTCTGGTACACACATCTTCCGCAACGTAGGTTGGTTCTTCCTAACAACCAGGCGGTACAGAGTGTCAGAACTGACCTCATAGCGTGGGTACCGCCCAGGATGTTTACCCACCAACTCCTTAGTCCGTTCGTACCAAGGCATACGTTTACCAACCCCAATCACGACATCAGGGGAGTCACCGCCTAAGGGTTCAGTTCCCACCCCTCCGACGGCGGTTTCATCCGACGCTGACGGTCCTTCGCCCACCGCCTCTGTAGTCTCCACGCTGGAGTCATCAGGGGAAGTTACTGCCACCCTCTCAGCCGCGGTTTCAGCCTCCAGACGCCGCAACTCCTTGGCACCTCGTCTCGTCAGAACTCCCACCTCGTAGGTTTCAAGGTTCTTCGGTTCGACGGGTAGGTTTTGATCGTCTGGGACCGGTTGCCGGGACAGGGCGTCCGCCACACGGTTCAGAGTCCTTTTGCGGTACCTAATCTCAAAATCAAATTGTTGCAGGTCCATGACCCACCGAGCCAAGCGTCCACTGGGCTCATGAAGTTTCAGGAGCCATTTCAGGGCAATATGGTCGGTTATTGCAACAAAATGATAACCTTCTAGATAGGCCTTGAATTTACGTACCGCCCACACCAAAGCAAGACACTCCTTTTCCGTGGTTGTGTAGTTCTGCTCTGTTTCCGACAACAGGCGGCTGGCATAAGCAACGACCACTTCTCGACCGTTTTGTCGCTGGGTCAAAGCAGCACCGAGCCCAGCGTTCGATGCATCAACCTGCAGCACGAAGGTTTCGGAGAAATCAGGACAGGCGAGGATAGGGGCAGAACATAAGGAGCGCTTGAGTTCCCGGAAGGCCTGATCTTGATCGGGACCCCAGGACCATCTAGCATCCTTTTTCAGCAGTCCTCGTAACGGCGATGTCACTGACGCAAACTTCTCCACGAAGCGACGATACCAAGAAGCCAGGCCCAGAAAACTACGCAGTGCCTTGACATTCTTGGGAGTCGGGAAGTCCTGGATCGCACGAACCTTCTCCGGGTCTGTGGAGATGCCGTCGCTATTCACCACGTGACCCAGATACTTAAGTTCCTTCTGAGCAAAATGACACTTCTCAGGGTTTAAACGGAGGCCAGCCTCAGTGAGGCGGCGAAAAACAACCCTGAGGAGTTCCAGATGCTCTTCGAACGAGGACGACACAATGACCAAATCGTCGAGGTAAGCAAACGCTTTCGGTTCCAACTCAGGTCCAATAACTCTGTCCAGCAGTCGCTGGAAGGTAGCCCCGGCAGAGTGCAAACCGAAGGGCATCACCTTAAACTGGAAGAGTCCAAGTCCTGGCACCGTGAAAGCTGTTATGGGGCGACTTTCCTTGGCCAAAGGCACTTGCCAGTAAACTTGCTTGAGGTCCAAGGTACTAATATACTTGGCCTGCCTGAGTTTTTCGAGTATGGCATTTATCCTTGGCAAGGGATAGGCATCCTTGATAGAGGAGTCGTTCACCTTGCGCATGTCAATACAAAAGCGATATTTACCCGTCGGTTTTTTAATCAATACAACCGGGGAGCTCCACGGGCTGTCCGATGGTTCAATCACACCATCTCGCAACATGGCAGCTACCTCTTCATTGATTATCGCTTGCATGGCAGGGTTACGTGGATAATGGCGTTGTTTGATGGGAACCGCGTTTGGTTTGAGACGAATAACATGCTCCGTCAACGGGGTTCGCCCAACAACGGACTCAAAACGGGGAAGTTCCTCTTCCAAAAATTTACGAAGTTGCCCTTCTTCGTTATCCGACAGGGGTTGTAGGGTACCAGACGCACAACGGAACCCTTCACCCACTCCATCTTCCGCGACCTGGGGGACGTTAACTTGGATGAGTTTGAGCTCCTCAATACAACTCATCCCCAAGACAACGTCAGTCGTGAGGCCCGGAACGAAGAATGCCGTGATATCATGGATGACACCGGAAATCAAGATCGGTAACCGGTACCTATCTCGAATTCGGCAGCCCGAACCATCAGCCATTCTCAATTCCGCCTCGGAGGTCTCCGGTTGTACTCCGTGAGTTTGAAGATGACGGACAACCTTCTCGCCTATCAGGTTTACAACCGCACCGGTATCCAACAGGGCATTAAAATCCAAGTCCAAAATCATAACACGTGTAAACGGGCGGATGTCAGACACGTGTGAGGATTCACCAGCCGAACAAGCAAAGTTTCCTACGAATCCGAGCCAGTTTGTCCACGAGTCGGAGGTCGTACGGCGCTGGGGCGTTGCGGACTCAGGTGGCCTCCTACAGACTGAGTCCGGCGGGAGTTTCCCGAGCGGCAGTCACAACGATAGGTATATACACCTTCTCGTTTACACCGGAAACATTTCAGCACCTTCGGCTGAGTACAATCACGGTACACGTGCCCCTCGACATCACAGTTGTAGCAGATGGGAGTCCTGCGCGAAGTAGACTGTAGCGGTGAAGCGTCCCTGCGCGATCCGCGTCGAGGACTAGGGGACCGGTTACTGGCACGCGGCCGTGCAGTACGGTCGTCGAACGACACCCGTTGGTTTGAGGGTTTATTCCCAACCCTAACATTTGCCTCCGTACGGTTAGGTTGCACAGGTGTTGCTGCCGCTGGTGGTAGGAAGACCTCAGGAACTGTACTGTCCGCGACCGCAATGTCCAACGCCCGATTGCCGTGGCGTTTGGCGACATACGCAGTTTCAGGGACCAAGGCCTGGGACGCAGGAGGGGGCGGTTTGAAAGTTTTTCTTTCCCGCAACACCTCTTCAAACTCCTCAGCTCGCTCAGAGAGTTCCGCCAAGGAGGTGAAGTCCTGCCGTCGAATCATAAATTTATATTCGGGCCTTATATTCCTATACACCAAATCGATTTTTTGTTGGTTGGAATAAGTACCTAGGCGTCGAATAAGGGTTGTGAGAGCAATAACAAAGTCCCGGAAAGGCTCTCCTTCACCCTGTGTTCTTTTCCTGACTTCCTCGTCGAGGTTTCGGTGATACGCAGGTGGGAAGAACTGGGCTTGGAACATTCTAACAAACTCGGGAAAAGAGTTCCAAAGGTCCCGGTTATTCCTGTACCAGAGCAAGGCTTGTCCTTGCAAAAGCTCGGGCATAGCTTTCAACAACTGGTCCGGGGAGAGGGAATAGGCTTCTCTAAGCTCTTCTAGGCGCTCGAGAAACGACACCGCATCACGCCTGCCGTCGAAGCGCACATTCCATTTCCTGACCAGATTGCACAGAGTCGGAAACGTTTTATCAACGTTATACGGCGTTTCACCAACAACCATATCTCGCCGATTTATGGGAGTGGAGACGGTATTCTGGAAAAGGGAGGCCTCACCTAACTGCGGAGGCTGCGTGACATTCCTTAAGTCCATCTGCGAGGAACGCAGATCTGCCAGACGATGGTGGAAGTCCGACTCCCCTGAGTTAGGCCCCAGCGTGGGTTCAACATGATGGCGAGCTAGGTTGTAATCAAGGCGTCGACCTTGCACCAAGCTGTCAATCACCCATTGCACGTAGGCAGGGTCAGCGTTAGGGGGCAATCCAAGAGTCTCGCGTATACCCGCCAGACCATCCGACATATCTCTGGTTGTAACACCAGGTGCCGCGGTGTGATGCTTTACCGGCCCATATGTCGGATAGTGGGGAAAATCAGCCGCTGAACAGCTACCCGTGACACTAGCAGGAGGGTCAAATATCGGTTGATAGGACACCGGGGGAACCACACTGGTATCACTTCGAGGGACGCTCTCCGAAGTGGAAGTCTGAGTTGCGCCCCGAGGGCGAAGCTGAGGCCAGTGGTCCAGGGGAAGTGTGGAGGGTGGCCGGTATGTCGAACCCATGGGCGGAATGGTGCTCCAGGTTACGCCACCGGGAGGTCGGTTGATTTCCGTTTGAAACACCGAAACCCTACGAGGTAAGGATCCCACCGGTTTACTAGTCGTTGTCATACGCGTAAAGTCAAAGTCGGACTGTACGGTAGACGTCGCAGGATTCCCAGTGTTTAATGGATGCTGAGCCCCCGTACTATAAACGGTTGTTAGCTCGGTGGGAGCAGGCGCTGTCGTCGTCACCTCACTCTGCGAGGTTAATAATCCCGAACCCATCTCAGGACCTGCAATGTCCGCCGAAGGGACACTTCTCCAATACTCCCTAAATCTCCGGCGTAGTTCCTCCACGCTACCATCCGTTACCAACCCATGGCGAGACATCTCCTCAATCAATCCCTGCTTAGGCAGTTCATGGATCCAACTCACCCGTGGGTCATCCATGGGTGACCTAGGAGCATAGGAAACGGTAGTTGTAGTTATTAGGCCACTACACGTAATTACTGTCGTCGACGGGGTTGTCGTCACCCCGCTGGCTGTAGTAACTAACATTGACTCGGTCGTCTTCATTTCAAAATAAATTCAACAAGCCAACTAAATTAAGTTAGTTTACAATTATCACGCAGCTTGTTTTAGGTTAGGCCTGTTACTTAATAAATTTATAAAAAAATTGAATAGGCTAAGGGGTGGTCAGTATTAGGCCAACAAAATAAATTCAATTATAATGGTTAATCCTCTAATACACCCTAGGCCTAAGTTAAATTTCCTACACCAAAATTCACCAATGAAAGAATATGGTTATAGCCTCATTAACTAGCCTAGCCTATAGGTTATATTCACCAATTCAATCACAATCAGTTACCCACCTAGAGGCCTAACTGAATTCTATCTTTTCACCAAACCACAATTGACTGTTATAAAGTTACTGGTCCAACTGATCGGGCGCCATTTTGTAACGTGAATTTCTAACTAATAAAAATAGTGAGGGTTATACTAGGTTCACCAAAACTTAGGAAATTCAGTCACTTGTAAAAATAAAAAGGAGTTCCTTGGAATCGCTCAGCACGGTCGCTGGGATAATTCCAGGGGTCAAGTAACCCACAGCCAATTGTTTCAATAGTTCAGTTAATTATACTTACAAGGAAGAATTCAGTAATTTAGTGGTTATCAAATACTAGGCAGATCTCTAACTAACTAGAATTAACTTACTTGTCACACTAACACAGATTTTAAACTCCCTATGTTAGGTTTCTGAAAATAGGCTAGTCTAATAGGATTTAGAAATAAAAGTCAAAATATATAGCTTCACCAGAGTAGGTTACAAGTCACCTTACTGGTTGCTACACGTTTTCACCAGACCTGTGCGAACCGGTCGTGGTTAAGGAAATAACCCGTAGGAAAACCTAATAAATGTCGATATTTAAACTATTGCAACGAGGGAGTTTACACAAAATAACGTATCCAACTAGCTCGTTTAAATTTCAAATGGAATGTCAGACGTTTATTGCAGAGATATTCTCACAGCTAGGGGACGACTCAACCCTAGCCTGTTACAAAAGAACAATCAACGTCTACAAATAATATTTTAAACTATTACAATTAAATTAACTGAAACTATACCTGGAGACAGAAACGAAATCCGTCGGTTAGCTTTAACCTAGATCCAATAAAAGAAAAGTTCTTCTTCAGTACTCCGCACCACACTTTACTTAAAACTCCGACGAGCACACAATTTAAGCAGTAGCGTTTAGCACAGTAGGCAGAACAAGAATGAGAGCCGGCTCATTTTCTTGAGTTCCCAATTTCTCGTAGAATCCTGATAACGTCACCAGCTGGACACTCCAGTTATCACAACAGCTGGTCGCAGGCTACCAGGGTCAGCAAAAAAAAAAGGATCACATCGTAACGTCTGTTTTTGTGACGTAGCTTGGAGCGAGAACGTCCTGTCGTCTGGCCTCAACCGGCGTTTGAGGTTATGTTATTGTTTACATGGGGTTATAGTGACGTGAGAGTTTTATTGGGTTTTATGGGGTTTGTATCGGCATTCTAACACCAAAATACAACCTTCTTTAAAAAAATGGGGAATGAGTCTATTCCCAGGGCTGTAGATATAGCCTTTCCCAGTGTTGGACACTGTGTGAGGAATAAGGGCTCACTAGGCCTAGGTAAGCCTATCACCTCGGTCGTGAAACAAAGGTTAATAGTGACCAATAACGTAGGTAAGTGGTCAAATTTTGCCCCCTAGAAATTTGGATCGTCACACCAAGTTACTGAATTCTTTCTTGTAAGTATAATTAACTGAACTATTGAAACAATTGGCTGTGAGTTACTTGACCCCTGGAATTATCCCAGCGACCGTGCTGAGCGATTCCAAGGAACTCCTTTTTATTTTTACAAGTGACTGAATTTCCTAAGTTTTGGTGAACCTAGTAAACCCTCACTATTTTTATTAGTTAGAAATTCACGTTACAAAATTACTATTGTTCGCATTTATTTTGGTTTTTAATGAACCTACAATACAATAACTGTATTATTTTAATGTGATAAACTTACAGTATATCAAACACAGTTTACGATAGATGAACTTAAGTCGAACAGCAACCCCTTAAAATTACTGACGCAACTGACTAATTGATAATTTATAAAAACTATTTCATAGATATAATTACTTCATATATTCAAAAAGTTCTTTGGTTCTTTTAATTGATATATATTTTAAAATTTAAACACAATGTACACTTAATTGTGTTTTTGGATATTGGTGTTGTTGATGATTGTATAAAAAATAACCCCCGTCGCAGAAGACGGGAATTTCCAATGGAATTTCAGATTTTTGCTTTCCCAGTAAAAACACCATAAAATCGAGTATGTAAGTTTGCTGTAATGGTGTGTTGTTAGAAAATGAAGGTTAATCAATAATTGGTGAAGGTAAACACAAAATTGTACCAATATCTGGCATTTTTTATTTTACCCATAAACCCCATGGAAGTGAGAATATATAGGTTTGCCGCCATATGGGTTTTGTAAGCAAGTATAGTTAAAACCTATCTTAATAGTACATACCAAATTTGATTAAGTTATGTCAACAAACAAGCAATTGAAACATAAGCAAAAATCATAGATAAATTATATAAATGATTATCAATATTGATAAATAAGCAGTTGGTGATACAGGGTTTTATTGATTTCAAATAAGGATGACATGAGACACACTTTTTTATTTTCTCCGAAACCAGTTAAAAATTCAAAATAAAAAATTGTTTTTTTCAAGCTCCTTTAAAAGGTTTCAGTAAAAATTTATGACTTAAAAAAATTAGGGTCTAAAAATGCCAAAAAATCAATTTTTTTACCCTTTTAAAAAACTATAAAACCCCGTTACCATTATCTGATCATTTTGGTTCACGATCTCATGAATATAGACTTTGGTCTTACTCCAACATACAAAATTTCATCGAAATTTGGACGTTCCTTTTAAAAGTTATCAAGACCACGGACACATATATAATATTTATAATATCATATTTATGAAATTGGACGAATGGTGTCTTTGGCTTTTGGGAAATTCAAAATGAAAAAAGTAACATGGTCCCGGGCTTAGGTCTTGGCTTGGTTACTAACGTAATAGCGTATCCCCTATATGAAAATTCGCTAAAACATATCAAAACTATATATATATATATATATATATATATATATATATATATATATATATGTATATATATATATATATATATGCTTTCAAAGCTTATATATATATATATATATATATATATATATATATATATATATATATATATATAAACTGCAATGATTCTAGATATAATCTTTCCTAACGAGCTTGGAAAAACAATTTGCTTCTTTAGGTTTAAATCTTTACAATCCTTAAGATGAATATTTTTTACATTTAATTGTTTTTTTCTTTAATCTTTTTTACTTTTAAACAACAGAAGACTAATTACATTTTTACAAGTAATAAAATTACCTGAGTATAGGCATCACTAGTGTAGTAGTAAAGAGATTAAGTACACTTGAGGACTGGCATAACCATGAAATATGGCCATGACATGTAGTAGTCGTAAAGCTATGAAACACACCTGAGGTTTGGTACATACTAGTAGTAAAACTTGACTAGCATCGAGTAAGTTATGACATTTGTTAAAGTCATTATACTACTACAATAAAGTTTTTAACAACAAATCTAATTTAGAATGTAGGAAATATTGCTCACTTCAAGGGTTACATAAGTTTTATATGAAGTTTTAATCACGTACGTTTATACGTTGGATGCGTGCGTTCGATTTTGTCTTGTAGAGATGGGCGTTCACTGAGTACGCTGCTTTTATATATACTGAATGTTTTATCGCAAAAATAACTTGAAATTTTACTATAGATATTTAAATAAAAATAAATATTTTATGATTCATTACAAGAATAACAGTGTGAGGCCCCCTCGCTCGGCCCCATGTACCTACCCACCTTCCATGGTCGAACCACATACAATATACACATTTCTTTGGACATTTATTTTGTATTAATGCACACAATCTGCTTTTAGTGGTTCATAATAATATTTTACTAGAATTATTGTAAAGTAAAAGTAGTAATAAATGTATTTATGAATAGGCTACAGTAGGCTCTATATGAAATATTGTATGAAACCTGCACTTTGGCTGGGTCCGAGAGTCATTATTGGAGAACAACCACGTGGTTTTGGGCCTAAGTATTTTGAAATGGCTAAGCTTATAGGGAAAATGTTAAATACAATTTATTATTAATTACCTTTGTTTTGTTTACAACTGTATTAAACCTCTAATGAAAAAAATCTTAAGAAACCCCGCTCATTTCAATCAAACGCAGAAATATTTAGGAATTGTAAAATCTTATTTTTGGATGGAAAATAGACTTCGTGAACTGATAAGGGCGCACCACAACATCGCGTCTACAGATGGACTGGTGGTGCGAGCACGTTGGTGTTGGTGTAGCTCTCCAATGGCGTCTCGGGGCGACGCGCGGCGTCTGTTCACCGACAGAGCTTCAAACCGCGGAGACTCATAAATGCTGATCACTACTCAGGTCATAGGTTATGCTTTGTTATGGTTTGATGATTTTAATAGGTCTTCAAAAATAAAAATATGGTGTTACTAAAAAGCTACGAAGCAGTAAAATCTTGTTACCGTAAATAATGATAATAATAATAATAATAATAATAATAAAATAAAAAAAACACCTGAAGATGAGGCCCCCTGTCTCTTGAGGCCCGGGGCAAACTGCCCCCTCTGCCCCCCCCCCCCTCTCGGCGGCCTTGACTACCAGCAAGAGTGGCAGCTTGCGATCGCACTCTTTGTTGACAGCTGTGTCGGGGCCTACGTTAACTCCGGGCCTGCATACTACCACCACTCCCTCCCGCTCTCGCGGCGAGGAAAGAGGCCGACTTTAAGGCTCCGGTCTACCTGAGCCCGAATGCCGCCTCGCGGCCGAGGCTATAGCGCTAGGCGAGTTTTATGGATGCAGAGGTTTAAGGGAATCGTGTTTTAAAATTAACTCATTAAGATAGAGATTAACTCTTAACTTTTTCTAAAAGTAGAAAGAAGGATCTCCGTCTTCTTTGGTTTTAGAATTTTTAAATAAAATTTCTAATTTCAGTTATAACTGTTTTAAATCATCTGTTTTTCACTAGTGGCAAGTTTTATAGATGCAGAGGTTTACGGGGATCGTGTTTCAAAACTAACCATTTAAGACAGAGATTGGCTATTTACTCTTTCTAAAAGTAAAAAGACGGATCACGTCGGCTCTATTTTTAGAATCTATACTTACTTAATACGCTATGGGGTTTTTTGTGTTGAGAACACTTCCTACAATTCTCTACCGATTTTCAATCTTTTGGCGTCGTTGGATATAGGGCTTATTCTGTAGTTGTTTCCGCCATAAATTGATGAGAATCGGACTTAAAATAACGGCGCTATCCACAAATTAAAATTAAAATTTCCCCATTAGAATAACATTGAGTTTGGTTTGAGCATTTTAAACATATGTTACGTACAGCTGTAGTTTTTGGAGACAACTGATATTGGATTGGTTGATTTTGGTATCTTATCTGCTAAATTCAGCCTAGAGCTATAACTAAGTTGTCATATTAAAAGAAGAATAACGGTGCTAAATTTCCTTATTTACACTTTGGTAATCTTACTTTGGTAGTTTCATCAAAACTAATGGAAAACTTCAATTGAAAATCGAGAAAACAGATGATTTTAGACAGTTATAGCTGAAATTATAAATTGTATTAAAAATTCTAAAAACAGAGCCGACGAAATCCGTCTTTTTCCTTTCAGAAAAAGTTGAGAGCCAATCTCTAGCTTAATTGGTTAGTTTTAAAACACGATCGCCGTAAACCTCTGCATCTATAAAACTTGCTACTAGAGAAAAACAGATGATTTTAGACAAATATAACTGAAATTAGAAATTTTATTTAAAAATTCTAAAACCAGAGAAGACGAGATCCGTCTTTCTACTTTTAGAAAAAGTTAAGAGTCAATCTCTATCTTAAAGAGTTAGTTTTAAAAAAATTGGTTGATCAAATTGGTTGATCTAATTATTTTGTAGATGTCTCAAACAACCTCAATTCCAACATTAGCAATCAAGTTCTGTCTGGATTCCCAAAATACCTAAGTGGAGATACAGTACTGGAAAGATTTCATCTCATCACAACAGAAAATCTTATGGAAATTTTTGCAAAACTGACACCCAAACATTCCTGTGGCATTGACGGCATAAGTATGCATGTCCTTAAGACCTGCAAAGAGGAAGTTTCTCGCCCTCTCACCCACATAATCAACTCTTCCTTGAATTCTGGAACCTTTCCACAAAACTGCAAAATGGCCATAGTAAAACCGATTTTCAAAAAGTCCGACAAGACCGATCCTGGTAACTATCGTCCAATCTCCCTCCTACCGTCTGTTTCAAAATTAATTGAAAAAGTTGTTTCGGAGCAACTTAACCATTTCCTGGAACACAATAACATACTGTGCAACAGACAGTATGGTTTCAGACAAAACAAATCAACCAAATTGGCATTGATTGATTTCATCAACAACTGCATCGATGCGATGGAGGCTGGGGAAACAGTAGTTGGCTGTTTCGCAGATCTCTCAAAAGCCTTCGATTGTGTCGATGCTGCAATTCTCTTAGAAAAACTGGCCTCAATCGGAATCTCTGGTCTGGCGCTGAAATGGCTTGAGTCTTACTTAGCTGAAAGATGCCAGATCACTGAGATTTTGCAAAACTCTGCTTCAAAACTTCAAAAAATTTCCTCCACTCCAAAGATCATTACGAACGGCGTTCCGTAAGGATCCGTTCTGGGGCCTCTCCTTTTCTTGGTTTACATCAACAACATCACAGACTGTGTCCCAATAGGTAACGTCTACTTGTTTGCGGATGACACAACATTATTCGTAAATGGGTCAGACTTGCCAAGACTGGAGGCAGAGTCTAATGAAAAGGCAAATGAATTAGCTAACTTTTTCTCATCAAACAAACTCAATTTAAATCCACAAAAAACCAGATACATGTGTATCCAAACTGCCCAAAGAAAAAATTCAAAAAACAATAGGACTCCGAACCTATTTATTGGAGAGGATCAAATTGAAATTTCAAAAACAGCCGATTTTTTGGGGGTGAGATTGGATGATAGGCTGGGATGGGAAGATCAGTTAAAGAAGCTTGAGGGGTCGTTAGCTCGAGGTCTCTATATTCTGCGTAGAATTAGAACCTACGGTAGCCTTCCCCTATCAAAGTTGGTTTACTTTGGCCTCTTCGAACAACACATTTCTTATTCAATAATTCTTTGGGGAGCTGTTAAGGGCAACCTTGAAAGAATTTTTGTCTGTCAAAAGAAGGCAATAAGGGCCATCCTGGGCATGCCGCCCCAGACCAGCTGTAGAGAAGCTTTCAAACAATTAGGCCTTCTCAAGGTCCCCTCACTATTCATCTTTGAATCAGTCTGCTATATAAAAACCCAAAATATTTCACCAACCTTTTCCAATCACAAATACCACACCCGACATAAAGGACTTCATGCAGAGCAACACAAACTAACCCAGACAGCAATGAACGTTTGCATGAAATTTGCAGATCAATTTCAACTGCAAACGAAAATGTTTGCTGTAAATATTCATTGATAACATGAAATTGTTTTAAGCACTTTCCGCAAATATGCAAGTTTACACTTCTCACAATTGCGGAAAGTTTTTCACAGATGTTTGCAAAAAGTGATCAACGAATGTTTTCAAAATGTGATCAACAAATGTTTACCAAAATTGATCAACGAATGTTTACCAAAAGTGATCAACGAATGTTTACCAAAAGTGATCAACGAATGTTTAATAAAAGTGATCAACGAATGTTTACCAAAAGTTATCAAGGAATGTTTTCCAAACGTGATCGACGAATGTTTACTAAACGTTATCAACGAATGTTTTCCAAAAGTTATCAACGAATGTTTTCAAAAGTTATCAACGAATGTTTTCCAAACGTTATCAACGAATGTTTTTTTAAATTAAAATCCATGTTGTATAGCCCCGGAGCCGTAATATAACTAAATAAGGATTTACCTTTCGTCAATCAGCTCCAAATTGTGTAACTTGATGTTACGGCCGTTTCGGCATTACAATGCCATCCTCAGACACACACAAGTTCAGCTGAAGTAGCCTCGTCATACGTTAAAAAATAAAACACATAACACACGTAAAAACAAATTTACATTTATAAACGCGCACAGGCCTGTCGCACACACGTTGCGCGGTAGCGGTCGTCATTGCCGCGAGAAGCCGACTGGGGTCTGCGTCGTCGGTCCTGGCGTGGTTGCGCTATCAGTTGCACTTTGTACTCCTAGCTGTGACTCTCTGTTCTGGTTTAAAATGTAGTTAAAAATGAAGTGGGATTTATATTGCAGTTTGTCATTTAGAATAAAATTGTTGCTATTTCCTTTGTGTGCCCTGTAAATTTCGTATTCTTCCAGTGTATCCAATCTATTGCTTTTCCTACAGGTGTGCAGAATGTCTAAGCCGGTGTCCAGATTGCTGATATTATGATTTGTGTCAACCAGGTGTTGTGCAAAAGATGATTTCTGTTTATCGGCTCTCGGATTTGGGTGGTGTTCTTTATATCTGGTTTTGAATGGACGACCTGTTTTCCCTATATAAAAGCTCGGGCAACTAGCGCATTTAATTTGGTAAACACCTGACTTCTCAGATTTCTCAGTTCTATCATTCAAGGAATTTAATTTGTTGAGGGATTTATTATTTGTCCTAAAAGCGATTTCAATATCATGTTTCTTTAATTCTTTTTTAAGCCCATATTGAATTGAATGGGAGTACTCTACACACACATACTTCTTCTTTTGCAATTCATCATTTTCGGCCCTTTTGTTTTTCTTTTTCTTTATTAAATTGTCAATCATACTACTACTATAACCATTAGCTGTAGCTATGTGTTTAATTATGTTTAATTCTCTCTGATAATTGATAACTGACATCGGTACATTTAATAACCTATATACCATACTGTTATAAGCGGCGAACTTCTGTGATGGAGGATGGTAAGATGAGTTATGGATGGTTTGGTCTGAGGTTGTAGGTTTTCTGTATATGCTAAAGTCCAATCTATTATCCAATTTTTCTATTGTTAAGTCCAAAAAATTTATCTTATTTGAGTCTTCTATTTCCATGGTGAACTTCAAATTTGGGGCTATGCTATTGAGGTATTTGTGTAACAAATCGAGCTGTCTGGTGTTACCATTGAACAGGAGAATGGTGTCGTCTACATATCTGTGATATTGCAAAATTTTTTGTTTTTGTTTATTTCTGTCTGAAAGTATGAATTCATTTTCAATATAATTTAAATAGATATCAGCCAGTATACATGATAGTGGGGAACCCATAGCTAGGCCTTCAGTTTGAGAGTAAAACTTGTTATCAAATACAAAATAATTTTGTTTTAGAACTTCTCTCAATAGAATTAAAAATTCATTAATCGCTTCCGGTAGCATGTTTGAACTATCATTCAGGTGTTTACCTACCAACTCCAAAGTTTTCTCAACTGGTACATTAGTGTATAAGTTCACAATGTCGAATGAAACCAATAAATCCTGCATTCTTACATTTAAGTTTTTGGTCTTATCAATAAAATCGTAAGTGTTCCTTAAACTGAAATTATTTTGAAACTGTATCTGATTCCTCAAGAATCTTGAGGAAACATCAAGTTACACAATTTGGAGCTGATTGACGAAAGGTAAATCCTTATTTAGTTTTTTTAAAGTTATCAACAAATGTTTTTCAAAAGTGATCAAAGCATGATTATCAAAAGTGACCAATGCATGTTTGCCAAAAGTGTTAAAAAGATGTTTGAAATAGTGTGCAACGAATAGTATATTTCACCACTCGTCCGGAAAGTGGCCCATTTCGGGGCGAGATAGTGTTTTACGCGCAAGGTGAAGCCAAGCTTAGAAAACACTACCTCGCCCCGAAATGGGTCACTTTTCGGACGAATTGTGAACGATACTATTCATCACGGTGCAATTAATAAAATATATGAATGTTTTAAAGGATAATTATTTGTAATTTTTTTCGTTAGTAGACATAGTTAACAGAGCCGGAATTCAAAATTTAATTTGTTTTGAATTCAGCTGATTGAGTTGTTGCTGTACGGGAAAAGTTTGTAGATGTACGGTAAAAAATTGTTTTCCTTGGACCGAAAGTAATGTTTATGTGCGGAAAAACAGCTAATGGTGACTAGTTTTATCTGTTTGGAAATAGACGACTTTTGAAGGCCTCAGCTGTACAGAACGTAGCTACTTTCAAATACAGAGTGATGAAAATAATTTTATAATAGAATGGGTTGCTGGTCATTTGTTAATAAATGTGGAACATAAATACGGTAGATATAAACTTATATGCAGCTTAATTTCAAACACCTTTAGTTATTTGACACGTCATGTGCAGAATGAACCGTAAAGTTATCCAAAAGTAAAACATTTAAAAATAAAATTACTGTAATTTAATCACATTGTACATAAACTTGAAAATAAATTGTTTTAAGATCGAGGTTTTTTAGAGTTATAAGCCATTATGAAACTTCCTTTAATATGTTTAATAAATTGCATGAACTATTATAAAATCAATGTTTTCTTTTGTTTCAATGAAATATAAAAAAAACTATAAACAGACAAATTCTTAAGCAGGGAACGTAAGAATAAAATTCGTTATTTTTCAAATATTTTAATTTTGAATTATTTACAGAGATTGGATAGATATATATAAAGATTATAAATTTAAAAATATATTATAGATTACAGATATATAGATGTATTACAGATATATCAATTCATAAACTATATATAAGTAGTTAGTTTGGTTCTGGTTGACGAGCTCCTTTGGATTTCCTGAAAAAAAATACAATGAATTAAAAAATATATAGGCCTATATAAATGACCTAATCTATACTTATTTAATACGCTAAGGGTTTTTTTGTGTTAACTCCTCCTACAATTCTCACCCGATTTTCATGTTTTTGGTGTCGTTGGATAAGACTTGGTCTGTAGTTGTTTCCGCCAAAAATTGATGAGAATCGGACTTAAAGTAAGGG
Source organism: Neoaliturus tenellus (assembly GCA_030545055.2). Taxonomy (NCBI): domain Eukaryota; kingdom Metazoa; phylum Arthropoda; class Insecta; order Hemiptera; family Cicadellidae; genus Neoaliturus; species Neoaliturus tenellus. The sequence continues at coordinate 87,233,833 of CM061535.1, forward strand.
CTCTATCCACAAATTAAATTTGAAAATTTTCCATTAGAATAACATTGCGATTGGTTTGAGAATTTTAAACATCTGTTAACGTTCAGCTGTAGTTTTGGTGATCACTGATATTCACAATATTGAATTGGTAGGGTTTAATTGATTTAGAACTAAATGTAACTTTTGTATTGTATAAAAATAAACTTCTCGATTTCGAGTAACACGTGCACTAGTTAATACTTTAATCATCTATTTTTCACCTATTTCTAGTTGAAAAGGCTTTAGTGTTTGGTATCTTATTTGTGCTTCAAAATACTCACAACTTTTGAAATCTGTAATGCATGTTACATTAATTTATTTTAAACAATAGTACTTGGGGAACCATGCATTTTCTCGATTAATCATGTATAATTTGTAAGACAAGCTTGTTTGCTCTGCTCACTCGCCAGGCCAAGGGATGCTACATTCTGGTTTATATAATGAATCTCAGATTTGAAATCCATTTCATGAATTTTTACAGTCATCAACCGATTGAGTAACATCAGTTTTAGGACTGTTTGCACCATTTTAACCTGGACATAAGTAAATATTTACAGGGTGTTTGGAAAAATCGTTTCAGGAATTCAGGAGGTTATTGTCCACATCAAAATGAGCGAGAAAGTTCCTATAAACATATGTCCTAAAATGCTTCGTTAACCCGCTAGCCGCCAATTGTTTTTTCACAACAAATAATTTTTATTTCCGTAACAAATAGGCTAATTGTATTAAGTTCATATTTTTCATGGACCTTTGTCACAACAAGTTCCATTTTCAGGGGAAAAAATCTTCCGATGTTTTTTTTCAAAATGGCGCAATTTTAAAAGTTCAAACTCAAATAACTCAAACCCTGTAAAGTTTACAAGACACAAAAAAGTTGAAAAATTAAATTATCTAACCAATGGTACCAAGTTTGTAAGGATCTAACAACAAAAAATAATGGAGTTATTGCGATTTTTATGTTGAAAAACATTGATTTTTCATTAGAACTCATGGAAATTAAGGTTATTTTAGTAGAAAAATCGCAATAACTCCATTATTTGTAGTTAGATACTTATAAACTTGATATCATTGGTTAAATAATATAATTTGTAATTTTTTTTGTCTTTTATAAAATTTTGATATAATTCGCCGATTTTGAGTTATTTGAGTTTGAAAAATTAAAATGGCTGCCATTTTCAAAATACATATCAGAAAAAAATAATTTTTTTCCTGAAAATGAACATTAGTGTGATAAAGATTCATGTCAAATATGAACTTAATAAAATGATTCGTTACGGAAATAAAAACTATTTGGTATAAAAACAAATTGGCGTCTAGCGGGTTAACGAAGCATTTTAGGACATATGTTTATGGGAACTTTTTTGCTGATTTTGATGTGGGCAAGAACCTCCTGAATTCCTGAAACGTTTTTTTTCCGAACACCAGTAGTGTGTTTTGGCCACTTTTAAAACCGGCCACGTGCCCTCCGAGCCACGTGACGCGGCAGCTGGCGCCAGCTGCCATGTCACATAGCTTCCGGTGGGGGTTAGAGGGTATATATGAGATGCTGTAGTTATATGTTATGCCATATAGGTTGGGGTGGAGATGGCGATAGTGTTGGCGTTAGGGTGAAGTGAATTTGCGCATAAAATTAAAAGTTAGTTTAAAATTGAAATTCGTCGGTGTTAACGAAACTCTAACAGTTGAAGAAAAATTAAGAGTTAGTTCAAAATTGAAATTCAAACTTATAACTGAGATGTGGAAAATATGTCAAGGTCATCCAGAGTAAGTTTTAAAAAATTCTATCCAACTATCACCAGAAATAGTTTTAAGTTGAAGTAGTTGGTGATAGCGGGATAATTGATTCGTGCCATGGGAGAGGTGTTTCTCGTTTGAAAGTTGGCGATCGAATGAGAAGCGCCGCCTAGGGAGAGGGCTTATAAAATGGCAACCTTCCCCCCACCACCCCTTCCCCCACTCCTTTAGACCAATAACCGGTCGCCGACTCTATGTGGTGAAACTGAACTAGACATGGCGGCCGCCATGGATAATTCTAACCTCAAATCTTAGCTCAGCTGAAGAGAATAGAGGAGCATGAAGTAGGAATTGTGGTGACAGCACTTATATGAGGAATAGTAGGGGTAAAATAAAAAAACTTGTTGAACACAGTCGATAGGTGTAACAAGTTCAAAGTTGTTGAATTGTAACATAGAATGCAAAATGTTGTAAATAACACTATCATCAACATTAACCTGCGAAGTCTTTGAAGAGTATAATGGGTTAAAACTGTACTTCTTCCTAACTCTATTTAAATTAGTTCTACACTTTGAAATTGAAGGTTTAGAAGTATTCCGTAATATGTGTTGTGTTCGCAAAAGCTTTAACTTTAAACATTGTGCAACCATCATAACTGATGTGTTACATTTAGAAGTTAAAAGAAGACTGAGATATAAAATGAAGTGTAAAAGAAATTGAAACAGAACACTATAGTAGTAATATTTGAGGTTAGAATTAACTAGACTCATTTAATGAAGTGGCTAGGAAGCCACATGCTGATGAATGGTAAATTGCATGTTAGAAGTAACGAAGTAGTCATAAAGTAAAACTAATGAGAGGTGATGACTGTGTGGATGCAAGGCAATGAATGTTCGTGGCGCGATAAACTATCCCCCTTTTATAGAGGCAGTAATAACCCAAGCCAAATGCCGGCAGATGCCGACCAACTACCTGGTTTTATAGCGGCAATTACTCCGGGCAGCTGCCGGACAAATGGTAAGAGAAGTAGGGGGTTTTGGGGCAATGACCGGAAAGGTCAATGACCCCCCCCCCCCCCCGAAAAAATGGAGCACCCCCCCCCCTTCCCCCACCACTCCTTCCCCCACTCCTTCAGGCCAATGACCGGTCACCCGGTCATCGTCGGTCGCCGACTCTATGTGGTAAAACTGAACTAAACATGGCAGCTGCCATGGATAATTCTAACCTCAAACCTGCTGCGCATGCAACGAGTTCTCCGGATCGGAATAGTGACTATGCTATTGCGCATGCGCCTAGTCCTGTATTACTCACTTTAGCGCTACTGCACATGGATAATTCTAACCTCAAACCTTGGTTTTGCGTTGCTGTGCATATGCTGCTCCCCACTCCTTCGCCTTCCTTTTACACTGCTGCGAACTGGACTGGATTGAACACTGTACTGGAGTGAAACAACTTCCCCCACTACTCGAGAATCCGAGGAGCAATACGAGTCTGATTTTAGCGTCAGTCGTCAACAAACTTTCATAGCGAAAGGTTGTTGGCGACTCAGCAAGAGGTTTCAAATATATAGTAGGCCTATATATATTTGAACTTCTTATACTACGTTGCGTTTTTTAATGCAATGTGGTATGTGTGTGTGTGTGTGTGTGTGTGTGTGTGTGTGTGTGTGTTTAGTTGTATTTAATTTAAGAAATAAATTGCGCATTGCGATGTTAGTTTTAAGTTTGGTTTAGCATTAAGGTGTATTAATTTTTAAGAGGTTTTTAGCATTAAGGTGTATTAATTTTAAGAATAATGATGGTATTTGGTTGTGTTGAATTATTTGGTTTTTTAATAATGATGTGTTGTTAGTTTTAAGTGTTGCTAATACTAATTAATGTTGTTTTGCCTTACAGCTAGATGTTAGGGGGTAGATTAAATGTAAATTCAGAAGTTCGGTTGAACTTCACTTAGAAGGGGTGGGACATCCGCAAAATGCGGACTAGGTTTTTGCATTTTGTTTAGGAATATAATGGGTGGGATTAGTTTGGGTGGGGTTAGAGTTGCGTTTCTGCATTAACTGTTCCAGTTTCCCTGAAATTAATGGTTACGCTTTGATGCGGACGGGAAGTTACGCTTTGATGCGGACTGCCCAGGGACCTCCCTTGCAGAACGTAACTAGTGGGTTGGGAGTGGGAACCGTTAGGCAAACAGGGTGGTGGGAACAGTATTACTGTTCCCATCACCTTGGATCATTATAAATCTTGAATGACCTTGACCCACTTTTGGAAGGGTCAATGACCCCCCCCCTCCCCCCCCCTCCCCCCCTCCCCCCCCGAAAAAATGGAGTCGATTCCCCCCCCCTTCTCCCACTCCTACCCCCACTCCTTCCCCCACTACTCCGGGTGAACGACCGGTCATGACCTGAAAAATTAAAATGGCTATAACTTGATAACGGATTGACGGATTTGGACAAGCGATACATCATTGAAAAAGTCTATGTAAGACAAACATTTTGGTAAAAGAAGAATTTGGTTATTTTATTTTAGTCAAAAGTTATGCGAATTATTTTAAATAAATACCTTCTCTTTCCCCTTTTCCCCCACCTCCCAGGTCAATAATCAGTCTCAGCCAGCTGCTACCCCTCTCATTTGCATATTGTTATAAAAGATGCACCGACTGCGGCTAACATTTCATTCTGATTCCAGACGTTACGCTGCGAACTTGGAGCCACAACCATGTCATCTCTGCCAACTACAACTTCTACTTTAACTTCTACTTCAACTTCTACTACGGCTGTTACTGCACCTAAGAAAACTCTTCGTCTGAAAAATCCTCCTGACTGGTACAAGAAGCAACTTGGATCCCAACCTTCAACTTCTGGAGCTATTCTTCCGCCAACCAACACTTCTAGACTTCGCAGTATTTTTTCACCACCTTCACCTTCGCCTTCAAACGACTCCGCACCACCATCAACTATGATGCCGCCACCGCAGAAGCCAGTTCCCCGTCTTAATACCCCTTCAATTGAAACTATTGTTCATCGCCTTAGTACACCCATCATCCCACTATCACCATTGCCTCCTACCCCACCACTTACTATGCCTGAAGACCACACATTTCATAAAACTAAATCCACTAAGCCTACTCCCAAACCTGCTCCTAAGCCTGCTCCTTCAGAGCAATTTCAATTATTACAAGAAGAGCGTCGTAGGGCATTTAGCCGTCCCACTACTTGCCCTGAAGTGCTCACTAGGGGAATTAAGAAAGGATCAGCTTGTGGTAGGAAATGTGTTAAAAACGAAAGTTTTTGCCATGTACATGTCGTAAAACACCTTTCTGAACCACAACTGACAAAAACCCCCACTATTGAATACCAATCCAAAATTATTGGTGTGAAAGGAAATAGGCTTAAGAGAGGTTGTGTTTATTTTTTTGAAAGTGTTATTGACAACGAACACATTTTGGCAAGTTGTAATGGCGAAAAATATAATATTAAAGTAATTGAATCCTTGCGCAAAGAGAAATCCGTTTATGAGTTAGACTCTAAAGACTATCTCCTCAGACACAAAGTGGATGGTATTACAAGGTGGGGGCGTAGAAAGTAAATTCACATAGTTTTTTTCCAAATTGTTGCTTAAAAAATAATGGGGGAGAAACACAATGCGTTATAGCGTTGTGTTTCTCCCCCATTATTTTTTAATACTCTAAGTCTTGTGACCTACTAACCTACTTCCATCCGAGTAGTAAGAAAAGTACTTCCCCCCACTCCTTTGGGTGGATGTCTGGTCACGGTCAGCTCTTACCCCTCATTTGCATACTATTATAAAAGCAGAGCGAGCGTTGGTCACTCCTTCATTTTGCTTCTACACGCCGCTCCTGTCGTTTCGTCTCTGCTGTTTACAATATTTCTTGCTTTAAAATGCCTCCTCATCTGAATGAAAATTTTAATTCTTCTGAAATTTCTGATGTTTTTGAACAATCTGAAGACACTTTAAGTAACAACAGTGAAAGTGAAGATGATGAGGACGATGATGATTATACTGTTGAACTTAGTGAAGAACGTAAAGTTATAGCAATTGATCCACAATTTCCATTTGATACAATAGAAAAGTTTATGGCTGAAGCTAATAAATGGTTGGACTCAGGATGTTATGTACGAATTGACTCTTTTATATTGTATGGTGATAGTCATTCTTTCCTTGTCACACCAAATGATAGAGACCGCATGTTGCAGTGGGCACAATCTATGATGGAGTGCTATGAACAAGGTGTGGACACTGGCGGCTATTTTCTTGCACAACTAGTGTAATAACAAAATTACCCTTCCCCCACCCTACACCCTATCCCTTTCAAATTCTATAAAGAAGGGGGAAAGGAGTGGGAATTATAAAATGGTGGGGGAATGTGTATAAATGCAGGTTGTTTGAAGAGACTTTTATTATTGTGGCTTTAGCAGAAACAACATGGAGTTTAAATCTTCAGCAAAAATAAGGAACAACATAATAAAGAGAGAAATTCGCAAGAAAGAAAAGATTGAACTTATAAAATTACAACTTATAATACCTTCTATTGAAATTGGATGTAGCAAAATAAAGACTTTGGTGAAAACTAACGAATATTTGTTACAATTGCTAAAAACAATCGAAGAATTGAAAAGCAAGAATGGACATTCTACATAGTAAAATTTGAACATTTTAATATAAATAAGTAAACCCAAAAAAGTAGATGTAGAATAGAGAGCGAGGAATAGATCACTTTGTGGTAATGGACTAACATGCCACTTAGTGCTCTATTCCTCGTTCTCGCGTTAAATTGGATTACCTTGACCTATTTGTTCAACTGTTAGAATTTGGTTAACACTGTTGAATTTCAGTTTTGAACTAACGTTTATTTTTGTTCAACTGTTAGAGTTTTTTAATACTGTGGAATTTTAGTTTTAAACTAACTTTTAATTTATGCGAATTTTTAGTTCAACTCTAGTTAATTTATGCACAAATTTAGTTTAACCAAGTGTCTGTGCTCTAACCATTTCTACCTAAAAGTAACTAGAATTAGTTGGGTGGGGGAAAGTTCGTTAAAGCTCGAATATAAAGAAGTATATACTAAAACTCCAATGGGAATAAAGAACACGAATGAACAATTAGTTTGTAGACGGTTAATATTTTTGTTCAAAACGTTTGATTTCTTTGGATAGTGAAGAAGATGAAATAGTGGTGGGGGAACCGTTATAAAAGGAGGAACATGAAAGCCCATTTCATTTCTTGGCGAAATTTCGAAGAGTAAACATCTCAACCTGTATAGTTGTGATAAATGTTCGGAATCGTTTCACGATGAAATTCTATTAGACTGTCATAAAGAACTAATTCACAACAACCCAGAAGAAAAACAAGAACAACAAGAACAAGAACAAGAACAAGAACAACAAGAAGAACAAGATGAACAAGATGAAATAACAGCAACATCTTCAACTACTTTACCGAATCTACAAGTATTTGCATTACCTGGTAAAGTAGTAATGCATCATAAGATTCAAAATGAAAACTTGAAGCTAGAAGAATTTATTAGAGAAGCAAAACCAATCATAAGTAAAACTTTAAAAGAAGAATTGAAAAGATTAAACTTTCTTAAATTTGGTTTACTACTAGAAGCTATGTTTATAAATGTACAAGAAGAATTATCACCAAGAGGATTCATAACAAAAAACCGAACCATTATGGAAAGTTCAAACATTGATTCAATAGTAGAAAACTGTATAGAAGAAATATTAACAAAAATTCAGGAACACGAAGGAAGAGGATCCGGATGGAGTCTTACAAGTATTGAAGTATTAGATATAAGAGTTCATAAACATGGATATGGACTAATGGGATCTAGTTACATTCCTTTACCCAAAAGAATTAAGGATACAAGATCATGTATTAATGTGAAAAATCAAGATAATGAATGTTTTAGATATGCGATGACATCTAAGTTTGTACCAAATCATTTCGATAAACCTAACCAACACTATGAAAATCAAAGACATAGGTACAATTTTCAAGGAATTACTTACCCTGTATCACTGAAAGATATATCAAAATTTGAGAAGAAAAATCCTGGTACATCTATCAATGTTTTTGCATTAGATAGTTCAAACAAAGTGTATCCTTTACGTGTTGTAAAAGAAGAGCTACCAGATCATACGGATTTACTACTACTAACGCGAGGAGATGTGTCTCACTATGTGTACATAAAGAAATTCGACTCTCTTGTTAACAAGCAGCTTTCTAAAGATCGACACAGAAAGATAATTTGCAAGAGATGTTTTAATTTTCAACGAGAAGGAAGACAAGGAAGAGAATGGTTACAAGAGCACAAAAGGCTATGTAACAATAATTATGAAGCAAAGATTAATTTACCTTCGGAAAACAGAGCATTTGTTACGTTTCAAAAGGTTCATCATCAATACCGTATCCCTATAGTTGTATATGCGGACTTTGAATCAACACTAATTCCTATAGAAGATGAAAATTGTGAAGCTAGAAAAAGTGTCAAATATCAAATGCACAAACCAAATAGTTTTTGTTTAATGGTTAAATCAACATTATCAGAAGAACATTTAAACCAATATGGATTAACTTCAGAACCTTTAGTATATCGTGGTGAAAATGTGGAAACAATATTTCTTGACCATTTATATTTAATAGCTGAAAATGTACAAAGATTATATACGGATATCGTACCAATGAAACCGATGGAGGAAGAAGAGGAAATTCAACATGAAAATGCAACTCACTGTTTCTTATGTAAAAATGAATTTACCATTGACAATTATAAAGTTAAAGATCATGACCACCTTACAGGTTATTACAGGGGTGCTGCTTGTAATAAATGCAATTTGAGCTATCGTTTACCACTATTTATTCCTGTGGTTCTGCATAACCTCAGTGGGTACGATGCTCATTTTATAATACCTGAACTAGGAAGAGACGACGGTAAAATTGATGTGTTAGCTGAAACTTCAGAGAAGTTCATAAGTTTTTCCAAAGAAGTTGGAAACATGAAACTAAGATTCTTGGACTCCTACAGATTTATGCCGTCGAGTTTGTCCAAACTTTCAGAAAATTTAAGGAAACAAGATTTCATCGAAACAAAGAAGATTGTAAATAACGACAAACTGGATTTGGTACTTCGGAAAGGTGTGTTTCCATATGATTACATAGACAGTTTAGAAAGATTTAATGAAACATCACTTCCGGCTAAAGAAGAATTCAAAAGTAAACTTTATGACATGGACATATCTCAAGAGGACTATGATCATGCATGTAAAGTATGGAACGATTTAGGATTTAGAACATTGTGAGAATATTCAGATTTTTATGTTAAATTGGATGTAACTTTACTATGTGATATAATGGAAGAATTTAGAAATACATGTTTTGCGGCATATGGATTGGACCCTCTTCATTCGTACACTTCACCTGGATTAGCATGGCAAGCTATGTTGAAAGAAACAAATTGTAAAATACAACTTCTTACTGATATAGATATGGTTATGATGTTAGAGTCAGGAGTTCGAGGGGGATTGACGCAAAGCGTTACACGACATTTCAAGGCGAACAACAAGTATCTGCCCGATTATGATGCATCAAAACCAACAACATTCCTGGGTTATTTTGATGCAAATAACTTATACTGATGGGCAATGTCGAATCCCCTTCCATATGATAATTTTAAATGGATAGATCCAGAATCGATTGGAAACATAATGGATATACCGAAGCATGGTGAAACTGGTTACATTTTTGATGTTAATTTTGAATATCCTGAACATCTTCATGATCAACATTATGATTTACCACTTCTTCCGAAGACTGAAATTTCCCCTACTGGAAGATGGCCAAAATTAATGATGACTTTAACCGACAAGTCTCGATATGTTGGACACTACTGGATGATACAACAAGCTTTAGACTTAGGATTGAGAATTACAAAAATTAATCGAGTACTACAATTTTCTCAATCTTGTTGGTTAAAACCTTACATCGACAACAACACAAGAAGAAGAGCCACCGCTACATCAAGTTTTCAAAAAGATTTTTTCAAATTAATGAATAACGCAATATTTGGCAAGACTTTGGAAAACAAAAGGAAACATAAGGATATCAAATTGGTAACTGATCCAGTAAAATTACAGAAATTGGTGCAACAACCAAACTTTGGTTCATCTATAATTATTAATGAAAATCTAGTTCTTATTTCCATGAACAAGAAGTCAGTTACAATGGATCGTCCTTTGTATCTTGGAATGTCAATCTTGGATATTTCAAAAACACATATGTACGAGTTTCATTATAAGAAGATGGTTAACTATTATGGAAGAGAGAACATTGGTATTGCATATATGGACACGGATGCACTAATTTACTGGATTAAAACAAATGACATGTATGAAGATCTACGCACCTTTATATATAAAGATGATTTCGACTTTTCCGATTATCCTAAGGATCATCCAAATTACGACTATGACAGAAATAAGAAAGTATTGGGAAAATTTAAAGATGAAACAAATGGTGTGCCGATGATGGAAATTGTAGCATTAATGTCCAAACTGTATTCATTTCAACTGTACATAAACGAGAGGAACGAACATCAAGTCACGAAGAAGGCCAAAGGAATAAAAACTTCTTTCCTGAAGAAGAACGTACAGTTTGAACATTATAAAAGATGTTTGTTTGAAAATGTTGAAACAACTGCAACGTTCAACACTATTAGAAGTTATAATCATCAACTTTTTAGTGTCAAACAAACAAAGTGGGCATTAAGCTACAAAGATGACAAGCGCCATATTTTAGAAGATAAAATTAATACTTTACCATTCGGCCACTACTCTCTAAACCCTATCGACCAGTAAACCTATTCTTCGTCCTCTACCTTCTTCCTTTTTCCTTTCCGTAAAGAAGAGGGGACATGGCAAGCCCAATGCCATGTTCCCTCTTTTTTACACTAATATGAAATGGCCTTGACCTATATTCAAACTATATAAATGAGAATAAACTATTCTATGGATCAGTATTTTTACAAGCGGTGTACAAGCAACATCTGAAGATGGAAAGTGTGAAGGACAAGATTGTAAATGAACTACATAAACCAGCAAGAAGAAGATTTCCAAGAAGAAGTACAATCATTAAAGGAATGAATGATCTTTATCAAGCTGATCTCATTGAAATGATACCGCACAGTAAATTAAACAAAGTATTTAAATATATTTTAACAATTATAGACTGTTTTACTAAAATAGCTGACGCTTTTCCATTGAAGGATAAGACTGGTAAAAGTGTTACAAAAGCTATGGAAACCACAATACAAAGAAATAAATTTAAAATTAAACATCTACAGACCGATGATGGAAAAGAATATTTTAATAAAGACTTTGGAGCTTTGATGAAGAAATATCAAAAAAATCATTATTCTACAAATTCTGAATTTAAAGCTTCAATAATTGAAAGATTCAATAGAACATTAAAAGGTGCGATGTATAAACAATTTTCAAAAAGAGGATCATACGTGTGGTATGACATATTACCACAACTTATAAAAGAGTATAACAACAAATATCATCGTACCATTGGAATGAAACCTATCCAGGTAAATAGTGCTAATGCCAAAATTGTATTACAACGCATTAAAAATAATACAACACCGAAATTGGAAAAATTGCAACCAAAGAAGTTCAAGGTCAACGATAAAGTTCGTATAAGCAAATACAAAGGTGTATTTAGTAAAAGATATCTACCAAATTGGACTAATGAAGTATTTACAATTTATAAAGTGCAACCAACTATACCTGAAACCTATTTATTAAAGGATAACAAGGGTGAATTACTTCAAGGTGGATTTTACGGACACGAATTGTTGAAATCAACAGTCGGTGATGTATATCTTGTCGAGAAGATTTTACAAAGGAAAAAGGATATGGTTAAAGTCCGGTGGTTAGGGTTTGATAAAAGTGAAGACTCTTGGATTCCTTCAAAAGACTTAGTATAGTTGTTTAATAGCTCATTGTGTGTTTAACCTTTATACAAGATGGAGATTGTACAACAAAAAGACCGATTTAATATCAATAACATTGATGAATTGACAGTTGACAATGATAAGTTAAATCATGGAAAACATGGTGAATTACTACCAAATACGATAAGATGTCTAATAACTGGTCCTTCAAATTGTGGAAAAACTAATGTTGTTTTTAACCTTATAACTAATCCTAAAGGATTGCGTTTTAATAATATATACATTTTTTCAAAATCATTGCAACAACCAAAATATCAATTATTGGATAAAGTACTTGCAAGTGTACCTGAAGTGAATTTTTACAAGTTTAATGCCAGTGAAACAATTATGCAACCAAATGAAGCAAAACCATTTTCTATTTTTATATTTGACGATGTTTCTTGTGAAAATCATGACACAATAAGGAATTATTTTGCTATGGGAAGACATCATAATATTGATAGCATTTATATTGGTCAAACATACAGTAAAATTCCAAAACAACTTATAAGAGACAATGCAAATATGTTGATCATCTTCAAGCAAGATGAAACAAATTTAAAGCATATATATAATGATCATGTAAATGCGGATATGCCATTTGAAAAATTTAAAGAGATGTGTGGCAAAGCATGGAATGAGAAATATAGCTTTCTCGTTATTATGAAGGAAGAAGATATTAAAAATGGTAGATATCGTATAGGGTTGGATAAATTTGTATTTATGCGTTGAACTACCGATGCTACATCTAGTTACACGTTGAACTTCACAGTGTCAACATGGTGAATCAAGAAAAACTATTGAAAGAAATAAAATCACTCAGTGATTCTATTAGGATGAAGAATCGTGCATTGAGGATGGGTTTAAGTGAAAGAGAAGAATTTCTAGAGACTACATTTAAACCTTATACGGAACCTTTAAAACAGATATCAGAAACTATTGGTAAACCTCGTTATGAAGGAGATGTTTCACTACCAGTTTCTAAACAAGAAGTACAAGCATTAAAAAAAGAAGAAGATGATGATTCATATACAAGTGCTAGTGAGCAAGAAGAAACAAAAGAAGAAGAACCAATTGTTGAAAAGGAAGAAGAACAGCCAATACCTGAAGCTGAACAATCTATTCCAAATTTAACTCAATTGAGTAGCGATATATTACAACATGGACCTCTTGGAAGAAAATATATAATGAAAATGCTACATGACATGAAATCACACCCGAATTTGAGTAGATCACACGTATACGGAGCAAGAATTGATGGGAATGAATTGAAGATTGGCGATTCAAAGCTTGAAATAACACAAGACGATTACATCATTATTGGTGAGCATAGATATAAAGGAACAAAAGGATTATATGAATTAATTTTTAAAAACATACCACTAAGATATTCATCCAAAGATTTAAGTCTTTTTAAGGAGATTCTAAAAAATACTAACGCTCATAAAAGAAACTACTTAAAGGATGGAATGATTAATCGTTCACGTGCAACAAAATATAACATCGTTATAAAAAAGTTGTTTCCTCCACGAAAATTGCCAACATTACGTACTGCACCAGCGGTAAGACAACCACTGAAAAGAAAATCTTTATCACTTATGGATTTATCACTTCTTGAACAACATGGTAAAAAGAGTAAAGGAGATACTTCAACATCTGGTAAAGGATTGATGAAAAATCTATACAATACAAATGTAATTTACTACAATGACATCAATAAATTGGTTGATAGAATGAGACTATTGCATGAAGCCATGGAAGCTGGTCATACAGGTTTAAATAATGAATGGGTAGCTCTGATTGATGAACTCAGGAATCGCGGCATAATTGTATAATTGTCCGCGGATATATAAGAGTTGCAGGTGTATAATGTGTCAGTTCTAACATGAGCGTTGACAAGTTCGGACGCTACTCCGCGTTAGGAGTGCAAGTTGGAGAAAACAGAAAAAGAAGTGGATTACCGCAAACACCCGAAGGTGACTATAACATAAATAATAAACGTTTAAAGTTTGTTAAAGATCCAGAAGAAGATGGAGATGCAACAAATTTAAAGACAGTAAAGGAGGAAACATCTACAAGTTTAAAACTTGACAACAACCAACTGTATGATGCAAAATCTCACAGGGTTATTAACGTTGCAAAACCAGTCAACAATGGAGATGTTGTTAATAAAAGCTATTTTCTATCTGCGATGGAATACGCTTTACTGTTGGAAAAGACTAAAAGTGGAAAAAAGTACAATGCTTTAAATTATAAAATAACTAATGTGGCAGATCCAACCGAGGATACAGATACAATTAATAAGCGTTATTTGCACTCTGTAATACCAGAAAAGAAAAAAGATGGATTTTCCTTCTATAAATATACTATAAACGATATTGGATATCCTAAAGAAGAAAGTGATGGTGTTAATATAAAATACATTAAAGATAATTGTATTTTATATAATAGTGCAGTTATTGATTGTCATGGAAAAGTGTTGTCCAATCTGGAAGATGGTTCAACTCCATCTGATGCTGCTACCGTGAGACAAATGAATGAAAGCTTGAAAAAAGGAACATCCGCTTTTGTTAAACAGAATCAGGTGGTGTCAAAGAAAGGTGATGAGTTTATGCAAGGAAGTGAAAAGTTTACCTTACTACAACTAAAAAATGACAAGTGGGATGGAAAAAATAAAAGATTGTCAAATATAAGTTTAGGCACGGAAGAACATGATGCTGTTATTTTAACACAAGTACCACAACTATCAGCTACTGGTGTTAATTTTATATGTAAAGGTAGACGATTAACCCAAGTTAAATCTGGTAAAGATGATCAGGATTGTGTTGTTGTAAAACAAACTATAGTTTTAGATAAAATAAATAACGTATATGATGGAAAAAATAGAAGAATATCTAACATATCAGCAGGAATAGCTCCGAATGATGTTGCTACTATTAATCAAGTTATAGCAACCTCTAATAACGATCCATCTGCGTATACATGTAATGGTAAACGTATCACATATCTTGATAATCCTACACGTAACAAAGATGCTACTAATGTAGAGTATGTAATGAATCTTGTAGGTAATGTAGTTATTGATATGCATAATCATTTGATTAATGCATCGATGAAACACAATAAAATCGAAGATTCTCAGAGAAACCAATGGATTAAAGATGAAATCATTGATAGATACTAGTAAAACTTATGAATATTTAAGTATGGAATATACAAAAAAGGATTCATTATCATAAAGTATTTCATAGAGTGAAGACGTTGGTTAAATAAAACAGCATAATGAAGACCGTATCGCTCAGTCGTCGTCAAGACAGCGGCAAGAGAGGACGTGGTTTAACATCAGCTGCATTATCCCTGCTCAGACGGATTCCAATTGGTGCTGTTGTGAATCGAGCGATAGACGCTTTACCCTACGAATTACATCTGCCCGGAGGTTATCAATATTGTGGACCTGGAACTAAGTTGGCAAAACGTTTAGCAAGAGGAGATCCTGGAATTAATAAATTAGATCAAGCTTGCAAAGAACACGATATAGCATATTCAAAGTATAAAGATTCTACAAATAGATCAATAGCAGATAAAATTCTAGCGGAAAAAGCTTGGCAAAGAGTAAAATTTAAGTGACGCAAGTATTGCAGAAAAAGCATCGGCTTGGGCAGTAACTACAGCCATGAAGACGAAAGCAAAGTTAGGTGGTGGAAAACGTCGCAGAGGAAGACCTGCAAAGAGAGGCACACCCAAAAGAGGTGGAAACATTAAAAAAGGACGTCGTAGAACTCATAAAGCAAGTATAAAGAAGACTTCTGTTTGGCAAATGGTAAAAAACGGAGCAGGTTTATACCTAAGACCATACCGTGTGTACTAAATAAGAAGAATCAATTAATAATTCCAAATAAAGCCTTAACAAATCATCAGTTAAATGATTATGTAAAATGTTTGAAAATACCATTCTTTCGAGGAGTTTTTATGAAAGATGCATTACCAACTAAAATATGGAAAAATGAAACTGGAATAGTAAATTTGGATTCCACCTATGGTCCAGGTACTCATTGGGTATGCTATAAAAAGCTCGGACAAACCGTTTACTACTTTAACAGTTTTGGCAATCTACCACCGCCAAAAGAACTTCAACATTATTTTCGAAACTCAAAAAACATTTTTTACAATTACAAAAGAGAACAACCTAACAATACTGAAATATGTGGGCATTTATGTTTGGAGTTTCTAGCGAAAAGTGTCAGTCAGCTTTAAGATGTCATCGTATACAGTGTCATTGAGTGGAAATTCATCCACATTAAAAAGTACGCTGTTCCCAGCATTGCGTCTATCCAAGGAACGATTATGGGAAGCGGCATTACTTGATTTGACTACCTACAACTCAATTCCCAATGTTACGGAAGGGAGGAACAATTTACTACATTATTATGAAACTAAGGATGCTGCAGGAAAATACTCAGAATTGAAAATAATTACATTTCCTACTGGAGCTTATGAAATTGATGATATAAACCAATTATTACAGAAACAACTCGGAGAAGACAATATCACCGTTAAAGGAAACAATAATAATTTAAAAGCAGAAATAACTTCAAAATATTATATTGATGTCAGCTTGGAACAGTCGATTGGCAGTTTACTTGGATTTACAGATACAAAAAAGAAAATCTTAACTCCTTAAATCTTAACTCATTCAGGTGATTCAACTGTAACAATATTGAAAGTAAATAGTATTGATGTCACGTGCAACATTATACACGGATCGTATAGAGATGGAGTTAATCAACATATTTTACATACATTTTATCCAACAGTGGCTCCCGGTTTTAAAATTGTTGAGAAGCCACAAAACTTGATATACCTACCGTTAAACACCAGTTTCATTTCAGACATCGTACTGAACATATTGGATCAAGACGGTCATAGTGTTGACTTTAGAGGAGAAACAATTACTATACGGATACACATCAGAGCAGCAACATAAAAGTCAACATGGGATTATCATTTAAACCGCAACGGAAGAGTCGGGAGCTCAGTAGCTCCTCGACATTAAAAGAGATAACATCGGAAAACATTCGTTTTCTACAGAAGATTGGATTGAAACTTAACAGCGATGGATATCCTGGATATATCTCAAGGACCAACGTTCGACGAAACACTATGGGAGAAGGAATATCACACGCACAACCCTTACACTTCATCAAAATTAAACAATAACGATGAAATAAGGATCCCCATTCAACAACAAGATATTTACACTTTACCGTGTGAAAGTTACTTGTACATCGAAGGACGGGTATTAAAATTGGATGGAAAACTGCTTCAACAGTTCCTTTTATAAATAACCCGATGGCATATCTTTTTGATGAAATAAGATATGAAATATCAGGGGTGACGGTTGATTCAACAAAAAAGGTTGGTTTAACAACGACATTGAAAGGATTAACATCATTAACACCGCATGAGAAGAATTCAATAGTCACTGCCGGATGGGTTGCCCCCGATAAAGACACTATAACACCAGCTTCCAACGGTCACTTTGATTTTCATGTACCTTTACGATTGCTTTTGGGATTCGCTGAAGATTACAAACGGGTAATAATAAATGTCAAACAAGAATTAGTATTACTCAGATCTTCAACTAATAAGGACTTGATACTTGCAGACC
The DNA here is from genome assembly GCA_030545055.2 of Neoaliturus tenellus. Lineage (NCBI taxonomy): Eukaryota > Metazoa > Arthropoda > Insecta > Hemiptera > Cicadellidae > Neoaliturus > Neoaliturus tenellus. The sequence goes on from CM061535.1 coordinate 87,251,270, forward strand.
CTGCAACTACGGAAGATAAACTGGAATGGCAACTACAGTTGGATAAAGTTGTTTGGAGAGTACCTCATGTAAGATTGGCTGATGAACATAGAATCCTATTATTGAGAAAGTTGAAATCTGACCGTGATATTGTGATGCCATTCCGAAGTTGGGAATTTCATGAATACCCTACACTACCTCAGACAGAACGACAAACATGGACCGTCAAGACATCAACTTACTTGGAACGAGCAAGGTACATAATACTCGGTTTTCAAACTAAGCGAAAAGATGTTATCACTGCAAATGCTGGTCAATTTGATCACTGTAAAATAAAGAATTGTAAAGTTTTCCTAAACTCTCAATTCTTTCCCTATGACAATTTGAATGTCATGTTCAGCAAAAAACGTTTTTCCATTTTATACGATATGTATGCAAGATTTCAATCGTCATATTATGGAAAAACTAATACACCACTATTATCACCTGACCAGTATTATTCCAAGGCTCCAATAATTGTAATCGATTGTTCAAAACAAAATGAATCGGTAAAATCATCAAGTGTGGATATAAAAATTGAAATGGAATTTGAAGAACCAGTAGCGGATGGAACTTCGGCATACTGTCTAATTCTACATGATAAAATAGTTACTTACACACCACTGACCGGAATTGTGAAGAATGTACTTTAAGAAGAATTGTACAACGACTGCAAATTTTTGAGGTTAGAATTATCTGCTTCAATTTTTGAGGTTAGAATTTCATTTGTGAAAGACAAGTTGAAAACAAACAATTATGTAATTGTATAAATTTCAAGGATTTTACGAAAAATATAAAAGCGAGAAAATAATTAGTGGAAACTTCATTCTATCTTCAACCGTCGTATGGGAAACATCATTCGCAAGATGAATTCTACTAACGGAGAAGAAAATACACCTCTAATGGATGATAATAGTTCAGATATAGAAAAACAGGTTGAACGAGAAATGGACGAGTTCCTAAAGTTTAACAAACATTACACAAGAAGACAAAGAAGAAGAAGCTGAAAAAGAAGTAAAAAGGAAGAAGGTTGAAGTTAACATTACAACCAATATTTTAACAGAAGTATTTCTTCGGGTTATCTACCCAATTTCTTCATGCATGACAAAAAGTATATCAGTTGGAATTTTAAAATCAATGGATTATTCACCAATTGTTATTTTAAATCATGGAAACAAAATGGTTACTTTCAGTGAAACTACTTGGGAATCTCTCATGAAACATTTACATCTTTTGGAGTGCTATTTAAGTAACAACACATTTGGAAGAAGAACAAGATTAAGTTTATTGGAATCAAATATGAAGTTGATATAGTAAAACATCGTAGAGGACAAATTGTTCGCTTCAGAGATTTAACTACCCACAATGTTAAATTATATTTTACTAAAGAAGAATTTTACACTTTAAGCTGTACTACCGGTCCCGTCACCAGATATTTGAAACAACTAATATTTTCAAGTGCAATAATTAAAGACTATCTAATCGATACATTGGACAAACAACCTTTTGTTCCAATTTTATACGGTCCCGTGGATACTTCAATCTTTAATAGAATACCTCAAGAAGTTGAAATGTGGAGACAATTAAACAACTATCACACCAATTTTAATATCGATGAAGTGGCACAAGAAGTGAAAGAAGAAGAACAATCCTGTCTGTTATAAATGTCGGCTCATTCAATTTTTAAGTCAGTTGTTAATAAGACTTCATCATGAATAAACGGGTTTCGTTTTCTAATGCACCACACATAATGGAAGTTAAAAGAGGTATAATTGAATTTCAAGCTTTCCGAGGAAATGATGGTAATTTTATTATTAAAGAATTAGTAATCTTGGACATGAACACATCAGTAGTTTATCATTATTTGTTCAAACCTCCAGTACCATTTAATAGACTAACAACTAAAGCGAAAGTTACAAACAAATGGTTGAACAAACATTTTCACAACTTAAGATGGGGTGAAGGTTTCATTAATTATAACATGATGCCGCACATTATGAATCATTATTGCAAAGAGTTTAAAATTATCTACACAAGAGGATTGGAAAAAGCAAATTGGATACAATCATTTACAAGCAACGAAGTGATTAATGCAATAATTGATAAAGATTTCCAATGCTACTTCAACGAACTTTGTATTTCATCAAAAAGTTTTAAACATCGAAGGTCGCAGTGCGCTTTAAAGAATGCCTACCGCTTGAATAGTTTCCTTCAAAAAAGTGGTGGGGGTAGTGTCGATTATAAAAGTGAGAGCGCTACCATGACGCAGCATGAGTATTACTCGAACCTCCGAAGAGACAACATCTCCAACGGACATTCTTATTTACAAGAAAATTAACAATAACATCAAGATGGCATCGCAGAACTTACTTCAAAATTTGGTCGATCAGTTCAACGCTCATTCTAAATCATCAATTCTACCTACGAAGAAATGTTCTGAACTAAAAGAAGAAAAACATTACATCATTCATACGATCAAGAAAATGGAAACTTCAGTAGGTGATGCTATTAATTGCACATTGAGCGAGGCACCGTATACAGTTGGTGACGAACCGAAGTTTCAAATCTTCCTACCTACACGTTTTGTACAACTTCTTCAAAATGAAGATCTTCGTGTAGTTCAACCCGGCGCACTCTATTTGGTTTCGCACGGACCAAGTGGAAATAACTCTACTGAACTTACAATTCATGTAACACCTACTATTGATTAGTTTGTACATAACATTGTAAATATTTGTTTGTAATTGTTTCTCAATAAATATGATATAAAATAAAAAGCAACATATTGTAATGTCTTTGTACATTACAATATGTTGCTTTTTTAAAAATTCCACGGAATGACCTTGACCCAATTTTGTGTGATGATAAAAGCAGAAATCTACTTGTGAAGTTCATCAGTCTACGACTACCTTTCGTACCATACACATCTCGCTCACTCTATTGCTTAATATAAAAAACTAAATATGTCTCTCAAAGTCAAGTGTGCATCTTACGATACCAACACCATTACAACTTTTGAACAACTCGAAGATTTAACCAACGAAATGCGAGTTTTACTTACCGGTGGTTATCACTTAACTGTTGATGTTAGTGCTACTAATACAAGGATGTTCACTAAAACAAAATATTGTGATGATGAAATATTTATTTCTACACAACCTACAACTTCTTCATCGCCTACTGGTCAACATAACATCAAGTTCCAAAAATATTACCAATGTTGAATAACTTTTGACAAACAAAACTACAACTAAAGAATCACGTGTTGAATGTGAGTTAATAAAAAAGGATGTAAAACTTGAATAAATAATCATTTGCTTCTCAGCTCTCACCACGACAAGACCTATTTAAGAAAATGTTGTACAGAATAATGATTCAACTTGATGGAAAAATCTATGGAAAAGATTACAACACTGTTGAACAAATGACTAAAGATATAGATGTATTAGCTAAAGAAGGATACCAAGCTAAATTAATTTTGAAATTTCCTGAAGTACATCCGCTATCAATAGAAGAACTAGTTGCTATGGCTAAAGCTGAGAAAGATAAAAAGTCTGAAGAAAACAAAGAGAAACAAACTTCTTAAGTATCAACATTCCTTACATTAGTAAGGTATAATTTTTTAAAACTCCATTTGGATGACCTTGAAATTACCCCCACCACTTTTCACAGAACATAAAACTCGCTATTCAACACTATACACTCTTATTCTTTCACTGGACTCCGCAGCATCAACATGGAAGAGCAAAAATACAAGTACAAACCTCGTTACTGTTGTGAAGAACAGTGTACAGATTTAGGACCAATGATGGTGGATGGGTTAGCTTGTACTAAATGTGAATTCTTCGGATCTTGTTATTGCAAATGCAAAACAAAACAACTACCACCACCGGAATTGCGAACTTTCAAATTTTACAAATCAAGATATTTTCATACATGTTGTCCTCAAAGATGTTTCAAATTTCACCCTCTAGATCTTGCTCATTGTCAACGCACCAATTCTCATCAAGATGATTTTTGTACACATATGATAAAAAGATGTAAATACAGATCAGATTGGTATTCCGATCCTGTAGAACCATCAAATGTGTAATTTCAGTTTTACACTCTTTTTTTAAAACTTCATTTGGATGACCTTGAGATTTCCCCCACCACTAGTTCTAATTTTTATATAATATTAAATCATTCCACTTCCAACACTCTAACTAACAACATGGAAAACAAATTTATCAAGTTTGAACATATAATAACTGACAGGGAGGAGATGGAAGAATTGTTTCAAAACTTACTTTCTATCATTGACGAATATCCTATAAGATGGTTCAGAATTGTAGTTCAATATTTAAATTCTGGTGAATTGTTTTCTTCATCAAGTGAAGAAGATGAAACAACTACTTCAGTTCAAATAATTGAATTAAAAGACGAAGAAGAAGAACTAAACATTTTATTCAATCATAAGCTCAAGGTTCCCCATATAAAAGCCCCCTCCCTAGACAGCCCCCCTCCCTAGACGCCTGCTCAAGGTCACCATTATATAAGCCCCCTCCCTATGCGCCGATCCTCATTCCATCACCGACTCTCCAACAATGAACAACTCTCCATTGGCCCGAATGAATTCTAGTTTTGAAATAAACTCTAAAGAAGAGTTACAAGACATTTTTAATATTTTACAAGAACTTGTAGATAATTTTACAACCATCAAAATGAATTTGGAAATAACATACGATTGTCCTATTTGTGATAAGGTTGAAAGTTTAGACGAAGACAGTTTACTAAATCTAACTCCTGCACCATCTGACACTACTGATGGTAATAATGAAGAGCAACGTCTTTCCCCCACCACTTCTTTGTAATTCATCCTTCCCCCCACCACTTCTTTATTTAACTAACATTTCTCCCTTTTACTTCTCATTCCGTCTTCGACTTCTGAACTATCAACATCACTTGTTTTAAAATTTCAAACACTAACACAATCATGATGGATATGATGGATGAAGTTCCCTTCGTAACTAGAATGGAAGAGGATAAATTGAAATTAGAAATTAAACGATTGGAAATGGAACAGGAAAACCAACTCGAAATGTTACATTTGTTCAAGCTTTTCAAATACATCATCTGGGGACTCTGCATTTACCTTCTCATCGTCATCGGTGTTTGCATTTACAACTCTGTAATTCATCACAAAATTTCAACTTGTTTAAACTCTGCTGTTGCACATTAATTGTATGTTCACTAATAAAAATTCAAAAGTTACTTCAACCTATCCTACTATCACCAACTAGTTCAACTTAGAACTATTTCCGGTGGTAGTTGGGTAGGCTTTTTTAAAACTTACTCTGGATGACCTTGACATACTTTCCAGATCCCATTTATAAATTTGAATTTCAGTTTTAAACTAACTTTTAGTTTTGTTCAACTATTAAGAGTTTTGTTAACACCGTCAAATTTCAGTTTTCAACTAACTTTTAATTTATGTGCACTTTTAGTTCAACCCTAGTTACTTTATTCGCAAATTCAGTTCAACCAACCACCAACGCTATCGCCATCTCCACCCCAATATTTCAACATCTCTGCCCCCAACACCTGCCCAAACATCTGCCCATAGGGGCAGCTGCCCGTACATCTGTTCGGTTTTAAAAATATAAAAGAAAGGTAAAGGAGTGGGGATGGCGCATGCTCACCAATGCAAAACTAAGGTTTGAGGTTAGAATTATCCATGGCGGCCGCCATGTCTAGTTCAGTTTCACCACATAGAGTCGGCGACCGGTTATTGGTCTAAAGGAGTGGGGGAAGGGGTGGTGGGGGGAAGGTTGCCATTTTATAAGCCCTCTCCCTAGGCTGCGCTTCTCATTCGATCGTCAACTTTCAAACGAGAAACACCTCTCCCATGGCACGAATCAATTATCCCGCTATCACCAACTACTTCAACTTAAAACTATTTCTGGTGATAGTTGGATAGAATTTTTTAAAACTTACTCTGGATGACCTTGACATATTTTCCACATCTCAGTTATAGGTTTGAATTTCAATTTTGAACTAACACTTAATTTTTCTTCAACTGTTAGAGTTTCGTTAACACCGACGAATTTCAATTTTGAACTAACTTTTAATTTTAATTTTATGCGCAAATTCACTTCACCCTAACGCCAACACTATCGCCATCTCCACCCCAACCTATATGGCATACCATATAACTACAGCATCTCATATATACCCTCTAACCCCCACCGGAAGCTATGTGACATGGCAGCTGGCGCCAGCTGCCGCGTCACGTGGCTCGGGGGGCACGTGGCCGGTTTTAAAAGTGGCCAAAACACACTACTAACACCCTGTATAATATAAACTTGACTCTAAATAAAGTGTTACCCAAAAACTTGACTCAACGTTGGAAATCACTACTCGATCATTTTAAATCATTGTTAGTAGTTCTTTAAATCACTATCTCACTATTTTAAGACAAGGACATCACATAGTAGTTAAATTAGTCTCACTCCTATTATTTTCAAATAAAACAATTGGTACAATCAATGAACCTATAAATTCGTTTGATTTTTACTTCCTCCCCCTATACCATAAATTATATGGAGAAAGTATTGTTTCGTCAAAATTTCCTATGAGTTGTTGGTGGATTTATCAATTTTGGTGTTCCCTGAGTCCAAAAAAGTGGTTTATAGAGCGATTTCTGTGTGAGTGTGTGTTAGAGAATAAAGAGATTGCGCACCAATGGTCCGACTTGGATTAAATTTGGTGTGTAAGTAAAAATCCATGATAATTTCATGTGTTTTCCATTAATTGGTTTATAAGGGTAATTTACCGCTAAAACTTTCAAAAAGAAAAATCTAAATCTCTCAAAAACGGCTCCAAAAATTTTGATTACAATTTTGTGGCCTATTAAGATTAAAACTAGTATACGTGTTGCTCGAAATCGACCAATTTATTTAGTTTATCTCTAGATAAATTTTCATAATTTCTGACAGATAATTTTTTTGCAATTTCATTTAATTTTTCTATATTAAATAATGAATAATTTGTAAGATCAAATGTTTCTTTAATGTTTGTTAATTCATCTAAAGTTTTATTTTTATAATTATATATATTATTATTTTTACACCAATGTTTTAATTCAAATATTTTATTATCATATTTTTGTTTATTTAGTAAATGTTTAGTTGAATTATAATGTCTATCATAATTTTTATATAATATATTTTTATTACAATAAGGACAATTAATATTTTTATTTGTTCGTTCCATTTATTAGGGGTAAAATTCTTTATTTATTAAAAATAATTTTTACTTAGAAATAAAACTCTTAAAATATAAGAAGTATTTCCACTTTTTGCTAGGTAATTTATAGTTTAAATCATATTTTTTTAATAAAATTAGAATTTTTTTAAAATGAGTAAAATTTTGTCTTCATTTTTTTTATCATATTTTTAAATTTTCTAGTTTTGTTATATTTTTGTCATGAATTTTAGTTTCTAAATGTCTTAAATAATTATTAGTCCATTTAATATTTCTTCCACATTCACAAAATTGTGGTTTTAAAAACATTTCTCTAATACATTGTATACAAATTGTATTTTTTCTATCTTTACTATAATGATAATTATTAAAATTTGAAATATCTTTAATTTCTTTACATTTATGACATTGTTTTTCATTTAATTCAATAACTTTAATACTATCATATAATTTTTTATAATACACATCCTTACATTCTTTACAATAATAATATAACCCATCTTTAGCATTTTTGTCTTTATAAAATTTAGATATATCTTTATATAATTTACACCTTAAACATATCTTTTCCATTTATATAAAATAAAATTTACAAATTGGTTTTTTTCAATTCATATTCATAAAAATTTCCAATAATATCTTCATTATTTTGATCTTTTATACTATAAGTAACTGGATTTGTATTATTAATTTTAGAAATTATAAATATTTCTCTAGACCAATTATTTTTATATTTATTAGAAAATGTTGATTTTTTATTTCCAATTCTAACTCTATCATTTATTTTAAATTTTGATTTGGTTATTATTTTTGGTGGTTATTAAATTACTCTCCGAATATACCTTGATAGGAAAAAGTAGTAACTATTACCACTAAATTAGCTGAGTTTACACAGTCCAGGCACGGGCAAGTGTACCAACGTGTACACTCAGGAGCGGCTTGTCCGAGCGTTCTTCCTCATTGACGGACTGACAAGAACTGAGTCCTAGGTCTATGATTTATGATTTATAGAAGTTCTTCCAGTAGAAGAGCACTAATATACAAAGTACAATACACTAATTGATCCAACAAATTTAGGAAAAATAACAAAGGGATTGGATGGAGCATCAGCAAAAAAGTAACTGATATAACATTTTTGATTATGTGCTTGATGTACAAATCTATATTTTTCAGTTAAAATTACTATTGTTCGCATTTATTTTGGTTTTTAATGAACCTACAATACAATAACTGTATTATTTTAATGTGATAAACTTACAGTATATCAAACACAGTTTACGATAGATGAACTTAAGTCGAACAGCAACCCCTTAAAATTACTGACGCAACTGACTAATTGATAATTTATAAAAACTATTTCATAGATATAATTACTTCATATATTCAAAAAGTTCTTTGGTTCTTTTAATTGATATATATTTTAAAATTTAAACACAATGTACACTTAATTGTGTTTTTGGATATTGGTGTTGTTGATGATTGTATAAAAAATAACCCCCGTCGCAGAAGACGGGAATTTCCAATGGAATTTCAGATTTTTGCTTTCCCAGTAAAAACACCATAAAATCGAGTATGTAAGTTTGCTGTAATGGTGTGTTGTTAGAAAATGAAGGTTAATCAATAATTGGTGAAGGTAAACACAAAATTGTACCAATATCTGGCATTTTTTATTTTACCCATAAACCCCATGGAAGTGAGAATATATAGGTTTGCCGCCATATGGGTTTTGTAAGCAAGTATAGTTAAAACCTATCTTAATAGTACATACCAAATTTGATTAAGTTATGTCAACAAACAAGCAATTGAAACATAAGCAAAAATCATAGATAAATTATATAAATGATTATCAATATTGATAAATAAGCAGTTGGTGATACAGGGTTTTATTGATTTCAAATAAGGATGACATGAGACACACTTTTTTATTTTCTCCGAAACCAGTTAAAAATTCAAAATAAAAAATTGTTTTTTTCAAGCTCCTTTAAAAGGTTTCAGTAAAAATTTATGACTTAAAAAATTAGGGTCTAAAAATGCCAAAAAATCAATTTTTTTACCCTTTTAAAAAACTATAAAACCCCGTTACCATTATCTGATCATTTTGGTTCACGATCTCATGAATATAGACTTTGGTCTTACTCCAACATACAAAATTTCATCGAAATTTGGACGTTCCTTTTAAAAGTTATCAAGACCACGGACACATATATAATATTTATAATATCATATTTATGAAATTGGACGAATGGTGTCTTTGGCTTTTGGGAAATTCAAAATGAAAAAAGTAACATGGTCCCGGGCTTAGGTCTTGGCTTGGTTACTAACGTAATAGCGTATCCCCTATATGAAAATTCGCTAAAACATATCAAAACTATATATATATATATATATATATATATATATATATATATATATATATATATATATATATATATATATATATATATATGCTTTCAAAGCTTATATATATATATATATATATATATATATATATATATATATATATATATATATAAACTGCAATGATTCTAGATATAATCTTTCCTAACGAGCTTGGAAAAACAATTTGCTTCTTTAGGTTTAAATCTTTACAATCCTTAAGATGAATATTTTTTACATTTAATTGTTTTTTTTTTTAATCTTTTTTACTTTTAAACAACAGAAGACTAATTACATTTTTACAAGTAATAAAATTACCTGAGTATAGGCATCACTAGTGTAGTAGTAAAGAGATTAAGTACACTTGAGGACTGGCATAACCATGAAATATGGCCATGACATGTAGTAGTCGTAAAGCTATGAAACACACCTGAGGTTTGGTACATACTAGTAGTAAAACTTGACTAGCATCGAGTAAGTTATGACATTTGTTAAAGTCATTATACTACTACAATAAAGTTTTTAACAACAAATCTAATTTAGAATGTAGGAAATATTGCTCACTTCAAGGGTTACATAAGTTTTATATGAAGTTTTAATCACGTACGTTTATACGTTGGATGCGTGCGTTCGATTTTGTCTTGTAGAGATGGGCGTTCACTGAGTACGCTGCTTTTATATATACTGAATGTTTTATCGCAAAAATAACTTGAAATTTTACTATAGATATTTAAATAAAAATAAATATTTTATGATTCATTACAAGAATAACAGTGTGAGGCCCCCTCGCTCGGCCCCATGTACCTACCCACCTTCCATGGTCGAACCACATACAATATACACATTTCTTTGGACATTTATTTTGTATTAATGCACACAATCTGCTTTTAGTGGTTCATAATAATATTTTACTAGAATTATTGTAAAGTAAAAGTAGTAATAAATGTATTTATGAATAGGCTACAGTAGGCTCTATATGAAATATTGTATGAAACGTGCACTTTGGCTGGGTCCGAGAGTCATTATTGGAGAACAACCACGTGGTTTTGGGCCTAAGTATTTTGAAATGGCTAAGCTTATAGGGAAAATGTTAAATACAATTTATTATTAATTACCTTTGTTTTGTTTACAACTGTATTAAACCTCTAATGAAAAAAATCTTAAGAAACCCCGCTCATTTCAATCAAACGCAGAAATATTTAGGAATTGTAAAATCTTATTTTTGGATGGAAAATAGACTTCGTGAACTGATAAGGGCGCACCACAACATCGCGTCTACAGATGGACTGGTGGTGCGAGCACGTTGGTGTTGGTGTAGCTCTCCAATGGCGTCTCGGGGCGACGCGCGGCGTCTGTTCACCGACAGAGCTTCAAACCGCGGAGACTCATAAATGCTGATCACTACTCAGGTCATAGGTTATGCTTTGTTATGGTTTGATGATTTTAATAGGTCTTCAAAAATACATATATGGTGTTACTAAAAAGCTACGAAGCAGTAAAATCTTGTTACCGTAAATAATAATAATAATAAAATAAAAAAACACCTGAAGATGAGGCCCCCTGTCTCTTGAGGCCCGGGGCAAACTGCCCCCTCTGCCCCCCCCCCTCTCGGCGGCCTTGACTACCAGCAAGAGTGGCAGCTTGCGATCGCACTCTTTGTTGACAGCTGTGTCGGGGCCTACGTTAACTCCGGGCCTGCATACTACCACCACCCCCTCCCGCTCTCGCGGCGAGGAAAGAGGCCGACTTTAAGGCTCCGGTCTACCTGAGCCCGAAAGCCGCCTCGCGGACGAGGCTATAGCGCTAGGCGAGTTTTATGGATGCAGAGGTTTAAGGGAATCGTGTTTTAAAATTAACTCATTAAGATAGAGATTAACTCTTAACTTTTTCTAAAAGTAGAAAGAAGGATCTCCGTCTTCTTTGGTTTTAGAATTTTTAAATAAAATTTCTAATTTCAGTTATAACTGTTTTAAATCATCTGTTTTTCACTAGTGGCAAGTTTTATAGATGCAGAGGTTTACGGGGATCGTGTTTCAAAACTAACCATTTAAGACAGAGATTGGCTATTTACTCTTTCTAAAAGTAAAAAGACGGATCACGTCGGCTCTATTTTTAGAATCTATACTTACTTAATACGCTATGGGGTTTTTTGTGTTGAGAACACTTCCTACAATTCTCTACCGATTTTCAATCTTTTGGCGTCGTTGGATATAGGGCTTATTCTGTAGTTGTTTCCGCCATAAATTGATGAGAATCGGACTTAAAATAACGGCGCTATCCACAAATTAAAATTAAAATTTCCCCATTAGAATAACATTGAGTTTGGTTTGAGCATTTTAAACATATGTTACGTACAGCTGTAGTTTTTGGAGACAACTGATATTGGATTGGTTGATTTTGGTATCTTATCTGCTAAATTCAGCCTAGAGCTATAACTAAGTTGTCATATTAAAAGAAGAATAACGGTGCTAAATTTCCTTATTTACACTTTGGTAATCTTACTTTGGTAGTTTCATCAAAACTAATGGAAAACTTCAGTTGAAAATCGAGAAAACAGATGATTTTAGACAGTTATAGCTGAAATTATAAATTGTATTAAAAATTCTAAAAACAGAGCCGACGAGATCCGTCTTTTTCCTTTTAGAAAAAGTTGAGAGCCAATCTCTAGCTTAATTGGTTAGTTTTAAAACACGATCGCCGTAAACCTCTGCATCTATAAAACTTGCTACTAGAGAAAAACAGATGATTTTAGACAAATATAACTGAAATTAGAAATTTTATTTAAAAATTCTAAAACCAGAGAAGACGAGATCCGTCTTTCTACTTTTAGAAAAAGTTAAGAGTCAATCTCTATCTTAAAGAGTTAGTTTTAAAAAATTAGTGGATCAAATTGGTTGATCTAATTATTTTGTAGATGTCTCAAACAACCTCAATTCCAACATTAGCAATCAAGTTCTGCCTGGATTCCCAAAATACCTAAGTGGAGATACAGTACTGGAAAGATTTCATCTCATCACAACAGAAAATCTTATGGAAATTTTTGCAAAACTGACACCCAAACATTCCTGTGGCATTGACGGCATAAGTATGCATGTCCTTAAGACCTGCAAAGAGGAAGTTTCTCGCCCTCTCACCCACATAATCAACTCTTCCTTGAATTCTGGAACCTTTCCACAAAACTGCAAAATGGCCATAGTAAAACCGATTTTCAAAAAGTCCGACAAGACCGATCCTGGTAACTATCGTCCAATCTCCCTCCTACCGTCTGTTTCAAAATTAATTGAAAAAGTTGTTTCGGAGCAACTTAACCATTTCCTGGAACACAATAACATACTGTGCAACAGACAGTATGGTTTCAGACAAAACAAATCAACCAAATTGGCATTGATTGATTTCATCAACAACTGCATCGATGCGATGGAGGCTGGGGAAACAGTAGTTGGCTGTTTCGCAGATCTCTCAAACCCAGATAGCCTTTTAGTGTTGTGACAAGCTTGGAGCAATGTTGTCACTGACAAGCTTTAAGGTTGTCGTAACATTGTCAGCGACAAGCATGTAAGCTCGTAACAAGCTTAAATTAACTTTACGCCAAGGTTGTACTTGACAAAAATTGAGGGTTACACAAGCTTGTCACACCCTTACATGTAAGGGTGTGACAAGCTTGAATATAAGTTTTGTGTATAGTTTCTATGTAAAGTTCGCGCCAAGCTTATAAACAAAAGTTTATTTAATGTTGCTTTGTAATGCTGAGGCAACGTTAAATAAACTTTGAGTAACCTTTAACCGAGGGTGGTACAAGCTTGTTGGAAAAGTTTGTATATGCTGTAATAGGTATTGTTGTCCCAACCTTGCCCTCAAACTTACATTAACACATTCGCTGCTGCCAAAAATGTCGATAACTACCTAAGAAGCTAAAAATAGTTATTGCATGGAATCTTTCCTTTAGTAATTGAAAGACCATAAAATGGCTTGGAAACCATATTTGGACGACAGCATCCTGGTTCCTGGACCTCCGAAAGTCATGGGTCACCGGTGACGCAGCAGCATTGCGCGACGAAAGTCGCCTGCAAGGACGCAGGCGGACGCAGTTCACCGCCTGCAAGGCCGCCGTAAGGCACGTTCTCCAGAGCAGTCAAGTACGATTTGCCGGTTTTTTTATGATCCATTGTAATAAAAACAATAGCTAAACACTAAAATAATTCATATAAACGCTAATATATACAGCAGGAAACACGATTCACAACAAAAAAGTTGTGCGTCACGGGAGACGCACGCAGCACCCCGGGCGAACGAACGAAACACACTGCACGGCAGACTAGTATCCAAGACGCAATGCTAGTGCGTCTCGACCGTCCTCGACGAGTGGCTGAACCACGCTGGCTCCGTAAATGAAACATGGCGCGCTGCGTCCCCGGTGACGCACGCGCCTCTCGCTACGGCGCGCCGTGCGTCACCGGTGACCCACCCGCAGCGTATGTGTTAAACACACCTCTGAACGTCTCGCAAAATTCATTGCGATATTAATCACTTTAACAGTAGTTTACCTGCACTTAATTATTCAAACATATTTTAGTTATAAAGTGACCCAAAAAATGTGTTTTTAAGATAATAATAAGTTTCATCTGCACTAGCCAATTATTTGTGGCAAAATTGTTCAGGGAACACAAAAAAATCAACAAACATTTCTAAAGAACAATCACCTACTATATGTTTTGTATTAGAGATAAATACCAACAAACAAATGTTGGGCAGAACACTGTTCATCCATCGTGAATGCGGCTATAGGCTTGAAAAATAAAAAATTGCCACAAATTAGTAATAAATCAAAGGAAGAAACTTGTCATCATACCAAAATAGATTATTACGCATGATAAATTTAAATTAGATGCATTGAAGATGCTTTAAAATCCCATACAAATATTGCACTAGAAATTCATTAAACGTTCATAGCCTACTTACACTAAACAGAATGAAATTTCAAAATTTTTTTATACAGTCAATATATAAGCGACAAGCAGGTGAAGTTGTTTAAAAACCGCAAATTATATTTAGTATGGAATTAATCTAAAGCCCATTAATATCCATCCAATTGTATTGTTAAAAAATACAAATGTTAAAAAACCACAATGAGAGATAAAATTCTTTTAATACTAAGCCTCTATTAAGCTGTACTTTTTCAAACAAACAAAAAAATAATAATTAAGATTTAATTAGGTACTTTTGAGATTTAAATCTTAATAAATTAAGATTTAAGGTATTTTAATTTTTAAGCTCTAATAACTAAGCCGACTGGTAAAAAGTAATTACAAAAATTAACAAAAAAAATTAAAAAATAATGAAGAAACTAACTGTAAACAAAAACACCTCCTGATGATAAAATAAAAAAAATACACTGTCATTTAAATCTTTAAAACTTAAATTTTCATCAAAGAAAACAGCAAGTTAAAATTTCTGTAAAATTCAGCTGGTAAAAAAACAAAAAACAAATTTTTTTCTAGTAAAAAACAATGTTGCATATGAAAAACGTGAACTCCTTTCTTACTAAAATATAATTAAATTTAAAAAGAGAACAAAATCTATAGAGCATCAACATTACACTTAATGCGGCATAAATTGTTAGTATGCAGATAAACCTCAACAATAATAGTTGTATGTAAAATAATCTACATGCATATCAAAGATATACATACATACGTTAAAGAAAGGAAGAAAAGTAAAAAAAAACTGTGTTGAGTGATATTTACACAATATATTTAGAAAAATGTACAAAAAGCAACACTGTCTCCTTTAACCATCATTCCATCAATAGCCACGATCACCTAGTGCTGCCCCTGGTTCTTCTGCGGGAAAAGATTTCTTCCTATTTTCCCTGGGAAAACAATACAAAAGAGATGGTTAGTCTAAAAGTATATTTTTACTTGACCAGTAATTTACACACTCTTATTTTAAAGTGTCTTTCAGCACTTAACAAAACTATAAATTATTAAACTTGACTGAAGTGTAAATGGCAGTAAATTAACTTTAACCCTCTGTCGGGCATTAATTTTAAAACAAGGAAGTACGCGATAAAGGATATACATTTTTTCACAATGTTGGTATAGACATTTTTTCTTGGAGAAAATGGATATTGCTGGCAGGAGATTTTTAGCCGGCATGAATTTTAAATGATTAGGTCCTGTGATACAGCAGCTGGCATAACTCACCTTACCGAGTTTGAATGACTCGCGACACATTTTACAATAAGCAAAAGTTGCATCTAATATGTTGGCATCAAGCCACAATTTCTTAAATTTACTTATGTAGCAGCCATTGTACAGCTGATGACTAATCAAAAGAAAAATAAGAAAAAGATAAATGAATAAAAATATTCTACACAAAAATTACAACAATAAATTGAAAATTTATAAAACATAATTTTTCATTTGAACATTTGTGAAATATCTTGAAAAATGCAACAATAGTTGGGGTTACGGCCGGCTGAAGCATTAAAAACTCCCATTCAATGCCATAATTAGATAGGATTTCCCTGACTTGCCAGATTTTTTTGCCTATTACCCTGACCACAATTTGTTTCCCTGACTTTGCAGAATGTGGACACCCTGTAATAAAACTTTCTGAATTGAGTTTTCAAACAGCTGATGTAATAGCTATTTGTATATTAAGAGTTCATAGTACGTCATTGTCGGTCAAGAATTTATAGATGGCCTTACAAGCATTAGCTGAAACCGACCAAACACTTTGAGAGCAACAAAGAGTATTTGTGCTTGTAATATACGAGGGCTATTCAGAAAGTAAGGAACGTTTCCGTCTTACGCCGTTAGACGCGCACGTAACGCCTAAATTATGGTATTAGAGCACTCGGGGCCTCAGTGGCTATCCAGCCGTGACACTAGGAGCATCGTCGTGCTGCTAGTTTTCTTTATTTTTAAATTCAAAATGGCCGCTCCCGTGAAAAATTCCGCCAGTTGCGAAGTGCGATCGGTAACACGGTTTTTGTTGGCAAAAACCTTAAAACCGATAAAGATTTATCGAAAAGTGTGCGAGGTGTATGGGAACAATGTCTTGAATGAAAGTTTTGTGCGTAAGTTGTGTATTCAGTTTACAAATGGCCGAACCAGTACTTGATGAGCAGTAGAGTGCACAACCGAGCATTGTGACTGACAAACTGGCCATTAAAGTTGACGAGAAGATCCGTGAAACCCGCTGCTCCTCCATAACGGAGCTTTTGTTATCTTTCCCTCAAGTTTCACGGACTTTGCTGTGTTGAAATTGAAGGAATAAAAATCGATAAATCTCTATCGGTTTTAAATTTTTTGTCAACAAAAACCTTGTTATCGATCGCACTTCGCAACTGGCGGCATTTTTTACGGGAGCGGCCATTTTGAATTTAAAAATAAAGAAAACTGGCAGCATGACGATACTCCTAGTGTCATGGCTGGAAAGCCATTGAGGCCCCGAGTGCTCTCATATCCTAATATAGGTGATACGCGCGCGCCTAGCGGCGTAAGGCGGAAACGTTCTTTACTTTCTGAATAGCCCTCGTACATAATCTATAATATATACAGACCCATGTGTAACTGACTCACTCACTTATATGGGATACGAAGTTTTGACATAACTATTTAAGCTAGAGACTTGAAATTTGGCATACGTCTAGCCTGAATGGTCAATGCTAAGGATAAAATCTGAAACTTGCAAATTTGTAGTTTTAACCTACTAAAAAAAATTCAAAATGGCGGACTTCCAAAATTACAATTTTAGTTTTTTGGCTCTAGCGGCCAAACGCTTCGTCCTATCTAAAATCTGAGAACAATACTACGATAGGGAATTTAATTTTCTACAATTTCGGTCCTTTGACTTTTTATCGTATCTCGCACCGTTAAGCCTCCAGAGCGTTTTTAATGAAATGCCGTTTTCGGTTTTTGGGCTCTAGTGAGTAAACGAATGGTCGTAAAATTTATTTAATGGTTTATTTCGATAGATCTTTTTAATATCTACAATTTCGCCCCTTATATATTTTGCCATATCTCTACTTGTTTACTCACAAAATTCATTTTTCACTTTTTCCGGATTTTGTGAATGTAAGTAGTGGGAAAACACCGGTTCTGGTCCACTAGAGAAATCGTAATTTTAGTATTTTAGCTCTAGCGGCCTAACGGTTAGTCTTATCTGAAATCTGAGAGCAATATTACGATAGGGAATTGGACGATCTACAATTTTGGTCTTTTGACTTTTTGTTGTACATCGCACCGTTAACAATCCAAACTGATTTTTTGTGAAATTTATATTTAGATTTAGGGTTCTAACGACTAAATGGTTTGTCCTACAAAAATGTTTAAACTGTTTATAGGTCTTTTTAATATCTACAATTTTGATTCTGACATACTTTGTCGTATCTCTTTTCGTTTACTCTCAAAATACATTTTTCACTTTTTCCCAGTTTTGTGATAAATAAGTAGTGGCTTTTGACCAAATAGAGAAATCGTAATTTTAGTATTTCAGCTCTAGCGTCTAAACGGTTAGGCCTTTTATAGATTTGAGACTACTACGGTACTGAATTGGATGAACTACGATTTTGGTCCTGTGACTTTTTGTCGTACATCGCACCAATTGCGTAAATCTCCAGACTAATTTTTGTACAATCGTGTTTTCTGTTTTTCCACTCTACTGACAAAACAATTGGTCCTATCGAAAAATGTTGCTGAATATGACTGAAATATTTTATTAATGGCTTAAAGTTTTCAGAACATTTTGCCGTATCTCTACACTTTAGCTCTCAATACAGATTTATTACAGGATGATAAACTCAATAGACCTTTGGTATCTGGTAAACCAGAACAGTTACCGAAAACTTGAAATTGGGGACCTTACCTCTTTTAAGAGACTATTAAAAATATGAATTCAGCTATTGTCGAGGCTGGTGTTACTAATTTACATAGTTTTAGTAAGTTCCTAATCGGATTTTAGGGAATCTTTTTAAAACTTTGGAGTATTTTCTGATTTCTATCTCGTTTATCAGATTTTATATTATTTCATTTTAATGTTATTTTATTGTTTTCACTGATTTATTGCAACAATTTTTGACGAATTTTAAAGCTTTAATTATTATTGATTGAGAAGTGTGCATTAGCCTTTTGTTACTGTATTGGCTGTGCACTTTTTTGGTAAAGCTAACCTGTTTAATATTCGACTTTTTTTATTTAAAAACTAATTCATCGAACACATGGGAGTTGAGCCCTTAACAAGCCCGTCCACTGCATTAAGTTTTTACAGAAATTACGGAATTGGAGCAACAAATTAGGGAGTGGACCCTCCATTCAGCATAACACCAAGAATAAATAATTATTATATAACACTCAAAAATGTTTAACAAATTTTAATTACGAAGAGTTATTAAAACCGATTCATAGGAGATTTTCAAAGCTTTTTTAACCATCGATTGTGAATTGTGTGTATTAGACGGTATTGTTACTGTCTTGGCTGTTCAGTTCTTCCGTGGAACTAAATAATTTCCTACTTGACTTTTTATTAATTTACGAATTTAGGGACACCCCTAAGGGGGCATGGGGGCGGAGCCCCCATCGAGCCGTAGGCGAGTATTTTTCCTATCACCATACTTGCAAAGGATTAAATTTCTCATTGTTTACAAAATATCATAAAAGTAATGTTTGATTTTCTTTTTGAACACAAAAACAACTATCAAACATAACTTTAACTAAAAATAGGAATTACTCAATGATAACAATGAACAACAGCTATGGTGCGGTTTGTAACAACAGCTAATTAACCTTAAATACCTATATTTGATTAAGTGTGCAAGAATTTCTTTTGCCACTCTAGAGCGGGCATAAAATGAAGAGTGGAAATGATCTTTTTTGCCTACTGTTTATATTTGTGGCAATGTGATTATATGCAGTGAAAGGAAAAGATTGTTGGAGTTTGGATCATTAAGTCTTCACTGTAGGTATAAAAAGCAATTAAGTTAATTAACATTGAATCCCAATACAAAAGAAAAAAATAACCTTCATAGGCTATTACTTTCAGATTAAAGTGACATTGAATATCAAGATTAAAAGTATAATTGACAAAAATTTATTTACAAGGAGTTCATAGATTTAAATTTCTTAAATTTAAAAAGTAAAACTTTGCATGAACAGAAAAAAGTACTCTACCTTCAATTCTCCAAAATTTTGGTTGCATGAGCCAGTTTCTCACAGACTCCAGGATCTGGCTTTCCTCCGCACACTGGAATTTTCGCAAGCAAACATCTGTAAAAATTGTACAATGTTTTAATACAACATAGATCATCTGCACCAATCAGGAGACACACAGGAGTCAACCACACACCAGCTTTGCTGGTGCATATACCTTGAAAATTTTTATGTACAGTACTTAGGCTACTTGGAAGAACTGTAGGGCAATGCCCCAAGGTTGCACTGGTGATTAAAGTTGTTAATACTGTAATTAGGTTTGAAAATATATAAAAAGTCTCCAGTTCATAATTTTTATGTGTTCATAAGTAAAACTGACACAAACACTAAAAATAGTAATTTTTTATATAGTATTACATTACTGAAGTTAGTATTTTTTTAATACGAAAGAAATGTATAGTATGATGAAGGCTTTTAGAAATTTTGTTCCAGTTTTGTTTCTATTCACTAAAGTAGGCTACTTTTCCTTGAAAAGGTTCTTAACAACGTAAAATTTGCTTTTTTTATTTACATCTGTTTTTATTTTTTTAATTGTGTTCGTTATATTGAATTGAAAATAAATTTATTCATGAAGTATACAAGATATGCATTGAATTGCATCATAAATTAAACTAAAATATAATTCAATAAAAATAACAATGAAATAGAGCAATGAAAACACTGTAACTCTTAAAAGCAGTACAATATTTATTAATCAAATAGTTTTTTTAGTTTTCACTGCACCAATCAGCTACTTACTTAGGCCTTCATCAGAGAAATTAATCAGATACGTAGGTCTGTAACTCTGACCGAAGCAGAGCATCTCCTTTAGGATGAAATTTATTTTAAATGGAATAACCTTTGTTCCTTTGGATTAATTGCGACAAAGATAATTAACGCAAAGTTAAAAATAAATGTTTTAAAGAGGATTTCATTTTTAAAGAGAACCTTTTCATGTTTGACATGGCCATGATGGTAGGGCTTCCGCACGCTTTGAAAGGCAGACAGCGAACACCAATGCATTAGGCAGGCAAAATCCGGAATTCGAAAAATCGGATCTAGTCCAGGATGGTAAGAGAGCGTGCTCTGATTAAATGTGATTAAATAGTAAATAGATGCAGTTTTAACTATGTATGAAGATGTACACGAACCTTCCAAATTTCTGTACTGGTATCAAACAAAATGCATTGGATGAGAAGTATATTTACGTTATTGTATATAGTCAATGCTAAATTGGAATTTGGCTGCCCCTACAAAACTTTTTGTTCCCACACTTGAGGGATTTTTCCTCACAATTTACTCGCTGATGCGACAGTGATAACATCTGAACATCGTGTGAAATTTGCGAATGTTTTTAATGTTCTTTACCTTACTTTCAAAGTTGTGTGTTTGGCGTAAAGATTTATAGTGAGGGTCCAGTCTTCATGAAAGTATATGGTATTTTGTTTTTCTGGGCGTTTGTGGCTATTCCGTGGGTCGGTTCCCAAGCAGGCTGCATGCTATTTGCAGCGGCAAACGCACTGTGCCACTCCAGTCCGTCAAGCCCTTTCTCCTCGCCTAGTCTTTCAATTTCAGTGTTGACTCACCGAAGCAACTCTGAGCGTGAAAAATAGAATAGAGGCCTATAGTGAAAATAATATTATCTCACGCAAAGCGATGCGTTATCACGATTTGACATCAAATGTAAATTATCGTCCATTTTTAATGAGGGTACGAGTCGGGTAGGAAGGGGCGGCAAATGTAACCTCGGCCTATGGCGGCAAAAGTGCTAGCGCCGGCCCTTGTTACACTGCTTACACATTTTTATCACAATATATAACCGTGCCACCATTTCCAATAAATAAAGTGTTAGGTTTCTCTAGCACATTAAATTTTGTATTGCTTAGCATTCAAGATATAAAGAAAAATTTCTACCTTTGAATCTTCCTGAACTTTGCCCGCATAAGCCTCACTGCTTCTCTGATCTGGCTTCTCCTCAGCTATGCCTGAACTTCCCTATAAGGCAATTGTCTGTGAACAAAATATTAAGTAGGCATATAGAAAAAAGCCATACGTATTCCAAGCAAAAGTTTTATTGATAACCTAACCATGATAAAATTAATAAATAGGTTGGGAAGAGCAAAATAATAACTAAGTTAAAGTTGGCAACAATTTCCAAATTTTAATTTCAGGGAATTCAAGCTAGGCTAATTAAATTTAACTTGTTATTATTGATTCCCATGATTTATTTATGACGAAAATTGTTTAGACAAATTAGAGAGTTGTTTGTGATGGAGGAGGATTGGGTGATGAACATAAGACACGTGAATTTTATTTGATTTTATAAAAATAATTCCTCAATTGCCAAACTAAACTTTAAATTATCAACATTTAATTCTTTAAGTTGACATAACCACACTTTTGAAATAATTTGAAAGGTTAAAAATTATGTTTACAAGTAGTACCTACGACAAAGTATAATGTGAGTTACCGACCAATAAGTTTTCAGCTTATATTTTCTTGTTTTTTTTCTACAAATAGAAAAATAAAAAAAATGATAACACTGAAAAAAATACAGCAATTCAAAATTATTATTGTTTTCCCAACTAAAGTTATTGAAAGATCACGGCGGGGTTGTTTTCAGTTGAGTTACCAAACTTCAACAAATTTTATCTTCGCCTCCTGATCGAAATTCGACCTAAATTTCGGTTGATTTGAAAGAACCCAAGAAGTTTCAAAAAATTTAAAACTGAAACATCTGTTCTTCCTGTTTTTCTATCAATTGTTTTTACAACAGCTTTCCAATAATTCAATCAATTATCCTTTCTCTATAAATTAACATTGGAACTTTGAAAGCCAGTGGAGCATAGCCCTGGAGTTCAATGTGAATTAGAATGGGATTCTGCTCATCTACAGGATACCTTTCTAACAGTATGCGCGGATTTTTCCTACCATGCACATGAGCTGAGAAAAAGGATGAAAACATGCTTGCATATTAATATACAGTTAATAGATTTTTTTTCGGTATGCGCAGATTTTTCCTACGATGCACATGAGATGAGAAAAAAGAAGGAAACGAAACATGCTTGCCTATTATTATATAGATAATCGATTTTTTGGGTACGGTATGCGCGGATTTTTTCGTACAATGCACACAAGCTGAGAAAAAAGGAGGAAACGAAACATGCTTGCAGATATAGAATAATACAGATTATAGAAATTTTTCCGTTTACAAAGTAAAAGTTAGCCTCTCAGGCCTAGAGCACTTTTCTAGATGTAATGTCTTTCCTAAAAAAAAACTGAATGTGAATTTTTTTAACCAGGCTAATGTTTTTGCAGAGTGGTCAATTTATAGGCCTATACATAGAAACTGTAAGTTTTTCAAACCAATAGAAAAAAGTTTTTTTAAATTTGACAATTGTTACCAAATTTTAATAACTTAATGTATTAAGAAAAGACCAAAAAAACTGGTTGCAAATTGGTTCATAATAAAATTACTGAAATGTTATTTTCTAAATAGGCATTGCTCACAATTCCCTCAATTCACACTTAACCCGGTCAACACTAAGATAAACCTTTCATATAGGCCTAATTAGAGCTCTGAAGTGTAAAGTTATTATCACAGTGCTGGTGGCTATAAATGTAGGCCTATCCACGGAAGCTGAAGTAATTTTTACTAAACTGGAAACAAATTACAAGTAATAAATGTAGGCCTATCCACAGAAGCTGAAGTAATTTTTACTAAACTGGAAACAAATTACAAGTAAGTTTTTCAAAAGTGCACCATGATAGCATCACTTTACACTAAAGTAGCCTAACATATTACATTTCTTAATTTCAGGATGGGAAGACGGGTCTTCAAAAATGCTTAGCCGATAATCTTATAATCTGTTATCTTAACTGGCCATTCTGTCACAATTAAAGAGAATTAAAAATCCAAACAGAAACGCTTGGATCGCTTTAACCACAAACCAGCTGCACTTCCCCAGAAGCCTAGTGGAACTATTGAGTGAAAATTATCCATCGATTCAATCGATATATCGGTCATTCAAACGATAAATTACTGTATCGTATCTTTTTAGCAATGATTTTGGTAACTAAGTTACCGGTAATTAAAAATTATAAACATCAAACATGATTAGGTTCAACATAATGTATAGGCCTACAATCAAAATTGTAACAAAAACAAATTAAAAAATTTTCAACCTACAACATCATATGAAAGCAAACATCCCTCTTTATCAATTACTGGGATAACTTATACACTTTTTGTGGCATTTAAAAAAATGCAAAAATGGATCAGCTTCCGACATGTAAACGTTTCTTTTATAGGCCTAGAGGTAATCAGCTAGGCCTAGATTGTCGGATAACTTATGTTACATTAAGTTACTTATTTGAGTTCTGTTTTCAGTGATTTTTTGTGACACTCCATGACGATTCAAAGGTTTTGGGTGTTGACAGATGTTATTGGATCTTTTCAGTAGGCCTACCCAATATTTTAATTCATGTATTAGAGATACGGTAGATTCAATTGAACATAGTTTTCAGTCGATATATTGATCGATAACTTTCATTTGATAGTTCCACGGGGAGTCTGCAGAAGTGTAGCCCACAAACTTGAGTTTTCAATTAAGTTTTACTAGGTTAGACTTTTCAATTTCTTTTAACTCGGCTTATCCAAATATAGCCTACTTATGGTAACTCAAAATTTCTGCCAATTAGTTTCCATTAAAGCCTACTATTCTGCTTGAATTCACCATTTAGTCCTGGAAATATGAAAATCCATCTCTTCTGTATGTTGAGGATGGGAGGGGGGAGTTACAATAGTTTACAGGACACCCTGGTCCTCCCGATTTAAGTTTGAATTGTGGCAAGGCTAGGCCTACTCATGACCTATATCCAAGACAAAGATAATCTGTAAATTAGAATCTAGGCCTAACTTATAGGCCTAGGTATAATGTGAATATTCTTATAGGTTAAATACACCCTATCTAGCCTTGATGGTGTTGGCTACATTTTTGGCTACTTTCAAAGTTAAGGTATTAAAGTTTTGTATTTATGTTTCAGAATTATTGTAAAAATTGGTGTTAGCCCTAAATGTAAAATTTTAAGTAGTCACAGAAACAAGAAGGCCTAAGCCCTAAGCCTTCAGCAAATTTGGTACCTAACTTATCTTAGTGTGTACTTACATTACTTCAAAGCCTAGGAGCCTCCTTCTTCATCGATGACCAGTAGTAGTAGACTGGATGAATTGTGTCACAATTTTAAAAATAAACTATCAAATTTAAGTAAAACTAATATTTAAAACTTTGTATTAACAATTTCACCATTTGAGTTTGGGTTTGGGCGGCAGTGTCGGCACAGACAGTACACAAGAAAACTGAAGGTCACGACGAAATTAAATTGAAGAACCAATAATTACGAACAACTAATAACATAAACAAACTAAATTATGTGTCACTATAAAATAACTCTAGATAATTATACAACACGAAGACAGCAGGAGCAGAGTTAGATTTCGAATTATTCAAAAAGGTTAGTTGGAAAATGGCGGCCGAATGACAATGACGGGCGGCTGCGATGCAGGCGCAGGGCAAGAGGGAGAGAGAATTGTGGGTAGGCAAACCATACTGAAAATGGTTTGTCAACTTTTACGCTACGCTCGCATTAACCGCCCCCAACAAACTCTACGCAAAACCCGTTCAGGCAGATTTCCTGCTCAGTTGAAACATGAAAGTTTTCACGTCGAGCGTCTGACATTGGTGGAGTAAAGTTAGCCGTAAGCATGTGTGCTATCTGGGAAAGCCTTCGATTGTGTCGATGCTGCAATTCCCCAGACAGCAAGGAAGCGTTCTGCAAATATTCACTTGGTTTGCTATTCGGTTGCAGTGAAAATTTCCATTGTAGGTTCAATGATAACTATTCAAAAGCTCTTGTACACAAATAAGCGAAGAAAGTGATCAGATCACATAAGCAAGTTTTTTCTGCAACGGGAAGTTTATTGTTGTGAGACTACCTGCCACGACCCTTATTAATTCCGCCTGGTCGCCCCAGGGCCGCACTAATTCGAATGCGTTCGTGCGGAAATATGCTCTGAAAACGACATGAAAACGATTTCATCCATGCAATGCAAATATTGGATGTCAATTATCAGAATATTTTTTGAAAGTTTTCTACGTTGGCAGGACGGCTAGCTTTTGTTGCAAGGTTACAGGGCCAGGGAATGATCTAATTTCACTGGCGCATTCACTACTTCAATCGTAGGCTAAGTGAATTTGCCACAATGGTAAGAGATAAATTTTTCATTAAAAAAACCTCTTCTAAGAAAAATGTCCTAATGCCTTTATGAGGACCAATGAAAGAAATACCACATAAATGAAATACTCATCAAGCCATTTTATAAACAATAAACTAGTATCCAATTAAATCAAAACTCTGAGGGAGACATAGCCTATATTTGTTGGGGATAGCCTCATTGCGCACAGCGGTCAGAAAACTGTCAAACTTCGGGGCATCATTGCGCACAGTGGTCACTCGGGGCCCCGCTTGGGGTTGGCATCATTGCGCACACGGTCAAAAACGAAACTTGTAGTCCCGTTCCTATGTTAAATAAATAGAGTAGCAATATATATATGCTATATATTTACATAGCTGCATATTTAAACTTCAAATTGTTTCATTTCACTGATATAATAGTTATACTTTATGGATCTATTATTTTAGCAAAATTATAATTATCTAGCAATATAAACTTAATTTTATAATTACTGTGTGACATATATGCATAAATGTTGTAATTATACGTGTAGTAAGGTATTATTGCTTCATAATCAAATGAGTTTACAAATAATTGGATATTGTTTTGAAAATAACGCTGAAAATAGTCTTAGCCGGTTAAACCATTCTTATTAGGCCTACTATATAAAGGTTATTTTAACAAATACACGGTATAGCATATAATAAAAGTTTAATATATATATTTACAAAATTTACAAACATACAGCATAAAACAGCCATTAAAAGAACTTTATTTCTCTAAGTAAAATGAAGCCTTCTGCATGAAATGCAGGCGGCTAATCTTTCCTTCCTTCAGCTCTGTTTGGATTTTTTCCAAAAACTGTATTCTTTTTTTGTACTTTACATTAGTTTTCTTTCTAGGAGTCAACGTGTTAAATGTTACATATGTGGAAATTTGAACATTTTTTAAAGTTTTATAAAAAGAAAAATGTTTGGTTGGGGAGCATTGAGATGCTTCCCGAAAGCCGAGTGAAAGGATTCGCATCCGTTTGTTGTTCGTTCATGAGAAAGATTGGCGGATGCCCACAGCTGAGGAGGGAATCGACAATTCTCAGATACATAATTGTCAACCTTAATCTGCAAACTTAGTGGCCACGACTGGTGCGTTACTCATTAGATCTTCAACGAAGGCTTCTTCACAACAACGAAGAAAAATCTTCACTTAAAAACGTTTTAACGAAGGGTCAACTAATTTCTTTTAAAAACACGAATACAATTGTTTTAAAAGGGCAGACAATATTATGTGGTCACAGAGTTTTATATCTCCACTTAATTTAATATTCTTCATGTAAATGATCTTTGGTTTCGGGGCGAGCGGCCCAGCGACCGATGCGGAGCCGGCGCGCCGCCGCGGAGGGTCGGGCAAAACTGACCGTGTGCGCAATGATGCTCGACCCACGGGGGGCCATAAAACTGACCCTCGTCAAAAACTTGACCACTGTGCGCAATCAGGGTAAGCCCATATTTGTTATGATTAAATTTTACATCAGCCACTTTTGGTGATTGTATAACAACCCCGCCGCAGCAGACCTGCGTACTTAGAGAATTTCAAATTTAATTAAAAATGTTCTTCATGGGGTTAGGTGGAGTGTCGGTTTACATTACAGTATATGTGCTTTGTAAGAAAATTGTTAAGTTAAACCTTACCTTGTGGTACATACCAAATTTTATCAAGCTATGGTATCCTTCCCATTTCGCCCGTAAACCATAATGGGGCTGATTACGTAAGTTTGCCGCCATCTCGGCTTTGTAAGCAAATATAAGTTAAACCCTCCTAATTAATGCACATACCAAATTTTATCAAGATATGTTAAATAAGCAACATATAATACTAAATTGTTTATTTTTTGAGCTTTTTAAAACCTTTATTGAAGAGAAAACCTACATGAAACTTAAAATTATTTTCTTTTCAAAAGGTCATCTCAACTGTAACAATAGGTAGGTAATTTGCTTAAACCACTATCAGACCTACGCAGGTTCAGAATAAGTTACACTATCAATTTAATTGTTAATACCACTGTATTTTCGTGTGTGCTCACTAAGAGCAAAAGTGAAGTAGACCTACAGATTAGCTTTTTTTCTATCAACAATGTCACCAAACTTCTTGATTTAGTATGAGCTCATTTTTATCTAGTTAAAATATTGTTCCACTTACTTAATTTTTTAACAGATGGATAAAAATGAGCTCATATTAAATGAAGAAGGTTGGTGACATTGTTGATAGAAAAAAGGTAATCTATAGGTCTACTTCATTTTTGCTCTTAGTGAGCACAAACGAAAATACAATGGTATTAACAATTAAATTGACAGTGTATTCTGAACCTGTGTAGGTCTGAAAGCGGTTTAAGCAAATTACTTACACATTGTTACAGTTTTGAGATGACCTTTTGAAAAGAAAATAATTTTTATTTTCCTATGCAGTACGTTTGCACCAAACAAAAGGGGTGGAACCTGTTGACTGGGGTGGCCCAGCCCCTCGGCCTTTCCTTAACGACATTCTTGGAATTGGCATAGGCCTAATGCCGC
Organism: Neoaliturus tenellus; assembly: GCA_030545055.2. Taxonomy (NCBI): domain Eukaryota; kingdom Metazoa; phylum Arthropoda; class Insecta; order Hemiptera; family Cicadellidae; genus Neoaliturus; species Neoaliturus tenellus. Next base: position 87,279,901 of record CM061535.1, read on the forward strand.
TCGCACAAAGGAGATTCTCAACTACAGAATATGGAGTGCGCTCTACCTTGGCGTCAAAATCGTCGAGCAAGATTGCAAACTGTCGCTAGGCGCGGAATGTCACATTTTGGAAAATATGATGGCTGATTTTAAATATTGTTAGACTACTTTCATGATTTTTTGTTTTTGTTCAAAATCGATCGGTGATCTAATGACCATGTTTATTTTTAAATTGTAGAACTTTCGCGTCTCCCTTCTTGCATCGTTATCTTTAAACATATTTCCAATATAATTGTAGATTCTTGTTCTTAAGATTATATTCTACCCACGTACTTTTTTATTTAAAATTTTTTTCAATGCGTTAAAAGTTAATACAAAAACTCTTATTTAAAAATTATTAGCAAGCATCCTGCTTAATAATTTCAAGTAATGTCGGAATTTTAAGAAAGAAGCGGGCCACAACATTATTATACGAAAAGAATTACACCAAGACATTTTTAATCGGTTCACAATAATTGTGAACCGATTAAAAATATCTTCGTTTGGTTGTTTGTTTGGATTAAAAATATTGGCGCGTTTGTCGCCCCAATTTTTAAAAGGGCTTCACCATTCAGAATGGAAATATTCAAACTATAAAACCTTATTACAAAACTACAAACTGAGAAGAGTTATTTGACACTTCAAACGGTAAAATTTGTAATTAAATAAGAAAATAGTTGGGTTTACAAAAGTAATTTCTCGTATACAGTGTATTATAAGGTGGAAAGTGTGATATGATTATTTTTTAAGTACGTGAATACCGTACAACAGTTATTTGTGCAGCAACATTTTCGAAGCCCTGGAAATGTTTTAATTCCATTAAAACACTATGTATATCGATTCGAGGGCATTTGTGTGCCCTCCGGTACTTTTACAATTTTTTAATATTATTTATTAATATCATTGATTAGTTATGATATCATTACGTTAAGAGTAGTACGTTATACGAGATAGTATGAGAAGTATTTGCAAGAATTTATTTAAAGAATATATCTCTATGTGATACAAACGTTTTATTGTTGAATAGGCCTGTTTATTTTTTGTTCCGTTCCGTTTGTTGTTACTCAATCAATACTTTTACAGTTAAAAATTATTGAAATTAATTAATTTTGCAATTCTTATGTTCGTTATTTTGAGGTGAGTTGCGTTCACACTGTTTCGACGAACATATTCTGCTGAACTTTTTTTGTATGTTGGTACAGTATTCATTTTTAACATGTATAGTGAAGTTAGCAATAGAAACGTGTAATTTTCCCACAATCTTAAGTATATAGTCTTATTTAAATTGATGTGTTTTAAGACTTCAGTCTAAATAACCTAAAATAGTGGTTTATTTATAACAAATCTATCTATATATTGATAGGCAAGCATGTTTCGTTTCCTCCTTTTTTCTCAGCTTGTGTGCATGTTATGAAAAATCCACGCATATTTTTAGAATTGTAGATGAGCAGAATCCCATTCTAATTCACTTCGGACTCCAGGGCTACGCCCTACAGGCTTTCAAAGTTCCAGTGTAAAATTTTATGGAGGAAGGAGAATTCCAGAAATCTAGAAGAACTAGCAAACAGCCCGTCAAAAATGACGGGTAATTTTCATGATGATTATTCATGAATTTGATGTTCACGTTTGAAAATGGTCACAGAATTTATTAATATACAGACAACATAGTATTAAAACTAAAATTTTTACATTTCTTTAGCAATGTGAACAGTTATCTATATATTAATAGGCAAGCATGTTTCTTTTCCTCCTTTTTTCTCAGCTTGTGAGCAAAGTAAAAGAAACCCGCACATGCCGTTTGAAAGGTAGTGTATTTTAGATGAGCAGAATGGTATTTTAATTCACATTGCCCTCCGAGGCTACGCCCTTCAGGCTTCGAAAGTTTTAATGTTAATCTTATGGGGGAAGGAGAATTGATTAATCATGAAACAGCTGTTGTAATAACAAATTATAGCAAATCAGGAAGAACAGTTAGTTTTATCAACTAAACATTTGGTCGAAATTCAACCAGTGGGCGATTTACTTGTCTTCTATAATAGGCAAGCATGTTTCTTTTCCTCCTTTCTTCTCAGCTCATGTGCAATATATGAGAAATCCGCGCATACCGTTAGATAGGTGTAGTCCTGTAGATGAGCAGAATCCTCTATTATAGGTTAATTCACGTTGGACTCCAGGGCTACGCCCCACAGGCTTTCAAAGTTTCAATGTTAATCTTTTGGAGGAAGGAGAATTGATTGAATCATTTGACAGCTGTTGTAAAAAACACTGTTAAAAACAGGAAGAACAGATGTTTCAGTTATAAAATGTTTTTAAACTTCTTGGGTCCAGATCAACTCAAAATTTGGTCTAATTTCGATCAATAGGCGATCTTTATATAACATTAATAGTTTATAAGTTTAAATAGTTTATAATACTTACTATCATATGGTTTTACAATATAGTAGGCCTAGGCCTACGAGACTTTTAAAAAAAAAAGATAATGATTAAAGGTTTTTAACCGTATTTCCACTTATTCCATTCCAGTTTTGTATGGCCAATTAACTTATTTGAATAATTTTGCTGACTCGAAGTCCATTTAATTAGCCAGAATTTGGAGTTTGTATCTCATTTGTTTAACACTCGCGATTTAAGTACCTTATTAAGTGTGTCCTAACCTCTGGCATTTTTGCCTCCTTATTTTCTTGTTAATTTTGTTAGATCCACGATAAGTCTAACGTCCCCAATAGGTTTTGGCATCGCTGAGCACCATTCTGTGGGTTCTTCCACAGTGTTTATGTATTTAATTGAACCTTGCTTTCAAGTTCTGACTTGAATTTTTCACGTAATGGTATGGAAGTACATTCCTGGGTGTACTAAGTGTTACTGAATTGTCCTCTAAGTCAATCGTATAGTAGGTTTTTTACCTACACTAAAACACTATTCAAAATGTTTATTCTCAGTAGTGTGTTTTTGCGGTTGCTGGCTCAGTTCAATGACCTCTGAGGAATGTGATGACGTCATCGCCAAGGTCAACGACCCCGATGACGTCATCGATGACGTAATCGATGACGTCATCGAAGATGACGCAATCGATGACGTCATACCCATGACGTCATAAAATGACGTCATCGATGACGTAATTGATGACGTCACCATCGATGACGTCATTTCCGTGACGTCACACCCATGACGTCACAGAAATGACATGCTGATGACGTCATCATCCATTACATCATCAAAATGACGTCACTGACACTGTTAAGGTCAAGGTCACGCCGAAACTCAAAATTTTTTGGCACTTTTGCCGTTTCTCGCACTACGCTCCGAGTTTCAGTCAGAGTCCACGTGACCTTGACGACTTGGAGCGAATTTGCGATGAGAAACAGCAAAAGTGCCAAGTCAAACTCGAGTTTGCGACATGACCTTGCTTAAACCGTCATCTACTAGTCCTCAGAGGCCATTGAACAAGCACAACATCCGCAATTTCACATTACTGTGACCTTGAACACTTAACAACTACAGAGCGCCGACACCGATGCGCACCCCACGACAGCCACCGAGTGACTGACTGTCAGGCTCCGTGTACTCTAGGTATATGGGGAAGTGGAGGGGGAAATCTCAAGGTCACCCAAATGGAGTTTTAAAAAAGCTAAAGAGTAGAAAGACTACTCTTGTGCTTCCTGGGCGACTTCATCAATTTCTAACGGATCTGTAAACCAATCCGATCTGTAGCGGCAGGAGTCCAGAAAACAGGTGCACCACCCAACAGGTTGTCCGTAGCACTTCCGACAATTGGTAAGATTAGAAAAATGAAATTTAATACACCGCTGCGGACAACAAGTGTAAAAGTACTGGGACTTGTAAATTTTGAAAGTCTGTAGTACCGGTGGAGGCAGCTGCTGGTTCTTGCATCTACACCTGCAACATCCGAAGCATTCACATTGCTGGCAGGCCAACCCGTCCACTTGCCATCTTGGTAGTAGGAAACACTTGTCCTTGCAGCAATAGGTTGACCCTGTCTCTTCCTCCCAAAGCTTCTTTGCACAATGGATGACGCCTGGCTCCTCCAAACACTTATGCTCGCAACATGAGACACGCTTAGTTTCCATACTTGATGTTGCTTCGGCGAGGGAGCAAGATGAAGTGATGCCGTGGTCAGTGGGAATGGAGCTTATATAAACTAAGGTAAGTGGAGGGGGAAAGGTCAAGGTCATCCAAACGGAGTTTTAAAAAAGTTAAAGAGTAGAAAGACTACTCTTGTGAGTCTATAGCGATTTCATTGATAGTGAGTGCTTCGGTATGCCAAGTTGATCTGTACTGACACGCCCCTAAATAATGTTTGCAAAAACCTGCAAAATGATTGTTGCACATTTTGCAGCCAGTTAGCTGTCTTAGATTAAATTCAATGCAACGTTCAGGGCAACAAGTGTACTTATGCCCTCTCATCTGGTACACATGGAATGTCTTCAACTCAGGCTTTGGCTTCTCCCAAGATTTGCACCGACACATGCATTGTCCAAAAGCTTCACACTTTCTACAAGCCAGTCCATCCACCACATCAATGTCATTGGGCCATGAAAAACACTTCTGTTTGCAACAGTAGTTAAGTTGACTCTCCATGTTGCTGCGGCGAAGGCGCACGACGAAATGATGCTGTAGTCAGTGAGAGCGCAGCTTATATAAACTAAGGTGAGTAAAGGGGAAAGGTCAAGGTCATTCAAATGTAGTTTTAAAAAAGATGGCTAGTCGTCCTCGTCGTCTGTAGTAGTTTCAGATGAAGAACCAGAGTCGTCTGAGTCCCTTGCTGGTGCTCCATAGATAAAGTGTATTTCTATTTTAAAGCGAAGGCCAGGATCTTCCACCATCAACTCCTTCAACCTATTACATACCACCTCCACTTTGTACACATTGTCTATAATCAACACCCAAAATGTTGGGTGAATAAAACGTGTGGATGAGTCAGCTTCGGCAATGGTTATTTCTTTCGGCGCTATAGGAGTGTACAGATGTGTAAAGTGTGGATGAGGCTGGCTGGAAGTTAAAGGTTCTGAGTTGATCCTGGTCGCATCAAAATCCAATTCCATCCTACATTCAACGTCACGGTTCTCGTTAAAAACATATTGCAATTTTTGGCGTAACATTTCTAGTTCTGTCACATCTTGCAAATGAACGGTCCACCACAAGGGAAATGCTTCGTCCGTAGTGGAGTCAACTTCAACTTGAGAAGTAGCCTCGTTCGCCATGGTAGCTAAGGAAGGAATGAGGTGAGCCGCAGACTGTAGTAACAGTATTGAAAAGTAGAGGGGGAAATTTCAAGGTCATTGAAATTGAGTTTTAAAAAAAATGAAGGAGTAGAGGGGAAAGGTCAAGGTCATCCAAATTGGGTTTTAAAAAAAGAAAGAAGGTCACTCCCCACCAGCCTCGTCGTTGACCTCCACATCAGATCCTTCATAGGGGTAAATAGGTGACATTGGGGTATACTCTGGTGACTGTTGAGTGTTGTCTCCATCCTGCTGCAGTGTAACTCTCGACCAATCATAGTCCAAATTCATTTGAATTATGATTCCAGGGTTGTCCCGGAGTATCTCCTTCATCCTTTGGAAAATTGTCTCTAGATAGTGCACACTGTCGATCGACAGTGTCCAACCCGTACTTGTTCCAACATCGGTAGTGGAGTCTGCCTGGGTGATGGTGTTGTTGTCATCCATGGTTGCCTGCTGAACAAGGAATGATGCTTGATGTGAGGCTCATGCAGGAACATGGTGGGGGGCGTGGTGGAGTAGTGGGGGAAGTTTCAAGGTCATCCAAACGGAGTTTAAAAAAAAAAAAGGAAAACCTACAAAGTAACATTAAAACTTTCCAATTGATGGTGGCGAGCGTTTTCTTCTGCAACCTTGCCGACACATGTGACTATGCCATACAGTATGAAAAGTACAACCATAATAAGGCCGAACAATAAAAGATAGCCGTTGACTATCATGATATTTTCTGAGTGGATCTGCTTTCTTCTTATCGCCCTCTCCTGCATCCTCTTCTCTAACTCGTGGACGAAGTCACAACATGCGTGAGGACATCTTTCATCTGTTGGTAGGTTTGCCATTGTTGATGTTGTCGATGTGGCTGTAGAAGATGGAATGAGGTTTCCAATTGCGATGTGCCATGTACACCAATAGTCAAGTGGTGGGGGTAACAAAGCAGTGGAGGGGGAAGTTTCAAGGTCATCCAAATTGTGTTTTAAAAAAACCTATCTTGTTACTGAGCTTATATGTCAGTAACAAGATAGGTGTTTTTGCTCTTTTACTTCTTTAATATAATGAAAAAATATACATATTCTACAATGGTTAGGATAAGAAATACAACTGCTAGTCAGCTGAAGTAGTCCAAGTTGTCTGGCTCGGTCTTCATGGATGCTGGTGAGGAAGCCGTTGAGGAGTGTCCAGGCTCTTCCTTTGACTGCCGGGTGTTCCGTATATTGCAAGCGTAAACTTGCACATTTATACGGTAGCCTCGTGCCACCATCAGCTGCAACTCCTTGTATAAGTCGTTTAGCTCCTGCTGAGTCTTGATGCTCACCTCTTCGTAACTTGCGCAACTGACGTTGAGAGACATCCTGATGTTGCTAGGTTGGCTGCTGGAGTAGAAATGAAGCCGAGGCACAGCGTTTGGAGGTACATGGAAAAGTGGTGGGGGTGATGGTGGTGGGGGTATGGAAGATGCAATTAAACACTTCTAAACTTTTTCCATTGATACAAAGGGATGGAACAAATAGCACAGGTGTCCTTGTAGTTTTCAAATCTAAACATTGGTGCTAGAAATCCAAACTGTTTTCTACCACCTTCCTGTACGAACCGTCGAAGGTCTCTGACGGCAGCATTGCCACAAGGCCTACAAAACTTTTCCCCGTCTTGAAACCTATACCAGGAGTATCCCGAATACCCTCTATTATCTTTCTTGTACTCCTCGATATCCTGCTTTACTGTTATAGGGATATTATCTCGTAAAGCCGTCTGGAATAAAGATGCGTCAGTTATAACTCGTTGTAAGCAAAGCTCGTACAAGGTGCTCATCGTTTGCTAGTTGGCAACAGACTGACCGTTCTTTGCATCCAAGCAGGTTTGAATCCTAGTGCGGTAGTGGGGGTAATTACGGTAGTGGGGGTAATTGTGAAATGCAAAGGTCAAAGGTCAAGGTCACCCGCGAAGTTTAAAAAAAAAAAAATGCAACATATCAATACGTGAAGTCTGTCACATATTGATATGTTGCATTTTTTTTTTTGTTTTTTTATTTTTTTGTCTTTTATGATTCGTTTATTTATAAAACATTACAACAACATATGTATAACATTAAAACTTAAATCTAACACTGCTGCTTGTCAGCGATGTGGATGGTCAACTCTGTAGAATTGCTACCCGTGCAGCCGTGCGACACCAGGTATAGACACCCGGGTTGAATAGAGCGAAGATCCTCGTTTTGTAGAAGATGGACGAATCTCTTGGGCAGGTACACCTGGAACTTTGGTTCATCCCCCGGAGTAAATGGCGCCTCGCTGAGACTGCAGCAGATGGCCTCCCCAACTGTAGTTTCCATCTTCTTCATAGCATGGATTATGTAGTGCTTCTCGTCTTTTAGTTCTGAGCACTTCTTTACAGGTAATATTGTTGACTTGGAGTGAGCATTGAACTGCTCGACCAAAGTCTGAAGGAACTGGTGAGATGCCATGGTCAGGTTACAGATCGTCTTCTTGCTCGGAGATGTTGTCGTCTCGGAATCTCGAGTAATACTCATGCCAGGTCCCTGTCTGCTCCCCACTTATATACTCTCCGTTACCCCCACCACTCCCCACTTCCCCATTTTGAAGGTAAGAGGCGAGTTTATAGGCATTTTTCAAAGCGCAATGTCTATCTTTATCATGTTCTGGGCTTTTTGTACAAATACATATGGTTTCCAGCATGTATTGATAATTCTTATCCAATTCCACATCATTAACCGGAACATGAGTAAATCCTTCAATCCATCTTTTCTTTTCCAGCCCCTTTGTGTAAATATTGGTAAACTTGTCTGAAAAGTGATGCATAATGTGATACAAGTCCGTGTAACTTGTAAAACCATCATACCAATCGATATGATGGAAGTGTTTTGAAATCCATCTGTTGGTAGTAGCCGCTTTACTAGTTAAAGACGAATAAGAACATGGTGGTTTAAATAAAAACGAATAAGGAACACTTGTATTCATGTCCAAAAACACAAGTTCTTTTATAATGAATCTATCATCATTACCACGAAACGCTTGAAACTCAATAATACCAGGCTTGGACTTTACTTGTTGTTCTTCTTCTCCCTTGTCCATTTTGAAGGTCACACGTCTGCTCATTACGAAGTCAGGAGGTCAACTGATTTCCACACCACGGTAGGTACTACTTTTATACCAGGCCGTACAGTTGTTGGCGCGTTGGTGTATATTTAACGTGGGCACCGTCCCCAATAGGCCTAACCCCACAAAATGTTGATTATTGTTTTAAAAACTAACCATTGTCATTTAAGTGTCCATCTTTATATTTTCCTTGTTTTCATTTTCATCACTAACACTTGATTCTTCTCCTCCATCTTCCTCTTCTTCTTGTTTTACTGATTTCTTATGTAGTTGAGCGTACTTTTCCAATTGTCTCCACATCTGTACTTCATGAGGAACTCTATTAAATATAGAAGTATCCACAGGTCCGTATAATATAGGTGCGTCCGGTTGTTTGTCCAAAGTGTCTTCCAGATAATCTTTAATAATCGAACTTGAAAACACCAGTTGTCTCAAGTATCTTGTTATAGGTTCAGTAGCACAAGTTAAAATGAAAAACTCCTCTCGATTAAGTTGAATTTTGTTATCATGTCTTGTTGTGTCTCTAAACCGTAGCTGATGATCACCACGTTGTTTAATGATATCAATTTCCACATTTGAATCCAAAAGTCCTACTCTTGTCTTTCTTCCAAACATGTTACTACTTAAATAGCATTCTAGTAGATGCAAATGTTTCATAAACGATTCCCAAGCACTGTCCGTAAACAAAATCATTTTGGGTCCATGAGTTAAAATTACAGTAGGGGAATAATCTGTAGATTTCATAACACCGATTAAAACACTTTTATCCAAACTGGAAGAGATTGGGTAAAATATTCGCAAAAATACCTCACTCAATATGTTTGGAGAAATATTATCTTCAATATCCCTTTTTCTCTTTTGTATAGTCTTTCTTCTTTTACCTTTTTCTTCAACATTATTACTGGCGTGAAGTTGTCCGCAAACGTTTTGTTCACCTCCTTCCTGGTGACCTTGAGGATCTAAAAACTCAGATATCTCCTTCTCAATATCTACCACATTTTCAGGTGTACCACTAGGAGAAGCCATATTGAATACGATGCTACCCATACAACAGTAGGCAACAAACTGATGAGGAGCGGTCTGTACGCTCTGCTTTTATACTCGCGGAATGAAACAAAACCGGTTTTTACAATACATTTTTAACAATTCCAGTTAAAGGTGTGTATGTTACGATTTTATCATGTAGAATTAAACAGTATGCAGTTGTATTAGCCGGTATAGCATCGTTGAATTCCATTTCTATTTTTATATCCACACTTGAAGACTTTACTGATTCATTTTGTTTAGAACAATCGATTACAACTATTGGGTAGGCATCGAAATATTTGTCAGGTGGTAATAAAGGTGTATTTGTTTTACCGTAATATGAACTTTGGAATCTCGCGTACATATCGTACAATATACTGTATTTCTTCTTAGTGAATGACACATTTAAATTGTCGTATGGAAAGAATTGTGAATTTAAATAAACTTTAATATTTTTCAAGTCACAATGATCAAATTGTCCTGCATGTTTAGTAATGGCGTCTCTTCTACCTGTTTGTAAACCAAATATAATATACCTGGCTCGTTCTACATAATTCGATGTTTTAACAGTCCAAGTGTGTCGATCCGTAGTAGGTAAACTGGGATGCTCATGAAATTCCCAACTTCTAAATGGAATAACAATATCACGATCGGCTTTTAATTTTCTTAAAAGTAGCATTCTATGCTCGTCAGCCAATTTAACATGTGGAACTCTCCATACAATTTTGTCTAATTTTAATTTCCATTCTAAAGTCGCATCTGTAGTAGCATCTGCAGCTTTAATAATGTCTTTATCGTTAGAAGATCTCAACAAAACTAATTCTTGTTTAACGTTTAATATTATTTTCCTATAATCTTCAGCAAAACCAAGCAGCAAACGTAATGGAATATGAAAATCAAAATATCCATTTGGATTTGGAGTGATCGTGTCAATCGTAGGTAATACCCATCCGGCAGGTTTAAGTAAATTGGTTTCATTGGGTGTTATAGATGTTAATCCTTTTAAAGTTGTCGTAATACCTACTTTTTTAGTGGAATCAACTGTTACACCTGATATTTCATATCTAATTTCATCAAATAGGAAAGCCATAGGATTATTTATAAATGGAACTGTTGTACCAACAGTAGTACCGTCCTTTTTAGTAACTTGTCCTTCAATATACAAGTAACTTTCACATGGTAGTGTGTAAATGTCTTGATTTTGTATGGGAATACGAATTTCATCGTTATTGTTTAATTTCGATGAAGTGTAAGGGTTGTGGGTGTGATATTCTTTTTCCCATAGGGTTTCGTCGAATGTTGGACCCTGCGCTATATCCAGTATATCCATACTCGGTTAATTTTAATCCAATTCTCTCTAAGAAACGAATGTTCTCGCGTGTTAACTCCTCCACAGCTGAAGAGCTACTAATGCGGTTTCCCGTAGGTTGTTCGCTTTTAAATGTTAAACCCATGGTTTTGTATTAAAGTGTCGATTTTAAATGTAATCTAATCGTAATAGGCTCTTCTCTGAAGTCTACCAAGTTACCGTCTTGATCCAATACGCTCAACACGATGTCTGAAATGAAAGTGGTGTTCAACGGTAGATATACCAGGTTTTGTGGCTTTTCAACAATTTTAAATCCAGGTGGTACACTTGGGTAAAAAGTATGTATGATGTGGGTGTTAGCCCCATCCCTGTAAGCACCTTGTATAATGTTACAAGTTATGTCTATACTATTGACTTTTAATATTGTTACTGTTTTCTTACCGGAATGTGTTACATCTGGTTCTAATACAGGCCCATCGTTGGAAAATCCTAATAAATCACCAATTGAGTTTGGTTGAGTGAAATCTATATAATATTTGGAAGTAATTTCAGCTTTCATCGTATTATTATTACCTTTTAATGTTATATTGTCTTTTCCCATTTTAGTTTGCAAAAATTCATTTATATGATCAATTTCATAAGAACCTGTGGGTAACCTGCACTCTTGTAAGTCTGTAAATTTTCCACTGGCATCCTTTCCCTTATAATAATGCAATATGTTATTTTTACCTTCCGTAACATTGGGAATAGAGTTGTACGTTGTAAAATCCAATAGTGCCGCCTCCCAAAACCTTCCTTTTTGCAAGCGTAACGCTGGAAAAAGGATACTTCGTAAAGTGGACGATTTTCCTGTTAACCCGGGAGAACTGACATACCGGTCGAAAGGACCGGGTTGGAAGTTTTTTTGATCAAAACAATATTTCCCGGGTGTCGACAGACTTTGCCGGCACTGTACCTCACGTGCCACTTTCTAGGAACAGAATGACGCATTTCCCGTCATTTTCCAACTTGTACAGCCAGTGCAGTGGACGATTGCGTAGAAGACTGGTGCGTTCGACCGTGAGTCAGCTCCGGCGGCACGGGGTAAACGGTGCAACTGACCGTGTGTCAGTTCTCGTGTATTAAAGTTGTGACATTTTTGACGGATGACGTGTTTGTAATTAAATCATCATTCCTGTATAAACATTTTTATTCTTGAAATCATGGACTCAGAGGAACGTAATCAAATCGATAAAAATGTTTCCTTACAATTCTCCTCATTGATAAAATAAAATTGTGTAGTTCATTGACTTGCTAAAAATTGTATTTTTTAAAACAAAAAAATACATAAATGAAAACTTTTAAATTGAAATGAATTTAATTGTAAGTGATACATAGATTGTTAACAAATGTTATAAGTTCAATCAGTTTTTTTATTTCTTTCACTAAGTAAGTTTTAGGCCAAACTAAAATCTTGATAAAACTAAAAACCCATATTTTTTAAACATAAATTACATAAATTATGTAAATACTTGTTTACAGTGTAAAATGTTAAAACAACTAATAAGAAAGACATGTGAATGGGTTTCAAAAAATAAAATACCGATTTATTCAATATATGAGGTTTTTTATTAAAACTTGGTCTAAAAGACCGTGAGTCAGTTCTCACGTTTTCAAATCAATGTCAGTTCTGCCGGGTTAATGATACCGTATAGGAAGACATCTCAATAGTGACTGATACTTTTAGCTAGAAATTCCAAACATAAATGGCCGCATATTGAAGTATTATCAGGTTGTTCTCTTTTATAGTTATAATATATGTTTTTAGCAGATTTAAAGTAATTTTGAAGTTCTTTTGGTGGTGGCAAATTACCGAAACTATCAAAATAATATACATTGTTATTTAGTTTCTTATAACAAACCCAATGGGTGCCAGGCCCTTCAGTATTATCCAAATTTACAATTCCAGTCTCATTTTGCCACATTTTCTTTGGTAAACTGTCTTTCATAAACACACCGCGGAAAAATGGTATTTTTAAACAGGAAATATATTTAAATAATTCAATATTGGTTAACGCTTTATGTGGTATGACCAATTGATTTCTTTCATTTAATATGCACGATAAGGTCTTAGGTAAAGACCTGCCCCGTTTTTTACCATTGACCACACGGTGGGCTTCTTCCTGCCTTTTCTTGTAGATCGTCGTCTTCTTTTTATATTTCCTCCATGTTTTCTTGTGGTTGACCTCCTTTTTACTCTCCTTCTCCTCCTTCTTCCACCTCCTACTGCTGTTTTAGCCTTCATACCTGCTGTTACTGCTAAAGCTGCTGCTTTTTCTGCTATGCTAGCGTCACTTGATTTTACTCGTTGCCAAGCTATGTCCGCAAGCTTTTTGTCAGCTATTGATCTATTTTTTGAATCGGCAAACGTGGAATATGCGATATCGTGTTCTTTACAAGCCTGATCTAACTTGTTTATGCCAGGATCGCCTCTTTCCAGTCGTTTTTTCAATTTAGTTCCTGGTCCGCAATACTGATAACCTCCTGGTATATGAAATTCGTATGGTAATGCGTCTATTGCTCTATTTACTATGGATCCTACTGGAATTTGTTTTAAAGCTTTACTTAACAGAGAAACCGCTGTGGACGTGATCCCACCTCCTTTTCTTGCAGTGTCTCGATATGGACTGATGTACTTGAACGTCATTATTGTCCTTTTATAATGGCAATGTGCAACTCATGTGTTAACTCTATGACAGGTTGCACATAAATGAAGTCATTTATTGAGTTATTTACTTAAATATCAATATCACCCCAATCTGATGATCTAAACTGTTTCGTTTTAGGGTTAATAAAGTATTTATTATAAATTTCTCGTTTAATATACTCACCTCTCATGGATTCAGCATAAGTATTATGACCTGATTTTCCTTGAAGAATATCTGGTGTAAAATGATTGTGTAAATCAAATATCGCATTACCTAAAACTTTTACAAGAAAATTAACAGTGACAGCATTATCTACATGTTCAGGGTCTTTAAGGTTTGTTATACGTTTATTATTACAATTATACACTTTACTATCCTTTAATGATGTTGTGATGGTCTGTCCTACAGTTGCAGCATCATTTGCTTCTCTTCCTTGTGCCAAGTCTCTTATCACTCTATTATTACATGTAAACCATCTAAAATATCGATCTGGATCTAGATGTACGGTTTGTGATAAAGCAGCTGCATCTTGTTTTTCATAACCCCATCCCATATTTGATAACTTTTTATCCATGCAATCCCAAGCATCATTTTTGTATGTTAATAAATTAAATTTTTCATTACCTTGAACAAATTCATCCCCTTGCTTCGATACTACTTGATCTTGTTTTACAAAAGAGGTTGTTTCTTGTTTTAAGGTTTCCATCATTTGACCCACTGTTGCACCATCTGATGGCGCCGAACCATCTTTAACATTTGCTAAACAATTATTAAAACAATCTATAACCCCTACATCACGTATGATGCAATGATCTTTAATATATTTTAGATTTACAGCATCGTTTTCAGTTTTTGGATAGCCTATATCATTAATAACAAATTTATAAAAAGAAAATCCATCTTTTGTCTTTTCAGGTATCAAGGAATGTAAATAGCGTCTATTTACGCTGTCTTTTGCATCTTTAGGGTCATCTACGTTGGATATACGTTTATTGTTGGCACTATACGTTTTCCCATTGAATTTTAACGTATTTTTTAATTCAGATGACAAATAACCTTTGTTTATCACATCACCATTTTCATTTGGTTTACCAACGTTGATAATTCTATGATTTTCCGCGTCATATGTGTTATTTTGTAGTTTTAATGTTGGCGATATCTTTTCCTTTAATATTTTTAAGTTTATCGCATCGTTTTCATCCGAAGGATCTTTTATGTTTTTTAACCTTTTATTACTCATATCATAATCTCCATCAGGTGTTTGTGGTAAACCAGCACTTCTTTTTAAATTATTCGCATAATATAACCCATCCGAGGAGTAACGTCCGAACTTGTCAACACTCATGGTGCAACTGAATAGTACTCTAAGGAGTAACGCATTTTTATAAGATTACCCCACGGTTTCGGAGTTCATCCACTAAAGCCACCCATTCGTTTTCCAATCCAGTATGACCCGCTTCTTTAGCTTCATGTATTAGTTTCATTCTATCCACCAATTTATTGATATTATTGTAATAAATCACATTTGTGTTATATAGTTTCTTCATTAAACCTGTACCTGTAACAGATTTGTTTCTTTTTCTTGGTTCTGGAGCACTTATATCCAAAGTGGATGACACAAACCTTCGTTTTACAGGTTTTCTTGGTATTATTGGCATTGGTTGTCTTCTCGTTGTTGGTATTAACTTGGATACAAATTCTCTATATTTTAAAGACTTTGATCTAAAAACAGGTTGGTCAGCTGAATACTTTCTCCTGTATGCATTAGTTTGTTCCAAAATATTTTTATATGCTTCCATGTCTTTTTCTTTAACTAACAATTCTAAAGGCTTATTTTCAAATAATAATTCAAATAATCCCCTTGTACCCTTATACCTTTGATCACCAACAATAATATTATCATGTTCATCAATGTTTACCGGGCTATTACCAACCATTAAACCGTCTTCTGTTAATCTTACTCCATAACTATGGTAGTTTTTATTAGGATTTGTTCCAGCTAACATTTTTATCATGTATTTCCTTCCTAAAGGTCCTTTGTTATGAATGTTTTCACCCAACAAGCTTATGTTTGACGGACCTTCCCTTGTCTCTTCTTCTTTTTCCTCTTCAATAGCAGTTGATACAACTTCATGTCCTCTTTTGGCTTTTACTTCATATAATTCTTTTATTCCACTATAGTCCGGTGATTCTAGCTCTCTTTCGGGTTCTCCACCGGTAAAACCACTATACGTAGAGGATTCCAGGTCTTCATCACTAAACTCTTCTGATTTTACATTTTCTCTTTCAAACTTCGTAATAGGTGCAATCGCATCTCCTTCCAATACAGGTTTAGCAAATTTTTTGTTTAATTGTTTCAAGGGTTCAGTAATAGGTTTAAAAGTAGATTCAAGGAATTTCTCCCTCTCGCTAATACCTAGTTTCAATGCTCTGTTTTTAGCCCGAATAGAATCACTAAGTGATTTTATTTCTTTTACTAATTTTTCTTGGTTAACCATGTTTGTAGCAAGACGTGTTGTACAACAATGAATGTGTTATACCGCGTTTAATGTATTAATATAAATTTATCAAATCCTATCCTGTATCGACCATTGTTTAGCGGTTGTTCCTTCATAATTGTTAGGAACCCATACTTTTCAGCCCAAGCCTTTCCGCACAACTCTTTAAATCGTTCAAATGTCATATCCGCATTTACATGATCAAAATATATATGTTTTAGGTTGGTTTCGTCCTGTTTAAATACAATTAACATGTTTGCATTGTCTCTAATGAGTTGTTTAGGTATTTTGCTATAAGTTTGGCCAATATAAATGCTATCTATGTTGTTATGTCGACCCATAGCGAAGTAATTCCTTATTGTGTTTTGGTTTTCACAAGATACATCATCGAATATAAACACGGAGAATGGTTTAGCTTCTTGTGGCTGCATGACACTCTCGCTTGCATTAAACTTTAAATATTTAACTTCAGGCACATTAGTCAGTATCTTTTCCAATAATTGATACTTTGGTTGTTGTAGTGATTTTGAAAATACATATAGATTGTTAAATCGTAATCCTTTAGGGTTTGTAATCAAATTGAATACTACATTAGTTTTTCCACAGTTGGAAGGTCCGGTAACCAGGCAACGAACGGTGTTTGGTAACAAATTGCCATGTTTCCCACTATTGAATTCTGAATTATCCACTGTGAGTTCATCTATATTATTAATAGTAAAACTCTCTTTTTGTGGTACTATCTCCATCCTTTGTAATGGTTCAACCTAAAATGATTCTCTATCGTTATATCAAATCCTTTTTAGGTATCCAAGAATCTTCCGTCTTATTAAATCCTAACCATCGTACTTTGACCTTATCTTTTTTCCGTTGCAACACCTTTTCAACTAAATATACATCGCCTACTGTTGATTTTAACATTTCATGTCCATAAAACCCTCCTTCAAGCAATTGTCCTTTATTATCTTTTAAAATATATGTCTCAGGTACTGTAGGTTGTACTTTGAATACAGTAAAAACCTCATTGGTCCAATTTGGCAGGTATCTTTTACTGAATACACCTTTATATTTACTTATTCGCACTTTATCACCCACATTAAATTTTTTAGGCTTTAGTTTTTCAACTTTTGGTTTAGTATTCGTTTTTATACGTTTTAATACAAGGTTTTCATTTTTACTAGTTACTTGGTTTGGTTTCATCCCGATAGTCCTATGAAATTTGTTATTGTAATTGTTTATAAGTTTTGGTAACATATCAATCCATATGTGCGATCCTCTGTTGGAAAACATTTTATACATTGCACTTTTTAAAGTTCTGTTGAATCTTTCGATTATTGAAGCTTTTACCTCTGAATTGGTTGAGTAATGGTTTATATTGTGTTTTTTCATTAAATTTGCAAATTCCTTATTAAAATATTCTTTTCCATCATCTGTTTGTAAATGTTTAATAGTATGTTTGTCTCTTTGTATAGCTGTTTCCATTGCTTTTGTAACACTTTTGCCACTTTTATCTTTTAGTGGTAAAGCATCTGCCATTTTTGAAAAACAGTTAATAACAGTCAATATGTATTTATATCCTTTATTTTGTTTGCTATAAGGAATCATTTCGATTTAATCTGCTTGATATAAATCATTAATTCCTTTTATCACCGTATTTCTTCGTGGAAACTTTCTTCTTGCAGGTTTATGAAGTTCGTTGACAATTTGTTGCTTCAAGTCCTTCATATTGCAGGTTTCAATGTTTGTTGTATCACATGTATAATCACAATGAACGTTGTCTTAAATATTCACATCATTTATATGGGTCAAGGTCATCCAAACTTGTGTAAAAAAATGGGGAACACGGCGTTGGACTTGCCGTGTTCCCCATTTTTTTACGGAAGGAGAAAGGAATAAGGTCGAAGTTGTAGAAGGACGAAGAATAGGTTACTAGTTGATAGGGTTTAGGGAGTAATGGCCGAATGGAAGAGTGTGGATTTTGTCGGGCAAAATATGTCTTTTATCATCCCGAGCTGACAGTGCTTTTTTAATTTCGGTGACACTGTAGACTTGATGCTTGAAGCTTCGGATATTGTTGAATGTTGCTGATATCGTAGTATCTTCAAACAAACAAGTCTTGTAGTGGTCAAATGTTACGTGTTTTTTCAAATAAGATGTCTTCACTCCTTTTGCTTTTTTCACTGTCGGTGTGTTGTTCTCGTGGTACATCTTAAATGAATACAATTTTGCCATCAGCGCCACTATTTCTTCTAAAGGCATTCCATTTGCTTCATCTTTGAATTTTCCAATTACTTTTTTATTTTTTTCATTAAAATTTGGATGGTTCTTCGGATAGTCAGAAAAGTCGAAATCTTCTTTGTATGGAAAAGTCCTTAGGTCTTCATACATGTCCAAAGTCTTTATCCAGTAGATAAACGCGTCCGTATCCATGTATGCGACTCCAATGTTTTCCCTTCCGTAGTGTTTAACCATTTTGTTATAATGGAAATCATACATCAGGGTTTTACTTATGTCCAAAATCGACATACCTATGTATAACGGACGGTCCATGACTATTGTTGTTTTCTTCATACTGACAGCGACTAGATTTTCGTTTATAATCATGGATGTTCCGAAATTTGGTTTTTGCACTAATTTTTCCAATTTCCTAGGATCACTCACTAATTTTACATTTTTGTGTTTTCTTTTGTTCTCCAAGGTCTTCCCAAAGATGGCATTGTTCATTAATTTATAGAAGTCCTTTTCAAATGCTGTTGTCGCTGCAGCTCTTCTTGCAGTGTTGGAATCAATATATGGTTTCAACCAACAAGACTGGGTGAATTCAATTGCTCTATGAATTCTCACTATACGTAGACCCAATTCAAGAGCCTGTTGAACTACCCAGTAGTGAGCCACATAGCGATCCTTATTCTCCAAGGTCATCATCAATTTTGGCCATCTTCCTGTCGGTGAAACTTCAGTCTTGGCTAGCAGAGGCAAGTCGTAGTGATGGTCATGAAGGTGCTCCGGATATTCAAAATCACAGTCCAGAATATAGCCTTTTGGACCATTTTTCGGAATCTGTGAGATGTCTCCAATGGTGGCCGGGTCGATCCATTTGAAGTCAGCGTAGGGAAGCGGATTTGACATTGCCCAACCATAAAGGTTGTTTGCGTCAAAGTAGCCAAGGTAGACCGATGGTTGTTGCTCGTCGAAGCCGGGGATGTACTTGTTGTTGGCTTTAACATGACGTGTTACAGCTTGTGTCAAACCGCCCCGTACACCAGATTCCATCATGAGCACCATATCAATATCCGTTAGAAGTTCCAGTCGACAGTTGGTTGACTTTAGCATAGCTTGCCATGCTAATCCTGGAGATGTGTACGAGTGTAAAGGGTCCAGTCCATAGGCGGAGAAGCAGGTGTTTCGAAATTCTTCCATCACATCACACAACAGAGTTACGTCCAGTTTTATATAAAAGTCAGAATATTCCCCTAAGGTTTGAATGTTGAGCTGGTTCCAAACATTACAAGCATGATTGTAGTCTTCAACGGTGATTGCACTTTCATTTAACTTGCTATTGAAGGCTTCAATCGGTGGTAGACTGGTTTCTTCAAATTTTTCTGCAGAAGTTATGTAATCATAGGGGAACACTCCTTTACGCATTACTAAGTCCAATTTATCTTCAGATACAATTTTGCTGGTTTCTTTTAAGTCTTCTCTTCTTAGGTTCTCAGACAATCTGCTCAAACTAGATGCCATAAATCTATAAGAGTCTACGAAGCGAAGTTTAATTTTACCTACTGTTTTTGAGAAACTGATGTACTTTTCCAATGTTGTAGCAAGAACATCAATTTTACCATTATCTCTTCCTAACTCTGGAATAATGAAGTGGGAGTCGTAGCCGCTAAGATTGTGTAACACTACAGGGATAAAGTTTGGCAGTTTGTAATTTATATTGCATGAATTACAAGCAGGTCCTCTGTATAACCCTGTGAGGTGATCATGATCTCTTACTTTTGGATTTTCTTCACTAAAGCTCTTCTTACATAGATAACATCTTGTTGCTGAAATGTATTCTTCTTGTTGATTTTGGTTCAAAGGTTCCATGGGTAAAACATTACCGTATAAGCGTTCCGCCTTTTCAGCAATGTCATACAACTGGTCTACAAAATACTTAGCAGCTTCTTCCCCACGGTAGAGTATCGGAGTGGATGTTAAGCCATAGTCTTGCAATTGTTCTTCAGGTAAAGTAGATTTCACCAATAAGCAAAAACTGTTAGGTTGATGCAATTGATATTTGGTTCTTCTATTTACTTCACCATCCGGAAGTTCCTGCGGCACTAACGTGGATTCAAAGTCAGCATAGATAACTAGTGGAATCCGGTATTGGTGAACTGTTTTATTGAACTGGACAAATGCTCTAGATGGTGGTGGCAGACTAATCTTCACTTCATAGTTGTCATTACAAAGCCGCTGGTGTTCCGACAACCACTCCGATCCTCCACGTCTCAACTCTTTATATGTAAAACAGAAACATCTTTTACACACTGTTAACCTACGTTTCTGTTTTGATAATTGATTTTTAACCAAGGCTGCAAAGTCCTTTATCCACACATAATGTGAAATTTCACCCTTAGTTATCAATAACAGATCCGTGTGGTTTCTTTCCTCAAATTTTGATACTCTCAGAGGATAAACACTATTGGAATCATCTAAACCAAACACGTTTACAGAAACACCTGGGTTTTGTTTCTCAAAATTACCAATACTTTTAACACTAACAGGGTATGACAAACCTCGAAAGTTGTAGCGGTGTTGGACATTTTGATACGCTCTGCTAACTCTACATGGATTTTCTTGCACATATTTTGTTAGCATAGCATATTTAAAGCATTCATTGTCCTCATTTTGCACATTGATACAAGATTTGGTAGCTTGTATCTTCTTTGGCAAAGGTATATAACTACTACCCCTTATACCATATCCGTGCTTGTGAACCCTTACATCCATACCTTCAATCGATGACAGACTCCAGCCGGATCCTCTTCCTTCATGTTCTTGCAGTTTAACTAGCAGTTCATCCAAACATTCTTCAATAATTTCATTGATATCAGATTTAGTTGTAAGGCTTCGGTTTTTGGTAATGAATGCTCTTAATGCCGTTTCACCATCAGTATTGGTAAACTTTGATTCTAACACCAGTCCAAATTTAATGAAGTTCAATCTCTGTAATTCTTCTTTTAGCGTTTTTCCAACAAGTACTCTGGCCTGGGTTATAAAATTATCCAATTCCAATTGTACATTATCAATTTTAAAATGTGTTACAACTCGTCCTGGTAAGGCCGTGGTGCGCAGTTGTCTCACATCTTCCAGTTCTTCTTCCATGTCCTCTTCTTCCGTGTCCTCTTCTTGCATATCCTCTTCTTCAATAGGTCTTCTAGTAGTGGATGGTCCAGCACCAGCAAATTGGATCACACTAGGTCTTCTTCTTTGCATTTGCTGTAGATAGCCGTCGTAGTAGTCCATCTGCTTCTGATGCTCTTCCAAAAACCGGTCAATTGAGTCTAAGTCTATTTCATCGATGATAATATCTTTTTTTCCATCTTCTTCATGTAATTCTCTGTGTAGGGTGAAAAGATCTCCGTCTTCAAAAATTTCCCCACAAATGTCGCAAAGAGCCATTTCAAACAGTTTGGCTTTGAATGCACACTCTGTGAATGTCCACGCAATAATGGGCAGCGCGCTCAACTGGGTCCCTTTATACCCGAGGTTGAAGGGTGGGGGAAAGTGACGTCATATACATCCGGTTTATCAATCATGTAGTAGATTTGGCTTTTAAACACCCATTTCCAATACATTCTTCAACAGGCTTGAGAAACTGATGATGTTTGATCTAAATCCACCATTTTGTACGAGTTTTTCAAAGACGTCTGTTCCAACAACTTTATATAGGTCAAGGTCATTTGGAATTATTATTTTGAGCGGGGGATAGAGCACTAAGCAGCATCAATTACTACAAAGTGCTCTATCCCCCGCTCACATTGTTTTTTTTTTTTTTTTACTTTTTGTTTAAAACTTCTTACAAAGGTGAAACATCACCATCAGAGTTGGAATCATCCTCATCACGGAATAGGCAGCAATGACAATACATAATTCTTCTGGCAACTAACATTCTATCCATTGGACGATGAGGAGTGTCTTGTTCTTCTTCTTCTTCAATTTCCAATTGGAATTCCATTTCCGACTCAGATGATGACTCTAATGTTTCGTAGGCGTGCAAGTCCACTTCATTGTCCGTTGAACCAGCTTCATCAGAGTCCGTTTCAATATCCATTATTTCTTCCTCCTCCTCTTCTTGATCAACCGCAGGTAGTTGGTCCTCTACTTCTATAATTTCTAGAGGTATTACCTCCAGAATAGAGACAATTCTGTTGCAATGGAACACGGTGTTGTCAAGTGGAGCCATGGTATGGAAGTGTTGTATCCATCCAATTTGCTTACCCTTTTATACCCCCACCAAGTATGCATTTATGTGGGTCAAGGTCATGTAAAGATACCCTTTGAGCGGGGGATAGACCACTAAGCAGCATGCTAGTCCATTGCCGCAAAGTGATCTATCCCCCGCTCTGTTCTACAAAACCTCAATCAAGTCCAAGTTCGAGTCCTAGTTCAACACATTTTATTTCAATTTAAAAATTTCAATTTCACAAAGCGTACAATTCTGATGTATTAAATATTCCAGTTCCTAAAACATTAGGTTCAGTTCATCCAAATTATGCACTCCTAACCTCATAACCTTGGTAGGGAGAATTACATTAATATGATAGTTATTTCTACCGTTACACTTGCTCCATTCTCAAAGAGATATAAATAATATAGTCTTGGATACTGTGCTTTTTCACGTCCTGCATGTTCCCTAATAAAGTTGAAAGCCAATCTTTTTGAATATTCATTATGAAACACTTCTTTTACAGAAACAAGAATTTTTTCTTCCAGAAATTTCACTTGAATTGATGATAGTTTGCTTACATCATCCTTGTCTATCAGGGGTAGCTTGTACGTGAAAGTATTTGGTATCGGTGGTTGTTTTTTTAGCATTTTATCAAGTAAACAACAGAATATTTTATACAATTTCAGCGCTGGACGTAGGGCAGCCTCTTCCGATGTTGGTGGCACTGTCGACGGTAATGGTGGCAGGCTGGGCATCTTCAGGCTGCTCAGGAATTCTGCGGTTATCAAATATTGGAGTATTGGAGCAGGGGGCGTGTCGGTCGAGGTGGTTTTGGAAGCTGGTGGATAGTTCTTGAGCTTCGGAGGCATTTTGAAAATGGAAAAGTGAAATAATGTAAACGGTGATAATGGGAATGTAGTGTTGAAGGCGGGAATAACCAGT